>CM061350.1:199609000-200324500 GCA_030867105.1 Liasis olivaceus
AAGCCACTTCTGAAAAGCCTTGCCAAGAAAACTGCAGGGACCTGTCCAGGCCTCAAGACTGACCTGAAGGTACACACACACACACACACAAACTGGTATATCAAACAATAACAGCACCAGCAGCAATAACATCAAGGTCTCATCTGAGCTGTGCTCAGCTTCTGGTGACTTCAGGGATAAGTCCATGTAATTTTGTTAAAGCTGTTTGCTGCCGGCTTTCCTGGCATTTCCCCCCCCCCCCCCCCAATTCCCCAAAATAGCTAAAACTCTCTCACTAAAAGGACAATTTTGACAGATACAACAATGAAGCAAGGAAAACAGAATCACACAGATGGGGAAGGTGAACAGCCAACACAGCGGAGCTGATGTGAAGGAGTGAACCAAAGCACACGCCCTGACCCACCAGAGGAATTTTGAGATAAGCAAGTCGGACTTTTGCGTTTTGCCTCCTTTCCCTCCATCCTTCAGAACTTGGTGATTAAAAAATATATCTGCTTCTTTTAGATAATAATTTGTCCAGCTTTCCTTAAACAAGGATTTGGAATGGGTCGGAAAAGACTGAATGAAAGGAAGCGGCGGCATAGAGGCTGGGATAGGAGCGCTGCAGGAATTAGGCAACAGAAGCAGCACGGAGTCAGTGAGGAACTCTGCAAGGCACCCCTGCAGCAGCCCTGAACGCTGGGAAATGAGCTTCTTTTAGGCCTCTGAAATGTGGCCCAAGATGGTTCAGAGTTTCTCCATTTCTTCTGAATACATCAGAGCTAGAAACTTAGGGAGGCTTTTTAAAGCCTTAGCATTATCTCTGTTTTTTGTTTTTTTTTACTCGGAAGATCCCAGAATTCCCTCTTCTATGCTTTTCTTTATTACCCAGTTGCTTCAGCAGCACAGTAGGCACGTTCTAAGATCCTGTAGGGATATAAGGCTTTGGGGAGATTGAACAGCTGGAAGCTGAACAACCCAGTGCACAGAACACACTGAGACAGAAGCTGGGTTTTCACAACAGACTAACCCACCAGCTGCCTAATCCCATCTTAGCTTTTAGTCTGTTTAGCCATGCCATCGTGCCCCTTCGGCCTCTACATGTGTCTCGACTGCTTTGCTAGTTTGTTCCAACCGCTCATCTGCAGTTGACTGGTCCCACAGCCTTTTTAGTGAGAAAGCAAAGTCCTATGGTTGACAGGGAAAATCAATAGCAAAGTCAGAAAGGCTTCCTTGGGGAGTCTTTATGCGTCTGTCCATCTAAGCCAAAAATGACCCATTGATCAGTGGTGTACTTTAGTATACAGGCTGTTTCAAGTAATAATTGAGATGTTTCCCATTCTAATGCTGGCATTGTTCATCCAGTTCTCCTTAAGGGTTACCATTTATTCACATTCCTTCCCTGTACTGATCCTTCTGTCTTTCAATGTGTATTATTGACTTTCTGATCTATACATCTGTAAGCACCTCTGAAATGACCCCACTGGAGCATCAGATTTTAGACAGTTGACTTCACAATGTCTTCTAACTCTAAAGAGGCAAGACTACAGTGTAACACAATGGCTTCTAACTATGGTCTAAACACTGCTGCTGGCCACAACAGACAATCCTTGGGGAAGACTGGTATAAATGCATATGTCTTAAATAATCAAAATGTTTCAGGCTTGTCAGAATAAGCAAGATTTTGATGCTTTTGCTTCAAATCCTGCAGGATTTGGGTGTTCTACCTTGAAATCTTGCAATATTTTGGGTGGGAAGACCTGAATTATTTGGGCCATTAAAATATTAAATTTATTTATATTTAATTTTAGACCTATGTACATCAACTAAAGTGGGTTGTGTCTGCTATATGCCCACAGGCCCTGGCTTATGTGGCAGTCCTTGAAAGCATTCAGTGAGACATGATTCTACACTCTGGGCTGGAGAGTGCAACTTGTCCCCAACCAGCTGGAAGGCTACAGAAAGTCTCCTGGGGATTTCTTATAATCAGAAGGGTGTAGTTCCCATTTACACGAACACACACACACAAAGGCCAAAGGAAAAGGTGGTGACCATTAACATGACAAACAGATTTACATATAGCACATCGAAATCTCTACTTGATTTCTGTGTATGTCACATATGTTCTGACTTGCAATCTTCACTGGTGCCAGTAGAACCTGCTTATAATATGGTAACAGAACAATAATAGCTTGGTGGCTGGAATTTGGAGATCTGGACTTGGATACCACCTCAGACAGAAGTTCTGTCAGCCTCGGCTTGTACTATTTCAGACTGGTTATTGAACAGCAGTGTAGTTAAGGAAATGGTGATCATCTAAGAGTGCAGAAAGAGAAGGAGAAAGGCTCTTAATTGAGTGCCAGAGAGATTTTCTTCATTTATAAAATGGGAACTTTGGAAATCTTCAAGAAATGGAACAATTACTGTGTATGAGATCAACGGGCACAGCTGTAAATTGGTTGAGTAAACTCAGCCAGCTCAGCAGATACAGCACCTGAGCAATTTTGTATGGGCTCAGAAATTAAGCAAGGTTGGGCCTGGTTACCACTTGGATGGGAGAACTCTGAAGATTATTAAGATAGACCAAGAAACCAAGAAAAAAAAAACAGTCTCAAAAAAGGGAATGGCAAACCACTTCCCTGCTGCTGCTAAGAAAATTACATGGACATTCCATGAAGCCACCAGGAGTTCAACTCAATTCCAAGAACTCTACTTAAGCAAGCTCAGAGATAGGCTACAGCACCTTGGACAGCACCAAGGCAGCAAGCATACGTGAAACTTATCTGGGGAATTCGCTGCCTGAAAATCCCCTGGTGACAGATACAACAACCAGCCTTAGAATTGATAACAAAGATAAATATCCTACAAGAAAGATAGTTTCTGCCTTGTAGGATCAAACATCAACAGTAAAGCAACAACCAGTCAAGAAATATGCCACCAACTAGCACTTGGTAGAGTAGCAATAAAAACTTGGAAAAGATATTCAGATGCCAGGATGTGTCTATACATATGAAGATCAGAATCGTGCAAGCTGTGGCATTCCCTGTAACACTCCATGGAAGCCAAAGTTGGACTTTGAAGGACCAGGATAGGAAGACTATTGATGCCTTTGAACTTTGGTGTTGGAGAAGGCTCCTGAGAATACCGTGGACACCAAGAAGACAAACCAATGAATCATTGAAAAAGTCAATCCAGAGTTCTCACTCGAAGCACAAATTACCAGGTCCAAATTATCTTACTTTGGACACATTCAAAGACCCAGGTCTCTGGAGAAGGCTCTGATGCTGGGAAAGGTGGAAGGAAAGAGAAGAAGAGGACGACCAGCAGCAAGGGGGATGGACTCAATTACAGGAGCGATGGGGACACTGTTGGAAGACCTGAAAAACCAGGTTAGGGACAGATCTTCCTGGAGACAATCTATGTATGTGGTCACTAAGAGTTGACCCTGACTTGATGACACATAATCAGTCAGTTCCCCTGACTGGCTGCAGTGACTGGCTTTGAAAAAAGCCTTCCTGTGAGGAAAAACTGTTCCCTCTGTGAATGCTGCGACCATCCCCATCTCTTTTTTGTAGTAACTGACAAAAGTCTCCCACTGAGTAGCAGATTTCAACTATAGCAGGACGAAGACATAGAATGATGAAATCATGGAGTGGGGAGGGAACATAAAAGTCCCTTCCAACTTTATTATATGAAGGGGGGGGGGCGGCTGGGATCAGCAATTGCTGGCCTGAAGCCCCCAGGAAATTACCAGGAAAGAACACAAGCATCACAAATACCTTACGTGCTAATGGAAACGCCCCCTTCCCTGCTTTCTTTGAGACCTCCGCTCACTGGCCTTCAGTTATGTAATCTCAGTCTCTGGGCAGGAGGTGACAGAGTTCTTTGAGGAGGGGTGGATTCCTTCTGAGGCGGGTCAACCTAGAGGTGTTGGAACGGATGGGACCACTTCCTCTCTAGACACTTCTGTAACTGCATCTGGATTCCACTGAGCATCACCTCATTCTGACTGGTACTGGCAGGAGGGAAAATGATTAAAACAAAACCCCCAATGACACCCCCTCCCCCCAAAAAAACTTAGTTAAAACAATGGAGAAACCCTTGCTAAAATTACTGAAATCACAGTTTCAGAGGCTTCAGAGGCATCCCACATGCACTACAGGATTTAATGGAACAAAATGATCTGGGCACAACCTAGACTTGTGTTCTAGTATAAGCCTTCCCCATTCTGACTCCTTCCAAATGAAACAGGACTGCAACTCTGAGAATTCTGCAAATTATAATCCCAGCACTTCTGATGGCCGATGGATTAAGGAAGGCTGATTTATACAGTCTTCAGTTCAGCAGTAAATGTGAATTAAGATGATAAGGTAGATCCATGGGGTAAAAAGTCACATGAAGCCAAGAAATTTCTGGAGAGCCAAACGGATATTCTTGATCAGACACCTCCTGAAAAGGATAACATAGCAAAAGATGTGTGTGTGTGTGTGTGTGTGTGTGTAGATACACACACACACACATACACACACACTCTCTCAGGCTAAGGCATCTAAAAAGTATGTTCTATAGAAAAGGCAGACCCTGCATTGCACAGGGTAAACCCTAAGCAAAAAGACTAGGGAAAGATTTAAAAACTAATTCTATACAATTTAACTTCCATGTCAGTCTCGGGTTAGGTCTGCATGATATACTAAGTAAGGTTAATTGTAACTCAAACTATGGTTAAGTTGAAATGTTTTAATTGTAGTCAAACTTTAAGGCTTCCTCACTGTAATCTCAGCTTTTGATGTTAACTAGATTGAACAAAAATGGTTACTCTGGAGTTAATTTGCAGACACAAAGCAGAAGGATTTAGTGGCCTCAAAACAGGGGTATTCCAGCCTCATTTTCTCTTTTCCCAACAATTTATTTTTTTACAAACACCTACTGGGTGTGGTGAAAATGATGCAAAGGAGCAGAAGGAAGTTAACCCTTCCCTCTATCCCATTTGTAGGACCTCTGACTGTGATCAAGCCACCATTATTTTTATCTTTGCTATTGTAAAGCAAAAAAAAAAAAAAAAAGTTCACTGCAAGCAACAAAACTGGCTGGGATATCAACCAGGATGGCTGTTCCCAAACAAACATGGGCTACTTCTGATTTGTTTTTTGACATTTGGTGCTGGACCTATAACTAACCCTAACCCTAACCCTAACCCTAACCAGACTAGCCAGGATCTTTTGTGTGCCTGCACCATGCTACCCTGAATCTGATTGTCTTCTTGATAGGACTGCAAGGGACAGCCAAGAACACAATGCTACTAAAGAGTAATTCCAAATATTGCAACAAATTTCAACTTAATGTTAGTCTTTAGTTCAGTTTGTTGCAAAGAAAGTCCCTTTGGGGAATGAGAGAATTTAGCAGCAAACAATATTGGAACAGAAGGAACTAATACTACAGCTATATTCTCACAGCCTACTTAACCTGGCTATTGAATTAACCTATTTTGAACCGTTAACTTAAAAGTGTTTGCACAATATACTAAGTCAGCAAAATTAAAACTAATCAAGTGCTGGGACAGGGTGAGGTTGGTCTTTAACTGATCTGGTTAAGTGCATTTTATGAACAATTAATTCTGACTTACTGGTTCAGTAAGATCTGGAAGTAGACAACAGAGGCCTTTTCAAATACCCCTTCCCAAGTATCTTAATATTGGGGGAATCATTCATAAATCTCCTTTGTCAAGTGAGTTTCTCCACAGATTTGTCCCCTTTCTTGAACCCAGTGATTAAAGAATAGAAGGTCCAGACTTTCCAAAGAGTGATTAAAAGGGTAGGAGGGATGTTCTGAATGGCACTAAATCTGAAAAACAATCTGATACAGAAGAAAGAAGATACATGATTGTATAATGTATTATAAATTTCTGTAACATTAAAAAAAGTAAAAACATGCATTTCTGTTGTATACATCTTTACTCAAAAGTGAGCCCCACAGTGTTCACTGGATCCTATTCCGACTTCACAGTATATGGCAGTGCAGTCTTTCACCACAATCCTTCGGCCAATGATCCTCTCAATGTTCCTCTGTTTGCAGAGAGGGGGTGGTCTATAGGAGTGGTGATCCTTGTGCCTCTGGAGGAGCCCTTGCCACATCATCAGAAAGCAGGAGAATCTAGGTTTTAATAATGGTTAGACAATCTAAGTATTTATTTTATTGCTTTAATCTGTGTTTTGAAACTGTTATATTGTTTCTGTCTTAAAATGCTCACTAGAACAGAAAGGGGGCTAGCAATCAAAATAATTACAATTAACTACATTTCAGTGCAGTGTTTTTGGAAGGATGGGTAAAAACAGGATTTGGGGGGCAGATGAAGGAGGCTTTCCACCTGCCAGATCCAGATTTCCACTGTACCACTGAATTATCTTCAGAAAGAATTTAAAATATACCAAGTATACCTGAAGCTGAGGTATTTATTTTCCCATCTAATAAGGCAGAAGGGGGGAACCTTCTGTCCTGGAAATTTAGGAACTGGTAGCTTCCCCACTACAGAACTCCCACCTGTCCCATTTACGATTACTCTACCAACTATATTTTTCCTTTGCACAGATTTGTCTTTACTGGAAGACAAATCTACTGCAAAATCGGGTCTGTGGAGAACAAGGCTCAAAATCTATGTTTTAATTCATCTTTGAGACTCTCCTCAACTGTGCTTTCCATGTGTGCATCCATTTACATACTAGACTTTAGGAAGAGTCAACACTGGGCCTGGTTGAATCCTAGCCTTGCACCCAGAAAACTAAGCACTTTTAGTGGTGCACGTACAATGGAGAAGGTATTTTGTACACACACGCGCGCATGCATGCGCAATCCCTTTTACAGAAATGGTTTGCTGGAGTGCGGCTGAGACGGGGCTGTGGTCCTGAATGGACAGCTCCTCCCCCTTCAACCTTCTGCCAAATTGATTCCCAAGGAGAATGGCAGACCAAAACTATCTTCTGCAGGAATGATGTTTGAGCAAAGGTGGCAGTTCTGTTGCTTGTAAAGGAGAGCCAAAGATTGGGAGATAGGTTGATAGCTCTGAGAGAACAGGCCAAGGGAAGGACAATCTCGTTCTTTCTCTTGCTGACTAGCTCCACAAAACTGCTGGGTGACCAAAGATGGCTCCAAGTGGAGCACTCAGTTAGTTTCACTGGACTGCAAGGACAATTCAGGGCAGATGCATCTCCAGATTTCTTCCCCCATGGCTTTCTCTGATGCACCCCCTGCCAAGAGAACTGCTCCTCCCCTTCTTGAGATGCATGTTGTCAGGAAGCAGCTAATTGCTCCTGATCGCTGGCGCCAAGATGGAGCGACAGGGTCCCCAATGCCAGGAGCTCTACACACCCCTCTCATCTCATTAGCTTTCTTGCAGCAGCTGGGTCCTTTGTCTTCTGCTTATTTCTAGCTTCTTGAATAAACAGGATTTTAATGTTTTGGGGTTTGGAAAGCATGAAGGCTGGAATGGGAAAAAAAGATCCCAGCACTAGGGTCACTTGTAAGACAACATGGCTGAAATGCTGAAGGTCTTGTGAAATATGTAGCACAGATTTTAAAAGGCAAGATCCCTGGGAGAACACACAATCCTTTATCTTTTGCATTGTGTCTGTGTTCACACAAACATTTAGCCAGGACAGTTAAATACCTTGTAGTTGATGTGTACAATATGCCAAGCTGGTTAGTGTTAAACTTGGCTACATGTGTGTGTTCATTTTGACTCATGATGTACAATCCACTGGGTTAGGTTATTGTTCGGTGTACTGTGCAGACCCAAAAATAGGTTACTGTGATCAGTTAACAGGTTTCATGTGTTGTGAAAGCAGCCATATTATTTCCAATGGTACAGGTTTCAAATGATGATGTTTTATTGCATTTTTATTATAAGTTCTGTTATCTACAGAGGAAACTATTATTAATTAAATTAGAAATGCCATGTTGGGATGGCTAGAGATTACTCTGTTGAGAGGTAGGAACTTTTATTTATTTATATACGGTATATGGAGCTTAAATCAATGTTCTTAAAATGAGACCTCATGAAGATATAAATCCCACTTGTAATAGGCTGAAAGGTACATTTGATTTTTTGAGTTCATTCTTGTAACTAATACTCATATGCTCTTTTGTGCTGTATGTGAAAATAAAAAGAGGAAAAACAGGGGCATTGCTGTCCACCAGCCAGGAAACCTTTGTAAAATAGAGTTGAGCCAAACTTTCAAAGCCAAGTTTGGATTTAATGTGATTCCCATGTTTAATTTCTATTTATCTGTTAAATGTTTATCCTGTCTTTCCTCAAAGATTTTAAGGTGTCATTTCTAAAATATCCCTTACAATTTTATCCTTGAAGCAATTTTGTGGAATAGGTTGGTCACCCAGACACTGACTGGCCCAAAATTATCCAGTGAGCTTCTGTGACTCATGGTGGAGTTGAACCTGGTCTATACTCTAACTACTACACCACACTAATACACGTGTGCCAATTTGCTTCTGTGGCTGCATATGTTATCCATGGGCACGATCATCAGCTTTCCTCTTTTCAAGCAACAGGTCAGAATTACAGAACATTTGTTGTACATTCTTGCTGGGTCATTGTCTTATCTAATGAAGTAACTTCTCAATGAGTTTTTCAGAAGCAGTAGACAGGAACTAAGATAATTACAGTGAGAGGCAGCCTAGCGTTTTGGTTCAGTGCCATCTTGGAGACATAAATTCATACCTCCATTTTATCTTAGCTGCTTGATCACCAAAAACATCATCCAGCACTAATTATGCTGTTCGTACATTAGCGCTATTAATTTTGTAATTTATATGTCCCCAATCTGAGAAACCTTTTCTTGGTTATTGTAAATGGAACATTCTCTACCAGAGCTGCCTTCCTATGGAAGGCCTTCCCAGTGGACATAAGATTCATGCCCTCACCTTTAATATGCATGGGATGTTCAGACAACATCTGAGAACATGGATTTTCCAATGTGCATTTGAGGACTGAGGGGTGAGTAGTTACAGGCTCCTGGGTGTGTGATACATTTTTTCTGATGATGCCAGTGCTATGTTCTATAATTATCATTGTTTGAATGCATCATTCTTGTTACAACATATTTTTATGTCTTTTAATCATTGTGTTGCTGCTGCTATTATTACTGCTGTTGTATAGTGTTTTGTTTCTTGGGGGCTACTTAGAGTCAAAATGATTAAAAAAGCATGAAACCACTCAAAATAGATAATTAAATCCTTCTTTGGTCAATCCCTCAATCCTGCATATTAATTATGTTTACTCTTCCCATTTTAAGAATGAAAAGGAAGTTACCCAGAGCCACACAACTCAAGATAGAACTTACTTCTTTAGACCAGTGTTTCTCAACCTTGGGAGCTTTAAGAGGTGTGGACTTCAACTCCCATGCTGGCTGGGGAATTCTGGGAGTTGAAGTCCACACCTCTTAAAGCTCCCAAGGTTGAGAAACACTGCTCTAGACCACAGACTACTCTTTGATTAGAATAGCTGTACCAAACTGATTTTCTGACACCTATTTCTTTTTATTTTATTTTTCCTTGCTTTTCATTATGAGACATAATGAAGTCAGGGAGAAATCCAGGTCCCAGCATGTGTTACTTGGCTACTGGTGTTAAACTCAGGAAGAAATATTACTCCAGCAAAGCAAGTGATCACCAGTTATGACCCAGGACTGGTAAAAGAGCGCACCCACCTTATTACACTGGCAAAATGAATCTGCACAACTTTACATTATTATTGATGCAAATGCTCACTGTCAAATGCCTGTGTTAAAGTTCTGCTTTGCTCTATGGTGATTACATGAAAGAAGCGAAAACTCCCTTGTTCTTCTCCCCTTGAGATGGTGGGAAATAACCTAGATCCTGATGAGAAGGTCACCAGTCACTTTCTCCCACTAAAAAATGACATTCAGTGTTCTTATCCACACCTATATTTGATAGTGACTATCCCAATTTATGTGTGGGCAGCTTGGTTTGTTCTGATCATGTCACATGCAGCGCCTGAATCAAGTTTTTTATTTTTATTTTTATTTATTAAATTTGTCCCCCGCCCATCTCCCCCCAATGGGGGACTCTGGGCGACTTACAACACATTAAAACAATAAATAAATATACAATTAAAACCTATAGCAATTCACATTTACAAAAATAAAAGGGAAAAACGATTGTATCCTCAAACGATTGTAAATCTAAAGGCAGATAGAGAGACCTTAGTATATTAACATTGTTATATCAAGTATCAAGAAGTAGCCATTGATTAAAAAGACACAGAAAGGGCTTATGAACTGTATGAGAGTGACATTACTTCAGGTCCCTCCCATGGAACAATGCCATCGCGTGGAATCCAGGAGGCGTGTGGTCTATTTCGTGGTGCCTGCACTTTGTAACACCCGACCCCCCCCCCCCCATATTTGAATAGTCCCCACCCTGCTGGCCTTCCATAAGGCTCTAAAAACTTGCATTTTTTTCCCCCAGGCAGGAAGTGGATGAGCCTTTCTAAAAAATTATTTACAACTCTGAACATCTTGTGTTTGGGGCCTCAGTTTGCCCTGTTATAATATCCTATTGTTGTGGTTTTATGTTTATTGTTTATCTTTGTTCTTTTAATCCTATTTTAGCTACCCAGAGCCATGCTTTGTGAGTTGGGTGGTCATATAAACTGCACAAATGAACAAATAAATAAATATTTCATTGTCAATTTGAGTGGTGATTCTAGGCCCTCCCTCCCCAAATTCCACCTTGACTGTCTCATATCCTGTAGCATCGAAGTATATTTATGTAACCAATGAAGCAGAACAAGACATCCACTGGTCACACTGGCTGGGATTTACAACAGCCATCATCCATTGATTCTGGAGAGCATTAGACCATGCGCAAATTTTATTTTTATTCTGTTTTTCCAGCTTACAAAGAGAAAATGAAGGAACTGTCTCTCCTTTCACTGATCTGTTCCTGTTTCCACACCCAGCCACATCCAAATACCATCTACCAGTATGGAGGTAAGTGGCACAGATGTGTACGACTTGCAGAACCACAAACTAGTGCCTTCTAGAGAACCTGGGACTACAGTACCCACAACTCCCCTTGCTAGGTCAAGGAGGATCAAAGGAGTGGAAGGCTGATATACCTTGTTGCATTTCAAAACGGACATATTCTCGTCTTCCCTTCAAAATTGCTGGCTGAATCTTGTCTGCAGTCAGGACTGGGATTAACCCCATTTTCATCATTCTGAGACAACAGAAGGACCAAATGCTGCTTTGAGCATGTGAAGGGTCCATCCATCAAAGAGTGAAATCACAAATATGCCTTGTGCTCATATGAAAGAGACCCCAGCTTGCAGGAAACGAAGGGACAGAAAAGTTTGTTCCTCTGTCTATCAGATCCTATTCTCACTCCTCATCTAACCCCTCTGATTCCTTCAGGACTTGCCCATTTTGCAGTTTAGAAGATGGAGGGAACAGAACAGGAGGCTGTTCTTCTAGCCTGCTTTGAACAATGTCTTGTATTGGTTTGCTGAGGTTCCTACAGGGGGAAAAAGCTGAAATATATGGAAACAAAATAAGACAAGTTAAAAAATAATCAATTCATGCAGTCACCTGCATATCATCAGGCAATGAGTAATCGAGTGATGTAAATACACATGTGATTCAGCCCTTATTTTCTTTAAGTCCCAAGGAAGATTTAAATAAACTCTACTTAGAATTGCAGACTTATGTACTGCAGAAGTGTGTCATCTCACTATAAATGGATCAAGCTTAATTTGGTTTGGTTCCAGCTTTGCATATTGTATGAACACAAACCATTGTGGTACTGTATGTGAATGGTGGGTTTTAGCTTATTGTGTTGTACAAACCCAACCTCTGTGGCTTATTCAACAAATCATGGTTAAAAATTCAGAGTTAGCACGCTACCAAAACTGAGCCACTGCTTTATTTAGCCATGGCTGGTTTAATAGATTTGTGTGGTTCCCGCCCTTATGACGTTCAGGAAACTGCTAACTTGTTCTCCCAGGTCTTGGGACAAGGGGGTTGCAGGACCCCCTTCAGTTGTTTGCCTTATGGCTAGGCATATTGATCTTCCAGTCAGCCAGGATCTCTTTTTTAAAAAGCACTGTTTTTCTCCTTATCTATAAGCCCCCCAGAACTGTCATGGAGTCAGGCAGCCTCAACATTTGGATAACTAACTACAGTAGCTAAATAAAATAAGCCACAATTGGCTGGTCTTCCCCACGGTGATAGCTATAGGTTTAATAATCACAGTGGCAAGATTCAAAAACAAACTAGGGATTCTTATACAATATGTCAACACAACCATCGATTTATGATGGGAAAGAGAGAGGCCTAAATAAGAGATAAGAACAATACAGTGAAGTGCCAGGTGACTGGAGGAGAGCAAATGTTGTCCCTATCTTCAAAAAAAGGGGAAAAGGCCAACCAGCTATAGACCAATCAGTCTGGATGTGGGAATTGAGAGCTAGGGTTTCCCACAGCAGGAACGCCAGTTATGTCAACAGCCAACTACCACCTCGTACAGTGCTGTCCACAGGGAGGACAAGGAGAGTCAGAGTGATGCAAGCATTGTCATGGCATCATAACGCACACCCCACCCCTTTTGTATGTGCATTGTACGCCCAAGAGAGCCGGAGCTCAGTGTGACTCTGCAACACTGATTTCATCATTCTGATAAAACCAGTGGACCTCACTGGCCTAACATTAAGCCTGAGAAAGGCAAAGCAAAGTGTTGGTTAAGCTTTGGGAGAGGTGGAAAAAAACGGCATCGTATTTAAATTGCAGTGGGTGCTGAGGAACCTGCACTCTCATATTGACAGGAGGCAGTAACTGCTTAAGTGGCTTCGTTCTATTTTGTAATAAACATTCTGACCTAGCTGTGCCTTGTGGAGCATCTGAGTTGCTTCTGCTGAGTTCGACAGGGACACTACTATCAGGGATGAATCTAGAGCAAATTGAAAGGAAATTGATTTGCAAGCATATTGAAATCAATTTAATAATTACCATGTCAGCAGAGATTTGTCAAGAACAAATCTTGCCAGAATAACCTTATGCCATTTTTTTGACTGGATAGGTTCCTTTATAAATTGTAGGAGTGCTGTAAGAATGATACGTATACCAAGATGTCAATAAAGCATCTGATGAAGTATCTCATGACATGCTAATTAGTAGGTGTTAAATGTGGACTGTACAGCTGACAACAGAATGGATCCATAGCTAGCTTGAAAATCCTCAGAGAGTACTCATCAACGGTTCTTTATCAAATCAGAGAAGGGTATCAAGTGGATCCCCCATGGATCAGGATATGCTTCAATATTTTTGATAGAGACAGAAGGAATGCTTATCAAATTTGCAAATGATACAGCATTGGGTAGAATACCTGACAGAAATAAAACTCAAAATGATCTAGATAGGTTGAAGAAATTAGCAAAAAGTAACAGAATGTGAGAGAGACAAGTACTAACTCCCTCACTTAGGAAACAAAAATCAAGCATATAGATATAGGGTGGGGGATATTTGGTTTGGTGATTGTACTTGTGAAAAAGTTTTTGGAATAGTTGGTTGTGAAAGGGGAAGAGGTTTTGGAATAGTTGGTTTTGAAGGGGAAGAGGTTCAGCGAAAGGTAATGAAGACTAGAAACTAAGGTAATGAAGACTAGAAACTAAGCCATATGAGGAAAGATGGAAAAAGCTGGGTAATAGCCTTGAGAAAAAGATGACTGAGGATGGATATAAAGCACCCTTTAAATTCCAGAACAGATGCCATACAGAAGGTCATGATCTGTTCTCTCTTGTTCCAGACTGTAGGACATGGAATAATGGATATAAATCACAGGAGGACAAATACACATGTTTTTAGTGTGCTATCAAGGATTCCTGTTTCTTCTTCCTGTGCTAGTATATCTCCTTCCTTTCCACCCAACACACTAATTCAGCATGCCTGATAACTCCAAGACATGGACAGTGTGGATCAAGATAGGTTCTGCTCCCTTTCTCATGTTAGAGCTTAGGGTCATCCGCTGAAACCCTGTGTAGTTCTGGACCAATAAAATGATTTATTTATACAAGGTGTGGCTAAACTGTACAAACTCACTGCCATCAGAAGTTGTAATGGTCACCTTTTTTTTTTTAAAGGACTGGATATATTCATGGAAGATCAGGCTATCTAGGGTGACTACTAGCCTGATGAGTATTTATTTATTTATTTATTTATTTATTTAACTTTGCTTATATGCCACCCATTCCCCGAAAGGTGGCTCCTCCCGAAACATAAGCAGCTTACTCTGAACATCAGCTATTAGGGAGAAATGCTGGAAAAGGGCCCTTGGCCACCTGTCCAGATTTGTGATAAACCTTGGTGGATTCAGCAAAGGGCATCTTATATTCTTAGCTGGGTATGAGCAATTTGTCAGTGACCTGTCTGTCAGAGTCAAAACTTCAAAATCCACTTTACAACATATCCATATAGTTGGTAGCTTTTATTATCAGTACAAATGTCATCAGTTCCTATTTAGCATTCAGAACTAAGTTAACTATGCAACTAACTGAATCAGGTTAACTGTTGATGGAGAAAAGTGCATTCAAATACTTCAGTGGTGGATTCTTCACTGTATGGGAGAGAACCAAATGGACATGGTCAATAAAGAATGAATCTATTAATTAATAAGGACCAAAATGATGCAACAATACTTCCCACTGAATCTGACTCATAATCCTTTTCACTTGCTCAGATATGGAGGTCAAGCAATTGGACAAGAGGGCTTCTGGCCAAAGCTTTGAAGTGATTTTGAAGTCCCCCTCTGACTTGTCCCCTGAGAGCCCAATTCTCTCTTCTCCCCCCAAGAAGAGGGATCTGTCCCTGGAGGAGCTGCAGAAGAGATTGGAAGCTGCAGAAGAGAGAAGGAAGGTAACGGGATTGTCAACAATTGTTCATGGACTGCTCACTGATTCTTCCCCAAATTTATCCTCAGAAAAAATTTACAGATGTCTTCCTATTTATACTTAAGCTAACCATTAACAATTTCATAGTGATGTGTTGGAGAAAGAGGTATGATGGGCTTGAAAACCTTTTATTTTCATAGAATTTCAAGGCCACTGGCCAAGCATTGTTAATAGGGCTGAACCATGTGTGCAAGGGAGCCAAAGAAGAAGTTAAGCATCTTTCTCCAACCTGACCATCTCCAGATGTGCTGGACATCTCAGCCAGTAGGGTCTGTGACTGAGAGTTTGGAGAACTGCATTTCCAACAGATCTCCCCAGCCCCAGTTTGGGGGAGGCTAAATTAGCATGCAACAGATACCAGTAGAGCCACCCATCTCACAGCAGTGATAGAAAGTACTGTGATATAGGAGAGCCAGATGTTGCGATAAACTCCCAGGCCTAAAAAATCCATTGGAATGATAATGCCCAGATCCTCCTTGGGACAGTTTCACAGACCACTGGCTACTTAAGAGCTCTTTAATTGCCTCTGGTTTATGGGTTTTATTACAGAACCAGGAAGCTCAAGTCCTGAAGCAGCTTGCAGAGAAGCGAGAACACGAGAGGGAGGTGTTGCACAAGGCCCTGGAAGAAAACAACAACTTCAGCCGGCTGGCTGAGGAGAAGCTCAACTACAAGATGGAGCTAAGCAAGGAGATTCGTGAAGCTCATCTAGCTGCCTTGAGGGAGCGACTCCGTGAAAAGGCAAGTGCTGGAGCCTCCCCACTAACACATCTCAACAGGTCAGGTTCCTGACCCCGCACTGCCCCAATTGTGAGACTCTGGGCAGTGCACAAGAATAACAACTGATTAAATCACAGCAATATACAGCTACCAAGACGAACACCTGCAGTCAGACAACTGGGGCCGAAAGCACAATAGAATAGAAGCATTAATCCCTTTGCAGGATGCAGGGAGGGGAGGCATGTTCCGGAAAAGGCCTGGCCCCTTGTCCGAGTCCCAGCTACTTCTCACAGAGCAGGGACTCTCAGCAAGCTCTAGGCAGAATCAATTTTGGCCAGGCTGTGCCTGATGTAACCTGGTGCTCCGCTGCTCAGAGCTCTGAATGAGGCCTGGAAGCCTATCCGTAAAATAACTTCGAGAGCTTTAAAGAATGTACCCAGCTCCAGTTATTTATTTTACTTTCATTATCAATACTTCTTTTATTACTCCCAACAGCTCAGCATAGTATAGACAGAAAAACCAGAGGATTAAAAGCAGAACAGTAATAATTAGCAATATATAATTGCAGCAACCAACATGGGTAGATAGCAAAATCAGGATCCCCCAATGTTCTCCTCATATCATGTGTGACAAGAGAGAAATTGCGTCTATTCTCATCCTCTGGGGGGTATCTTGTCCAATTTACTGGCATTGTAAAGATTGTCATACAAACCCCAGTTTTGCTGTAGCCACCGGGCAGCATTTAACCCGTGAGAGTTAAATGGGAGAGTGCCCAAGCTGAGATAGTCAGGAACAGATCTGCGATTTATTTTAAAGGACCAATGCAGGATCAGAATGGGAAAATTAAAAAAAAAATTTTTTTCTCAGCATTTTTTCCCCCCATACAGATACTATGATGGAGCAAACAGCAGCTGTTTGAGAGGGGAGAGGACTTGGGGGGGGGGGGGGGGAAGCTGCCAAGGAAGAAAATGCTATGAAATGCCTTTTCTCAGCATGCTGACCTGGATATTCCCTTTCCCTGGCACATCTAGACTGTATATGACTAAACCATTAGGGCTGGGCTTTAAGATGCAAGAATGTGGTCTCTTTCCATCATGGCAGTTTAACAGAGCTATCCCTCTGGAGTCTCCTCAAAATCAGTGAAAAGTAAGTTGTGTGAAAGGAGTAAGAGAGTCCCTTGCTTGGGTGTAAATCTGTCCACATCTGGGGTATGGTAGAGGAAGGGGCTGCAAGTCTAGAACAGTTGTCCAAAACCTCCTTCACGGAGCAGCTGAAAATGATGGGGATTCCATCATTTTTATCATGTTTAGAGAACTGGGGAAAACTGCCCCAGAATGAAGCCAGGAGCTTCTCAACCATCCCCAAGGTGTTTTGTTGAACTGGAGCACAAAGGAGTCTCCTGATCCATTCACTTGACTGCCCATCCCCCAAAAGGGGCATGAGCCCTCTAGGGATACCAGGAGGCATGGTTCCTGCCAACCAACCCCCAACCACAATTTTACACACATGGTCCCTTGGGTCTGGGAGTTATGGTTTGCAAGATGGACAATGCTGCACCTGATCTGCTTATCCCTGCAGACTACTGTACTGTGTTCACACCAATATCATGTCCGTGTTTTTCAGGAACTGCACGCGGCTGAAGTGCGCAGAAACAAGGAACAACGGGAAGAGATTTCTGGATAAAAGGCTTTTCTACACAGCTAGCACCTGCTTCCTAATAACTAACAAACAAATCCCAACTTCTTCTTTTTTGTCTAGACAGGGCAACATCTGGTTTCTCCATTTCTTCTGTCTCCCCGTTTTCCTGCCCTCTGGTGTACAAGCTACATATCTTTCTCCTCTCTGTATCTTTAACATGGAGGTTCATAGAGACCTCCCAGCAGAATAGCAATTAGTTTACCTTGAATATAGAATCCATAAACCAGCTTTTCTTTGGGCTGTTCAGAAAAAGCAAACATTTAACGCACAAGAACTAAGGTAACACTTGGAATTTGTTTGGCAACATTGTGAAGGGCTGCTCTCTATGAACCCTCATGGCTCTAATTATTCAGCCCCAGCCAAGGGACAGTATGAGACTGGCAAAAGAGGATCCTTCCCTATCAAGAATGGCAACAAGGCCAATCTCACACATAAGAAATATATCTTGAGTTAAGTGCACACTGCAAACGGAAAAACAACTTTCTGTTTGCAAGCAGGTGTATTGTACGCATGCATCCGAACCACTATTTGCTGTGGCTTCTTCCTTCAGACCCCCATCTTGGTCTGCCTGTATATGGGTAAAAAAAGAGGCCGCTGCTTTCTTGGTGGTAAAAGTTATGACTGGATAGTTGAGAGACTTGAGTAAGAGACACCTCCTGCAGCTTTGTTTTTGCTTTCTTGATTGATTTACAGGTTATGGTAGGTTTATTTAAGAGGCTTGAGTTTGAAGAGCACATTAAAAAAGCAAGAGAGCAGACATGATCTGATGCCCTAATCAGCCTCAGACCTAATCAGGCTTTTAGACCGAATGGTACTTTATTTTCAGAAGCTCTCTCTCCAGGTTTAAGGATCATGGGACAGCAGAGTCATTACATATGGCATGTGGTCATTGGCATCACGTGCCTGGCTAGACAGCCACCAACAAGATCTTAGCTAAGCTTTATCTCTGGAGACGGTAAGCTAACTTTTCTCTAAAGATGGAAAGGTCTTGTCAGAAGCACTGCCTGGTTTTTTTTGTAGAAGGTCCCCTGTAGTAAAGAATAAAAGAATGGGATAATTTCAGCTTCAATTAAGTACAGTGGGAGGCTGCCTCAAATAAAGGATTGAGAAACATAAAGAAACGGGTGAAGTTGCAGAAGTAATGGAATGCTAAAGTGAGTGAATGTTTTGACTGCAATACTGTCTCCCTATCAAAGGTAGGGTGTAATTTTGGCACATGTAATTTTGAATAGTTGGAAAAACTGTAAGAGCTGATTTTTCCCTTTATTTTTTCAAACTGGATCAGGCAGGTACCCCATTTTGAATGGCAAAATACATGCCAGCATCTATCAAGTGTGACTGTTACTTCTTTCATTTATAATTCATCTTTCAATTTGCAGCTTACTTTAAAAAAAACATCAAGAGAGTAAAAGCCTTATTTAAATTGCAGGAAAGCAAACAAGAAGCCAGGAAAAACAAAAGATGATCATCCCAGCGTTATCAGTTCCCAAATGTCTGATGAGAAAATAGGCCTTATGAAGGCACGCTGAAAGAGCTGAGCTGTTTTAATGTGCAGACGTTTCTAAATTTGCTGCAGCGTATAATTCAGCAAAAAGGACCCATCAAATATCAGAGTGAGTGCCATTTCCAACTGACCTTCCCAGAACTTGTATCATGACATTTAAACCAAAATATATAAAGTGGAATTTTTGCACTAGCTCTTCTAGGGACTTGGTATGTGTTGGGTGAAGTGGGAGAGATCTAGTGTCAATTTACTACTCTAGCAAGTTGTTCTCTGAGTGGTGTTGGCAAGCTGCTCAGCCTGGGCTGCTGGATTGCTGCGAGACTAGAACTATCAAGCTCTTTGGTCAGTGAACGAAGATGTAGGAACTGTAATAATATAGGTTGACTTGCATCGTTGTCATCAACACCACCACCATCACCCAGGGCAAAATCTGATCTGTCATGAGATTCATTTTAATACCAAAGATCATATGAACAGTCCTCTTGGATCAGGCCAAGTCTCATCTTAATCCAGCATTATCTTTTTCCCAGATGTTTCTGGGATGTTCACAAGGAGATGGAAACTGAACTTCTTCCCTAGTTGGTTCCCTTCCAATAGGTATTTCGAGGCAGGCTGCCTCTAACCTAGAGATAACATAATCTTCAAGATCAAGACCTCTTAACAGACTAGTCCTCTATTAATTTATTCCATTCCCTTTCAAAGCCATCCAAGTTAGAGGCCATCTCCATATCTTGTAATGAATTCAACAGATTAATTATGTACTGTGGTTGGCAAAAGGCAGCTTACTTTTCTATTTCCTGACCCTGTGTTTAAGAAGTTAAAAGTAATTCCTGCTGAGCTCAAATATTACTTCATTATATTAGAGTTAATATTTAATATTAATAGGGTTAATGTGTGTCCATAGGTTGCAGTCTCAGTATTCCCACTTGAAGTCTACAGATCATGTTTCATTTTCTAAGCCGAATGATTTTGGTAAGTCAGGAACCAAGGTCTACATTTCTGCAAAAGTGCCATCTTTCAATGACGTTGCACAGAACAGAACCCCCACCTCCCACGAAAAGAAGAGTGAGAGAGAGAGAGAATATGTGAGTTTATGGCACCAGTGTCCTGAAGGGAAGAAAGAGACCAACACAGGTTTTGATATTGCTGTGCTAAACAAGGACATTGGTTAGACTTATTAATGCTGGTGACATTTTGTCCCCCCCACCCCAATTTCTGTGATTTATGCTTCTCTTCCTTGTGAATAACCTATGCAAATCCAACATTAGAGTTTTGGGTCAAGAGTCAGCAGTAAAGCAAATAATCCCAATGCAGCATCAGAACCCTAGATTTGGATGACTCTCAAGGCAGGGTTCAAACTATTCCAGCGTGGAAAGCCTGGAGACTTCTGCCTACCACTGTCAGAAATATTAGGGTAGATGGACCAGGGCTGAATTGGAATAAAGCAGCTTCCCGTCTTCTTTTGCAAGTTTTTCCAGAGAACCGGCAGGAAGATGAATCCATATTCTCCAAGCCATGCATGGGTTCCTGGAGAGCCATCTATCATAAATCCTAGCTTATTGTATAATACAGGCTTTATATTGTATAAAATAGTATTTATGGCTATACGAAAGTGAGATGTTATCTGAGCTTCATGGCCAACAATTCAAAGGAATTCCAAAGACCCTAGTTAGTGCGTGGGTGGGGGGAGGTTATAATGTAACATAACTGCAGCCAACTTAGTTGATATAACTGAAATTGTCTAGGGACCCTCTTGAAATAAAAATGAAATTTACAGTCAAATGATTAAGCTTAACAATGCTTTACTTTCTTTCCACTTTCAAATCCCTTAATAACATTACTGTCCTTTTCATCTACTACCTGGGGATGATATCAAGAAAATTTTCCTGCCTCTGAAGGGGCTGGGTTCACTTTTGAGACAATCCTCAACAGTGCAACAACCAATAAATGACCCCTTCATTTCTTTTATTAATGGAGCCAAGAATAGGACAAACCCCAGAAAAATCTTAGCTGAAGATCTGCCTCCTGCAAATTCCAACAGGATTTTCCTGTATAATCAAGTGGTACCCAATTCCTTAATATATTGTTGTGATGGCTAGCTGATATTTCTTTAGTTATGTATTTATTTCTAAAAATGATCAGTGGCCCTATAGCAGCAACTCTCAGGGTGAGATACACTAAATATAGCTAAAATATTTTTTAAAAATTAAAAAGCTAATTAACAGCCACTGAACAACAGACATGTAAATACTGCCTACATGAAAGGCTGTAAAGACTACTGTGGTGACCTCTTTCAAGTAGCAGTTTCAATAAAGACTTTGCACTGTAATGTTGTTCTCTCCCATAATAAACTGATCCCAGTTGATAAAATAGGAAACAAACTCCAAAACATGACTGGTTCACTAGGCCCATGTTGGAGCTATATTGGCCACAGATGCCAAAATAGCTGCAAGGTCTCAATGTATTATTTACTTATTATTATTCTTTATTTATTCATTTATTGAATTTGCTGCAGGTCTGAATTTGAAATACAAAATTATACCCCAGTGCCGACTTCCTGACTAGTATACATGTATTATCCCCTTGAGTAACTATTACCCAATCTTAGTCTGGCATTTCCGTGTTTTGTTCTGTTCTATGTTCTCCTGGAACTCTAAAGCTTCCTGTCTTTATAGCCTCTGATCAGATCTCTGTTGGGCCTTTTCAGGCACCAGGATATGGCATTTCAAGAACCATGTTGCCATTTTGTAAGTACTAGTGATGTTCATAACATAACTTTGGGGATGCTTGTGAATTCTCGGTCTTCTCTAGGTTTCATAGCCTGTGCCGCTTGTGTGGGGCAGGAATTCTTATCTTTGGAATTCAGAAATGCAACCAACATCTGTCAAAAAAGGTTGTTTTGGATCATGCTGATGAAGGGCGAGGGACATTAGGTATGTCTCATGGAGAGTATGTTTATACAGCCACATCAGAGCAGTTGCTCTTCTTAGACTGATGGAAAAAGTATAGTCTGGTTCCAGAAACTGAAATAGTTTCTGGGACTGATGGGCAAGAAGTGAAGTATTGTATCATGGAAAGAATGTTCAAGAAATCTTTGAAGAAAGTGGGTAATCCCCAAGGATTACCTGTAGTATATAGGAAGGGTGAAACACACAGACATTCAATTAGTTACACAAAGGTGAATGTTCTACCCACTGAACCCATCAAAAAGAGCTGGAAGTCAGGGGCACTAATTTACTTCCCCCAATATATATCCAGCCTGGCAGTAATGAAGAAGTCCTGAGCAAGTGTTCCAGCTTCATATCCAAAGAAAAGGGCCATTGTGCTGCAAAGAATGTTTAGTTAAATTAGAAAAAAGAGAGCGCCACTGGAGGGAGGCATCAGTCAGAGTTGAGAGGAAATGTGCCTGGGGACAGGATAGAAGAACGGAGTTCAAAAGTTCTAGCTAACAAATCAGTTCTAAAGAGCAATCGGCATATAATACAGAATTGTCTCACCCATGTTTGATACATTTAAAATGCTTAAATAGAGTTAAATAAATTCTAAGGAAAAATAGAATTGCTTGTAAAAAAGTGGTTGCTTGTATTCCCCAGGAGGGACCTGTGAAAATGTCTGCAGGATGATGATATCTTAGTTGCTGTGGTGCGGTGAGCTTGTGTGGTGTGTAATTCTGACTTGCTGTAAATTTAGGTTTTAGTATTCTGATTCTAACAATTGATGTTTATTTCAATGTTGACAACAACCGGAAATGCCCTACTCGGGAGTGCAGGCAAAACAGTGCCGCCTTCCTGCCTCTAGTTATCCATTTGGGGCCAGGTGCATGGTGAATTAGGCAGAAAGTTGGAGGCTCGTTTTCAGTAAGGTGAGAGACCTGAGCTCAAGCTGTCCCCCTCCAGATTGCTGGGAAGGAAGAGAAATCTGTTTGGTTAATGTTTTAAAGAATATTTATTTAACCTGAACCAACATTTGAACATTTTGGTACGTGTTTGAATTGTGTTGGCAGAACCCACTTCAGAAGTAAGAAAGGACCCAGCCTTCACACAACATTGCTAACATTGGTTAAGGTTAATTTTAGTTATAATTGATTTTAATGTTGTGTTTCTGTGTCTTAGCATGTTGGGCAAATGCAGAGTATTTGATTGGTTTAGAGTAGGGCTACCAGATCTGGATGCCAAAAATCTAGGCAACCACTAAGTGGTAGTAAAAGAGACTTGACTATCAACGATAGTGGTTCCCTGGGTTTTTGCAACCCTAGTTTATGGTTCAAGGTATTGTGAAAACTCAGAAAATGGGTTAGTTCAGTAAACTGTGTCCTGAAAAACAGCCCCATGATGTTGCTTGATGATGGTGTTCACACAATACACTTAGCTTTTCTGTGCCAGCACTGCTGGGTGCCAGCCAACGAGACAGGAAGCTGGCTGCCTGCCATCATCCAGTGACAGGCAAAGGTCAGGCAGACCCTTTTCAGAAGGTCTTTTTACCAGTATCTTAAGACAGCAACTGCAGGTGCCATCAACAGGCTTAGCACAGGTTGAGACCAGGAATCCAATCAGCAAGTGACAAGTCCAAGGGAAAAGGCAGGAGATGCGGTGAGGTGGAATCCAGAGTTCTAAGCAGGGCAGAGCAAGATAGACAGCTCAGAAAGTTTGTTCTCAACTCCCAGGGAGCGAGGCCAATAAATCAGCCATGCTGAGCCTCTATCCCATACAGAGCGGTGGCCCTTGACTCCCCAGCATTGGCTCTTCGGTTCTGTGTCTTGGCAAGTTTCTCAGATCTAAGGAGTTCTGCTCCCTGTAGTTGAACCTTTATCGCATGCCTCTGCTTAGAACTGGGTGGCTGGACTTGAGGGTCTGAGAGGCTGTTGGTGCGGACAGGCAAGGGGTCCTGGGGGCTTGCTGGATCTGCCTCAAGCAGAGTGGAGTCATGGCTTCACCACAACTGGAATCACCTGCACCAAGTCTATGTCCCTAGATGCCCTGGCGCTATTTCTTCCCCATCTTCCTCATCTGAGGATATGTCCAGCAGGCCCATAACATTAACCAGACAGTTACAAACCTAGCAGCTGTGTTTACACAACATGTGAAGCTTGGTTAGGGTTTTTTTGTGTGTACGTGTGTGCGCGCACTGTGTGCTTAGCACGTTGTGCAAACCCATCTCCTTTAATTAGCTTGGAGTTCAGTGTACTTTCCAATGCCAGAAAATGGGTTAATTTAGTAAGTAAGTTAACCATGTTTGTGAAAATAGTCAAAGAATGGGAAAAATCTGAAGGAACAACACACAAAGAAAGAGGGAATTCAACAACCAGTCAGGCAGAAACTGGATAATCTCTTCAAAGGATGGAAGGAGAAAGGCTGAGACATTTTGAAAGATCTCACTCCACCTAGCCTCCTGCTACGAAGATAAATTTAGATGAGCTAATCTGTTTCCTAGGATATCAGGGCAAGGTGCCGTTTTAATGACAGTATATCCAGCTCGGTGGGGGCTTTCTTGTCTAATTCCAGATGATATCTGGAGGCACTGATGTGCAAAATTATGGGAAGATGTAGAGCCCAGATTAATGTATGACTCTTCCAATGTATGTCTTATGGAGTTCAATGGGACTGAGTGTAGGATTACAGACTAAAAGGGCTGATTTACACGTCTCTGCTTTTGCTACTCAATTGGGTGGCCACTAAACGGGGAACTGACTCCATTGAAAAGCATTTCAATGTCATGGAAATGTTCCTGCTGTTAGAGCTAAGGTTGTGCACACAGAAGTCACAGTATTGTGTTTCCTTCAAAGCAGAAACAAGGATGGGTGGATCAGCCTTCAGGCATCCTTCTCTTACCTAATCACTTTGAAATACATCAGATTAGACCCTTAATCATCCCTAGTGTCTCTGCCAACTGAAAGCGATGGGCTTTCTAGTCAAAAACATCTGAGGGCTACGAGGTTGCAGAAGACTCTCTTTGGCAACCAGTGAATTCTGCCATGTAGTGTTTAGGTATAGAGAATGAACTCTTATTCTTTCATCTTAATTTCTGAGTGCTTCTAAGACAGGAAGTATATGCAAGCAAAAATTAGCTCAAAATATGCTGAAGTTGTAAAGTAAACACTAGACGCATTTTATCAGATAGACTTTTTCATCAGTCACTGCGACCCCTAATGCAAATAAAAGTATTCCAGGAGAATAGCTGGATATAACAGAAAGGCCCAGAAATAAGTCCAGTATCAATGTGTGTGTTGAAGAAAATAGGCTTTTCCATATAATAGGGTATAATGTGTGCTTATAAGTGCAAATCAATCATGGGAAAATACACAAATGAAAAATTCACTTGAAATAATGATTTTAAAAATCCAGATACACAAACCCAGTTAAATTTATATCAGTGCACTTCCATCCAAAGTCTATTGTTTGCTATGTTATACATTCTACACTAATAACCAATTCATTTTCCCAATGAAAATATCACCCACATAAAACAGAGAAGTCTCAGTAATCTTAAGAAAAACCATGATTTTTTTTTTAAAACACAGACAATCTTTAGGGGGGAAAATCCAAATAAAGCAAAATTCTAAACTGGCCCAGGAGGAATAACCAAGCATACGGACAGGTGGGGGCAGGGCGGAGAAACAGGAAACTGGGACAAGAAATGGGATTCCTGCAGAAGAGCACAGCATACCGTTTTGCAGATCCAAGCCAATAATTTTCTTGTGATCCACTGAATTTTATTTTTAGTCTCTGCTAAAACAAACCTCTGCAACATAGGTTACTAGTGGTAGGCCTTTTACTTTGGGAGATTATGTGCAAAATTATTACAACAAATAGCTAAAATTAGACATTTGCTAAAATTACTTTTAAGTACAAGAGAGGAAGGAAGTACGAGGCCCTAGGAACTGAAAACTTTGGGGGCTGTTCCGCCTTCATATCTTAATTTCGGAAGTCTGTTCTTTGTATGGAAATAAGAACTTTGGAGTTAACTATAACTTTCTGGCATTATTAAGCCCAAGAGAAGGTAACAATAGTCTGCCTTGTGTTAATGGACTACATCTCACACCTATTTTAAGAAAGCAACGGATCTGCCTGGGTTTTTTAAAAAAATCAAACCAGATTGTCAAATCTTAAGTCCTCTGATTCAAAGTTTGTTGATGCGTAAATTGGTTTTCTTTTTGGATGGTGTTATATTGCTGCGTTGTGAAACAAACCCTAGTGTTAAGAATAAATGTATGTCCTCTCTCAGTGCACAGTGGCTATTATCTGAGCAGTGCATTCAATGCCTCTACAACGGTTCTTGCTGCTGCTCGGTTAATATCTTCCATTAACTGTAGATATCTTCTTGGTCGCCTGACGCTACTGCCTCCATGCCTCCTAAGCCTACGTTGCAACGTGTGGTTATGTCCCTGCGTGTATTACATAGTTGCCAACTGTGACATCATAAAAGTGCATGTAGCGAAAACCACACATATGCACACAAAATCCCTGGATGGCTGAGGCAAGGAATGCTTGTTTATGGTGCTACTGATATTACTCCACAGCAGATTTTGCATTAAGAACCAGTAATAGCCTATACGGACTGATCAATGTAGAACACTGGCAATGGCCATGATTGGGCTTCTTCAAACCGTAACTGACATAGTACAATGGAAAGAGAGCAGTGACCATTGAATGCCAGAGAGAAGACTGATATCTGGGGGAAAAAAAAAGGATTCAAGGATGCTGGAATGTATATTCTATTAGATAGGTGGAACAGCTCTCATCACAACCTTCTGCTGTTAAGACTGCAATCCCTGGAAGTATCTTGTTAGAACTAAAGGGACAAAGAAAAACGTGTCAGAATTTCAGCAGCAAAGTGTGCCACTCCTTCATATGTAAAATGGAACTCTTTTCTCTTTTACAGGTGTATTCTAAATGTTCCACTATGAGAATCACTATTAAAAGTTGTATTACGTATAATGGTAACAAGGGTTGTCTCCCTGCAGCACAAGCTCTGCTTACAGGAAGTCTTCAAAATACCTGTGCAGCAAACTTAACTTTTATGGTGTTTCATTCTCCCAAGGACCGTCCTCCTGTTTTCTCCTGAAGTCTAGTTAAATGTTATTGGCCTTGCATAAAAGTCACTTCTTAGGGTGCAGTTTGTGCTGTTTTTGTCTTTCCAAAGACGCAGAAAAGTAAGAAAGTGTAATGGTGTCATGAATGGATTTTTCATACTTGAGCCTAACCTGATTCCTTTAATTTCCCATGCATTTCATTGTCAACTTGAGGTTGTTGTTGTGCAAAAGAAGTGATTAATGAGGAAAAAAAAGAAATAAACTTGGTATGAAACCACAACTCACCATTTTTGTTCGTCTATTGAAAGTTAGTTTTTTTACTACAGTCGTTTTCAAGTGGTTTTATGGGAAACCCAGAGATAACTAAAAAGACAGCTGCCACAAATCTGGGGAGGCAAGGAACTTTATCTCTTAATGGATTCTCTCTGTTTTATAAACATTCCCTAAAACTTTTTTCAATAATCTGATAGACAGAAGACACCCAGTCAGGTTACGTGGCCATATACAGTGGTACCTCGGCTCATGGACTTAATTCGTTCCGCAACTCTGGTCGCAACCCGAATCAAATTTTCCCATAAGGTTCAATGTAAATACGATTAATCCGTTCTGAACCATATGTATTTTTTTTTAAAACCACAAAAATATGACACAAAGTACAGTACAGTACAGTATGAAGAGAACACTAACCTTGCTTGAGGCGTGGAGGACAGGAAGGCGGGTGGGGAGGCGGTTATTGTTTGGAGGGAGAGTCCCCCTCCCTACAGGAAGCCACGACCACGTGTGTCAGCAGGGAAAATGGCCGCGGATCCTGTTTGTCACCCGATGCGGAGTTCGCGAACGGAAGCAAAATTTTGCGAACGGTGCTGTTCGTGACCCGAATTGGTCGTGAACAGAAGCGTTCGTGACCTGAGGTACCACTGTATAATGTAATCTGTTCAAACGCTTAAGAGAGTTTATTTATTTATCAAATTTGTCCCCCGCCCATCTCCCCCCACAATGGAGGACTCTTGAGTTCCCAACCCTTCCCTTCAGCCCAATTGTGGGAAGGGGAAAAAGACTAATGCTTTAGGTTTATTTGCCCCAAATCCTACTAGCATAATTTTTTAAAATACGAGTTTGTCTAATATTATCAGAACACCAGTTCTGATCATTTGCTGTAATGGTTAAGGTGCTGGACTAGAAACCAGGAGACTGTGAATTCTTGCCCTTCCTTAGGGGTGCAAGCTGGCTGAGTGACTTCTCTCTCAGCCCAACCCACCTCACAGGGTTGTTGTTGTAGGGAAAACAGAAGGTGAGAGGTAGGAGCATTCCATATACTGCCCTAACTGGTACAAAGGCACTAACTGCACTGGTATAATATACATTTGAGTTGAAGTTTGTGTTTCAATGCACATGCAGCATTCCTTGCAAAGAAGTCTGAGAAAATTTGAGAATTCTCGGCTGGGTATCATCACAAAAAGAAATTCAGTACATTTCACATATTATTTGGGATTTTGATTCCTGTGTCAGATGCTCCCTCACCCAGTACAACTACTGTTTTGCCCAATGGTGCAGTGGAACTCCATTTCTGATCATCCAGTCAGCAGAAAATTCTTCCAAAAAGATTCTGAACAGTTTCACAATTTAAGGTATCCTGAAGGAGGAGGGGCTTTTTTTCCTAATTAACTACAGTTCAGAAAGTGGGAAAGGGAAGACAAGTATTTTACGTGACCTCATCAGAAAGGAAAAAGAATAATGTAGATACTCTACAGCTACTTTTGTCTTGTTCAACCCATACAACTTAGAATGGTGTCTTAACAGAGCAAAATTAGGCTGTGTCTACTTAGGCTTATTAGGCTATGTCTACTTAGAGAAAAAGAAAGTCCAAATTCCTTGCAGATTTCTTGACAAAGTACAGAAGAGTCAGACACTGCCTTCTTCTCAGATGTTCTTCCAACTTCCCAGTCTACCCTACAGCCCTGGGATTTCCTTGTGGCCTCCCATCCACGTACTTACCAGACGAGATGCTGCCACCTGCTACTACTTAGAATGTCCCAAGTACTTCAAATGTCCCAACAAATTCAATGGGAATTACACCTAGAAGGCAGGTTAATGATTATAGCCAATGAAAACCCAGCTCCCGTAATTTGAAAAGGGCTGGAACTCAGCGATAGAGCATACGGTATGCTTTGCAAGAAAAAGACCAGAAGTTTAGCATCAACCCAATTATGAGCAGTGTGTGGCCCAAATCAAACAATGAAAACAGCTACACCAGTGTCTAGTTTCTGATGTAGGTTCAGCGAAAGTGTAAATCACCATCCTTGATAAGCATATGTGGAAAAAAATAGCTTTAGCATTAGACACAGCAGTCATGACTCCATCTAGGTCACTTTGGTTCTAAATTAATCTTTAATAGCCTTGATATATTACCAAAATGCTGCAGTATCAGCCTTTGACTATGGACATTTTTTTTAATATGCTTGACATTTTGGGGGAAAAAAAAAAGGCCAGAGAAAATACTTCAGTTCCTGCAACCCTGTCACCACTAAGGCCCATTTCCCATCTTTTAAGTACATGGGTATGTATATAAGTATCTATGTATTTAGGATAGCTTCAATGCCATTGATTTGCCAAAGCTCTGATTGACTTACATCCACCGATAATATAGGATTAAAAGCATAGAAAGAATATAGCATAAGGACCATCCACCAGAGGGGCTACCCAAAGTGGGCAGGATAATCCTCATTGTCTCCGAATGCTTTCCTGAAAGGGTCAGTCTTCAGAAGCTCAGCAGGTGGTGCAGATTCCTGGGGACAAGCTGTTCTACACTACAAATTTGGGGGGAGGGCATTGCCCAGGTCCCTCTAAATGGCATCCCCCTGGAAGAGGGGCTCTTCACAAGCCTCCTCTCTGGGTTCTCACCAGACAGGCAGACTCCACCCAACGGAGAGTTGACATGGAGTTAAGCTGTTGAGGGTCCAGCCAAGAAAAGTCTTCTACAAAGGATCATCAGCTGTTTCTCTCTTGACTAAAATACACTGAAAGGTATGCCTTGTTCCTTTAGCTGAAGAACTATGTACTTCTGCCTGAAACACCTAGTAAGAAAAGATGAGAAAGAGGACTTTCAAGGACAGAGAGATCACGCCCCAGAGACATCAAATATTCAGTACAAAACTAAAATTACAAAAACAATGATTAATGAAGGGAAATGGGATTTAAAAGGTCACATACCTAGCACGATCAGATTGCTTAATGGCTCTCCTGCTGGTAGGAACAAAGATACTGGGAGAGAATGCTGATGCTTGCTTATTTCCTTAACTCTCAGAAGGAATTCCCAGACTTGTAAGTATTTTTCTATGAAATCTGTTACTCTTTTATCTTGATCCAGCAATTACAATGCAACTTAGAAGAAGTTTGAAGAACCCTGAGGTCACTGGCTTTACTCCCTATTGTGGCCAGAATTTGCTGAGCCCAAGGGGTCACTGAGTGCCTGGCTGCCTGACAGGAGCAACAGGGTGGGAAGTCTTGGTTGGAGAAAATGGGTTAGGCACGTGGATCTGCCCAAGGAAAGGAGGGAGAAAAGGTCCATATTTGCCCACCCTACCACAAGGATTTTTCTGCTAGACAAAGAATGGGAAAGAGAGCAAGCAAGCAAGAGCTCTCTGCTCGGTGAAGGGAGGGAGGGAGGGAGGGAATGAAAAAAAAATCAAAGAAAAGAAAGACCTCTCTGCTCAACAAGGAGAGAGAAGAAAAAGAAAAATAGCTCTTAAAGGGCAAGTTTCCTAGATTATGCTCTCCTAGATATAAATCTTGAAAAAATTACGTATGAATCCAGTAATAAAAACAATTAGTTCTCTGGTAAATGAAAAATGCTGCCAACTAAGTGACAACAGTTCCATTTCACAGCAAAGTATGGCAAATAGCGATATTCTTTAAATATTTTTCATTTTTTGACTCACTAGGGAATTTTTGTATAGAAAGACTTGAGAACTGAAGCCCTTGGGCTAAGGAACAAGTGAGGCCCTTGGGATGATCTGAATTTGAGACCTCAGCCTGGTTCATAGGTGCCAGTTGTACTAGAGGAGTAATGCATGCTGAAAACAGCATTTTTACCTGTGCAAACCTTGAGCCAAACTGAAGGTTTTAATGGCCTCCCATGAGGCTAAGAGGGTGGGGGTCTGCCAGATTGCTGGGGGGGGGGTATATTCCATAAGGTAGGGGCAGCCACGGAAAAGACAGGGCTCCTAGGTCCCACTAGATGGCAATGTTTCAGGGAAGGGACCTGGAGCGTGCCCATCCTATCCGATATAGTGGGACGATATAGTGGGACAGGAAGATATCCTCAGGGAGAGGTGCCCCGCAAGTAACCTGACCCTGTGCCATGTAGGGCTTTAAAGGTGATAACCAGCATAAGGAGATCTTGACATTCACCCTAAAGCAGACAATTGTGTATTCTCTAGATGTTTGGGGCTGCAATTCCTAAAATTTCTGATTGCTGACCATGCTGACTGAGGCTGGTAGAAGCTGCGGTTCATAATATCAGGACTGTACAGCATCAGGTTACCTGTCCCCAAGTCTGGACAAGCTTTTTAGCACGTCAGTTGCAAGGAAACCTAATCCCCAATAAAAGTATAAACTTAGATATTTATGCAAACGCCATAGTCCACATAGTAAATTATAATCTCATTTTAGGAAGTGAGAGGAAGCAGAATGGCCACTATTCTCATATATGAGGAGAAGTGATTCATCCTGGAAGCTACCACTTACTGAAAAGGGAAAAACTCAGCAGAAATTGTGGGGGTGTTGCATCTACAGAACGAAAGAATATACTTGTACAGAAATTTAGGAACTGGAGCACTGAAGTACTTTTGAAAATGTCTTGGCAAGAATAAAAGAAGAGATAAATAAAAATGATACCGTATGGGGAGCTTATTATAGATAGCCTGGGCAGGCAGAAGATACAGACGAGGCTTTTGTACATTAGATGTCCAGTCTTTCAAAGAGGCCTGCAATAGCGATAACAGGGAATTTCAGTAATCCTGACATCATCTGGGAATGTAACTCTGCCAAGAGTCAAGAGGCTCAGCAAATGTTTGTCCTCTCTTGTTGAAGGTGGAAGAAAGAACAAGGGGATCTGCTATCCTGGGCCTAATTCTTACCAGCAGGGAGAAAACGGTTGAAAAAGTGGAGGTGAACAGTATCTTGGAGAAAAATGATAATGTAAACCTTAAATTTGTAATATCTGGGAGATATAAGTTAGAAGAATCAGACCTGCATACCTGGCCTCTGAAGAGCAGATTTTAATGAACTCTGAGGGAAGACAGAATGGATAGCATGAAATTCAGGAGAAAAATGCCGAAGAAGGATGGAAAATCCTATGAAACAAGTTACTCAACAATTCCTACAATAATGGGAAGTAGGGAAAAATCTAAAGACACCAGCTTGGATACATGGAAACTGGGAGGGGTAGCTAATATTTTGCATGAAAGAGAGACAATTCAAAAGATCTAGACAGGCATGAGAAGTAAATAGAAATGAATATTATTTACTAAACAAGTTTATACATGGGCAGCCATCTAACCAGTGGAACTCTGGGAAGTGAAGATAAAAACTTACTGACTGTGGAAGTGTACTGACTGTACAACCCGTCAGCCAGTAGAACAGGCTATCACTCAACATGGCAAGTTCTCCTTCACTGGAGTTCTTCAGACAGATGCTGGAGGTTCATCTGTCAGAGTTCCTTTAGCAGATCCTTGTGAAAGAATGTAGACCAGCAAGCTATTCCAATCCTATTCCTTGTAACCACAGTAAAAGAGAAGAATTAGCATTTGCCAAATAAAAAGGCAGAAAGAGAAATGATGAAGCTTAAAATGTTATATACAAGGAACATAAAACCTAACTGCATCTAAACTGAAATTTCACTACTGGAATTACCCAGAGCCTAAAATAGTAAACTTTCTCTGCAAGTGTTGTCACTCATTCTGGAAAGCATGGCTTTTTCCTCTGCATACTCCAGGAATAGTCAACCTAGAACCCTCCAGATGTTTACAACTTCAACTACTCTCAGCACTGCCAGTTGGAATGGGCAGTGGTAATTACAGTTTAAAGCACCATTTTGCCTAGCTCTGGTGTACATGTTCAAATTACTTGTGAAATTACCGTACTTTTCCGACTATAAGACGATACTTTTTTCTAAAATCCTTACCCTAAAAATTGAAGGGTGTCTTATTCAAGGAAGTCAGCCGAAAATCGCGCGGTTGCAAAACTGCCCATATTTTGTTTCTGCAGGCAGGCTTCCTCCTATTGCTAGCCTCCAATCACGAGTGAAATAGCTTGTCTCCCAAACAGACTTCCTCCAATCACGAGCCTGATGTAACTGATGTCAGCTGATGCTGAACAAACCAATTAGAGGAAGGCTGTCTGCAGAGAGAAGCTATCGGCAGTTTCACTCGTGCTTGAATGTAATCAGTTATGCAAAAGAGCCTGGAAATAGAGCTGCAGAGAGACGGTTTGGACCTCCTCCCACCGAGTGTATCAGGTCAATGTTACCTAATTACTAAATAAAAATGTGTTCTGTGCTATCTTTAAAATATTGATTTCTTAATTTGGGGTTGGAAAAATGGGGGTCGTCTTGTACATGGGGACGTCTTATTGTCAGAAAAATACAGTACTTTCACAAGATTTTTTTTTTATTTTTCATATCTTTTCACCTTTAAAAATAAACTCAAGGGCATTTCAGGTGTCGTTAGGGACAGCAGCAGAGTATTAAAGTAACTTCTTTTTGCAAAAAGATGTTAGTTGTTGACTGAGATATATCAGTAATTTGTTATCATCTGCAACATCAAGGATCTTTCCCCTCTGCAGTTTAAAGCGATACCAGCAGTCCCAATGTTTCCCCCTTGGTGAATTCGCAGCCCAGAATGGAACCAGCCTTCTGCTGTCACTTCATGTTCTGGACTGGAAGTAGTTTTTCCTGCCTGGGCTCTGTCAGAGCAAGAAAGGTCATAAAAGTGATGCCACTTTACAGCTTCTTTTCAAGGGAAACGGATCTGGCGACTTGCTTCTAGCTGTTGTCATAGATATGGGCATATCCAGCGGAGCGGTCATGCTCTTCTTCCTCTATCGCTAATCAGCAGCCACCACCTTCAGTTCTCTCCTCTTCCAGCATTTGCCTCATCCAAGACCAGACCCAAGATTCTTTCCCAATTCCTTTTAAAATCATACTTTAAGATATTTATCAGAATATGAGGGTCATAGCTTCTGCCAACCCACTTTTCTTCCACTGCCATCACCAGCTGCACACAAGCCAACACACTACTGCAAAACAGCTCAGAAAAAGGGTGGCTTTTCAGAGCAATGAAGTGTAGCAATGAGGATTCCAGAAAGGAAAAAGTAAGTAATTCCAAATGTTCGGACTCTTCATTCATTTCAAAAGCCTTTCTTAACAAAATCTAGCCTATTTCACCTACTAGCCCAATGTTCAAGGGCTTTTTTTTAGTATTATACTAGGCCCCTAAAAATAAACCAAGGAATAGGGGAGGGTAAAAGCAGACACAAAGTCATTTGACAGGATTATACAGGCGAGGGGGAGGGAGGAAGAGTTGCAGTGGAACAAAAGTTGTGCTAAGAGGAAATGGCTCAAGTCAGAAACAACTTGCTTCTCACCAGCAGACGACTTTGACAAAGGGGAAAGGTGGTAATGCCAGAGGTGGAGCGCCGTGTACTGGCACTCCTGAGAACAAAGATAGTGTATCTGACTCCCTTCAGATGCTACAAACTGAACAGTAGCACATATAGGACGGCAATGGCTTTGAGGGTATGTATGTGGAACTTTAAACCAGTAGAAGGAGAATGCCTCAAGATTCACAGGTGTGAGCCCATGAAATCAACCACCCAAACAGCAATGACTTGGACCCTCGGTAACAGATGCATCGGCGGAGACACAGAGCTTCTGGCAAATGGAATTAAGTGTACTTTGATTCTGTCTGCTTTATTTGTTCTCTGACAAACTGAAGGACATCATAACAACCTCCTACGGATAGAGACACATAACACAAAGACAAATAATGCAACAAATATGTTCATCTGTATTTATTTGTTAGATTTACGTCCTGCCTTTCCTTCAGGACAGCATACATAGTGCTTCCTCCTCCCATTTTCCTACACAACCACAAGCCTGTGAGGTAGGCTGAGCTGAGAGAGCAAGATTGGTCCAAAGCCACTTGGTGAGTTACTTCCATGGTTAAGGGCTCTCTCTCTCTCTCTCTCCACATTTTATTGGGCAGACACAAGGACGGCTTTTGGAGATGCCAAGTACAGAAGCAGAAGAAAAACAATTCCCCCAAGGACTTCTAGTATTTATTTATTTATTACACTAAACCCCAGATCCCTACTCTCATCCCTATAAAGCAACCAAGCCTATCTGAGCATAATCTGCATTAAACACAGGATGGTTTTATAACGGCAAAGAGCTGGATTTCTGGTTGACGACACGGCTCGATCCGTGTCGCTTTCTTGGCAACTGCACGGCCGTGATTGTCCCTGCCTCCTTCCAGAATATTTTTTTCCACTTCTCCAGAGAGTTCACAGCCCTGGGATTTCCTGGTGGTCTCCTCTCCAAGTCCTAACCATGCCCGACCCTGCGTAGGTTCCCACCGCATAGAGGCGCCTTGGTTTATTTTGTTTTTTCCAAACGCGCAACGATATAAGCCGACCTAGCCCACGCGGCCTGGGGACGATGGGAGCTGGAGTGCGAACCCGAAAAAACTGGGGAGGAAGGCCACGCCGCGGGGCGCCCCCGTTACCCGGCCCGACGCTTTCTCGCGGGGGCGCGCGCGCGGCGGGGTTTCTCCACCGCGCGGGCCCCTCGCCCCGCGCAGGCGCCGTGGAGTCCCGGCGGTTCTTCTTGGGGAGGCGGCCGGCAGCCTCTCCCCCAATAAAAGCCCCGGCGACGGGTGGGCGGCCGGCCGGCCTCCCCCTCCTTCTCTCCCTCCCACCCTCGCCCCAGCCCCGGCGCCGCAGCAGGCAGAAGGCGGCGGGGGCGCGGCGCGCTTGCGCAGCTGCGAGCAGAGGCCGCGCGCGCCGCAGCTCCCCTCACACGCCGCCGAGGCGGGCGCTCCGGCCTCCTCCTCCCTCCTCGCCGCCCTCCTTCCCTCCCTCCCCGCCGGCGCTGGAACCTGAGCAAGGGCGGCCGCGGCTGAGGTAAGCGAGCGAGGGCTCCCGAAGCCGTCGCGGGAGCCTCCCCGGCGACTCCGGCCGGCCTGCCAGCGGATCCCTGCGGAGCGTCAGGACGTTACGGCAACGGCGGGCGGGCGGACGGCGACGACGGAGCGCCGCGCTCGGCCGTCTCCCCCGCTCCCCCCCCCGCGTTCGCTGGCGCCTCGGCCCCTCCCCCTCCCTCGTTTCACATGGGCGCGCGCGCCTCTCCCTCCCTCCCGCGCCGAGAGGGGAGCACGCGCGCGCGCGCGGCCCGCCCTCCTCCCCCCTCCCGCGCGCCGCCGCGGCGGCCGCTTGGAGGCCCGGCAGTCCGCGCCGCTCGCGCCTTCCCGCGCTGGCCGGGGCGGATGGGCGCTGGAGTCCGGCGCCCAGACCCCGGGGCGCTTTTCCCGTTGACTCCGCGGCCGTCTGGGGGAGGGGGACCTCAGCGCCCGTCCTACCCTCCGGCGGTGCCGCGGGCTGGGGATGATGGTGCGCTGGGAGCTGTCTGGCCGGCCCCAGGCGGGGGGGACGGGACGCCGCCTTCCTCTTGGGCTGCCTGGAAGAGCCGCTGCTCCTCTTAGAAGGTTTCTGCGGGATTTCCTAGCTTGGGTCTTGACCAAACGGGGCTTTTCCGGCGGGCCGGACTACAAAGCCCATCGGGCGCGTGGGTTGGGGAGGGGGACTCTAGTCCCACGCCTCCGAAGGGCGACAGCCGCGGCAGGATGGCCGAGCTACGGGCTGACAGAAGAGAGAGTACTTAAATTTAAAATTCTCAGATGCCTTGAGGGGTGCCCCGCCCCGCCCCGCCCCGCCCCGCCTGCCCCAGCTTCAGACTAAGAAAATAATCCGCGGAAGCATCGACCGAGAGACGAATGTCAGAGTAGATGCAGCAAAGCTGAAGAAGTGGGGTAAACAAGACTTCTTTTTCTACGCTGTGAACCGTCAGACTCCCAGAATTCCTCTTCGTTCTGGGATGTGCAGCCAGATGTATTCCCCCCCCCCCCCGCAGCTTTAAGATTGTGCTAAACATGCTTCTGTGTGCATCGAGTCAGAAGGAATTTCCAGAATGTTCAACCAGGCTTTTACCTGGGAGTGCGGAAAGCAGCAGGAGGATGGCAGAATTTAATTGCGTTTCTGCTCAGAAGCATGTTCCGCAAGGCTTATTGCTACACCTGGGAGCAAGTTCATCCCGCCATCCTATGCGTGTCTTGGGAGTAAGATCAAGTGGGACTTCCAAGTGAGCATGCACAGTATCTGCCGGAAGTGTCTTCTGTAGACTCTCCTCCACCAGAAATCATCAAATGTGCTTTGGTGTTCAGCGTTTGCAGTGTTACTTCTGTGCAGTGGTTCCATTGGTGGCGCAAAATGCTAAGCCACACGTTTTAAAAACTATGACTTAGTGAATAAACCACCACTTTATTAGTCAGTGCTTGAAATGAGATATTGATGTATTTATTTAATCACATTTGTGTAGCTCCCATTCACACAGTGGCTCTGGGCAGTGTACGTAACGAGAGAATCAAAATACATAAAAACATTAAAGCCACCAATTTAAATTAAAAGATAAAAAGATAAAAACATGTTGACATGATTCAACATTTAGGCTTAGCGTGTTGAGATCCCTGTGGTTGGTTTGTTTACTCAGATTTCTGCTTCGTTTTTCAGTTATCAGACCTTTCAGGCAGTTGAAGGCAAAGATGCTCATGAGCAGAACTTGCTCCCTGGTAGCTGCATTCATACATTTTTTTTTTTAATCTTACATAACTTTAAAACCCAAAGTGTGTTCTACATTCCTTTACCACTGTTCCTAATACCTTCAGGGATATGGTTGTGTTCCCTTATGCTTGGCTTTCACTGTTGAATGTGGGCCAAGAGTGATAATTGGGTTTTGTTGCACCCATTTCAAAAATACATGAGGTCAAGAACATTTTGCGGGATAGGAACTGGAACAGCGAGAAAACACAAAATGTTGGCGTAGTACAACAAATTTAGCAAAAAAGATGGACTGAGCAAATGAAATAATCAGTGAGCCCAGCAGCCCTGCGTGTTGTAATATCTTTTGTATAAGCAATGGCTGTTTAATTTTAAAATATTCAGTCCTGCATATGAAAACTTGAGAATAATGAACTCAATAGGATTTCCTCTTAAGGGAACATACATTGGAAGTGATGCAAAGGGGCAGAAGAATGAAATCTTGCAGTATGTAGATGAAATTAATGGAGGTCAGAAAGAGATTTTTTTATACCAGTTGGTAATACTAACTGATTTAATGCCATATGGTGTGGACAAGATGAGCTCTCTTTTTGCATTCTCCCTAAGTTCAGCCCATAGGAAATTTTTAGTTTTCCATTCTTAGGTGCTGAAGATGTATGGGAGATGTGGTTGCTTCAATGGGCTGCATTAGAAACCTTTTCAGAGACTCCCTTCCAGGTTGCATTTTGCCAATTGTATCTCTCCTAGCGGGCATTCCTTCCAAATAAAACTGCAGTCCTAAACAAAAGATGGGGTGGGCAAATAACCAACTAGAACGTTAAAGTAACCTTACAGAAATGGCTGTGTTTTAAGCTTCAGTGGTTCTGCAGAGGCAAAGTCTCAAAACATCTGCTCTTATTATTTGTACAGTAAAAGATTGTTTATCCTTCCGGATTCTTGATCAGGTTGTAGAAGTGGATGTTTGATGTTGGCTCAGCTATTCCCTGTCAAACCAGTTGCCACAACATTTTAGCTGATAAAATTAGCGCTTCTGGATTGGTTTACATTGCAAATGTTCAGCAGCACTTCTAGAAGTTACTATTTTTCCCATTTGAAAGGTGCTTTTTTGGCTTGGCGCTGCAAGAATATTTCTCCTGTGGCTTGGGCTGGGTTCACACGTTGCAGCGAAGTCTAGTCATACCAATTGTCTTATGGCTTAGTAAAATGTGTAAATCTGGTTACTGTCTTTTTCCTGTGAAATTACCTGTGAAGGATCCTTAATTGAATAAGACTGTTTTGAAATGAAATGGTGGTTAGCTGAGATGCCTGCTGTCCTATTGAAATCTTTCTATACATGCATTTGCTGGGGTGTTGTATCTGCAGGGTTATATAGAGATTCTCTGAAGAATCTATTCGCATCGCTGAACAGGCCTTGTATATTCTCAAGTTTAACTAATTTTCTTGATTTGGTTTTCTTTATTAGTGCTAAGCCATGGTTTGTTTCACTGATTTGTTTAATTAACCTCAATTGGCTGTGCTAACATAGTATGCCAAGACATAAACCCTGATTTGCAAACCACAAAAATGCATCAGCTAAAACCGTAGGAACAGTTATGAGCACCAGACTGTAGTCCACATGTTGGTCTTCAGGTGTCATTTGTGTCATAGTCATCAGTGTAATCACTTTGGCTCGTGTTGTAAACAAACATGTTTTCTTGTCAAAAGCAGTAGAAAAGTTGGGCTTAATTTGTTCTTTTTTCCTCTACCAAGTGTAAAATGCCAGTCCTCTTTCTCTCGCTAGTTAGTAATGGAGAAATTTCTTGACAGAAGTCAGGGGACTTGAGGATCTTCTAGGCAGAGGAGTACAATACAAATGCAGGCATAAGAATAACTGTAAAATATTTAGAAAATGTGTGTTTTTTCTGGAAGCTAAAGAAGTTGTGTCTCAGTCTATCTAGAGGGTACCATCAAAAATGAATTTCTGATGACTATGAAGAGAAATGCTCCCACAACTGTTGTCATGGCTTGCACAGCGTGGAAATTATGTACTACTGTACAAGATGTTTCTGATCCTGGCTGAAAAAGATGAAATGCTTTCAGACTAGATAAGTAGAGTGGTAACGCTTGCTCTTTTTTCCTTCCACAGGATAAAGGTTCTAGAAGGGCTTTCTTAATGATGGCGACGCAAGATATGAGTATGCATATGGAGGAAGTTGTCGTGGTAACAACTCCGGATAGTGTCGTTGATGGCAGTGGTGTGGAAGAAGTGAAGACTGTCCTAGTCACCACCAATTTGTCCCAGCACGGGTGAGTAAAAAGATGAGCTTTTTAGCTTGTGTGATGGGTAGCTTCTGAGTTGCATCTGCTGCAGTGGCATACCTAATGTATTTGACACCTGGAGCAGACCATTTTTTAACACCCCCCTCCTTCATTGTTGAGAGCCAGTTTGGTGTAGTGATTAAGACATCAGACTAGAAGCCAGGAGACTCTGTGAATTCTAGACCCGCCTTAGGCACGAAGCCAGCACGAAGCCTCTCTCTCAACCCTAGCAAGAAGGCGAGGGCAGACCGCTTCTGAAAAATGCTGCCAGGAAAACTGCAGGGGTCAGTCACTGGGAATCAAAACTGACTGGAAGGCATGCATTTTTTCCTCCATTGCTGCTACGCCACCACCGACTGGGGCACAAGCAGCAGCAACCCGACTCCAAGCCCACTGTTAGCCTCTTAGTGTCTTTGGCAGCACCCCCTTATCGCCTGCACCTGGGGCGGACACCTCCGCACCTCCTCCCACCTTGGTGCACCACTGAGCTGCTGCATACCTTCTGTTCGTTTCTCTGGAATGTAGAAATGCAGGCCACAAAAAATGTTAGAATTAATAGATGAAATAGACCCACCAGTAGTTAATTATCAATGGGAAAATACTGTCCTCAGAAAGATAGTTATAGCTTTAAAAGGTTGCGTAGCCTGTTTATTTTGCCTTTAGTTAATTAAACAGAACAAAGGGAAAACATAGAAGACAAAAGAAAAGAGAAAACAACATTGTGTATGTGTGTGTGTGTGTGTATAAATATATATATATATAATAGCTTCTTATACACATACATACATACATACATACATACATATATATGTGCATATAAAGTTTTAGTTGTAATGACCGTACCATTGTAATCATTATCTATGTCCATAAGCATCTTGTTCATAAGTTGCAAAGAACATCAGTTCTTCAATCTACTGAGTAATTAGGGTCATAAATCTATCTTTCTGATGTTGAATTAGCAAGAAGAAGTGTGGAGAATCTATTCTGCTATCTGGCTGTCAGTTTCCAGATAATAGGTATGTAGTTCAAGAGCAAACCTTGTGTTATAAAGTCAAATTAATAAATGTAGTTACTTCTTCCCAGAACACATAGGTTAGTGGCATTTTCGGTTTTGATTATGTGCCATCAAGTCAATGTTGACTCTTAAAGTCCTCACGGGTAGATTTCCTCTGTGATGATCTGTCCCCAACCTGGTTCTTCAGATCTTCCAACAATGTCTATCCATGTGGTTTTCTTGGTAAAACACAGGAGTGGTTTACCATTGCCAGTGTGAAATGGTGCCCTTGCCATTGTCACTAAAGTGATCATCCGTCTCCAGCATCATCCTTATCGCTGCTGCCCACTTTTGCTGTCTGCTCGCTTTATCTGGGCAGGTGGGATGACTTTTCATGCCTTGGGTGACCTTGCTGGCATACATTCCCTATGTTTTTCACTCATCTTTCCAGAAACACCCCTCTCCTACCAGCTTTAGAGACACCTAAATTAGTAGAAATCATTAAGTCTAATGAGAAAAAATGCCCACAATGAATATGTATAAATATTTGTATTAATAAAGTAATTTGATATGCAGATTTTAAAGGCTGACTGGAATAAGAAATTGGAGGTCCTCTTTTTGTCTAAATAATGGGAAACCCCTACCATTTATCTCAAAATTTTCAACATTATGTCTTACTCAGCAGAAAACAGTATTTTCTGGCCTGTTGGACCCTGTTATGTTGTATAGAAAAGGAATAACTAAATAAGTTCTTGGAGATCCAGTGAGAAAAATGCTGCATTGAAAGACATGCCTTTGTGATGTCCTTAAATTGCACAGTCTCTTGTGCATCTCATTTTAAAATGAAAATGAGCAAAGCAGAAGATCAGCTTTGACCATTCCCTGCAAGCTGTCCCTTTATGATGAGAAGAAGTGTTCCATGTTTAAAAGTTTGTGCTGGGGCCAAGCTAAGACTGTTGGCAGCCATGCCAGAATTTAGGTTGTATGAATTGCAATCCGCCATTCCCTAGCACTAGGAAATACAGCACGGTTCTGCTTTCTCGGCCACACCCAGGAGTCGGTGATGTTCTGTCTTCTACTTGAAGAATGCTCTAAAGACAATTTAGGCATGCTATCAAACTCAGGTGAAGAAATTCCTTATTCCAGTCCCTAACAGCATAGCAGTGTAGTCATTCACCTTATATTTCTTGCTTTAATTCCTTCCACATACTTTCTCGGATTTGGATCGCAACAGTTTTCCCAGTGATGGATAAAAACAATTTTAGGAACAGAACCTACTTCATTGGTATTTTCTTCCACCTTCTCCCTGTCTGCATTATGAATTCTCTGGAGAGAAACCTCTGAATGTGACTTCCTTGCAAAAATCAGCTGTGCTGCCACCCATGAATTTTGTCATAGAAACAGCCCATACAAAAAGCTGTTTAATAGTAGGATTAGGTGGGTTTGTCTGAATAATGACCCTCTCTCTGGTTTCCTAAGCTGAAGAAACGAGCACTTTTTTTTTGTAGCGAAAGAGAAATCATGTGAACCTCTCTCATGAAACAAAGATGAGAAAAAAATAGAGCTCCTTGCTTTTCTGCTTCCACTTGACAGTTCTTTATGCATTCCACACTGCTGGTACTAAAAGAGAAAGATACACAGAGCTAATATAAAATTGGCTTTCTGTGGATAGTTGGTCTCTTTGTTTAAACATTTTTATACTGATTTTCCAACTGGCTGCTGTAAATTAAGGTAAAAGCAAATATAAAACATGGGGGATCTTAAAATGTCTAATCTTTGCTGAAAATCTCCTAACAGGCAGGCTTTATAGCCTTTATGAAAAGTGTTGGAACCTAATCTCTTTTAAAAAGAAGTTCTAAAGGTTATGGCTGTTGGTGAAAATTCCAGCTGACTTCACACAAGCCTGCCATATGGAAAAAAATGGGCAAATAGATAGACTAAGTGGATTTCAGGCAACCTGTGGAATCTTACCAGTCAGTCTTTAACGTATGCACTTAATAAAGCGTTCAAAATACTGCAATTACCACTGAGTTCTGCAAGGTTTATTTGTGGGAAGGTACATATATAATGTGCTGCCAGAAACATTTTGCTTTAATCTTACTAGCAACATCTTAAAATATATGCAAAATGCCACACCTTTCTCTTGTGAGTTAGAGACCTGTTTGGCAAGTAGGTGAGTGAGAATGGATGTTCCTGAGCGCTGGTTTGCAGCCTGAGTGCGCTGCTGTGCCCTTGTAATAAATCTGGGATGTTATCCTGCCAGTGAAATAGTTGGTGACTATGGCAGACAAAGCAGGTTAGCGTCATATCCAGGATGATTGTGCTGTAATCTGCTATTAGCAGATGCTGAGAGGAAGATGATGCCTCTGTGCTAATGTCAGGTTTGGTGCTTTATGCAGCCAGATGATGAAAGATGCAGCTGCCTGTCCTATTTGCCCGCTGTTTTTCAGAGGCCAGAAGCTTTTTGCCACTGAGTATTCTATGTACTGGTGTTTGTATACACTTGACAATGGACAGGCTTCTTTGCTTTTTAACAGGAAGGAGCACAAAATGATATGCCAAAGTTGTTAAAGGCTTACACAAGTCCTATCTGTCTTTTTGGAAACTTGGGGCTGTGCTGAAGTTGGAGGCCATAATGGCCTTGTCTGTGGGGCAACAACTGCACATCAGTCTGTTTGCCTCCATGTGCATCAACAGGCCCATCTTTTTCTAGCAGGGGCTGAAGGAGGTGGGCCTTCCCTTTGTTAAATTGCATTGGGACTGTTTCATGGCTTACATTGTTTTCACGTGTTTCTTGCTGAAAATAGTTGGAAATTATGCAACTGAATTATGGGAGCATAGTTTCTTAAAAATACTAGCCAAGTCTTTCCTGGAACTGCTGCCCAAGACTCTTTTAGTTTGAGAAAGCAGGGGATGACCCTGGGATCTTCTTCATGCAAGGCTTGGATATTGCCTGAGAACCATGGCCTATATTTTCTCCCCTGAATTGCTCAGGAATAAAAGTGTTAAAATAGTTAATAACCCCTCTTCATTGTCTTCCTTTTCACAGTACCACTTCTAGAAGTACAGTGGGATTTTAATGATTGACTGACACTTGTTATCATGCGTGCATCTCAATGTGTCCACATGTTATTGTTATCTGCAGAGGCCTGGGACTTGAATGCACACCCACATCCATGTCTGGGCACCACTAGTCTCATGTAAACATTTTGTAAACACGTGACTACCTCTACAGAATGGGTGGAGGTCCACCTTCCTCTGACTACTTGGGTCTCAGCTTGAAGGATGTCATGGGTTGCTCCTTAATAGAATTCAGTCGGTGTTGTGATCCTTGAAAAGTTCCAATGTGTCTCCATATCTGCTCAAAATACTGGAAATTTTTCATGTTTTCATGTAAATTGTTCTCATATCTTCATCTTATGACCGTACAAAATTATGAAACTGCTCCTTAGAATGGTGAAATATGATAATGTGGGTTTTCAGAGCATTACATATTTTTCAGGGAGATCCTGTGGCCAGCTTCCTTAACAAGTCCAGCTTTTTTTATTTGTCTAGAATAAGCAAGCCTCGAAGTCTTAAGATTTTAAGGCTTTTTTTTGGTCTGATAGACTGAATTTGCTCATTTGCTGAAAATTAACTTTCTTAGTGACAAGAGCTTCCTGGGAAATTATGATACATAGTCAGAAGATGGGAGAATATATGCTGAAAGGTCTGTGTGCTTATTTCCTCAGATTTCTAGGTACTAATAGTTTAGAGAGGCAAAAAGTAATTTTCTAGAGGAAAATGGATAACATGAGCAGCTTCACTAATATTATTTCTTCACTGTTTGTGTCTGTCTCTCTGACAAGAGGTGACCTCAATGAAGACACCCTGGAGACAGAAAATGCAGCTGCTGCAGCAGCTGCAGCTTTTACGGCCTCTGCACATTTGAAAGAAGCCCTTTTAGGTAAGTGTGGTGAATGGCCAAGCGGGGGTTCCTTTGAATTGCAGTCATGGGCATCAGGATATTGGTATCTTCCCAAACTAGCTGCAGGGGGCAAGGTTCTAGTTACAGTGCTCAGAATGCCCACTGGGTCGTGTAATCTCAGCATATCTGAGAAGACACCAGGAGGGGAGAATATTAGTATTGTGCAGTAAATGCTGGGCACTTCCACCAACCTTCCTCTGCATACAGAATGAATGCTAAGTCCTAAAAGATTGCACTTATTGTTATTCTGATTGCAGAGATAGTTCTTATTTATTTCTATTTCTGTTGTCATTGTGTAGCCCATCCTTCCTCCGATTGCTCAAGGCACCCTTCCCCGGATTTTATCCCCACAACAACAATTCCAATACTGCCCAGAGTCACTTCTTCATGAGATGGGCAGTATCTAAATTTGAAAAACAAACAAGCAAACAAATAAATAAATTCCTGTGAACTGTGGCCCAAAGTCACCCACGGAGTTCTGTGGCCCACATTTGAACTCCCCCAGCCTGTATTGGGGCAACACACTAACAGCTCTAAAATGTAAGAGGATATTGAGAAACGGCTCAAAGCGTTTGCTCCATTTGTCTGTATGTTTCATTTGTGTCTTGCTTTTTATCTGGACACTTAAGGCAGCTTATCTCCTTCCTACTTTATTCTCAAAATCATTCATGCTAGAGAGACAGGGACTGGGTGCATTTTATTTGGCTTTGGTTTAGTGCAATCTGTGAACCCAGCCATTGTAGCTTCTTCAGCAAACCATGATTTTAAAAGGTCCTGGTGTAGTGTTATTAGTGTAACAGGCTCCATTGCTGTTAAGGGACCTTCATAGACAAGGGAGGATTTGAAAAATTCACTCCAAATCATTATGTTGTTGTTGTTTAGTCGTTAAGTCGTGTCCGACTCTTCGTGACCCCATGAACCATATTGCGCCAGGCCTTCCTATCTTTCACTGCCTCCCTGAGTTTGCTCAATTTCATGCTCATTGCTTCAGTGATGCTATCTAGCCATCTCATCCTCTGCCGTCCTCTTCTCCTTTTGCCTTCCATCTTTCCCAGCATCAGGGTCTTTTCCAAAGAGTCCTCTCTTCGCATTAGGTGACCAAAGTATCTGAGCTTGAGCTTCATTATCAATCCTTCCAATGAGCAATCAGAGTTGATTTCCTTTAAGATTGACTGGTTTGACCTCCTAGCAGTCCAGGGGACTCTTAAGAGTCTTCTCCAGCACCACAGTTCAAAGGCATCAATTCTTTGGCGTTCAGCCTTCTTTATGGTCCAGCTCTCACAGCCATACATTACTACTGGAAAAACCATAGCTTTGACTATGCGGATCTTTGTCGGCAAGGTGACGTCTCTGCTTTTTAATATGCTATCTAGGTTTGCCATAGCTTTCCTCCCAAGGAGCAAGCGTCTTTTAATTTCATGGCTGCAGTCTCCGTCTGCGGTGATCTTGGAGCCCAAATAAATGAAGTCTGTTACTGCTTCCATTTCTACCCCTTCTATTTGCCAGGGATTGATGGGTCCAGATGCCATGATCTTAGTTTTTTTAATGTTGAGTTTCAAGCCAGCTTTCGCACTCTCCTCTTTCACCCTCATCAAGAGGCTCTTTAGTTCTTCTTCACTTTCTGCCATTACCAAATCATTATACCTGGTTCTAAATATGCCAAAGTGGTCCATGCAGAATAAGATAAATGTATTTTGCCATCTTACATATATCCTTCTGTTGTATGTGGTCTTTCATGGAAAATATTGCTTAATCCTAAAACAGCTGCTCCTAAATCCATATCTTGGGGTTATTACCTTTGGAAGCTTTTATCTTGCTTGAGCAGCTCTCTGGCGTCTCTTCCGATGAGTAGGGGCCCAGCCTTTTCAGTTCTGCATAAAGGGAGCAAATTTGCTGCTCAGAGGACTGCCATCTAGAATCCGAACAATGCTTAGGTGCTCAGAAAACGAGAAACAGATTTCTAATAGCTGGGTGTGAGTATTGGCTACATCTAAATATAACCATATAAAAAGTTTGTGTATTTATATGTGCAGAAGATTCCCATGGTTTTCATTTGAATTTATAGAAACAGAAAACACAGTTTGCCTTGTTTAAGAGTTAGCTTGGCTTTGGGGGGACTTCCGGGGAAGAAATGGCGAACTGAAGACAGCTCTGCTAAAAGCGGAGCCGATGACTGCAGGGGAATGAGGAGCCGGCAAATAGACTGGCTCTTCATAATTTCTCTCCGGACAAGGATAGGACTTGAGATTTCCCACAAGTGCTCCAGACAGTTGCTCCTCGCGAGGAGACTGCAAGACAGAAGTCCCTGTCTGGTTTAGAGCTGTCAGAGTCGAGGGAATAGCTATCTTGCTGAAACCGTGGTCAGTGTCTTCCAAAGGACACTGGGTCTGCATGCTTCCTTTTCTAATCACTTTTGGAAATTGCTGGTTAATTGCTTTTCAACTATTAGGAACCTTTGGATCAACAGCGTGAGTATCCTTCAATCCTTAGTGAAAGAAGTTCTAAATACAAGTTTAAGGACTTAATTTTTTTTTTTTAATAAACAGCAAAAGGGTGATTAAAACTTTGATTTTAGAAAGTTACAAATAGACTAAGGGTCCAGATAAATTTGAAATAAGATTTTGGAATTAATTATAAGATTCTTCCCATGGGAAAATGCTTTTGTTTTGAATTCTTTAAAAAAAACCATAAGATAGGACTTTGAAGGTTGGACACTGGAGGGAACTAGAAGGAACTAAAGATTACAATTAAAGAAGAACACTCAAACTCAACAAATACAGAATGAAGCAAAATATTTTAACATTGGACATACTGAAGAGTGTTTGCCTCTATAGATAGACTGTGTTTAAAAGATGTTATGGAAGAGGAACAAGTTCTACCTGACAAGATTGAGACTGATCTGAAAGTGGATTTAAAAATGACAGGCTACAAGAATGACATGGAAAAACATGTTACACTGGGCATACAAAAGAAACCAGCTGATGTCTTAATAATTAAAAGAGATATACAAATATTTTGTGAGAAGGGACAAAGAAAAAATGAAAAGAAATCAAGTTCCAGGACATTATTTGAAGGGACTAAAGATCAAGATTGTTAGAAGTAAAAGGAAGAATGTAAAGTTGGTTTATTTGATCAAGGTTAAAATAGATAGGTTGTTATCTCTGGTGACGCTTAATAGACTTTTGCTGACAGCAGGACTGAAATGACGAGGCTTTTACATTTGTTTGTTTGTTTGTATTTTTATGTAATCGTAATTTTTAATAAAATTACTATTAAAAAAAGAGTTAGCCTGGCTTCCTTTGGACCTGCCCGTTTTTGCGACATCGTGGAAATGGTGCTTCCTGTCTTGACTTTGCACTTTGGGCCTATGGCAGTATAGATAATTTACTTACTTATTGCCTACCCACCTTTTGGGTATTCCATGTTTTATCATCCCATTGTCTTACTCCAAATTCATCTCCATTTCTTCCTTAAAGTGAATGCCAGTTCAATGTTACCTCTTGCTCTGGGAGTTAGCATGACTTTAAGAACCGATAAGGGCAACATCATTTCAGTGACTAGCATGATAATTTTATGAAGCAAAGGGTTTTGAGTGCAAGAATACAGCTTTTTACTGCAGCCGCATTTTGCTGAGAGCCTTCTTCCGCATGACAGCCAAGGTGGAGGAGTGGGTTGGCAGATAACGGTATGGAACTTAAAACAAATTGGGGGCAGGATAATTAGTCCATCCTGACAGCCTTCATATTGACACCCAAATTTTCCCCCTGCAATTATAGGTGTATATATAGGCATGGGGCTAAACATCTAACACAGTGTTGTCCAAACTTGTCCACTTTAAGATGAGTGGACTTCAACTCCCAGAATTCCCCAGCCAGCATGGGAATTCTGGGAGTTGAAGTCCACTCATCTTAAAGTGGACAAGTTTGGACAACACTGATCTAACATCTCCTTAAAACTGATATTGGCAGAGAGTGATGGGGGCCTTTTACGGAGGCCAACAGGTGCCTCTTTAAGCTTACTACCACACTTTCTTGCATCCTATATAATGGTCAAGCTATGTAAATAATATATCTTTATATTTACACTTATTTACCTGCAGAGTCATAGTCTTGCTTTGGGTTTTATGGTAGCAGTTAATGTAGAGGTGTGGATAATACCTTTCCAGCCTGTCCAGTTTTTGTTCTGTTTTGAGTGCTTTAAACTTAAACATCATCATAATTAGTAATTTGTGGTTGTGTCATCTTTTTTTAATTAAAAATATCCTTTTGATTCCTCACCTTGAAGTGAAGATGGCTGAAGGAGATGAATGCATGGAAGCCGAGGTGGTTTATCCCATCACGTGTGGTGACAGCAAAGCCAACCTCATATGGCGGAAGTTTGTTTGCCCTGGCATCAATGTGAAATGCGTGCAGGTGAGATCCTTCTTAAAGGCACAGAAAACAAAACGGCTGTGCGTCTTCGTTCACTCCACTTTCATGGACTGTTGTGCAAAATCTGAACACATCCCATCCTTGCAGTGAAAAATGGATCGGCTGGCTGTCACGTTTGCTTAGCAGCAGGCGAGGGATATTTGGACTACAAAGCTTCCAACTTGCCCTCACGGTTTGCATGGAAGGTTTTTCTTTCCTAGATGTACTTCCTGCCTGCTTGCCTCCCACCAAAAATGTGTCATTCTGCAAAGAATGAAAACTGAAAAACCGTTTGCATCAGGTTCCCATTCTGTGACCATATGAAATACTCTTTCGAAAAAGCACCGACCAGCTGAACAAGACCAAGGCTGCAAACTCTGGTCTAACATACAATAAAATGAACTAAAAGGGAAGAGCAGGAAAGGGAAACCATAAAAGGCATAATAAAAAGATGTACAGTGAAGCCCCTGTAGAATAATTAATCTAAACATAATCCACAGCATCAAAATGGGGATGTGATCATGAAGGGAAGAGACATTATCTTTAATCTCTTCTCGAGCACAAGCTTTTTAATCTTTTTAAATCATGCCAGCTTCAGAGAAAGACTGCTGCTGTTCCCATTTTACAACCAGGCAACTGAGGCTTAGAGAGAGACGCAGCAACTTGAATTTACAACTGCCTGGTCCAATCCCATGCTACCTATTGGGCCACTGGAGCTTTTTTTCTCCATATCTTATGAGAGAGGAGCTTTTGGAGAAAGTGCCTTGTTTTAGACTCTTAGCTTACTTTGGAGTTCTTGGCCAATGTAGAGCATGCAGCGTGGCTGATGAGGTCGCAAGTCGGCTGAGACCTTGTTAAGGCAGTGGCTGATCTGCAAGAACATCCTCGGGGCTGTTACGGATGCCGGTGGGGGGGAGAAGCAGCTTGGGTTCCTGTTTCACAGGTTGGGCATTGTCAGTGATGTCATAGAGCAAGGAGGGGATCAGACATTGGGTGCAGGATCTGGAGGGCGAGGATGGGGCCTTAGCGTAGAGGCAGTCGGAAGCAATGTTCTTTTCCCTGTTCAGTCTCTATTCTGCCTGCATCTGTTTGATGCAACTGTGAGTCTTCCAGGTAACTGTTCTCCCAGCATGATGTTGGTAAGGTATCCCATAGGAGTTGCTTCCAGCATTGGGACTGTAGCAGTCCATGAGAAGCAGCCGAGTCTGTGGAAGCCAGCTCATGGAAGAAATGGGTCTCCTGTTATGTGTCATCCTTGTGAGATAGTCCAGACGGGAAGCAGCCCCAGAGAAACTAATTCTACTTTATTGTAAGGTGACATTAACAGAACCTTGCAAGTCTGAAAGTACATTTCTTCCCCGTTGCTTTTACATCCCAAGAAACTCGAGAGGGTCCCTTCTGAGACATTTGCCAGGCCCCCATTCCTTTCACAGGCTCAGCTGCCTCTTATCCGACTGTTGCCTTAGCTGTGGCTCTTCTCTCTGTCTCCCAAGGTCTTTTCCACATACCGTTACATTACGTGGCTTTGTTGCCTTCCCTCTTCATGCTACATCCTTTCTCTCCTCCTTGCAGTATGACAATCATTTGATAAGTCCTAAGGAATTTGTCCATTTGGCTGGCAAATCCACCTTGAAGGACTGGAAGAGAGCAATCCGAATGAACGGGATCATGCTAAGGTAAACCACTGCTTAAGTGTGTGCATGTATGCGGAAGGAAGCATTGATCTAGGCCTTGGAGTGCGTATATCCAATCTTGCACCTGAAGGAAGCAGGATTCACCAGGCCCTGCCCCGTGTCCCCTGTCGGCTGTCTGAAGGGGGTCTCCATTCGGAAGGGTTGGGTGCAGCTGTCACTTAAAAGCAGGCTGCAGCCAGTGCATGAAAGCTTGCCTCCTGTGAGTTTTCAGTATGTTGCTTTTTCACACGGCTCACCTGGGTATTCACACCCCTCTGTGTGTTTTAGGAAAATCATGGATTCAGGCAAGCTGGATTTCTACGAACACACAAAAGTTTGCTCGAACACCTGCCGCAGCACTAAAATCGATCTGACTGGAGCTAGAGTCTCTCTCAGCAGCCAGACATCAACAGAGTACATTCCTCTCACTCCAGCCTCTGCAGATGGTATGTGGAAAAGCAAAACCCAAGGACAGAGGAATGAAAGGAGGGGCCACAGCCGAGACACTGGAATGGCAGTTCTAATTTCCACCAGAAATTCACCACGTTAAAAAAAATCCATTGAGTCCTTTTTCTCCCTAAAGTGGTTAAAACATCTGTAGATGTTTTACGACTAACATCAGAAATGCCTCTCAGATCGGTCCGCCTCCTGCAGTTTTGAGGGCATGGCTGGCCAGTCAGCAGCTCGGTTTTCACCGGTCTGAACCCTTCCCAAGTCCTCCTAAAGTAGTGCCAGCTGGTGCACTCAGATGCTCTTGACTATCACCGATTTCCTTCCTCAACCATGGTTGTGGGCATTTTAAACATGCTGTGGCTTTGGGTTAACTCATATCCCGAGCAGGAGATAAAGGGGAAGTAGGAGTGTGCTGAGTGCTCCAACTAGTTTTTCAGAGCCTGTTTTGGCCTTTTCATTTGTTATATGGGTAAAAGATTAACCCAAGAAAGTTTAGTAGGCTTTATTCTCTTTCTGCAGGCTTTGATTTTGGCTACTTTGTATCTTCCTCTGTGACAGTGCAGTGCTCTTTTAATTGGGCTTTCTTCCAAATCTGGCAGTTGATTGGCTAAATCATTTGTTTATTTTCATTTAAGGTTTCTTCTCTTAATGATTTAGTTTCTGGAAGGTGGAAGTTTCAAAGGCAGCAAGAAGATTTCCATGAGTCTAGCCAGGATCTTTCAGCCTAGCCTGGGGTGGTGATGCATTGGAATCATCTTGTAATAAATCAGAACTTAATATTCCATGTCAACGTTAAACAATACACCTGTACAATCTCCGAAAATGATTTGGAAATGCAAGGAACGTCTCCCTAGTATTTATTAAAGCAGTTCAGCATTTTTCATGCTTTTACATTACCCTGAAAAAAGAGACCATGCTGATTTAAGGAGTTGACTCGGGAAAGCTAATTTGATTTTTAAAGCAGTAGTGCCTTTTTTTCAGGGTCATATGGAAGCCTGAAAAAAGAGAAGCTACTTAAAGAGCAGCAGAGAGGTAGCACATTCACCTGAGGTCCAAAGCACTTCTTCCAAATCATTTTCAAAATCTGCATGGCTTTGTTAAACAACTTCCCATAAGCATAACATCAAAATCTTTGAGCATTTTAGTCCTGGTTTTAGAAATGTTTGAGGGGGAACAGGGATTTTTCTCCAACCGTACCAACAAACATATAGGGAAATTGAAAATGTGGTTGTTTTTTTTAAGAGTAAAAGAGTTAAGATTCCTGCAAGGACAAATGATCATGGTTGCTTGACTTTAATTGCAGTAAACGGATCTCCTGCCACAATCACCATAGAAACCTGCGAGGATGCCACCGAGTGGACCACTGCTATTGGAGGTGAAGCTCGTAGGGGTCTGCTCTTAGCCCCTCCCCCAGGGTCTTTGGTGCAAAACCTGAGAGGCTTTGAAGAAGAAAAAGTTGCAGATGTGTTGACAGCTGGGTCGTCTTTCTGTATGCAGGGCCATAGATCAGTGGAAGAGCCCTTGAAGCAAGTTCTGGGGTCAAATCTTTGGCACATCTGGGTGGGATGGGAGGAGACTCCTGTCCGAGTACTGAAGAGATACTGATAACTGGACAATTTGGGGGGAGGTTGGTGGTTTAGGTGATGGCAGCTTGCCACTCTTGTATTCCTGAGAACTCTGCCTACTACCTGTCGTAAAAGTCAGGTCTCAGAGGGGATGCGTCCATGTAGCTCTTTTAGCAACAATAGGGAAATGATTTGCCATGGCCTTCTGTCGGAATGTTTTTCAACTTCTCAGTTTAGCCAACAGCCCTGGGATTTCCTGCCCTTTTCCTTTTCTAAGGATGCCTCTGATTTATGTGTGGCCCAGAACCATTCTTTTAATAATAATGATGCTAGAGGCAGTCTCTTTGTCTGCAGCATCTGGTTTTCCATTTATTTATTGTTGTTGGGAGAATCTCAGGGAGGTTACCAAGTGCCAAGGAAAGTACTTGTAGGCACCCTGTGGCCTCAGATAGTGTATTTTCCCCTGCCCTGTAAGTGGCTGGGGGCTGCATACCGCTGTTAGCTGGGCACGGGGCATCTTTTCCCTCATTCATCCTGAAACATGAAAACACCTGTCCTGTCTTGCCAGCCAGGGTGCCCCCGTGAGACTTTTTAGAAGCCAGTTCCCTTGAGATGATGGCAAGACAGGTGCTGCTTTTCCTTGGCTCCTTCCCCACCCTCCAAGAAGGAGACTGGCATCTAAAACTGCATCAGCGGCAGATACTTGTCCAACTCTGGTAGAAGACGTCCTGGAATTCTCAGCAGCAAAATCAGCACCAAGGGGAATGTCGGGGAGACACCAACATTAGGGTCACAGGAGGGATCCTGGAGGGGTGGCTGTGCCCACAGGCCTTTCATCCCTCCAGTGTTTTGTGCAACGTTTCACTGATCTGCTCTATTCCTGAGAGCAACTTCATGCCTTTGATTCACTGATTGTAACATAAGACAACTCACGTTTTTAAGCACTTGATTTTTTGTGAATGGGGTAGATTACATCTCTTAAAGCTTCCTTACTCTTGCATTTGTGGATGGTGGTTCCTTACAAGTTATTACTCGATCTCTTCTGTAAGAAACCCTACCAGTGGTCAAGTGTCAAAATGTGGTCCTGGAATATACCAACTCCAGAATAGGATTATGGGGTATAGCAGGAGGCAGCCCCTTGGGTTCCCCCAGTCACTCTTCTCGTTGTCAAGGGCCCTCTGCTTTTTCTTCAGATGATACATTTACATTTTGGCGAGGTCTGAAAGACGCAGGACTGCTAGAAGAAGTGGTCCAGGAATTCAGCATGGAACTAATGGAAGCCATGAAAGGCCTGCAGCAAAGAATTCAGGACCTCCCTTTACAGCTCAGTGGTAAGAACTGGATATCACAGTGATTTACTTTGCAAACAAATTACTTACAGTTTCTTAAAATTGATTTACTTGTGTGTCTTCTAAGAATAACAGAGTTAAAGCTCATGGTGATTTTATTAGGGAGCTAGCAACCAAAAGTAGGCTATGGGTTTAGGGCTTTGTGTATGGAATCTGAACTGGGCATCCACTGTCAATATCAGTGTCCTGATACTCTCAGCTTTCTCTTAAAATTAAACAAGCTTCTAGTTCTCATGGTTCTTTAGAAAGATAAGAGCCCTGTCTGTTAAACATTCAGGAGTCAGAGGGCATCCTGGACATGAATGACTTCTGTGGATCATGTTATGGAATCCCAGTGATCTCTACAGTGTCCTGTCCTTTTCCCATCAAAGTCCTGCTTCACACAGTGCCTCCGTCGCCTCTGTTTTTGGCCTTTGTCTGCAGACATTTGCTAAAAGAACTCTATTTTTTTTTTCAAATCCTGCATTTAGATTGCTGAAAAATCCAGAATGGTGGATCTAGTAATGCAGATGTGTGTAATTAGCACAACTTATTCTGAGCACGGAGTTCATAATGCAAAAAGTTTAGGATCAGCATATATGTAAAATGAGTTCTATATAATAAATCATTGAAGGTGGATCATAAAACGTACCTTAACTATGTGATACAGAAATTAACTTCTATTTTTATTGTATGGTCATTCCTTACTGTACAAAAATAGTTAAACGCAATAACTGCATTACCATAATTTTCTGTTTACATTGTCTTTGATATATATGATGCTTTATAGAGTATGAAAAGTAAAACAATTATTCCACTCTCCTACTTCAGAGGGCTTAAAATCTAGCGCAAATGCAGCTATATTTACTTCATTTTAGCTAAGAATGAGGAACTGGAGGTTTGGGGCCTGGTAAATGAAAATTCCTACATTTACCTTTCCTCCCACCACTACAAATAAGATAGATGGATGGATTTGTGGATGTATGTGGGTAAAATGCTTTCTATTGGCCATTAGGGCATTTTGCTTTTTAATCTCGTATTTATTTTAGATGCCGTCTTGCTCAACAACACAGTCCAAAACTTCGGTATGCTAGACCTAGTGAAGAAAGTTTTGGCCAGCCACAAGTGCCAGATGGACCGTTCCAGAAAGCAATATACACGAGACTTAGCAGGTACTGTCTCCTAGTCCTGTTTCTCTACTTGTGTCCTGGTACCTGATAAGGTACCTATGAAGAAGGTGCCACCCTTTGCAATGGGTTTAGAGAAAGGAAAGAAAGATATCAGGAGACTGGAAATGTAAGTTCTAAGGGGGATAGATAAAGATATAGAGAATGTTTAGCCTTGAGCAAAAAGTGTCTGGGAGGCGGTATGGTGTTGGTCAGAATGCCCAGAATAGGACTCTGGATTTGATTATGACTCTGTGATTCAGTGGTCAGTGTTGAGCTAAGACTGGGGAGACCAGGTTCACCTCTCTGCTCACTGAAGCTCTCTGTGACCTAGGGCTCATCACCGGTTCCCCATTTAATTCTGTGGGAGAGGAAAGCAGCCATCCCAGGAGCCTGCTCCAGCTGAACGCTTTCCTCTTCCAGCCTCACAAGGCTGCCCCACCGATTGTTCTTCGGAGGAGGGCAGAAGGCCGAGATGGCTGCCCCAGAGATTTCTCAGCCAGACTTCCCTCTCCATCCTCGGCAGGCCCGTTGCCACCAAGCGCCCTATGGGAAGATTTACAGCAGTTGATATTATTTGTAAGCTGCTTTGAGAAGAAAGTACTGTAATTCCAAAAGGCAGAATGTAAATAATAGTTATAAATCTATTTCACTGGATTGTTGTGGGGCTACAGTGAAGAGTGGGAAACAACCCCTCTTGATTAATAGTGGGATACAAATGGAATGAATAGGTAAATTACATGGGCAAATATATCTATTTATTAAATTTTTACACTGTCCAGTTCCCTGTGAAATTTGTGGAAATCCCAGTTTGGAGACAGACTTGATTCTCGTTTAAGTTTTTTTTACTAATCTGTCAAGTCAAACATTTCTGTCCTAACAGGAGAGGCAGATCTTCCTCCTTCAGTTTCCAGTTCTAGGAAATCGGTGCTGCAAACAAAAGGATATCAACTAGCTTGATGTTCTGCTTACATTATTTGTCACACCAAGGTCATTGTGTGCGCTGTTCTCACACGATGACTAATAGCACCCTACCTCTTAGGTGCTAGGCAGTGTAAGGGGAAGAGGCCAAGTCTGGTCTAGTCTAGCCTTTTGACTTTGTCAGTGTCCTGCTTAGCACCCGTGGCGTTAATCTCGTTCTCCCCCTCTGTTCTGCCTTTCCCTCCGCAGCTCTGGAGCAGCAGTGTGACGAGCATCGCAAGAGAGCAAAGGAACTGAAGCATAAGTCCCAGCACCTCAACAACGTGCTGATGACCTTGACGCCCGTCTCCATCCCCTCCCCTCTGAAACGCCCCAGGCTGACCCGTGCCACGTCAGGGCCCCCTGCCATTACCTCCCAAGTCCTGACTCAGTCGGCACAGATCGCTCTGGCTCCAGGGATGCCGGTCACCCAGCTGGCCAGCCTGCCCATCGGCAAAGTGGTCTCTGCTCTCCCAGCGTCGACTCTCGGAAAGGCCACCATGCAGGTTACGTCAGCCAGCTCTCCGGCCTCCCCACTGCTGGGTGGATACACAATCTTAGCATCGGCAGGATCCACTTTTCCAAGCGCAGTGGAGATCCACCCCGATGCATCCAACCTCACGGTCTTGAGCACGGCGGCCATCCAGGACAGCAGTACTGTGGTGAAAGTGATGAGCCCTTTTCAGCTGCTCACCCTTCCAGGACTGGGCACGGCCATCCAGAACGTGACACAGATGTCTCCTGGGGGGAGCACAATCGTGGCCGTGCCATCCAGTGTGGTGGAAGGCACTTCAGCAGCGGAAGAGCACACGACCATTGAGGTAACTACTGTGGCAGATGAGCCTCAGCAGAAATGAAACATGGACATTGGCCCACTTTCTGGGAGTGCTCCGGGCTTACGTGCCCATCCCTCAGATGAGAAGTCGAAGAAGAAGAAGAGGGTGCTGGGAAGAGAGAGAGGGAAACGGATCGGCTGATGGCAGAGTAGTGAGGTTGAAATAATAAAGCAGAGAAAGACGGAGAGAGAAAAGAGAAATGAAGGGAGAACATCACCGAAGGGGCAGGAAAGAGACACCTGTTCCCTAGGAACCATTAAAGGCTATAATCTTTCCATCCGCAGCTTGTAAGCACTGTCCCATCTCTAGCCAGCTCCAGTGGAGCAAAGAGCATGTAGAAAAACTGAGGCAGCCAAGATAGGTTTCGAAAGATAAAACATTAACAGGACCAGGAACGCCAAAGGATTAGGCAGCTAGACAGGAATAGTTTAAAAATTTCAGGGCAGGCGGAAGAGGGGTTCTGCTTCCGGTGGCTGCCTGTGTGTTCCGTTACATGGCTGATGGACTGTTTCTCTGCCAGAATGGATGAGGAGAGAGGGAGTCTGGCATTCGCACTTGGATTAAATGTATAAGGAGTCCTATTCGGTTTGCAAAAGGCGCAGGGGATGGGGAATAGCGGCTTAAAAACAGGAAAGTCCTCTGAGGAGAGGTGGGGCTTGGAAGGGGGACATTGTGGCTCCCTTCAGGGTTCAGTGGTAGGTAGACCCAGATCATCCACGTTCTCAACTTTGCAGCATCAAGTTGTCAAGCTCCCAGCTTGCATCTCAGCCCCAGGGCATTCAAGAGGAAGACACAGCAAAACTGCCAAAGGTGGACCGCCTGGGTTCCCGCTGGCTCGGTGGAGGGCTGATTTGGCCCCATCTGGTCTGCCCTCTGCAGCTACCAAGCCTTATCCCCCATGCAGCAGCACTTTAGGCTGGAAAAGAGTATTTTGCCGAAAAGAAGGGTGAATGGGAGCTCCTGCTTGTTCCAGCTGACTTGAGGGACTTGATAACTGAGGATTTAAAAAGAAGAGGTCCTTGAGAGAGGAGTCATCTGCTGTCAGAAGCTACAAGGGCCTGGATTCTTGCAGTGTGAGTTGGCCTATCAGAAGCAGCAAAATCAAGTCTCTTGGATAACATTAAAATTTGTTTTCAAAGCTTGCCCTGTTCTTGTGGGTTGTCTTACTGTATGCACAGACGTTTGGGGACCTTCAGCTCATTTGTTTGAGCTCCACTGTGTTTGAATTTTCCCCCCTAGCCAGCTTGGAAGATTTGTGGTTTGTAACCCACCATTTATAGCTTAGGGTCTTCTGTACATTAGGCCAACATCTTCAGATTCATAGACATACATACAGCACATACCCATCATCCTATTGCCTTTTGGATTAAGCAACATCATGCAAAATACAGAAAGAAGGAAAAAGCCAAAGAAGTTATAGGCAAGAGATAAGGAAAAAGGAAATGTAGGTAAAGCTAGTTCAGACTAACGCCATTCACATATCTCCATGCTCTATTATGATCACTTCTGTCACATCCATACACCATTTCATTGACTGCCTTTTGTTCTTTACACCCGAGGATGTCATAATTCCCATCCAGCCACAGCTTTCTCGACCTTCCCCTTCCTCTCAACCCATTCACTCTTCATACATTTGTTTTGTGATTTGATCCTCATTCTCGTATGACCAAACCACCTCGGTGTAGTTTTTTCCCATACCGGTCCTTTGCTTTTGTATTCAATTCACGTATATTCAAAAGCCATTCCTTTTACCACACACTTCTTAGGCGCGCCATTGCTACTGCCCTCCGCTTTCGTTGTTTCTCATCTATTTTACTATATTTATTTTGCAATATTTATATACTGCCCAGCTCATACAACCCCAGGGAGTTTACAATAATAAGATTGAAAATACAGAAATCAATCAGTTCAAGCCAAATCTCAGCACTAACTATAAATAACAAAAACATGGTAGCCATAAGTCTGTCAGTCAACAGAATCCAAGAAGTCATCCAAGAAATACCCAATATAGTCTTCACTGCCTTGTGAAATAATCGGGGAAGGTGAAGACCAGTGTTCCAAACATGGGAGCCATGGGTGAAGAGGGTCTGAAGCAAGGGTGGTATGAGATCTTGCTTCCATACTTGCCTGCACGGACTGGGAAGATTCAACTTGGAGAAGATGGTCTCTGAGGCACCTTGGAGCCAAACCACAGAGGGCTGAATAGGTCAAAGTCACAACTTTAAATTGGACTCTGAAAACTGGCATCCGATTAAGAGACCAGGGAGTAGATGTTATGATAGCAATTCATACCCTCCTAGGATTCTGGTTGTGCCATTTTGGAACAATTGCCTTTTTTATTTTCAAAGGTGGCTCCGTGTAGAGCGGGTAACAATAAACTAAGTGTGGTGGTAACTGTGACATATAATTGCTATGGGTTCAGATTAGGTAGAGGAGTAGGGAGATAACCTTGAAAAATGAAGATGGAATGCAAGAACTGTTAAGTAGACATCAACTTTGTCCTTGGAAGGTAGAAATGGTGAGAGAAACAATAACCCCACCTTGATTCAGTTATACCCTGCAGCAATGAAGTAGAATTCCAGTAGTCCTTGTGTTGTCTGTTCCCTGACCTGGCCTACCTCAAATGGCTGACACATAGGGTCACAACCGGCCCATCAGGCTAAGATCGATGAAGCCTCCATCAAGAGCCAAGAATCCAGTAGGACCGCTACACTACAGGCCTGTTTCTTCAAGGGAGGGTGACCCTAGAGCTATCGCTGGGGCCATATCTGAGGTAAGTGTTTTGCCAGTTGTGAAGGCCGTGATCAGGTGCCCAGGCAGCTGGTTCTTTTAGTTCTTTTAGATCCAGAGACAATGAGCACGCCAGCAGGTGAGGAGATCTTAAGCTTTATTGTTAACTCTAGCAAACAGATTTAAACAGGAACATAAGAATTAGCAGATAGCATTAAACAGAATTACATAAGCATAGTATAAAAACAACATACCAAGCAAGATGATAAAACTCTTCTCCTCCTGTCAGGAGCTATCCTAAGGTGATAGCAGAGAGACCCCAAGATGGTTTAGATCAGGGTTCCTCAACCTTGGCCGCTTTAAGACGGGTGGGCTTCAACTCCCAGAATTCCCCAACGAGGCTGGCTGGGGAATTCTGAGAGTTGAAGTCCACCCGTCTTAAAGTGGCCAAGGTTGAGGAACCCTGGTTTAGATAACACAGCATCTAGGCCCAGGGCCTGTGCCCACGCCCCAAGACTCCAGGGGCAATGCCAGGGCTTTTTATCAAAGTCTGGCCCTGCCATACCATGACTCTGTTTTGGAGTCGGGCTGTGGGAGCGACCTTGACCAGATGTGATACCTGCTCATCGTGTGAATCAGAGCCTATCTAGAGAAGCTAGTGCTTCGCCTAAACATCCCTCAGGGTCCCCCCCCCCCCCACTTCTAAGTAAAAGTGAAAAGCCATTGAGATGTTGTTATGACTCAGAGTGAGCTCTCTTAATGTATGCAGGAGAAATCAAACTATATCACCTAAACTCTTCGAAATAACAACGATCTTCTATGTTGCTACTACAGTAAGGTAGTTTTGTTTTTCAATCTATATGGCTGCCCACTCAACAGTAGACAAGCCCCATCTTGCTGTGGCTAATCTTAACCTTGTTTCCACCTCTCCAGACCTTTGCAGCCTCCAAATCTGGAGTTAGGATTTGCCAAGATCTTCAACATGTTCTGGGGTGGTGATGTAAAGCTGAATATCAACCACATACTGATGATAGCTCATCCCAAACTGAAAGATGACCTCTCCCAGGGGCCTCATACAGGTGTTAAGGAGAAGCAGGGGGATGACAGCCCTGTGGCATCCTGTGTTGGAGTAACCACAGACTTAACTGCTTCTCCTTCACTACTATGGGTCTTTTTCACCTCTTTCAACGAACCCCGATTCTTCACAACAGGCCACATCTTCCCACTACATTTCTATCAGCATTTGCACATTTAGTAAACATTCTCCCAAGGTATCCAAATGGATTTGTATTTCTTCACCTTTATGTGTAACTTGCAATCATATACTCCATTTTCCCTACCCAATACAAATACCTGCGTCTTTGATACATTGATTTTCAGATCCATACTCCTCATTGCATCATGAATCTATCTAACCTGAACTGCAAATCTTTTGGGTCCTCTGTCAACAACGTGGCATCATCAGCATACAGACGGCACATTCACCTTTCAAATGAATACACACCTCCGCCATCAGCAGCGTTCCTTATATATAGCTATACAGCCAAGGGAACAACTCACTCCCTGCTCAGTGTCGAAGCATCTCCTAAAGACTCCATTTATTTTCACATAGGGTTTATTTCCATCATCCACTGCTTTTATTTGGCAGCCAACCTGCAATTCCACACCATGCCATATTTCAAACCTTTTATCGTGCTTTATCGTGCACTTCCTTTAAATCAACAAAGCTACAATAAACTTCCTTTTCCACTTTCGTACCGTTCTCAAACTTTGCTCTCTGCAGCTCCTACCTGGTATAAAGCCGCAATACCCAAATTTTGCTCATTGCAGGCAGTCTTTGCTTAACGACCACTCATTCAGCAACTGTTCAAACTTACGATGGCGCTGAATGAGTGGTACGATGGGTCCTCGTAGTTCTGGCCATCACAGCATCCTCACAGTCACCTGATTGCAATCCGGGCACTCGATGACTGACTTGCAATTACACCATTGCAGCATCCTGCAGTCATGTGATCGCTATTTGCGACCTTCACTGCCAGCTTCCAGCAAGCAAAGTCAAGGGGGAAGCCAGCAGGAGGTCGCAAATGGAAACTCTGATTTCATGCTTAACCGTATTGCAGGATTCACTTAATGACGGCAACCAGAAATGCTAGAACTGCCATTGCTAAGCGGCACAGTCACGTGACATTGCACTTTACAACCTTGTCGCTTAGCGATGGAAATTCCAGTCCCAATTACCGTCATTAAGTCAGGACTACCTGTATTACTTCTACATTTTCAGTCAGCTTTCCAGAAAATATCTTCCCAGACCCAAATGAATGCCCCTGTGGTTTTAGCATTCACTCTTGTAGAGGGGAACAATACTGTACTAGTATTCTTTCAATTGTTGGGCCCAGCTCTCACTGAACATATTTTTGTAATCATCGTTTCCTCTCTATATCCATTATATAATACATTTCAGCATTTTTTCTCATCCGTACCCCTTCATCCTGCCACCAAGCATACTTTTTCATACTTCTCATTTGCATAACTCCACATAGTTCTCTGGAACTTAGTCACATAATCCTTCTTACTCTGTCCCAAATGGCTTTCTCTTCCTCCTTCTTTATGGCCATTCCATTCATTTATTGGGAGACTGATCTATCTTTTAATACTTTTTCAGAGAGACATCATGTGATTGATTATGTACCATCAAGACAGTGTCAACGCTTAGTAAGCGCATAGATCTTCTCCATGACGATCTGTCCCTAACCCGCTCCTTCAGGTCGTCCAACAGTGCACCCATCACTGTTGTAATGGAGTCCAACCCTCTTGCTGCTGATTGTCCTCTTCTACAGACATCATGGAGACATCATTTATTTGTAAAATTTACACTTGTGCTCCTGACCAAGTGTGCTTGGTGGAATGATATCATCAAACTTATATCTTAAATGGAAAATCTTGGTTCATATTTTACACCAACAACCACCTTGAACATAATGGCTGTGTTCACATCATACTCTTAACCTGGTTCCTGAATTAATCCATTGTTTGTTTCTGCAGGATACATTAAACCATAAACAAACCAAGCAGGTAGGAGGTTTGCACTATATAATGCACTGCTAAAAGTCCCAAGGCCAATACCAAGTTTTTCATGAGCAAATCTAGCCAGTGGGTTTCTGTTGACCAGATTTAGCATGTTGTATGAACTAAGCTTTTACACGCAACTCAGCAGAAGTAGAGTTTGCAGGAAGCCAGCGCCATGAAACAGAGAGCATCAATGATCAGCCTAAGGAAAACTGGATTCCCAAGAGTAAGTATGAGGGCCAGAAGAATTGAGGAAGGAACACATTGTGGAGGATGTGATGATTGGGCATTAGAACTGTCAATCAAAGCACAGCAATGCACAATATCTCCTCCCTATTTATATTCTGAAGGGAGGGCCAACTTAGGGGAGAGAGGTGTGGAGGGGGAGAAAGAAAGAGGGAGACTACCAGAATGCTATATAGGTAGTCCTCGATTTATGACCACAACTGGGACCAGAACTTTCATTGCTAAGCGATGCAGTTGTTAAGTGAGTCACGTCCGATTTTACGACCTTTTTTGCCACAGTTGTTAAGCAAATCTGGCTTCCTGCATTGACTTTGCTTGTCAGAAGCCTCCTGGGAAGGTCGCAAATGGCAACCACGTGATCCCAGGATGCTGCAACCATCGTAAATACATGCCGGTTGCCAAGCGCCTGAATTTTGATCATGTGACCATGGACACTGTGACGGTCATAAGTGTGAGGACCAGTTGTAGATCACTTTTTTCAGCATCATCATAACTTCGAACAGTCACAGACGAATGATCATAAGTTGAGGACTATCTGTGTGTGTGTGTGTGTGTGTGTGTGTGTGTATCAATATAAGCAATAGCTTATATATAAACAAAATCCCCTCTGATCCCTCTGGGTGGTCTGTGTCTTCCTCAGTCTTGGGTCCTCCCCCAGAGGCCTGGGAGTTGGAGGGTCCTGTGCAGGATCTGAGATGTTCCTAGCCCTGCACTCTTCTGGACAGAGAACTTGGATGGGGCTCCTGGGATCTGTGGGAGCCCCTCTCCCAGCTTAGGCATCACAGCCCCCAGTGCTCTGACAACCACTGGGACCCCTTTGGCTTTGACTTTCCACATCCTCTTTAGTTCCTCCTTCAGGCCCTGGTCCTTCTCCAGCTTCTCATCCTCCTTCTTCCTGATGTTGCTGTCACTTGAACAATGAGATGTTCTGGAATTCCCATTTTCTGAAGAATATGCCACAGCTTGACATGGATGACACAACTGAAGGACTTTCTAGAACCAATTAAGTAGATATTTACTTCTTTTTGGTGCTCTTTGGCTTTCTGTTATCCAGCACGCATTAGCAATACTGTCTCTTGTTCCTTGGCCTTTTCTAAGGCCAGATGTCATATGATACTTTGCACATTCTGCTAAGTCTCCTTTCTTTGATATTGGTATGTAGACTGACCTCTTCCAATCTGTTGGCCTCTATGGTGTTCTCCAGATTTGCTTGCATCATTTGGCTAGAACCTCTACAGATTCTTCTGTTGCTTGCTATGTTTCTGTAGATATTCCATCAGTTCCTGTAGTCTTCTGACTTGGTAATGGCTAGAGTGGTGATCTAATTCCATCTTCTAATACAAGAGGTTCCTGTAAGTGGGGAATATCTTCTAGGTTATCTGGGATGTTGACATCTCTGCTGTACAGAATTTCAATATACTCTTTCCATTTTTGTCTGATCATCTTGGAATCAGTTACTATCTATACACTGGTGTCCTTTAGCATACCAGTTCAAGGTTGGAACCGCCTTCTGAGGTTGAAGTTCTTCTGGAAACTTTCCTTCTACTTGTCTGTCTGTTTTCCTCTTCAATGTCTTTACCGCTTTTTATCTCTTCAAACAGCCCTCTGAAATTCTTTCTTTCCTGAGATACAAGGAGTTTCATCTGCAATCTCGCGAATTCAGATGAAAGATTTGTTTTCATAAAATAAATACTTGGTGTGCATGGAATTCTCTTCCCTACAGCCACTAGGTGTCGCTAAAGAGATGCATTTGAAATTTTTCTGATTAAAAAGGAACTGCAAATAGATTCTGAATTAATCCAAAAATCCCAGCATTAAAAGACAACTCAAACTGTCAAACTACTGAGCAAAAATTCTTTTTCAGGACTGATGTTAAGGAAAACAGAATGGACAGATATAGATCTGTGTGAGGTTGAAGCACAATGTCCTGTCATACTTTCAGCTCTTCCTCACGTCCTGCTTACATGAAGACAATTTACTAAGTGTTTTAGAAGGACATGTCCTCATGATGTCACTTCCATTTCATTCTCAGCTGTGACAGCTTCTTTTATATCTTTTAACATTTTTCCAAGTGGGTGAATACGACTATTTCTTTGGAAAGTTTGAAGAATATCAACATTAGCCATAAAAATGGGAGTTGTTTTTTTTTTAAGGCAGATAATTATCTCTATCTTATTCTTCCCCAACCTAGTATCTCAACCTAATATGGGTTGGAACCTCAACTCCAGGAATTGCTAGTCATACTCTCTGAGAATTCTAGACGATGGCATTTCAATCAATTTGCAATACCCTAGTTAAGGAAATCTATTTTATCCCCTATAAATGGGACTTGAATTTGTAGGGATAATAGGCCCCTAAAACACTAACTTCTCAACTTGGTCTCTTCCTATATATGTTGGGACACTTGTAACTGGATAGCTGAGGAAAGGAGCGCTAGTTAATTCCACCCAGAATATGTCTACTGACTCTTTAATTACTCCAGCATTACAAGCCAAAAAACATCCATATTTCTCTTTCCTTCCACTCTTGGCTTTGTAAGGATCTGATGCGTTCCAATTATTGCTGCTCCAAACAGCAACCTGATTTTATATGTATAATAAAAGCGCATCAGCCATTGTTATTTATTTGCACTAGTATCCTTCTCTACAACCTGACTGGTCCGTTTACTGCTTCTGTATTGATCAAACTCTGAGGCTAATTTCATTAGGTCTATCAGGACATCAGCCGCTGCTGTTTTGGAAGGATTCTAGCTGAAAGCTGGCAGGAACTCAGGGATGTATCAGCTGCCTGCAAGTTGCTTAATACTAATACTAATACTACGAATAATAACATATTAAATTTATGTGCTGCCTCACTCCCGGCAACTGCTTCTTCTTTTTTAAATAACTGTATTAAATGTTAAAAACAGAAAGATAGAAACTAACAAGAACTAACCATCAAGAAAAAGAAGAGAAGAACGAATAAAGAGAAAGAGGGAACGCAGAAGTGCAGAGAAAGAAAGGAAAAGAAAGAAAGAAAGAAAGAAAGAAAGAAAGAAAGAAAGAAAGAAAGAAAGAAAGAAAGAGAAATGCAAAAAAAGGATGACTTCTGACTTCTTTGACAGCAGATATAAGTAAAAGGTATATTAAAACTGTGCTAAACCTCAAGCAAATGTAGATCCAAGCTGAAGCAGAATCCAAATTGGATTCTACAAAGTTGGAAGCCAAATGTTTGATATGGATGTAAGAAGTTCTATAGCCACTTTTTCAAGGGAGGAGACTGCAGGTTGTTTTTGGAGGGGAGGGTGTGGGCCGCAGTGGGAAATGCAAAATGTCATATACACATGGGTAGGATCAACATCTTCTGGGATTTCTTAAAAGTTCTTTAGATTTTTTAAAACTTATTTAGGTTTTTATATATATATTTTGTGGTTTTCCTACCATAAAGTGGCAGGAAGCTGTGCTGCTGATATTTGGCTGTTGGAGTCCCTCTGAGCGCCAAGAGCAATACAAAAGGATCTTGCAGCTAGCCTTGGGCATTCATTTGCCTAATCCAGTTTTACTGTGTAAGGCATGGTTGTTCAAGTTCCTCTTGTATGATAGCAGGCATTACTAGCTGACCTTGGCTGAGCTCTCAGCTGAGATCAAAAAGCTAAGCTGAGTCTTGTTTCCAAGAGAAGCGAATGTGTGTAGCTCAGGGTTGAACTGTGGTGTCCTTGGGGTTCTCTGAGTTTGGCTGTTTTCTTTCAAACATTTCATTACCTGGCTAGGTAGCATCTTCAGTGCTAGAAGGGAGTGGGCTTTGCTCTCTGCTTATATATTACGGCCTGGCCTGCCAGTGTTGCTGGGGGTGGGAGTCTGGTTTTGCTCCTCTGGTAGTTCCTTGATTAGGGTATTGTTTACTGCTTGTATGTCTGGTAGTAACCTTGGAGTTAATCTCTGCTTGTCGGGGTGATGATTGCTGGTGAGGAAATGTTCTGGTCTTTTGGTTTCCTTTCTATTGTCTCTTTTGAATGGTGTGTAGATGTTGTTTTGGTCACCTAATGCGAAGAGAGGACTCTTTGGAAAGGACCCTGATGCTGGGAAAGGTGGAAGGCAAAAGGAGAAGAGGACGGCAGAGGATGAGATGGCTAGATAGGATCACTGAAGCAATGAGCATGAAACTGAGCAAACTCAGGGAGGCAGTGAAAGATAGGAAGGCCTGGCGCAATATGGTTCATGGGGTCACGAAGAGTCGGACACGACTTAACGACTGAACAACAACAAAGATGTTGTTTACCTCGATGTGTCTGTCGATGGCTGCCTTGCCTGAGTGCCAAGCTTCCGGGAATTCCCTCGCACTTTTGGATTTAGCTTGGTCTAAGATGCTGACAGCCTCCCAGCTGAAACTATGGTTAGTTCTGTCCATGTGTTGTGAGATTAAGGAGTTTTCATGGTGTCTTCTGACTGCTAGTTGGTGCTCGTGGATGTGCTCTGCCAGCCTTCTGCCCGTCTGTCCTATGCAGTGGTTGTCACAGTCCTTACACTGTACATTGCGGATGACTCCTGCTTTTTCTTCTTGGGCTACTGGTCTTTTGGTTTGCTTAAGAGGTTTTGGAGGGCTTTAGTCGGTTTGTGTGCTATGGAGATGCCATGTGGTTGTAATAGTCTGTTGGTAGTTTCTGAGACTTTTCTGATGTATGGCAGTGTTATCCTTTTCATAGTTTGTGTTGGTTGTGTTGTAGTAGGTTGAGAGGTCAGGCACTTTTTGATATAGTTGCGTGGGTATCCATTTTGTTGGAAGATGTTGTATAGGTGTTCTGTTTCCTTCTTCTGCTGTTCTGGGTTGCTGCAGGGTGTTTGTGCTCGTTTGAATAATGTTCTTACCCAGCTCCTCTTGTGGGAGGTTGGGTTGTTGCTTTGGTAATGGAGTGCTTGGTTAGTGTGGGTTTTTTTCAAAAGACTTGTGTTTCTAATTTGCTGTTGTTTCCTCTGCGGATGAGGATATCCAGGAAGGGTAGTGTGTTGTCATTTTCTTCTTCCCTTGTAAATTTTATTCCTTTGGAGATGTTAATTGTTTCATGCGTCTTCTCTAGATGTTCCTTTTTTATTGTGAAAAGGTGTCATCTACATACCGGATCCATACTTTTGGTTGTATGTGTGGGAATGCTATCGTTTCTAGGCGTTGCGTTACAATCTCTGTGATGAGTCCTGACAGTGGTGATCCCATGGGTGTGCTCTGATTTGTGATATATTTGTCCATCAAACTGAAAATAGGTGGTGAGGCAGTGGTTGACGAGGTCCATGATTCTGGGTATTTTGATCTGGGTGTGTTTGGTTAGGTCGGGTGTGTTGTGTAGTACTGCTGATGGATTCTTTCACTAGTTCCGGGTTTATGGACGTAAAGAGTGCTGTGACATCAAATGAGACCATAATTTCATCTTCATCTATGCGTACATCTTTGATTTTCTGGAGGCACTGTAGTGAGCAGTTGATAGAATATTCGCTCTTCTCTGTGAGATGTCCAAGCTTTTTTGTCAGTTCTTTCACTATGTTGTATGTTGGAGTCCCTGGTAAAGATACAATTGGTCGGAGCGGTATGTCAGGCTTGTGTGTTTTTGGTTGTCCATAGAAACGTGGGAGGATGGGTCCACTGCTTTTCATCTGCCACTGTTCCTCTTTTGTGATCTGACCTTTCTTGGTTAGGTTGTTAAGGGTTCTCTTGATTAAATTGTCTAGTTTCTGTATTGGGTTGGTGTTAAGCGGGATGTAGGTTTCTTTGTCCTCTAATAACTTTTTGGCTTTTTGTAAGTATTGTGATTTATCCATAATAACTGTGGTTCGGCCTTTGTCTGCTGGGAGGATGATGATGGTTTGGTCCTTCCTTAGGCTATTGAGGGCTGCTCTATCCTCTGCTTTGAGTTGGTGCTGATACTATGTTCTTCTGATCTGTGGTATAATTGTCTGCCTTATGTTTTCTTGGGTCTCTGGGTTGAGTCCTGTAGTTTTGAATGCTGCTTCTAAGGCTGCACAGAATTCTAGCTCATTAGCGTTGTCCATGTTATAGTTGAGGCCTTTCTGGAGGATTTTGTGTTCTGCGGGGGAAAGTGGTCGGGTTCCGGTACCTCTTTGTTTCCGGGGTTTAGTTTGAGCAGTTTAGCTTGAAGTTTAGTTTTTCTTTTCTCAGCTTGTCTTCGGGATGTGTTCTTGAGGGTGGTTGTCAATGTATTTGTATGCTCTGGGGTCATGATTTGTTCTAGTTGCTCCTTGAGGTTGTCTATGGTATGTTTGTATCTGTTCAGTCTGAGGTGTGCATCCGTGATCATTAGTCGTAACATTTTATGGCCGCTTTGTTGTGCTATATTCCATCCAGCTGTGCCTCAGCTATACCTTTACCCAATCAGAGGCACACCCATGGGATCACCACTGTCGGGACTCACAGCAGAGACTGTAATGCAACGCCTAGAAACTATAGCACTTCCACACATACAACCCAAAGTATGGCTCCGGTATGTGGATGATACCTTCGTCATAATAAAAAAGGAACAACTAGAGAAGACACATGAAACCATCAACAACATCTTCAAAGGAATAAAATTCACCAGAGAGGAAGAAAACATGCTACCCTTCCTGGATATCCTCATCAGCAGAGGAAACAACAGCAAATTACAAAACCCAGGTCTATTGGAAGACAACCCACACGAATCAAGTGCTCCATGACCAAAGCAACAACCCAACCTCCCACAAGAGGAGCTGGGTAAGAGCATGATTCAGACGAGCACAAATGCCCTGCAGCAACCCAGAACAGCAGAAGAAGGAAACAGACCGCCTATACAACATCTTCCAACAAAATGGATACCCACGCAACTTTATCCAGAAGTGCCTGGCCACTCGACCTACTACAACACAACCTACACAAGCTATGAAAAAGGTCACACTGCCATACATCAGAAATGTCTCAGAAACCACCAACAGACTATTACAACCACACAGCATCTCCGTAGCACACAAACCAACTAAAGCTCTCCAAAACATCTTAAATAAACCAAAAGACCAGTAGCCCAAGAAGGAAAAACAGGAGTCATCCACAACATACAGTGTAAGGACTATAACAGCCACTATGTAGGACAGACGGGCAGAAGGCTGGCAGAGCACATCCACGAGCACCAACTAGCAGTCAGAAGACACCATGAAAATCCTTAATCTTAATCTCACAACATGGACAGACTCAACCACAGTTTCAACTGGGAGACTGTCAGCATCTTAGACCAAGCTAAATCCAAAAATGCGAGGGAACTCCTGGAAGCTTGGCACTCAGGCAAGGCAGCCATCGACAGACACATCGAGGTAAACAACATCTACACACTATTCAAAAGAGACAATAGAAAGGAAACCAAAAGACCAGAACATTTCCTCACCAGCAATCATCACCCAGATAAGCAGAGATTAACTCCAAGGTTACTACCAGACATACAAGCAGTAAACAATACCCTAATCAAGGAACTACCAGAGGAGCAAAACCAGACCCCCACCCCCAGCAACACTGGCAGGCCAGGCCGTAATATATAAGCAGAGAGCAAAGCCCACTCCCTTCTAGCACTGAAGATGCTACCTAGCCGGGTAATGAAATGTTTGCAAGAAAACAGCCAAGCTCAGAGAACCCCAAGGACACCACAGTTCAACCCTGAGCTACAGATATTCTCTTCTATTGGTAGAACAGTGTTTCTCAACCTGGGGCCAAACAGCCTCCAGGGAGCTCTGAGATATTTCAAGGGGGCCACAGGCAAAGAACATGTAATGGGGGGCTACAGCACATGCTGAGGAGGCCACAGAAAAGCAAAGTGTATTATATTGGAAATATTGTCTTGCTGACCCCAGAAAATACACCAGTTACTATCCCATGTCTGTATCCAGTAATGGGACCTGGATGGGGGGCCAGAAGAGAAAAACAAGGTTGGAAGGGGGCAATGGGGAAAAAAACGGTTGAGAAACACTGGGTTAGAGCAGTCATTCTAAACCTTGGCGATTTTAAGATGTGTGGACTTCAACTCCCAGAATTCCCCAGCCAGCATGCTGGTTAGGGAATTCTGAGAGATGAAGTCCAGACATCTTAAAGTTGCCAAGGTTGAGAAAGACTGAGTTAGAGCAAAATATGTGTAACCAAGTAATTCCTGGATTGTCAGGCTTTCAATAGCTAACCCTGCCAAACTGCCTCCCATGAGTCAGAACATCCCTTTCAGAACAGTCCCTCAATGGTTGTGGATTCTGTAACCAGAATGATCTTTGGGAGGTCTATCATCCTTTTTTGGCCAAGGGTTTCAGCCACCTTGTTTCCAAACCCTTCTTTCTCCTCTCAAGATGTCAAAGAATTGCCCATAATTGGAAGGCTTGGAAGGCTTCAGCTCCGTGGAACACCAAACCCCATCAGGTTCTCAGGGTCAAGTTTGGGAAGTCAGGTAGCTCCTGATACTCAACTCATAGACTGAGTCCCGAAGCATAAGTCACAGCCAGGTACTAATGCCCATAAGAAAAAGAAGAGGAAGATTAGCCACAAAGTCTTCCTTGTGGCATTGAGTGTTATTGGTTTTTGTTGTTGTTGTTCAGTCGTTAAGTCGTGTCCGACTCTTCGTGACCCCATGAACCATATTGCGCCAGGCCTTCCTATCTTTCACTGCCTCCCTGAGTTTGCTCAATTTCATGCTCATTGCTTCAGTGATGCTATCTAGCCATCTCATCCTCTGCCGTCCTCTTCTCCTTTTGCCTTCCATCTTTCCCAGCATCAGGGTCTTTTCCAAAGAGTCCTCTCTTCGCATTAGGTGACCAAAGTATCTGAGCTTGAGCTTCATTATCAATCCTTCCAATGAGCAATCAGAGTTGATTTCCTTTAAGATTGACTGGTTTGACCTCCTAGCAGTCCAGGGGACTCTTAAGAGTCTTCTCCAGCACCACAGTTCAAAGGCATCAATTCTTCGGCGTTCAGCCTTCTTTATGGTCCAGCTCTCACAGCCATACATTACTACTGGAAAAACCATAGCTTTGACTATGCAGATCTTTGTCGGCAAGCTGACGTCTCTGCTTTTTAATATGCTATCTAGGTTTGCCATAGCTTTCCTCCCAAGGAGCAAGCGTCTTTTAATTTCATGGCTGCAGTCTCCGTCTGCAGTGATCTTGGAGCCCAAATAAATGAAGTCTGTTACTGCTTCCATTTCTACCCCTTCTATTTGCCAGGGATTGATGGGTCCAGATGCCATGATCTTAGTTTTTTTAATGTTGAGTTTCAAGCCAGCTTTCGCACTCTCCTCTTTCACCCTCATCAAGAGGCTCTTTAGTTCTTCTTCACTTTCTGCCATTAGGGTGGTATCGTCTGCATATCTGAGGTTATTGATGTTTCTCCCTGCAATCTTAATTCCGGCTTGTGATTCTTCCAGCCTGGCATTTCTCATGATGTACTCTGCATATAGGTTAAATAAGCAGGGTGACAGTATACAGCCTTGTCGTACTCCTTTCCCTATTTTGAACCAATCGGTTGTTCCATGACCGGTTCTAACTGTTGCTTCTTGGCCCGCATACAGATTTCTCAGGAGACAGGTAAGGTGGTCTGGTATCCCCATCTCTTTAAGAATTTGCCACAGTTTGTTGTGATCCACACAATCAAAGGCTTTTGCATAGTCAATGAAGCAGAAGTAGATGCTTTTCTGGAACTCTCGTGCTTTCTTCATGATGCAGCAAATGTTGGCAATTTGATCTCTAGTTCCTCTGCCTCTTCGAAACCCAGCTTGTACATCCGGTAGTTCTCGGTTCACGTACTGCTGAAGCCTAGCTTGTAGGATTTTGAGCAAAACCTTGCTAGCATGTGAAATGAGTGCAATTGTGCGATAGTTTGAGCATTCTTTGGCATTGCCCTTCTTTGGAATTGGAACGTAAACTGACCTTTTCCAATCCCGTGGCCACTGTTGCGTTTTCCAAACTTGCTGGCATATTGAGTGCAGCACTTTAACAGCATCGTCTTTTAGTATTTTAAATAACTTAGCTGGAATACTGTCATCTCCACTAGCTTTGTTGTTGAGTGCTATTGGTACCCTTGATCAACTCATTTCCTCCGTGTAGCAACGGCACCCCCCCCCCCCAACAGGAAGGCTTTGTGGCTAAGAGAGCTCTAGAAGAGAATCTATGTAGCTCAGGTTGAACTGTGGCATCCTTGGGGTTCTCTGAGCTTGGTTGTTTTCTTGCAAACATTTCATTACCTGACTAGGTAACACCTTCAGTGCTAGAAGGGAGTGGACTTTGCTCTCTGTTTATATACAATGGCTTGCCCTGCCTGTGTTGGTGGGGGTGGGGTCCCCCCCCCCTTGGTAGTTCCTTGATTAGGGTATTGTTTACCACTTGATTGTTTGTCTGGTGTTAATCTTGGTGTTAATCTCTGCTTATCGGGGTGATGATTGCTGGTGAGGAGATGTTCCGGTCTTTTGTTTCCTTTTTATTGTCTCTTTTGAACAGTGTGTAGATGTTGTTTATGTGCCTGTTGATGGCTGCCTTGTCTGAGTACCAAGCTTCCAGGAACTGTCCACAGCAAGTAGGAGAAAAACACACATGCTGAATCTGGTAACTATTCTTGCACGGTCTCAGTCCCATTAAGTGAGGTCCCATGTTCCTCACCAATGACCAATTTGAGTCCATTGGTACCCAATACATAACACAGATTGCGATCATTCTATCTCGGCACATGGCCTCTGCTGATTCTTGGAACCACCAAGTCGTTTGCTCATTTCCAAGGAAGGGCGCTTAAGGTGTGATTCCTCCAATTGCCCCACTTTCTGTCTACAATCTTCACAATGTTCCTCTTTCTCAAATTGGTCAGAAAGGGAAGTGTCAGAGGGGTGCCTTGCCCCCGGGGCATTGACTGATGCTGATTTCAACAGAGCACATTTGATTCATTAAGTGCAATATGTGGACCCCATCCACATGTGGTATCACATCAAGGATCTGGAACTGCTAGTTGGGTTCAAGATGTTGTAGGCCAGTGTTGTCCAAACTTGGCCACTTTAAGATGAGTGGAGTTCAACTCATGGCTGGCTGGGGAATTCTGGGAGTTGAAGTCCACTCATCTTAAAGTGGCCAAGTTTGGACAACACTGTTGTAGGCATTCAGACTGCTCCAATCTAATTGAGCAATCACGGTTAGCTTTATGGTGATGTGGTATTCAAACAAGTCTCTCAGTGCAAAACAATATCTCCTTCTCCACTTTATTGTCATGATACAGTCCTGAGGCATCCCAAGAAGTATTGGCTGCATTCACACAACCTGCTTAATCTGCTTAACCTGTTTTCTGGGTTCACACAATCCGTGAACAATGCAGCCCAATGGGGTGGGTTTGCAGAGGAGCCCAAGCCACCAAAAACAAAGCAAAAATAAAACAAGGCTAACATTAATCTAGCTTAGTTTGTTGTGCAAACATATTGCCTAAATCTTTAGCTGACCTGGATTAAGTGTATTGTATGAACACAGCTATCATGTTGGTAGCAGTGCACCTTGCTGGCCAGGAAGATACTTTGAGAGATGTGTTGATCCACAGAATTTACCTATCCATGAGAAGTGCATCTTATGATGCTTTCAGACTCTTTTATTCTAGTTCCAGCTTCTTCTCGACATGTTCTTGCCATTACCACTGGGAAGCAGCCAAGATTCTCCAGTATGGTGCCCGTTGGTCTCAGGGACCATGGCTCACTCAATTTCCCTGCCATTCTCAAAGGGACCTTCATCATTTCCCAGTCAGACCAGACTTCTCCATGGACCAAAATGTCCTTTGGCATCCAAATGCAGGAGCTCTCCAGCCAAGGGCTTAGAGTCTGTGGCAGTCTGAATCTTGCAGACTCTTGAGAAAAGATCCATGCAGATGGTTTATACTACAAAATGGATAAAATTCTGGATTTCCCCGCCTGCCCACAATGCCATTTCTTCACAGCCTCTCCTGTGCTGGACTTTCTCCTGAGATTGAAAGACTTACAGAGAAGTCTAGAGCTGGAAGGGGACTTCAAGGTCACCTGGGCCAAGCCTCTGCTCAGTGCAAGGCGCTCTAGGGCCCCTCTGACAAACGACCACCCAGCCTTGTTGGACGACCTCCAATTTGACGCTGTCCTTCTTGAGCTATGGTGCCCACTTCACATTTCTTTTATTGAGATTGCCATGTAACCCAGGGTAGAGTTGACATTTCTTCTGTCTTCTCAAATCCTCTTTTTTTTGGAAATACCTATTTAACTATTTTCTGCAGGTTCATCCTTGCTACTGGCTTGGAATTTACCTTTAGCTTTCTCCATGCTGGTTGAAGCTTTGGCCACCTGCTTCAGCCATACTCGTCCCGAAAGGTTGCTTTTCTAGTTACTATCACATAAACTAGATGCACCAGAAAATGCTACCTTTGATCTTCCATAGATAAGATTGGATTCCATCCACATATTCCCTTTTGACCTCAGGCGGTCTTTAATTTACTTCTCAAACAGGAGTGAGTCCTTCCCATCTCTTTGCCGAAGCTCCAAATCAGATTTGGAGAGGTCAGGACTCAGTGGAACTATTAGGATTGTGCAGGATTTTTGTCAGGCCTAGCCCAAGGAACTCCAAGAGACCATGTAAATTCAGTCCAGCTATGTTTATTAGCTACAACCTCTAGCAAGAATCTTCCCAGACTCAAACCCCAGTTCCCAAAGTCCTCCAGCCACAACAGTGTGAATTCCTCAGGGAGGTGCCAGCCTCATCCTCTTGTTCCTCCCACGTGGTTCTGGTGAGCTAAGAAAATGCTTATCTCCCTGAGCTTGGCCTTCATAATTCCATTCCATCACATCTTGGATGTGAAGGCCAACGGGTGCTTTGGAGCCTCCATGGACACACACATAACACCTGTCTGCAAACATGCATTTTTCACGAATCACTGAGCCATGGAAGGAGCCATGGGGTCTTGAGAGAAGGACACAGCTGCTTTAAAGAGTTGCAGACCAAGCTATGTGAGTGCTCCCACGTGCTCTGAAGCACCACTCAGCCCTGCAAACTATAGTTCTTTACATGGTCATCTGCGAATCCACACAGTCCATTCACCTATCCTGGTCAGGTCTGAGGAAAGCAATTTTAGTTTCAGGCTATGGGGGTGGGGGGGTGTCTTCAGAACTGGATAATGAGAGGAACTCTACCAAGATATAGTGTGCCTTCAAAACAAGGTGGGGCTCTGTGATGATTTGGCATCAGAGCTGCCAACGGAGCATGATAATGTGGGGCACTTCCTCCAAGTTTACATTCTGGAGGGAGGGGGGAATTGCAGGGAGAGGCATCTGGGAGGGTGGTGGAAGGGTGGGTCTGATGGAAGCTCAGAGGCCAAGCCTAGAAAAACTTCCATGTGTTAGAGAGGCAGGTTTAGAACATCTATTTAGTGGCAAGATATGATAGATATGTGGCAATATTGGGAAAACCTGTTTGTAACCCATTGTAAGTTATTTAATAACTCTGATTCCTTGTTTAAATGTTAACAAAACAGCTCTGCTGTCCTGTCTCTTCTCCCTGTTCCACTGAGTCTTATTACTTCCAACACACTTAAAAAGAGGGGGGGGGGAAAGAAAAAAAAGGACAGGGCTGGTGTGGTAGCAGAATCAAGAGATCCTTGCAGAATCACCCTGGTGAAGGGGATGAACCTTTAACTGTGAAGAACAAAAGGATGATAAGAAAAGGACCTCAATGACATGCTCACAATGAAAATCTCAGGTCCTGGACTATTCCAAAGAGATTCCTGTCCAGGAACTGAACGAAGAGGATTGATTTCATAGCTGACCATTCCAAGAACCTCAGAACCATCTCTCAAGCTAATCCTCCTCCACCAGGCTTGCTAGCAGAGAAACTGGGTGGGTGACTTCTCCAAACTTCTCCAAGGGAAAAATGCTGGCTGGGGAATTCTGGGAGTTGAAGTCCACACATCTTCAAGCGGCCAAGGTTGTATTATATGAATGCCAGTTGTAGTTTAATCAAAAATACGGTTAAGTACATCATGGTTTACATTGTGTGAACAGAGTCAACTATTATTCGGATAATACGTGAACCCAGTCTTAGCTTCTTATTTGACTGGAAAGAATGCAAATGTGATCAAAAGATGATTTAAACGACAGGCATTCATAGACTGGCCTCATGCAACACACTAGGACAAAGCATGGTTTGCTGGCCTGTGGCTTAATGCTTTCAGCAAAGTGAAACATGGTGGTTTGCAAACCATGGTTTACCCGGTTATACAAACCAGCCAACTGTGGTTTACTCAGTCAACCATGATAAGTGCACTGTGGCTTAGTGTGTTTTGTGGACTCAGTCATAGAGGTAACTGTGTAGCTGTCTTAATCTGGCAAGCTGTTAGATCTAACGGATTAAATCAGAGGTTGGACAGAGAACCCAATGGGCCACTCGACCTTAGTAAAGGATGTTATTTTACATCAGGTCTTGTCTGTGTTCATGCAGCAGCCTTAACCAGGTCAGATTAAGGCCTAACAAAACCATTTGCCCAAGATACTAAACTTGGTCAGTGTTAACTTTATTACCTTTCTATGGATAGCTTAGAGTTCAATTTATAGTGTGAGCCAAGAAAATGGGTTGAACTGGAAGTGAAAGAATGAGTTAAAGCTGTTGTGTGAATGCAACAATTTTATGATTAGTCTTTGATAAAGATGGAGTCAGCTGGGTGGGTGTCTCATTCCAGACTAGGAGGAGAAAAGGGTAAGGTTCCACAGGATTCCTCCTGTGAAAGGAAAATTAAGCTGAAGTCCCATACATCAAAAGGTTTCAGGCTATCTCAGAAGGGCTCAGAAAACCCCCGAGAGGTTTTAAGACATTACAACTGATCATTGGTAAAATATTCCTAATTGGCCAAAACCCGCATCAGCATAACCGCCCTATTCCCCCCTCTGTTTCATCCCCATTTAAACCCTACATCAGTCCAGCTACTCCGTGCCTCTGAGGAAATGAGCTCCATTTCATGAAAGCGGCTGCTTGAACAAAAATCAAGGTTTCTCATCAGGCGGATATGATAACCAGCCCCTCCATGCTTTCTTGAAGATCGCTGGATATACAGCAATTCTGCTTTCACAATCTCTTCCCTCGCAACTGTGCGTCTCCCTGAGTGCAAAAAAGTCTTTCTTTCTCAGGACTATGCTTGTCACATCTGAAAGTGGGCTATGATGAAAGACCGATCGATAAGCAGTGATTTTGCGCCCCCCCGCCCCCCTCCACCCCGCGCGCTTCAAAGCTGTTGGTTGTTTGGCTGGCAAAAGACTGCCTTAGGAACGGAAAAGGGATTGCTTTCCATTGCAAGAGGCAAGCCAGCCAGCCAATTGCGAAAGAGCAGCGGCTGGGCTCCGACGCAGCAACTCGTGATGAAGTAACAAGCACAGGAAGAAATGGAAACCGAAACTTAGTTTTTTTGCACGCACAGTGGACCTAGGGCACTGCAGCTTTTCTGCTGTTAAGGACTGGTTGCCACCATCTCTTTAGCAGGCTGCAGTTTGCAAAAGGACATAGCGAAAAGTGCCACCGCGCAGAGCCACGCTGGATAAAAATATATGTGGTCCTGAACGGCAGAGCAAGCAAGCAGCCTGCTTTAGAAACCTAAATGCCAGCTGCTGAAATCGAAACGGTGCTCCGTCTGTCTGACATAGAAAGTTTTCTGGGTGGGTGAAAAGCAAAAGGGAATTCAGCCAGGGAATCTTTATCGATAGCTCTTCCCAAGGATCGGGGATCCTTTCTTGACACAGCGAAGGACAGCAGGAAAGGCAGCAAATAAAGGAAAAGGCAAAGTAAACATACAGTTGCGCTAAATAACAACTTTGCAACATTCTATGTTGTATTATTCATTATTTATTATTCCATTTGTGCAGCTGCCCATTTCGGCAACTGCCTCTGGGCCAGTGGCAGCTTGAAGATGGGTGGACTTCAACTCCCAGAATTCTTGCTGGCTGGGGAATTCTGGGAGTTGAAGTCCACCCATCTTCAAGCTGCCGAGGTTGAGAAACACTGCTCTGGACGGTGAACAATCTTAAAATAAATTAAAAACAAATTTCCCTCATAAATACAAAAAATAAAATCAACAGCAGCCAAGGAAGATGTCACCATCTATGGTTGTTAGCCCAACCTTGAGACGGGACCCATCGCATATTCAGGGCCCCAGGCCTGGGCACATGAATTAATGTATGAAACATGTATGAAACGTCTTAGCAGCAAGCAGGAAATCAATCTAGAAATTTTATTTTTGTTTATTTAGAAAACTTTTATAGCCACCTATCTTATGCATAATAGTCCTAGGCAGCTCACAGCAACGTTCCATAAAATCAGAATAAATATAACCCACAAAACCCCTAAATATCACATATTCCATCACACTGACACCAGAACTCTTTTTGTTGGGGCTCATGGATAGACAATTAGAAAAGAGTTATGGAACATTGTTTTTATATATGGTAACTCTAACTGCTGCGAGATTATTATATCCACAAAAATGGAAAGACTCCAAAATGCCTGCAGTGACAGAATGGCTGGTGAAGATGGCAGAATCAGCCAAGATGGCAACATCGATTTGTTTGATTAAAGAAAGGACAATAACTACATTTCTTAGTGACTGGAAACCCTTATGGACTTTTGGCTGAAAAAAGAAAAAAATGAACTTGTGATTTATGGTTTTGATTAGACCCATAACCATAGATTAGAAAGGGTAGACAATGGAAAGAAGGAAATTCTGTTATAATCTTAGGGTAAAATATAAATGTACTTGTAACTGCTGTTAAGAAGACTGGAAGCCACTTCTTTATAACTTTTTCTTTTCTCTATTTCTTTCTTTGCACTTTTTTCACTTACTTATTACTTTTACTTTCCTCTTCTCTTTCAAAACTTGTATTGTTTTTATTCTCTAAAAAATATCTATTGATCTGTCTGTCCGTCCATCTCATATATTCCTTCACAGCACCACAATGTCCCACCAATTCTATATTTGCCTGGTTTACTTCCATCCTAGCCCAACGCTTGGGGAAGAGTCAGGTCTTCCCAGCCCTCCAGGAAGATAATAAGGTGGGGGGCCTCAGAATCTAGGTGGGGGGAGGCTGTTGCAAAGGGCCAGGGCAGGCATGGAGAAGGTGTGCCTCCAAGGCCTCACCAGATGACAACATTTAAAGGAAAGGGCCTGGAGTGGGCCCACCCTAGCTGATCTGGTGGAATGGGTAGATACCCTCAGGGAGATTGTTGTTGTTGTTGTTGTTCAGTCGTTAAGTCGTGTCCGACTCTTCGTGACCCCATGAACCATATTGCGCCAGGCCTTCCTATCTTTCACTGCCTCCCTGAGTTTGCTCAATTTCATGCTCATTGCTTCAGTGATGCTATCTAGCCATCTCATCCTCTGCCGTCCTCTTCTCCTTTTGCCTTCCATCTTTCCCAGCATCAGGGTCTTTTCCAAAGAGTCCTCTCTTCGCATTAGGTGACCAAAGTATCTGAGCTTGAGCTTCATTATCAATCCTTCCAATGAGCAATCAGAGTTGATTTCCTTTAAGATTGACTGGTTTGACCTCCTAGCAGTCCAGGGGACTCTTAAGAGTCTTCTCCAGCACCACAGTTCAAAGGCATCAATTCTTCGGCGTTCAGCCTTCTTTATGGTCCAGCTCTCACAGCCATACATTACTACTGGAAAAACCATAGCTTTGACTACGCGGATCTTTGTCGGCAAGCTGACGTCTCTGCTTTTTAATATGCTATCTAGGTTTGCCATAGCTTTCCTCCCAAGGAGCAAGCGTCTTTTAATTTCATGGCTGCAGTCTCCATCTGCAGTGATCTTGGAGCCCAAATAAATGAAGTCTGTTACTGCTTCCATTTCTACCCCTTCTATTTGCCAGGGATTGATGGGTCCAGATGCCATGATCTTAGTTTTTTTAATGTTGAGTTTCAAGCCAGCTTTCGCACTCTCCTCTTTCACCCTCATTTAGGGATTTAAAGGTTACTGTATAACCAGCACCTTGAATTGCACCCAGAAAGCAACTGGAAGCCAGTGCAGCTCACAGAACAGCAGTGTAATATAGGCAAAATGTGAAGTGCCCAGAACTGTGTGTCACCACATTCTGGACCAGTTGTAGCTTCCAAGTGGTCTTCAAGGGCAGTCTCATGTGGCGTGCGTTACAGTAATCCAGCCAAAAGGTGACTAAGGTGTGAATGAGAGTGAGCAGGGCTTCCTGGTCCAGGGAAGGAGGCAACTGACAAGCAAGATGAACTTGGGCAAAGGTCTCCCTAACCATGACTACCACTTGTCCAAGAGGATCCAATAGAAGCGAATGTGTGTAGCTCAGGGTTGAACTGTGGAGTCCTTCAGGTTCTCTGAGCTTGGCTGTTTTTTTGCAAATGTTTCATTACCCGGCCAGGTAACATCTTCAGTGCTAGAAGGGAGTGGGGTTTGCTCTGTTTATATATTACGGCCTGTCCTGCCAGTGTTGCTGGGGGTGGGGGTCTGGTTTTGCTCCTCTGGTAGTTCCTTGATTAGGGTATTGTTTACTGCTCGATTGTATGTCTGGTGATAACCTTGGTGTTATCTCTGCTTATCTGGGTGATGATTGCTGGTGAGATGTTCTGGTCTTTTGCTTTCCTAAGATCAGAACATCTCCTCACCAACAATCAACACATCAAGTGGTGATGGTGATGAAGATGATGGAAATAGCTAAATTCCCAAAGGAGCAGCATAGCTTAGGGAAAAGGATTCTGATAGGAAACATTAGCTCTTTTTAATAATTTGCTTCTAGCCCGGAGAACTTGCATCATATCTGAAACTCTAAAATTTCCTGCCCTGAATGGAAGTGCTGAGGACGGCATGGAGAGAGAAATCAATGACGAACAGAAAATAATCTGGCTTGTGGGGTTTCCCCCTTGCTGGCAAAGGAAAAGGAAAGGAAAATTAGCAAGAGAATCCATCCAGGGAACGGGGAATATATTTAAAAGTTTGGGATCTCAACTAAATAATCGATTACAATTTTTTAGAACTGTCCCCGGGCAACCCGGCCAGGAAATACAGCTTTGATCAGACAGCCTCTCCCTTGAGAAAAAACAAATCACTGCTTATTTCGTCTTGAGAAAAAAGACTAGCCTACTTGGCTGAATTGCCATAAGTGACTTGCATCACTAGTCTTCAACTAACATGTTAAGCAACCTGTGCATATGTAATCAGGGTTTCTTTGGTTTGCAGAAGATTAACACAAGTCCCCTCCAGAAACATAGGTGGATTCCCACTTCGGCTGGAATTCAGTCTATTGTGAGAATCCAGGCACTGTTCTTTAAACTGTGGCTTATGGTTTAGTGTGTGAATCTGGCTAATTGTGGCTGATTCAACAAATGATGGTTAAACCCTCAATTATTGTGATGCGTAAATGCAGATATTTATTCCAGTGTTTAAAGGCCAGTGCGGTGGTTAAGTGTTCAACCAGGACTGGAGATACTTAGCTTCAAGCATCCTGCAAACCTCCTAGGTGACTGTGGGCCAGTTATCTTCACTCGGCCCAGTCTACCTCGCAGGGTTGTTGTGGAGAAAATATGGAAAGAGATCCCCATATAAACTGCTTTGAGGTCCTACAGAAAGTATGCCATATCAATTAGGTTGCAGTCTGATTTCTGATATGCATTGATCATTATTAAAGTTTTGTTTATATTCATCAATTGCAACTTAAACGCAGTATAAATAAACACAGAAACACGGAACTCAATCTACGTTATACAAGTTACTGAAAGTTACAAAGCAGCTGTGATAGGATGAGATAAAACCATGCACAAAGTTTTCTTAGGGTATTTCACAAGTTTAGCCTGAGCTGGCTAACACTTGAATCAAAACTCTTAACCGAGGCTGAAATAATAAAAAAAACTTCACCACCCAATATGGAAAGTGAAAAGGAAAAACACCAACAGAAATGGAAACAGAAAAATAGACTCCAAAGCTCCATAGGCAGAAAGAAAAGTTGTTCAAACATCTTACTCTGCAAAAAGCTTATGTGAAAGCTGGCATTTGCCCACCAAGGAGGACCATTAGGTTTGGTTGTGTGTATACGCCCTACACAGAAATAATTTCTGTTCAATCTTTTTATACTCCCCTTCACCCTGTTCAGATTTTGAGATGGGCAATGACTAGATCAGCGTTTCTCAACCTTGGCAGCTTGAAGATGTGTGGACTTCAACTCCCAGAACACATCTTCAAGTTGCCAGGGTTGAGAAACACTGGATTACCTGCTATTCATTTCCCAGTAGAAGTCACATTCAGTTTCTAGGAGATTTAACTTTGCTTTAAATCACTTTGCATCTCAATCTACGCCAGATAAAGAGAGGAAGAATGAAATGTATTCTCAGCAAGCTGGTAAGATGCTTACTAATATCCTGTGTATGCAGGGATGCGGCTGGAGCCACCCTGTCGCACTGCCCTTTTAATCGAGAAGCATACAGATCATAACCATGGTTGGGCCGCAATAGTGGGGTTTGCACCGCATGCTCCACCACAGCCGAACTGTTGACTTGTTGGATGGACTAGTCTGAAAAACACCCAACTCCCCCATCACAGCTTAATACAATACAGTCAATGTGGGGTTTGCCCCACAGGTTGCGCATAAACCATGGTTTCCAAATCTCAGTGGTCTGAGTCACACAAATGAAGCCTCAAAGAATGAAATTACACCAGGGTCTGGGGGGCCTGCAGCAGGAGTTCTTCCAGCTTAACTTGGCAATGCTGAAGATTGAAGGCAGGGCCTTCTCCAGGTAAAGCTGGGGGGTTGGGGGGGCTGATTGTCTGCTTGGACTTCCCATCATCCTGGATGGAGAGTTCTGGAGAAGTTGTAAGCTTGGAATTTCGTGCCTTTCTTAACGAAGTCGTCTAAGGGAAGGAGCACTTGGGGGCCGCAGGGGCTGCCCCGCAGGCCAGGCTAAGGGAAGCCAGGAAGGCGAGGGGAGCGGACCGACAGGCTGGAGACTCCAGAACCGTCCTGGGCGGAGGGCAGCCGTCATCCCGTCCTTGCGGGCCGAGCCCGATGCGACTCCTTCCCCGAGGCTGCTTCAAGCTCCAAGAGCCCCGCGACAACCCTGCAGGGTAGGCTCCAGTGGCCCAGTCTTCAGAGGGCGGCTGGGGGGCGGGCAAGCCCTCTTCTTCTCCGGGCTTAGCCAGGGCCCCCTCCGTCCCGCCACGGAGCCCCCGCGCCCCATCCTCCTCCCGGGCCCTCCCCGGCCGGCCTTCCTTGCGCGACCGCGCCGGCCACGCGCGCCGGGCCCCGCCGGGGAGCTGCCGGGGGCGGGCGGGGTGCTGCCGCTGCCGGCGGGAGGCGGGGGCGCCGCGGGCGCGCCGGGCGGCCGGCGAAGCAGGGGGCGGGCGCAGCTGGCTGGCCGCCCCTCCCGCTCCTCCTCCTCCTCCTCCTCCTCCCCGGGCTGGAGCCGCGCCTGATGTAATTTCCGAGCAGCGCGCGCCGAGGCTCCGAGAGCGAAACTGGGGCCGCCCCTGAAAAGCGCACCGGCGGGCGGCGCCGCAGCCACTCGCCGGGCACCTCCGCTCGGCATCTCTGCGCATCTCTCGGGAGCCCGAGGCGTCCGCCGGCTCGGCGCGGTAAGGAGCCGCCGCGGCCGGGTCGCCAGCCGGGAGCGGGGCGGGCGGGATCGGACCGCACCGGAGCGGACCGGGCGCGCCGCCTGCGCCTCCGCCTCGACCCGTCCGAAGCCGCCCGGAAAGTTGCGAGGCGCCCGGCGGCTCGGCAGAGACTCGCGGCCGGGCTTGCGCGCGCGCGCGCGCCGGGGCAGGGGGCCGGCTCCGATCGCGCCCCCTCCTCCAGGCGTGACCCGCCCACGTGGCCAGACGGAACGATCGCGGCTCCGGGGCTCCGGCCCCGCTCGCCCAACGAGCCGCTGCGGATGCCCGGTGTGGCGGGGGGGGGGCAGAAGGACCCCAGACCCGCTGGCCGTGAGGGTAACAGCGCGAGGGGAGCCCGAGAGGAGGCGGCGAGCGAGCCGGGATGCGCGGGGGGCGGGGGCGGGGAGGCAACGCTGGATCCGGTCGATCGCCGCCCCCCCGCTGCCCTTCGGGGAAATACAGTTCCCATCAGCCCCAGCTAGCGCGGCCAGGGAGGGGGGAGGCACCGCGGCGACTCGAGGTCGCTTCTTAAAGGGAGGGGGAGGGAAGAAAAGAAAAGCAAGGACTCTGAAAGCCTCTTCCAGCGGTTGCGGGGAGGGCGAGCAGGGGGAGCAGCCCAGTCCGCCCCGCGGCGCTGTCCTCTGCGGGCGGCAGGCTCCCCCTTGGAGCGCTCGCCCACCTCTGGGCACCGCCGTTGAAGCGGGCGCCTCGGGGGCTTCGGGCTTCCGCAAGACGCGCTTCTCTCGTTTCTTGCGCGGAAAGTCGCTGGAGTCCTCGGCTGTCTTCGGCCACCCGCCGCGCTGCTTCGTGCTCGTGTCGGATTACAAGTCCCATCCGTCCCTGCCCGCTGGCCCGGGCCTCGGAGAGCCAGTAGCCTCGCTGGGCTTTCTACAACTGTGGCATTTCCAGCCCCCCGCGGGGCTGCACTTTGGGCTAGCGGTGGCCTTTGGGTGACCGGGTGGCATTCCTAGTTGGTTGCACCGGGGCAGAGCACCTCAAAAGGGGGAAGTCCCGGGGCATGTGAGGCCCGGGCAACTTCTTCTTTCCTCCACATCTGCTCTACACGCCTGGTTGGGAGCTGGAGGTTTGCAGAGGAGAAGGCTTCTCCTCTGTCCTTGCTGATTTTTTTCCTCATCCTCTGAAGAGCTCAGAGTTGTTTGGGGGGAGGCAGGGGGAGAGGGGCATTTAAATTCCTGGTTTCCTCTTGGCAAGACAGAAAAAAACCAAGATCAAGACAACGACCGGGTTTACGCCTCTGGCTAAGCCATAATGGGACTTGTGAACGCAAACCCAGCCAATAGTAGTTTATTCAAGAAACTAGTTTTCCTTTCCACAAGTCCTGACTCAGTGCAGTGTCCCACCCTGGTCAGTGCCTGCCCCCAACTATCCCAGGGGAGTGGAAATTGGAAGCTGGGTCTCCCCATGGCTGTACCCATGCTTGGACTCAGCCTTCTCCAGCTTGGTGCCCTCTAGAAGGGTTAGAGTCCAGTTCCCATTGTAGCAATATAGTTGACTGCCACCCACCTGGCATACTGTGGATTATTGCACTGAGTAGAGTCCCAGATCCCTTTTAGCCTTTATACTATGATGCCAATGAATTTGACCAAAAGTTCTGGGAGCCGATTGATTGATTGATTCTGTGCTATCAAGTCGTCGTTGACCTTAGTGACCATATCAATAGACTTTCTCCAGGAGGATCTGTCCCTAACCTGGCCTTTCAGGTCTTCCAAGGATGCCCCCATCGCCACTGTAATTATCATCCCTTCGTGGTAGTCCAGACCAGGAGACTGAAGCAATGAATGATACTACTATTTTTATGAGATTGCAGTAACAGAATCTTGCAAGTCTGAATGTACCTCTCCCCTCCCTGCCTTTACATTCAAGAGCCCCGGGAGGGTCAAGTCTGACACGCTTTCTCAAATTACATTCCTGCTTTGGTCTCAGATTTCTCTTATCTGGGCTGTCTTGGTCACAGCTCTTCTTCCTTTTCCTCAAGATTATTCTCATCAGCCCATTATAGTAACTGAGTCCTGCTCAGTGCTGCTGATCATCCTCTTTGCCTGTGCAAGTACCTCCCAGTTGAAAACCATGAGAACCAGCCAGCCCCAGAGAATTGTGATGCGGGAAGGACTTTCCAGCTTTGTGGAAATGGTGGGGAAGAAATGGTGAATTGAGGGCAAGTCTGCTAAAAGTGGAGCTGAGGACCGCTGTGGAATGAATTGCTGGCGCGTAGACGGGCTCTTCGTAATTCCTCTCCGGACAAGAAGAGGACTTGAGATTGCCCACAAGTGCTCCATACAGTTGCTCCTCACAAGGAGACCTCAAAATAGTGGTCTCTGGCGATTTAGAGCTCTGGGAGTTGAGGGAATGTCTTCAGAACAGACACTGGGTTCACATGCTTCCTTTTAAAATCACTTTTGGAAATTGCTTGTTAACTGCTTTTCAGCTATTAGGAACCTTTGGATTGAGAGCATGAGTATCCTTCAATCCTTAGCAAAAGAAGTTTTCAGTACAAGTTTAAGGACTTAAATTTTTTTTCTGGAATAAACAGCAAAAGGGTGATTAAAACTTTGATTTTAGAAAGCTACAAATGGACTAAGGGTCCAGCTAAATTTGAAATAAGATTTTGGAATTAATTATAAGAATCCTCATGGGAAAATGCTTTTGTTCTGAATTATTTAAAAAAAACAGAATAGGATAGGACTTGAAAGGCTGGACACTGGAGGAAACTAGGAGGAACTAAACATTACAATGAAAGGAGAAGAATACTTAAATTTGACTTATTAATACAGAATGGAGCAAAATATTTTAATGTTTGATATATTGAAAGATATTTTTGAAAAATGGACCCCAAAGTTAATTTTAAGAGCGTCTGCTAGATAGACTGTGTATAAAAGATGTTACGGAACAAGATTTACCAGAGGGACTGATCTGAAAGTGGATTTAAAAATGACAAGCTACAAGAATGATACGGAAAAAGCGGCTAAAGTCATTTTTTTATGTATTTCTTTTCTTTACTATATTCTTGTTTTTTTCTTTCTTTTCTATTTTTCCTTCTATTTTTTCTTTTTCTTCTTTAGTTTGTACAGTATTCGTTCTTTATTATTGTTGTAACTTTTAAGAAATAATAATTTTAAAAAAAGGATGCGCAGGTGAGGAGTCTTAACGATTTTCCAAGAATCTGCAAAATTCTCTATAGCCCTGTCTTACCAAAGGATAGATGGGGTCGTCCTCAAGAACTGCAAAGATATTAAGAGCGAGTGAGTAAGTTGCATTCACAGAGGTTGGACAGGAGTTCAGAGTGCACGCTTCAGCGATGTCAGTTTTTTCTATGCGTGATCGTAGAGTATAGTGACCTACTTTGAGAAGACTCAGAGTTTTCAAAGGTCAGATTTAAGGACTTCCTTGACATGTTGGAGCTTTCCAGCTCCAGACTGGTTACTGGTTACTTTTTGAAAAGGCTTGTAAGAGACCTGCCCTGTTAGAGGAGCTTCTTCCTTGGATCTCCTGTCTTCCTTAGACCCGATGGAGGTATAGCTCTGTGTCTCATCTTCTGCAGAAGGTCAGGCCTCTCCCACAGTTCGATCTGTTTCTGGGATAAGAGTGGCAGAACAAAACAGGATGTCCACTTGGGGTGCCAGAGCAGGGGCTTACAAGGGCAGTCTCAACACAGGATTTTTTTTCCCATTCCAGAACTAACCCCCCCCCCCACCCAATCCCTAACTCTAGTTTTCTCCCAAGCCTTTTTTCCTGTATTATCAGTAGTTAGTTGGGTGCCTCCAACTCCCAGTGACTGGGTGGGCAGGAGAAGCCCCTCTTGGGGTTTTGTCTTGTTTTGTGGGTTCAATTGAATTAAAAGAACTTGCTGTTTGGTTGTAAAATGCAACAGGCCTACCAATACATCTACTGCCAGACAGGGATGGGTTGGTAGGTCTACTTCTGTGTTTACCTTGTCCCTTGTACTGTGAGGAAGAGGCTTAGAATGGAAGAATGTGAGGGCCAGATGTTAAAGCAGCGTCTGGCTGGTCCTGGGGGATCTCAAAAACGCTCAGCAGGTCTGGCCTTGCTTGGATGGGTGGCCATTAGGGAATCTAGAACTGTAGGCTAGCCTGGGAGATGGCAGTGGCAAGCTTCTTCCCAGTTGTGGCCAAGAAAACTATATGGATATGTCTGGGAATTTGTCAGGGTCACTTAGTAGCCTTAGCTGATCTGGAGAAAGCTAAGTAGGGTCAAACCTGATTAATATTTGGAGGAGAGGCTGTCCAAATCTCTCAGTGGAATTAGGCAGTGACAAACCACTGTTGCTGCCAAGAAAAGTACACGGACGTACCCGTGCGGTGGAGTTCAGTTCAAGGAAATCCTTGCCTCAATTCAAGGACAAGGAATGAAATTCAGAGTATTCACCACAAAATCCCCTTCTGGTTCCCCCCAAACTTTCTGTTACTTTTGTTGTTGTACGAGTGTTAATTTTTTTATTTACTTCTCACCTTAGTGCAATGGAGAACTTACATTGGGTATGGGTGAAATAACTAATTTTGGAGTGGCTTCTGTTGAATCAACAGGAATCAGGAATTCTTACAAATCTGCAACTGGCTGGCTGTGTTTGTACAGCCCACTTATCTGTATCCTTTCAAGGTCTACCAGTGGCACTTGCACAATCTCAACCTCTGTTTTTTTTTGTGCTTAAACTAATGTGCAAAGTCCTGTTCTATGGCTTAGTGTAGTGGACAAACACCAAAAACAGGTTAATTTAGAAATTAGGATGAGTAGGAACCTGGTGACATGTTTTCTAGTTTCTCAAGATGACTCAATAACCCTGTTTTTAAAGTAGTAGTAGTAACAACAACAACAACAACAATAATAATAAGTCTGTCTGTCCAACGTCCTTGGGAAGGACTTGATTGTTGTTGTTGTTCAGTCGTTAAGTCGTGTCCAACTCTTCGTGACCCCATGAACCACATCGCGCCAGGCTTTCCTGTCCTTCACTGCCTCCCTGAGTTTGCTCAGTTTCATGCTCATTGCTTCAGTGATGCTATCTAGCCATCTCATCCTCTGCCGTCCTCTTCTCCTTTTGCCTTCCATCTTTCCCAGCAAGGACTTGATAGGTGGACAAAAATGCCAAGTCCAGTCTAAACATCTAGCTGACTGTGCCACCAACCATGATTGAGTATATGTTGGCAGCAGGAAGTCTCAGGGATATTGTATATATTCATATTGGCGTATTGTTGACTGTAGGATATTGTAGGACGAGAGTTGTGTTAGTCTGTGGTGGCAAAAAATCACAAATCTGGTAGCACCTTTTCCGAATGGCAAACTTTATTCAAAGGTAGAAGCTTTTGTGAGCTGCAGCTCGCTCCATTCACCATGCTTTCTTTATTAAAAATCTGCCTTTGAATAAAATTTGTTAGTTGGAAAGGGTGCTCCTAGATAACTGATTTTAGGGTGAAACTGATGAGAGTTATCTTAAGTTTGTGGTCTGTGCGGAGTGTATGCATGGCATACAAATCTGGGACGAATGGTGGCTGGAAAAAATAATAATAAGTGTTTAGATGTTGACCTCCACCTGTCCCAGACTGGGCTGTCATTCAAAGAAATTGTGGTCAGTCAGTCATGGGAATTTTGATCTGGACACTTTGGGGCTGCAGGGGGTCTAGAAGATAATCCGTTTCAACAAGGGTCTTCTTTCACTTCAGAAGTATTATATTATTATTATTATTATTATTATTCTGGTTGGTCACACAGCCAGATGTTTAGACTGGATTTGGCATTTTTATCCACCTATCGAGTCCATCCCAAGGACCTGGGATAGGCAGATGTTGTTTGATGGTGTTAAAGGGATCGTCGCAGGATGGAAGCGGTTCCAAGTAAAACTCTCTTTTGCAATGGACAGATGGTGGTTTTGTCAATGCCGACGGTCTTCAAGGGGTGCTCCAGATGTTAGGGGATGGCACCCAAGGTGCCTATTACTATTGGGACTATCTTTGCTTTCTTTTGCCACAGTCGTTCTACTTCCATTTGCAGGTCTTTGTATCTTGTGGTTTTCTCCAGTTCTTTCTCTTCTCTTCTGCTGTCTCCAGCTACTGCAATGTCTACTCTCCAAACTTTTTTGACTTTCTTATCAACAATGGTTAAGTCTGGGGTGTTGTGTGGCAGGTGCTGGTCTGTTTGAATTCCAAAGTCCCAGAGCCCTTGAGCTTCTTCATTTTCTATGACTTTGTCTGCTTTGTGGCCCCACCAGTTCTTGCTTGCGGGCAAACGGTATTTCTTGCAGATCTTCCAATGCACCACTGTTGCTACTTTGTCATGCCATTGTTTGTAGTCAGTCTGTGCGATCTTCTTGCAGCAGCTAGCTAGGTGGTCCACTGTTTCATCATCATCATCATTAAAATTTGTATTCTGCTCAACTCCTAACAACTCTGGGACAGTTCTGAGTACAGCAGATTTAATATTTATGGCTCTTCCTTCGCATCCAGGGCAAGTCTAGCCAACACAGCTAAGGATTCCACCGGGTTGTTATTACTATTAGTTTATGACCTCACCTTTACTTTGTCCCACTCAAGGCAGCGTGCATAACGCTCACGCCTCCTTTTTCCCCACAGTCACAACCCTGTGATGTGGGTTGGGCCGAGGGGGAGTAACTGGCCCAGAGTCACCCAGCTGGCTTTCATACTCGCAGGAGGCCTCAAACTCACCATTTCCTGGTTTCTAATCCGGCGCCTTCACCATGAGGAGTGCTTTAGCCAACAATGCACAACCCTCTTTACTTCTCAAAGTAAAGCTGCATTTTGTCAGCTTGCCCAGACTAATTCTCCGGAATGACTCATTTGCCCAGCCAGAAAGAAAATCCCGTTGCACACTGATTTCAGAATTTCGAAATGATGGTGTGTGTTTGGGTTGCACCCACTCTCTGGTGTGAGACTCATCCCTGAGTCGTGGTGTTTTGATGCTTCAGGAAGTCTCCAGAGGATTTGATGCTTTCTGGTGATTTTTTTCCTTCTGGGAATAAGAAGTTCAAACGCTTCCCTCTTTTGGTGCTTTCTAGATACACGTGAGTACATCTACCATCATTCCCAGCTGATGTGACTAGTCAGGCTGGCATACAACAAATACGTAATGTGTTAAGCCATCATGTAGTTCAGCAGGCGGCGGTGGTGTGTGTTCGTGAACCCGGCTGCTGTGGCTTGAAAGCTGCAATTTGTGGCTTAGGGCGGTTTTTTATCCGTATTTGATTAGCTCAGCTTTTTGCGTAGGAAGATGGGAACTAGCCTTCGGTTGGCCTCCTGAACTTGTGGACTTCTTTGATATAATGCTTGGCAGAAGCTCTGAAAAGTAGTATTTTGGTTTCGTTGGAGAGGAACTGCAGCAAGGCCCAAACAGACATTGGGGAATTAGAATCACACATTAAACTGAAGATGCTTCTGGGGTAGCATCCTCAAAATCATACTTAAAGGACAGTAAACTCAAGGAAGCAGTAATGCAGAAGAAAACAATAAAACGAATGAATCGGTGGGTGAGTTTGACTGGAAAACTGCATCTACAGCAAGGGGTCTGTGGAGTGGGGTCTGATCAGGTCAAGGTGGCCACCAGGACTGTTTGAACAAACGCCTCCTCCTTTTACACATACAGTGGTACCTCGGTTCATGAACTTAATTCGTTCCATGACTCTGGTCGCGAACCGAATTGGTCGTGAACCGAATCAAATTTTCCTATAAGGTTCAATGCAAATACGGTTAATCCGTTCTGAACCATGAGTATTTTTTTTTAACCACAAAAATATAAAACAAAGTACAGTACAGTACAGTATGAAGAGAGAGAATGCTAACCTTGCTTGAGGCGACACCAAAAAGCTTCACAGCAAGTGTCTTGTCTGCGACCGCGATCTCGCCTAGAGGAAGCCACGGCCACGTGTCGGAGCGGGGAAGAGGGCCGCGGGTCGTGTTCGTCACCCGATGCAGAGTTCGCGAACGGAAGCAAAATTTTGTGAACGCTGCTGTTCGCGAACCGATTTGTTTGTGAACAGAAGCGTTCGTGAACCGAGGTATTACATATGAAGAATGGTCCCACAACTGGATGGATTTGCAGTGGGTTGAACAACCGTATCCAGTGTGTGGCCCTTCACGGTTCTGTGTTAGTATGGAGGGGGGTATGCAGTGGGGGATTCAGATTTTGTTTGATTTATTTATTATTAAACAAATTCGTGCGCCACCCAGCCCCCAATGACTCTGGCGGCTTACAACAACTAAAACGAGGAAAATACAATAATAACAAGGTTAGAATAAGGACAACAACTCCTTGTAGGGGAGTTGGGCAGTGATATACATTTGACATATAACTAACTAACTAAATAAATAAAAAACTAAAAGATGACGAGACTAACGTCTTCATGGTCCTTCTAAACAGCAGCCAGGTGGGGGCCATCTGGATCTAGAGGGGGTGGGGGATCTCATTCCAGAGGGCAGATGCTGCTGCGATGTGTCTGCCTACAAAGATCAGAATCACACAGGCAATGGTTTGGTGTTGGAGAAGACTCCTGAGAATACCATGGACAGCAACAAATGGATTGTCCAATAAATCAACCCAGAGTTTTCACTTGAGACACAAATGACCAGGCTCAATGATCATACAAGTAGTCCCTTGTTTAACGATCCTAATTGGGACCAGGATTTCCGTCACTAAGCGATGAAGTTGTTAGGCAAAACATCACGTGACTGCACTGATTAGCAACAGCAGTTCTGGTAGTTCCAGTTGCAGTCGTTAGGCCAGGACTTCATCCTTCTGCCCTGCCATACTCACCTCCACTTCAACTCCCCCACCTATCTCCCCCCCCCCCACATCTCGGCCCTTTTGGCTGCCCTGCACTCCACCGTTGCTGCCCACTCCTGCCGGCTGCAGCCGACCTTCACTGTCTTCTTTGCAAAGGGTCAGCAGCAGCCTTGGCTGTGTGCACCTTGTCAGCAGCGGGAGGAAGAAGATGGCGAAGGTCAGCTGGGGATGGCGGGGCTGGGCGGTGGCGGCGGTTAATTTTAAGAGTGTCTGCCTCTATAGGTAGGCTGTGTTTAAAAGATGTTATGGAGGAGGAACAAGTTCTACCTGACAAGATTGAGACTGACCTGAAAGTGGATTTAAAAATGACGGGCTACAAGAGTGACATGGAAAAAGATGCTACACTGGACATATAAAAGAAACCGGCTGATGTCTTAATAATTAAAAGGGATATACAAATAACAAACCGAGAGAGTGACCTGGATATTTTCCTATATTGGATTTACAAAAGCGGCTTGTTAAAGCTTTGAAGAATTTTGTGAGAAGGGACTAAGAAAAAATGAAAAGAAATTAAGTTCTAGGACATTATTTGAAGGGTCAAGATGGTTAGAAGTAAAAGGAAGGAATATAAAGTTGGTTTATTTCATCAAGGTTAAAATAGGTTGTTATCTCTGGTAACCCTTAATGGATTTGCTGACAGCAGGATTGAAATGACGAGGTTTTATTGATTTGTTTATAGATAAGAGATGGGATATGGGAAGAGGAGATAATTTGTTGTATTTTAAGAGGTGATAAAAGTTATTAAAATTGTTTATACTTGTAATGAAGGGGGGGTCATTTCTTTATAATTTTTTTTTCTTTTTCTCTACTATATTATTTTTTCTTTCTCTTTCTTTTCTGCACTTTCTATTTTTTAATTCTTTTATTTTTGTTTGTTTTTATTTTTTTAATTATAATTTTTAATGAAATTACTATATATAAAAAAGAAGACGGTGGGCTTAGAGGCTAAATCCTATGAACGACAGTTAAAGGAACTGGCTATGTTTAGTCTAAAGAAGAGATGGTGAAGGAATGACATGATAATAGTCTTCCAAAACTTGAAGGACTGTCACAGGGAAGAGGGTGTGGATTTATCCTCTGTAGTGCCAAAAATTGGACAAGAACCAATGGGTGCAAGCTTTGCAGAGAGATCTGAACTTAAAATTAGGAGGAATTTCTCGACCGCAAGAGCTATTGTTGGCCACAAATTGTGATTTTCAGCCCAGTCCTTTAACCCAATGAAAGACTGGACTCGAGAAACTCACTTACTCGTTTATTAAGGCACCTTAGTAAGTGAGGACTCCTTCCCAAGAAGAGAGCCCCGAAAATAGAAAGCATAAATCTTTTATATCTTTTCAAAAACAGCATCAGAATCAGAGGTTACATGATTGGTCACATAGTTGAGCTACTTAATAGGTAACATCCCATAATAACAGAATGTCTCAAAACCACATGTATGGTGGTATCCATGCCAAGCGGTGGTCTTCTGTATCTGGGACACTTAGTGGTTTTAGAACATCTTTATTTTAGGCTTTATCTGAATACACCTCTCCATCTCTGCTCCTGTTCTGCTAACTGACTTCACACCTGATCAATATCTTCCTGTTTCAACTCTTTTGCAGACTTAACTACAGAGCTTGTTGGCATGTTCTGTTGAGGGGTGCAAGTTCAATAGTTTATGACCCCAGTCTGACTCTATCAATTAACTCCAGTTTTGCTGCCATCACTATGTAGATGTAATAGGAAGAAGGAATAACCTTGAGGAACAGGAGGAAGAGCCGCAACCAAGACAACAATCAGATAAGAGAAATCTGAGTCCTGGCCAGAACTGTAACCTGAGAAAGTGTCTCAGACGTGACCCTCCCTAGTTTTCTTGAACATAAAGGCAGGGAGGGAAGAGGCACATTCAGACTTGCAAAATTCTGTTTGCTGTAACCCTCTAATAAAAGTAGTATTAGCATTCATAATTTTGGTTCCTTAGTCTGGTCTACCTCAAAGGGTTGACAGTAGCCATGGAACAGATTGCTTCTTGGAATTGTGGGGGCTCCATCACTGGAGCTTTTCAAGCAAAGGTTGTACAACCACTTGCCTTGGATGGTCTGAGGATTCCTGCTCTAGGCAGGGGTTGGGGGTGTGTGTGCTAAAAAAAAGTTAAGATGGCAGCCAGGATCGCGTGATCAAAGCCCTGCCCCTTTTTGACATGCATCAAGCGTGTACTGCCCTTAAAAAGGGGGCAGGGCTTTGATGGCGCTGTCACCGTCGCCACCTTGACTTTTTTGACCCCTCTCATCAGAAGCCCCTGCTCTACATATCTGTCTCACCACGCTAACGATGGCCTCGTTTCTGGCTTAGTACGCACTCCAAACCCATCCCATTTTGGATCCTTTCAGGTTGACTATTTTGCGGATCGAGAAAAAGGGTTGATTCGGTGTGCAGCTTCAGCCCATTGAATGAACTTGGCTGTTGACTAAGAGACCCGGGACCGTGTCTTCCAGCTGTCTCAGGGTGGTGTGTGTTGCGTGGTGCCTCTGTACGCCACATGTGCATATTGGTGTCTGTTGCGAGGATGGGTGGCGGTAGGAGTGGGCTCCTTTGGTCAGAGTGATGAGAAGCACGGTGCTCTTTTTGTACGTGTGTGCAATGTCAAGATGCACATAGAAAAGGAGTGGGGCTTGTGTGGTGGGGCTGTACTCTTGCTTTTTTCATTCGCTTATCTTTGTGTCATGCAGATGTTGCTGGCTGGAGGACGTGGAATGTTCCTCAGAACGGTGTTTCTCAACCTTGGCCGCTTGAAGATGGGTGGACTTCAACTTCCAGAATTCCCCAGCCAGCAAGAATTCTGGGAGTTGAAGTCCACCCATCTTCAAGCGGCCAAGGTTGAGAAATACTGTTCTGAGGAGTATCTAGGCTAATCTGAACTTCGCTTCCTCTTGTCTGATTTCAGTGTGGTCAGTGTGACAGCAGAAGCTCTCTCCTTGTTCTTAATTCTGCAGCCTGGAGGACTCCAAAGCCGTCTTGCTGAACGTCTGCAGCTGCCCTGCCATCTGCCTGCTGGCATTGGTGACCTCGGCTGAGAAGATGCCCCACTTGAACGGGATGGTTTCTGTGCCGCTGGACGACCTGCAGAAACAGGTGACCCTCTACCTGGCCTGCTCCAAGTGCAGCCAGCAGGAAAACGAGAGCACCTACTTGCTGAAGGGGGTGGAGCACCAGTGCATGATGGAGATCTTGCTCGCCAGGTGCAAGGGGAAGAAAGGGAGTCTGTGGTACAAGGTGGACCGGCGACCGAGCTTCCCAAATCCGACCTTTTATGACATCTGCCGGTATTACGTTGCTGGCTTAGGTTGTCTCAAACACCACAACCGGTGCACCTTCGCGTGGAGTCAAGAGGAGGTGATCGTGTGGACCTTTGAGAGGAAGCACAACCTCAACAGACATCTTTTGAAGTGGCTGTTGCAGCAGGTCCAGTTAGGCAACAGGGCCAACCCCCAGCCCATACCTCCTGATCTTAGCATCACGGAGGAGATCTGCAGTGAGTTTGGGGGCTATTTCCAGGAGATCTGCAAAGCCTGCTTTTATTGCAGCCCCCAACGGATTTCCCCCAAGGGCTCCGCTCAGAGCTGCAAGATGCACCAGGGAGTGCTTCTGGTCCACATGATCATCGACGGCAAGAAAAAGGAGCAATATACGGAGATTCGCCCCTGCCCGGCAGGCCTCAGGACGTTCTCTTACTGCACCTTCGTCTCTGCTGGACAACCCTGCAGGCATGCCTCTCCGCCTTGCATCTTTGCCCACAGCGACGTGGAGCTGGCAGTCTGGAAAGCAGAGCAGAGACACAGCCTGTTGCGCTCTGACCTTCTGCGCCGGGCGGCAGAGCAAAAGCCGAGCCCGCCGGACTCCCAGTCCGAATTCTCCTTCTACTGCCGAGTGTGTCTGGTGACCTGTGATTCTCAGGAGAGTTTTGAGAACCACTGCTCGTCGGTGGAGCACACGCAGCTGATCGCCACTGACACGATGATCGAGTGGAATCACCGCGCCCCTCCGTACGATCCAAAGACCTTTGCCCTTTGCAGCCGGTAAGCGAGACCGAGGAGGGGAGCTTTGGCGCTGGGGACTCAGCGGTTGGGCCCAGAACTGGGGATAGACTTTGGAGGCCCTTTTGGGTTTGTCTAATGGGCAAGCTGAAGTCTGCACTGGTGGTTAACTTTATTCCATTTATAAGAATGACTGGAATCTATCAGAATGGTATGTACCGACTTCCTTCCTTGTATGTACCATTCTGATAGACTTGATATATCTCTTCCTGCAACACCCTTCTGCACCATGGCCTGGGTAGCTCTTAATGCGCTGTATACAGCAGTGTTTCTCAACCGTGGCCGCTTGAAGATGGGTGGACTTCAACTTCCAGAATTCCCCAGCCAGCCATGCTGGGAGTTGAAGTCCACCCATCTTCAAGCGGCCAAGGTTGAGAAACACTGATCTAGAGGAAAGACAACATCCTAAACCCAGCTGCCACATGTTCCCATCGAATTATGGCAGGAAGATGCTCTTTTAATCAAACATGTCTCCTATGGCGTTCCCCAACCTGGTGCCTGGCTGGGAATTACAGGAGCTGAAATCCTGTAATTGGCTGCCTGGGGAATTCTGGGAGTTGAAGTCCATCCATTGTCAAGTCGCCATGGTTGAGGAACGCCGCTCTGTATATTCCTTTCTGCATCCCTGCAGAGCATCAGGACCTGGATAGCTCCTAATGCTATGCACCGTATGCACGTTACATGGGGTGGGCTTTTTGTATTTCCTTCTCTGCCCTGCAGACCAGAGATTTGCGAATACGGGCAGGACTGTGCAATGGCACATTCGGTCAAGGAATTAGAAGAGTGGATCCAGAGGGCGAAAATCGCCGAGAAAAAAAAGAAGACGGCCAAGCAGGATGGCCTGCTAGCTTACCAGGACCGGCTTATCGCTGAGTACCAAACAAGCCACAACGAAGTCTTAATTGTAAGTTGACGAGTCCGAAGGGAAACCCTCACCGGATGTGTGGTTTGTGGCAGGAAAGCTGGCCTTTGGGGGAATAGAGCGGGAGGAAGAAGGCGCCTTCTAGTTCAGAAACAAGGCCCTTCCAGTATTTTGTTTCTATGAAGCTCAAAAGCCTGGGATAAAGACCGCAGCCCTGCTGTGCTTGTCGGCCTGGGCAGTGAGGTGTACTGCTGCAGGCTGTGGAGGTTCAATCGGCATCTTGTAATAGCAGCTAAACAAATCTTTCCCCAGTGGAACCGATTGCTTAAGTTTTCCCTAGAGCAGTGTTTCTCAACCTTGGCTGCTTGAAGATGGGTGGACCAACTCCCAGAATTCCCCAGCCAGCCATGCTGGCTGGGGAATTCTGGGAGTTGAAGTCCACCCATCTTCAAGCTGCCAAGGTTGAGAAACACTGCCCTAGAGGAAAGACAACATCCTAAACGCAGCTGCCACATGTTCCCATCGAATTATGGCAGGAAAATGCTCTTTTAATCAAACGTGTCTCCTACGGCATTCCCCAGCCTGGTGCCTGGCTGGGAATTACAGGAGCTGAAATCCAACCTAGTTCAGGGTGTCAAATGTGGAAAGCTGCCTTTCCAATACAGTATTTTTCTGGCTTCTGCTCAGATGTTTGCCTGGAAAGGCATAAAGCCGATGTTTTCCACGGGGCTTTGAGATAGAATTAATCAGTCCCTGTTACTGAGCGAGGTGGCGATGACTGTATACTTGTTGTCTTTATTATTGCTGGAATTTTACATTATCTGTCTATGGGTTTTGTTTTATATTACAACTTGCAGGAGTCGGTCCTTGATTGCAGCCATCTGCAGTTATAAATAGAATACAGTGTCTTACCAGATCTGATGAATCCTTAAATGTGAAACTCTTTGAATGTTGTAAAAGGTCAAATATTTCCCTCATTTATTTTATTTTATTTATTAAAGCAATTTATAGGGCTGCCCAATTCACTCACGGTGACTCCGAGTGGCTTACAGAAATAAAACCCTGAATGTAAACCCGTGACACCCCCACCCCCTGGCAACAGCAGTACATTCCAACAAACCACTTGATCGGCTCCATATCAACCTGGGGTCCCCAGGCCCGCTGACCAAACCACGTCTTCGGGGCCATCTGGAAGGGTATCAAGGTGGGGGCCAGTCTTATCTCTGTGGGGATGATGTTCCACAGGGAGGGAGCCACCACGGAGAAGGCCTTTCTTCTCGGTCCCCCTTGATGGACCTCCTTAATGGAGGGGACCCGTAACATACTCTGCCTCCCAGATCTGGTGGGTTGGGCTGATGAAATTGGGAAAAGGTGGTCCTTCAAATAACCTGGCCCCAAGCCACGTAGGGCTTTAAAGGTGATAACCAGCACCTTGAATTGGACCTGGAAGCAAACTGGTACCCAATGCAGCTCCCGCAAGAGAGGTGACACATGTGCAAATCTAGACTTGCACAAAAGTATGTGGGCCGCCATATTCTGAACCAACTGAAGTTTCTGGATACTTTTCAAGGGAGAGCCCCAGATAGAGCGCATTACAGTAGTCAAGACAGGAGGTGACTAGGGCGTGGGTGACCGTGAGCAGGGCCTGTTGGTCCAGGGAAGGGCGTAACTGGTGCACAACCCGCAGCTGCACAAAGGCCCTCCTGGCCACGGCTGCCACCTGCTCTTCGAGCAGGAGCCGTGAGTCCAGGAGAACCCCCAGATTACACACCGGCTCTGTCTGGGGCAGTGCAACCCCATCCAAGACCAAAGGTGGCAATTTTCCATGGAGCAAAGAACCCAGAGCCATTCTGTCTTGCCAGGGTTCAGTTTCAACCCGTTGCTCCCCATCCAGACCTTAACAGCCTCCAGGCCCTGCGAGAGGGAGGACACGGCATCGCTTAACTCACCATGGGCTGAGATATGCAGCTGAATCTCATCAGCACACTGATGATATCTCATCCTATGGTGACAGATGATCTCACCCTTATCTACAAACCAAGCATTGAGCATGGCTGTTTAAAACTGATGAACCAAATCTGTGCTTGTGTGGATGTCTGAGGGAACGGGGTCAAGTGACATCATGCAAATGATACGAATTACAGGATTTGCTTCACTGCTTCACAGTGATATTGTCCTGCCCATGACATCATCATGGCTTGCATCAGACACCTGAGGTTGACCGACTTTGCATATTGCAATAAAACTTGGTTGGTTGGACTAGAGTTGATTGAGTTCATACCCTCCCACTTGACTGAATAAAGACCGGTTTCACGCAACACACCAAGGCAAACCTAAATAAAGCATAGAATGACTTTGTGCAAGGGGGTGGTTGGGGGAACCCAAAGCTATCTTTGGACAGAGGACCCAAATTCAGATCAAACACTTGTCCAAATGGTAAAATTTTGATGTTGAGCCCCGCACAACAATTCTGCAGCTGTGGACTAGAACTCAGTGCAGCGTCGTAATGCAGGTGGATAACTGAGGTGGCTCAGTTATGGTCTCAGACTGGGACAAAGAAAAACATGATCCCTTCCTCTGTCCTCCTGCCTTCCACATCTTTCTCACCTCGTTGCTTTCCCCATCAGATTTCTGAGGCCCTGGATGGCGTGAGCGTGACGTGCCAGCAGCCGCTACGGGTGCAGTTAGAGAAGAAGAAGATGCAGTATGAGTGGGTCTTCACTGTCCATTCCCAGGTGAGCTGGAAAGGCCAAATCAACTTTAGGGAGGTAAAGAAGGGGCCGATTTCTCTTTTGAGGAGGTACCTGGAACTCTGCCCAGCTGCATCACCCACAAAAGAGAGTTTGTGCCTATGTTTTCGCTGGGCACATGTCGCATGGCGAGTGATGTCCTTATCCATGATTGGCTGAAGGCACGGCAGTTGGCTGGATTTGCATGGAGCAGTTAGTCCCCAACAAGCAAATTGTGTTGTGGCTTCATGCTCTCTAGGATCCCAGCCTTTCTCTGAGTGCATCCTCTGCAGGGAGGCTGCTATAAACTGGTCTCTTCAGCCCAATCCTCCTTGCTGGGGCTCTCAAACATCTGGAAAGCTGCCTTTCCATGAAGAGTTTGGGGATGAGTTGTTGGAATTTGGAGTTTAATCGCCCGCTACAGAGTCAGAAATGTCAGAATTTAAATCAAATCAACATTTTTTTTATTAAAATGCAACTGCTCAGCTGGCCCTAGGAGGGGTGGGAAGGTCTAAGGTTCCCAGTTGACAAGAGGACTTCAAAAAGTCCTTTGTTCTCTCCCAAAAGAACATCCCTTTTGATCTTTCAAATGCCTGGAGGAAGGGAGTTCTCTGGCTCCTGATCTTCATGTGTCAGTTGGAGGTGATAAGATAGCTGCTGGGTGGAAAGCCATCCAGATGAAAGCCCCCTTGGTAATCACCCATGCAGCATCTCCCATTTTGTGCCACAACCTCTAATTGCCTGCCTGCCTGCCTGCCTGCCTGCCTGCCTGCCTGCCTGCCTTCCTTCCTTCCTTCCTTCCTTCCTTCCTTCCTTCCTTCCTTCCTTCCTCACCAAAATCAATCCTCCTTCCTTCCTTCCTTCCTCCCTCCCTCCCTCCCTCCCTCCCTCCCAAAATCAATCCTCCTTCCTCCCTCCCTCCCTCCCTCCCAAAATCAATCCTCCTTCCTTCCTTCCTTCCTTCCCTCCTTCCCTCCCTCCCAAAATCAATCCTCCTTCCTTCCTTCCCTCCCTCCCTCCCTCCCAAAATCAATCCTCCTTCCTTCCTTCCTTCCTTCCTTCCTTCCTTCCTTCCTTCCTTCCTTCCTTCCTTCCCTCCCTCCCTCCCTCCCTCCCAAAATCAATCCTCCTTCCTTCCTTCCTTCCTTCCTTCCTTCCTTCCTTCCTTCCTTCCTTCCTTCCTTCCTTCCTTCCTTCCTTCCTTCCTTCCTTCCTCTGCTTGCTCCCACGGTGGACAAATTTATCTGCCTTGTTCAATCGCTTCCTGTTCCACCTTTCACAGAACCCTCAGGGCACCTTGCAAGACCAAACCAACTGAGCAAACCAAATGCAGGCAAAGAATATTGGCAAAAACGCAAAGAATATGCAACGAATATTTTAAAATACATCAAGAGTATTCAAAGGTATGCACGTTTGCATATGCCAGTAGGCATTCTTTGCAAAAGTGCAAGCAGTTGTTTTTCAAATAGCCAAAGGAGTAAAAACAGGCAGTCAAAACCTCATTAAAGTAGATAAATGCCAGTAAAATCACGAGCAAGTCAAATGTGGCTGAAGACTTGCATCTTAATTGCTAAACTAACAATGATGAAAGTGAGCCAGCCCTCCCACCACCGTCCCTGCCCAAATGACATGACCTGGATCTGAGAAGGACACATCTGGTTTCTTGTTACTCTGTCTCAGCTTTTTCCTACCTGACCCATCCACATGTGTGGGACTGATGAACTCCCATCATTCCTAGCCAGTAGGACCAACAGCAATCCAGCATTTCTGGAAGTAGCTATGCTGGCTGAGAAGGATGGGAGTTGTAGTCTAACTCATTTGGAAGTCCAGCTGGTTGGCTTCTTACAGGGCTTTTTCCAGACTTTAGGCAGTTTTATTCTCAGGGCTCTGGTAGAGAAGAGTCAATGCAACTCCTAGAATTCCCTCTTCTGCACGGCCATTAAAGATGGAAGAGCTTTTCTTGCATCTGACCAGTGCTCAAAGTATAGTTCTGTGGTTGAAAAGGTTCAAAGGCATGATTCTTCTTATTCAAGGCACCTGAAATCTAATCTCAAGAGTTGGAGTTTCCTTCCACCGGTTTCCTTGGACAAAAAACTGGAGAAAACAAAAATTGCAGGGGTGTAGGCTGCCATGAGAAGACAGTGGGGGCGGCTGAGTTCAGATAAGCGTTTCTTTGAAGTCCTGGCTGTCGGCATTTATTTGACAAAGCTGTAGGCTGAGATCACAGGTTTCAGGAAACTGTAATTCAATTTGGCAAGAATTTGGCTTCCTGTGGTTGGGAAGTGCTGTCCCTGTGGTTTGTAGAACCATAGAATGTCAGGGTCGGAAGCAGAGATGTCTGCAGGGCGGGGAGCAGTTAAAAAAGTCAAGATGACCATCACAACTGAAATCCCTTTTTAATTTGCATGCAATATAAAAGGGGTGTGACTTCAGTTGTGCAGTTGTATCAACCCTTTGAGGTAGACCAGACTAGGAAACCAAAGTCATGCAGGCCAAGACTACTTTTATTTATAAGTTTATGGTGACAGAATCTGGCAAGTCTGAATGTGCTTCCCCCCTCCCTCCCTTTATCTTCATGCGAACTAGGGAGGGTCAATCCTGAGACGCTTTCTCAGGCTACAGTTCTAGCTGGGACTCCGATTTCTCTTATCTGGCTGTTCTTCTGGTAGCGGCTCTTCCTCCTGTTCCTCAGGGTTATTTTACAGCCCATTACAAGTTGTGACTGCTGTCTAGACGTTTTTGACCCTCCCGCCCCTGCAGACACCCCTGGGTAGAAGGGACCTTGGAGATCACCCACTCCAGCTAATGTATACTGGTGTTTTTATGTATTGTTTTAACCACATTCCTGTTTGTAAGTCTGTAAGCTGCTGAGAACCAGTTATGATTGAGGCAGATTAGTCCCATAGCTTACTAACTGAATAGCTAAATAACCCCCTGCCTGGTGCAGAAATCTGCTTCACCAGGATCCCTGACTGAAGGCCATCCAGCATCACTCCAGCTGGGTGGACATGTATGTAGGCCTAGGATGCAATCTATTATGAATTGAGACAGTTGTGCTTTATTCACACTGTCTGAATAGTGAAGCAAAACATAACTTAGTAGAAAATAGGAAACTGTAGTGGTATGTGGGAATGACCTTGGGGGACTGTGGGAAGAGCTGCAGCCAGGGCAACAGTCCTGAGCCCACGGCAGGAACGGGGGCCTGGCAGACGTCTCAGAAGGGACCCTTCCGGGCTTCCTGGACTGTAAAGGCGAGGGGGGAGAGATGCACGTTCAGACTTGCAAGGTTCTGTTAATGTCACCTTACAATAAAGTAGAATTAGTCCATCTGGTTATGCTTCCTGTTTGGACCACCTTGCTAGGCTGACAGAAACAGACTACAGTAGTTCCAGAGTTATGGGTCCTGTTGGCACCAGTTCTATAGGCTAGGTCAAGAAACAGACACCCGGGACTGCTGGAACCCTACTGTATTGTTATAGGGTGTAATAACAGAAACTTAAAATCCTGACAGAGTTCCCCCTTGCCCCCTCTTATATCAAGGAGAATCAAGGTGGAGTTATCTTGAGTTTCTTTCTCACCCCCTCTTCCTTCCCAGGGCTGAGGGGATGTTCACCTAACCCTTCTTGCCTTTCTATTTCAAGGTTACCTCTGACACCTCTGTACTGAGGGTCTCTTTTCCCCTGCTCCTGCCACCTATGCTTTTCCCCTTCCAATTTCAGAAGCCGCTGATCCACGTGGCCCTATTAAAGAGAATCCCAGGAGCAAAATTCTTCCTAGCTGCGCAAGGGCACTCGTGGTTTCCCACCTACGCTTCCGGAGAGAGCTTCAAAACCGTGCGGTCGTCTCCACCAGCCACCGAGGTGAAAGTGTGCTTGATGAGTCCTACCTTCGGGGTCTATGAGCAGTGGGTGGTATTTGACTTCGGCAGCCGTCCGGTCTTGCTCCGAAGGCTCCAGGCCCGGGTGGGTCAGAAGGAAGCCCCCTGGCGGGTGGATCCGGCCACGGAGTCCGTGAGCTGCTTTGTGAACCTGGAGCGCTGGCATACCGGGAACCGTGTGGTGGTGCCCAGCGTGGAGCGCACTGCCAAGGAGGTGGATCTGCTGGCTAAATACAAGGCCCCTTCGCTCTCGATGGACTTCCAACGAGGGGCTCAGGGCAAGCCCATCACTCGCATGAACTACCGTGAGCAGATGCACAACTTCCTCTCCCGAGAAGAAGAAGCTCAGCGGCTTTTGATCTCCAAGTAAGTGGACCCTCACCTAAGGCAAGATTGGTGGGACAACGTTGACTTCAAATACCTCCCGTCCTCCAGAGAAATGCCCTTTTCTATCCCAGAGTGGAAGAACCAAATTCTTTTGGGGGGCTGGTTGTTTTGATAGCTCCCCAACTTTCCCCTGCCAGCCCAGTCGGACAGTCTTGCTTGATCTTATAAGGGGATCCAGATCATTGCAGACTGCTTGTAGCTCAGGGGCCGTAAAGCCCTCTTCTTGTTATGGAGATCCGGTTGGGCCAAGCCCCTAACAGCAGAGTTTCACCTGCCCCATCAAGGAAAATTCACAGAAGGTCTCATCAATTAGGAGTATTCTCAAGAAGAGTGGGTTTCGTAGGCAGAATCTTGGAAACAAAGTCCAACTACAGCACTCATTTAGTAGTGAATTAGTTAAGGTGGGAGAGAACGGTTTGAGCCTCTTCTTCCCACAACACAAGATCAAAGGGCTAACCGCCCCTTTCCCACTGAAGAGTGGCCCTGAATTATCCATCTGCTGATAGTTAATGATGTTTTGAAATAATCCCGTTCTGTTCTTGGCCCTAAAGTCAGCTTTGGAGATCTCTTGCACACTGTGGCCTTTCATTGTCTAATGTTGCCCTTGGAAACAACCCAGTGCTGAACAGACCAGCTTTTCTACTGTCCAGGGGTGGAAGCGTGTGCCACCACCTCTCCCGATAGGTCTATTTTCACAGGCCAGTGCACTCCATTGTTACTTCTCTTTCATTTACTGTCAGGTTTAGCCCAGGAAACTCCAGGAGACAATACAGATTCAATCCAGCAAGGTTTACTTGGCTTCACCCTACTTACAGAATCTTCTCAGACTGAGAGCAGTTCCCAGGGTCAGACTACAAACATCCTCTGCATTCCTCAGGGAGGGACCAGTCTCATTCTCTTATCTCTTCTTCGCTCCTCTGGGAATGAGAGTCCATGTTTCACACCCCTGCTCCACACTCCCACATCTACCCTGTTTTAAACGGCTTTTAGCTTGATGGTTTTAGAGCTAACGTAAAATGCGTCAGGATTTTTTTTTTTAAATAATGAAGGGGTATAAGACATTTTTCTGATAAATATATAGTAGTGGGAAATGCACGGGAACAGGGAGTTGAAATGTATGAATCTGGCTTCTCCTGAATAGAAGTATCAGTTCATCTACTTCAGTGTTTCTCAGCTTGGCAACTTTAAGATGTGTGGAATTACAATTCCCAGAATTGCTGGGAATTCTGGGAGTTGAAGTCCACACATCTTAAAGTTGCCAAGGTTGAACACTGATCTACTTCAACATGGTCCACTGCAGCTTTTCCCACTGACGTGCCTTCTTGTTGTTTTGGAGTGCAATTCGTATCATCCCTAGCTTACCTGCTAATGGCTTGTTTGCCTTCACGTTTCCAGGGTTGAGATAGTAGTAGTAGTACTACTAATAATAATCAAAATAACCTTTAACACCATCAAACAATAACATCTGCCTATCCCAGGTCCTTGGAAAGGACTCAATAGGTGGATAAAAATGCCAATCCAGTCTAAACATCTGGCTGACTCTGTGACCAACCACAATAAATTAAATTGATAGGCCACCCAGCTCCCAGCTTCTGTATCTCAGAGTGGGGCCCCTCCACCATTGTGATGCATAGATAATATTTGTCAGAGGAGATATTCCCCCATCCCCAATATATATAGGCAATCTTTGGTTAACAACCAGTTGTTCAGTGACCAAAGTGGCGATGGTGCTGAACAAGTAGTACTTACGACTGGTCCTTGAAGTTCTGACCGTTGCAGCATCCCCACGGTCATGTGATAGCAATTTGGATGGTCAGCAACCAGCTTACGCATATGACAGTTGCAATGTCCCATGGTTGCATGATCACCATTTGTGACCTTCCCTCCCGGCTTCCCACAAGCAAAGTCAATGGGGAAGCTGGCAGGGAAGGTCACAAGTCACTCCTGTAAATCACTTCCACTGATTTTTCTTCTGAGCAGCCTGCCAGATCACAGGGATCTCGTACTCCATAGTACATGCCCACCCACAGCACCCCCCACCTGCACTCCATAGTGCCTGCCTGCCTGTGCTCGTATAGTGCCACAGCACTCCCTCCCACCATGCGCTTGCAAGGCGCTGCAGTTCTCCCACCCACCTGCACCCCATAGCACTCACTCGCCCGCTGCCTGCTTATGAGGCACCTGGGACTTGCGGCTTCCTGCCAGCTTCCCCATTGACTTTACTTGTTGGAAGCTGGCAGGAAGTCGAAAGTCACGGTCATGTGAGATCCTCACTTAACAACGGCAACAGGGACTGCCGGGATTGCTGTCACTAAGTGATGCGGTCACGTGGCATTGCACTTTACAGCCGCATTGCTTAGTGATGGAAATTCCTGTCCCAATTACCATCATAACCCAAGGACTACCTGTAAGGCGTCACCAAGCTTCATCCACCTGGGCAAGTTCAAGGAAGCAAGAACCATGCAGATTTCAGTAAGGGATCTTGGAAACTCTGAGAGGAATTTCCCCACCTCAGTTAGATCGAGTTTTTTTTAAGGCAGAATCTCTTTACGTGACTTGAAACACTTCTCCCCAGCTTTTGGGCCACCTGAGCTGAATTGCTGGAGAGAGCTGCCAACAGAACCTCCTTCTATCTCTTGATTGTTTGCATTAACTTCCCCTTGCCCAGCCTCCCCAAAACCTCTTGCAGGCCTTTAGGCTGGGGATAATGGGAGCTGTGGTCAGACATCCCTGGAAGGCACCAGGCCAAGGAGAGTAAAGCATGAGTAAGTCCCAGAATGCCCATCCGTTTCGGGAGCTGCAATCCAAAATAATTTGGCTTGGAGGGTGAGGAGATTGCAGGGGGAATTTTATGGGCAGGGTGGTTCGTTGTCTCAGTTGCCTTGTCTTCTCCTCTTTCCCCTACGTTCTTCTGCTTCTTTTCCCATGACTGATCTTCTCCTTGTTCCAACCAGGCTCAATTTGCAAGCAGTTGTCTCCTTAGGACAGAGCGTGGAACTCGTTACATCGGAGATCAAGTATGCTCCCTTGGGACAGCTTTATGCCCACATCCCGACCCCTTACACATTAACCGTAGACTCAGATGAAGGGTACCTGCTTCAACGGTCAGTCCAAACAGCCTTCCTGGCCTTGGACCCACCTGCCAACAACCGAGTTTATGAGGTCTCTGTCGAGAAAGAAGCCATCACTGAAAGCAGTATTTCCCTTCTCCTGCCCCAGCGTTGCTGCATTGAACTGGGCCTCCAAGGAGACATGTCTGCCAAGGTGGAAGTCCAGTTCCAAATCAACCAGCTCCAGTTTTGTCAATGGCACCAGACGGTGGACAAGTTATGGGATGTGAAGCTGGTCTTTCCAGATGTGACCACCTGCTCCATCCCACGGCCTTGTGGATCTTTGCTGGTGTCATGGGGCAATGCAAAGCAGAAGCAAGCTCTTTCCTTCATCACTGGCCAGGTGACTGATTTCCGTAGAGTACCTCCTCTTTTGATCTATGGACCATTTGGGACAGGGAAGACCTTCACGTTGGCCAAGGCTACGCTGGAGATCATCAAGAAGCCCCAAACTCGTGTGCTTATCTGCACCCACACCAATAGGTAATGGGGGACTTAGGTTGAAGTTTTATCAGCCTTTGGTTGAATGAAAAAAATATTTTTTTTCTTGTTTTCTTCACTGGGTTGAGATTATTTTAGGGGCACTGTTATAATTAATAGCTGGGTTTGCACAGTATGTAAGTCTGGGAGGCTAAATTCACACTAGCTTGTTAGCAGTGTTTTACTGCTTCATGTAAATGTGGCACATTGACAAAAGTCAGAAAATGGATACATTACTGATCTAGAGCAGTGTTTTTCAACCTCGGCAACTTTACGATGTCTGGACTTCAACTCCCAGAATTCTCCAGCCAGCATGGCTGGCTGGGGAATTCTGGGGGTTGAAGTCCAGACATCTTAAATTTGCTGAGATTGAGAAACACTGATCTAGAGTATTGTGTAAATGCAGTCTGAATTTTTTTAACCTCAAAATGTCAGCACTCCACTCTAGTCTTTCTGGATAGGCAATAATAAGAGAGGGCAATTTATTTATTGAATATATTGGCTGCCCCATTCCAGACGATTCTGGGTAGTTTTACAAAATTAAAACCACAGTATGGTAGGAAGTACACGTAGTCCTTGGGTTACATCCATTTGTTCAGCGACCGTTCAAAGTTGTGATGGTGCTGAATGAGGGGGACTTACGATCAATCCTCGGAAGTTGTGGCCGTCACAGCGCCCCTGCGGTCAGGTGATTGCCATTTATGGCCTTCTGTGCTAGCTTCCTACATGCGAAGTCAATGGGGAAGCCAGCAGGAGGTTGCAAGTCACTCTCGTAAGTAACTTCTGCTCCTGCAGAGAAAGAGAAAAATCTCTTTTTCTCCCGAGGAGCCCCTGGGCGGAGGGGGATTTCATACTCTGTAGCACCCCTATAGCTCTTGCCTGCTGGCCTGCTTGCAAGTCACCCAAGAAGGGAAGGCTTGTCCTGCTGCAGCTTGGGACTTCCTGCTGCCTTCTCCGTTCTTTGCCTGTTGGAAGCTGGCAGGAAGTCGCAAGGTCATGTGAGGTCCTCGCTTAATGATCTGTGGTTCTTGCTTAATGATGGCAACAGGGACTGCTGCAATGGCTGGAGCTAAACAGCACAGTCACGTGACATTGTGCTTTACGATCGCATCACTTAGTGATCGAAATTCTGGTCCCAATTACCGTTGTAATCTGAGGACTACCTGTAGTACAAATAGTGTTGGGTGTAAAGAGCCCAATTATAGCGGAAGATATTTGCCAGAACAGCACTCCATATTATCTAACTTCAGTTTTAGCTTTCTTAAGGGGGTCAAGAAAGACAAGATGGCAGCTGTGATTGAAGCCCTGCCCCTTTTTCACAGGTGTGGCACACACAACTCAGGTAAAATAAGGCGGGGCTTCAATTGTGTGGTTGGGGATGCCATTTTAACTCTTTTTGACTCCCCCTTTCCCCCTAGAGGGAAATAGAAATAACCAGGAAGCCTACAGGTAGTCCTTGCTTAACGACAATAGGGACTGGAAAATTGGTTGTTAAGCAGGGCGGTCATTAAGCGAGTCACCATGTAGCCAGACCTGATGTTATGAACGTTTTTACAGTGGTTGTTAAGTGAATCACCATGATTGTTAAGCAAATCACGTGGTTGTTAAGCAAATCCAGCTTCCCCAATGCAATGGATATTTTTTGCTGGAATTCGCGTCGTAACGGCCATATGATTTGCTTAACGACCATGGTGATTCACTTAATGACTGTTGTAAAAAAGTTGCAAATCACAATCACGTGACTACAGGGGGATGTGACAGTTTGTGACAGTCATAAGTGCAAGTACAGGTTGTAAAGTGCTTTTTCCAAGTCTGTCCTTTCAACCATCATTAAACAAACAGTCGTTAAGCGAGGACTACCTGGATTTAATGAAGATTTTTCTTGAGATAAGCAGGAATATGAGAACCCTGGTTGCAATCCCTTTCTTTTCCAGCGCGGCTGATATCTATGTTCGCGAATATTTCCACAACTATGTCACCTTGGGGCACCCTGAGGCCACTCCATTAATGGTGAAATACACTGGCCGTTCAATCAGAACAGCTGACCCCATTACGCTACGCTACTGCTGTCTCTCTTCAAGTGGAAATGCGTTTTGCCTCCCTACTAAAGAACAGTTGGATCGTCACCGCATTGTCCTCACCACCTGCATGGTGTCACAGGATCTTGGGGTGATCCCCGGTTATTTTAGCCACATTTTGATTGATGAAGCTGCACAGATGTTGGAATGTGAAGCTCTTGTTCCTCTCTCTCTTGCTACCCTGGAAACCTCAATCATCCTGGCGGGGGACCACATGCAGAAGACCAATAGACTCTACTCCCTGCACAAGGATGAGCAGTCAGCTGACTACACACTGCTTAATCGCCTCTTCCAGTGTTACAAGAAGGAGCAGCATGACGTGGCCACCAAGAGCAGGATTATCTTCAATGAGAACTATCGCTCTACTGCCGGAATCATTGAATTTGTCTCGAGGCACTTTTATGTTGGCCGAGAGGATGCCATCAGTGCCAAGGGCAACATACCTCCTCACCCAGAGTTCTATCCACTCATGTTTTGTCATGTGGCTGGTAGTGCGGAGAGGGACAGATCCATGAGCTGGTACAACATCTCAGAGATTGAGCAGATCATTGAGAAGGTGCAGGAAATGGAGCAGAAGTGGCCGGATGAATGGGGGAAGAGGGAACTCAAGTCCATCTGCGTAGTCGCTTATGGCATACAGGTAAGGAGTTAGGGGCATATGTTACCCTGTGATTCATAGAATTAGAGAATTATAGAATTGAAAGGGACCCCAAGGATCATCTAATCCAGTATTTCCTAATCTGGACAACTTTAAGATGGGTGGACTTCACCTCCTAGAAGTTTTTAGCAATGGCCATGGCTGACTGGGGAATTCTGGGAGTTGAAGTCCACACATCTTAAAATTGCTTAGGGTGGGAAACCCTGATCTGGTCCAACCTTCTGTGGTATGCAGGAAAGCCAGTTAAGACATCCAGGAGAGGTGGTTGTCCAGCTTCTTCTGCAAAACTTCTAGAGACAGAGAACCTACAGTCTAGGAGCTGGAAACTTTTATCTGTTATTTCTGGCCCTAGTTTTTGTAGCCATAGAAAAATGTTCCTGACCACCTTCCCTTAGCTTCTCCTTATGTACCTCTGCATTTCTGATTTACCAATGGTGACCTTGGCTATTCCAAAAAACCTAAACATGATCTGACCGGGTTAATACTTGGATGGAGGAGTTCTAAAAAACCCTAGGGCTGTATATTAGACCAAAAAGTAAGAAAAAATATGCTGGAAAATATCCATGGCCCTCCACTTCCATGTTGCTAAGAAAACAGGACTAATGTCTTCAGGTAGGTTTCAGGTGTCAAGCTTGATCTGAAGAAACTTTACCTTGTCTGTAGCACATGGCAGCATCTTACATGAAGTTGGCTATTCTTGGAAAAGCTAAAGCAGATTGAAACTTGATGATGCTTGGGTGGGTGGGAGATCACCAGGAACTCTAAAGGCTCTTGGTTAGAACAGGAAGTTGGGGGAAAAAAAAGTCTCAGAGGAAAGCATGGAAAGCCCACATCCATATTGTTGGCAAGAAATTGGAATTTACACAGATGTTAAGCCCCAAGTACAGTGGGAGTGTGGGGTTTTTTTTTTAGATTTTTGCATTTTCCTTATAGGCCATCATGTCTCTGTTTCCTGTGAGTTTTGCATAAAAATTGCACTGAACGGTAATTGTGATACTTGCTAGAATGACAAGGACAATGATTGTCGACTTGGCGAGTTTACTCTATTCCCTTCCTGTGCTTGATAAGTTCCATCTGCCCAGAATTATGTTTCCGATGGAGCAAGATAGTTTTAGCCATATAGAAGGATGTTTGGATCATCCATACAAGTGGCTGTCTATATTGATACCAGTATATCTGCCGGGGCTGCTGGTGATGAAGAGAGTTCCAAAGGTCAATATAGTAGTCAGGCTCACGCAGTTGAAGCCCCACCACTTTTTAATGTGTGATGCTTGATCATAAGGGGATGCGGAGACCACCATCTTGACTTCCACAGATGCTCCTGCTGGATAAAAAGATTGGGTGGGTATAATGGGAGCTGTGGTTCAATGCATGTGGTGTGTGCCAGGTTAGAGTGGGAGAGAATGCAACCTTGGTGGCATCATTTCTACCCTGATCCAGCAGAAGTGTTATATTTTCCATCACTACATTATAGGCAGATATTGAATTTAATCATAAGAAAATAACATAAGAAAATAACATCAGGCCAATGCCCTTCTAGTCCAGCATTTTGGCCAGCCAGATGCTCACAAGCAGATGATGGAGACGTTCCTCTCTCCCACCCATGTACCACTGAAGCTGGCGTTTTGAGGACATACTGCACCTGACCCAGAGGTTACATGGAGTCTTCAAATAACCTCAGATAACCCTGTCCTCCATGAGCTTCTCAAGTCCCCTTTGAAAACCATCCAAATGAGAGGCCATCACCAGGTCTTGCGGCCATGAGTTCTACAGGTTAATTTGGCACATTTCCTTCAACTTAGCTCCACGTTAGGAAACGTCTGTTGAACGTCAGCCCGGAATGCAGCTCTTAAAGGCTTCATTTTGTCAGAGGCTCAGCCATTAGTTCATTCTGTTCCTAAGGCACATTTTTAGCATTAAAGTCTTTAGTGATTTTACACTGTGATTTCAACATGTGGCATCTTTGATTTCCCCAGGTGAAACTCATCCGTGAGAAGATGAGAAGGAGGGGCCTGTCACAGGTGACCGTGGAGAGCTATGACAACTTGTCAGGTAGGTTCCTGTTCAAATTTTACCTGAAAAGCAGGTCAGTGAGAAACCCTGAAAAGATCACAGTGCTGCAACCTAGTCTTCCCCCAATGGGATACTCTCTTGATGGCTTGGACTAAGACACCCATTGTTCCCAGCCAACTTGGCCATGCTGATTATGGATGATGAGAACTGTTGGCTGTGTGCCAGGAGAGCTCCAAGGGGGAGGAGTCTGCTGTGAAATATTTTAAGGGAGGCAGTCACTTCCTGGCCTTCTCTTGGGTCTGGCAGTATAGAGAATCGGGGAAATGACCTGGAGGGCCATAGGCAAGAACTGGTAGAGAAGCAAAGAGAGCTGAAACATTTCTTAATATCATTGTGTATTCGGAAGAGACTCTGGCAGGCTCCTCCCTGACGCACGGAGATATGAGAGGAAGGGGAGGAAAGCACCCTCAGGCTTGCAAGCTTTTGTTATTAGAACCTATCTCAACGAAGTATAGTTCAGTTCTTCCAGTGGATTCTGTTTCCTGATATGGTCTACTCCAGCATTTTTCAACCGTGGCAACTTTAAGATGCATGGATGTTAACTCCCAGCATTCTGGGAGTTGAGGTCCATGCATCTTAAAGTTGCCGAGGTTGAGAAACACTGATCTACACCAAAGGGCTGACAGGCAGTAGCTATACTCACCCCTTCCTTGTTTGCCCTAACAGCCAAAACCCCTTTCCCATCTCCTTTTTATAACTGGAAGAACTAGGAAGTATCCTGAGACCTTCTCCGTGCAATGCCAACTATGCTTCATCAAATGAGCGTAGCTGGGGTGGTGTGATTGTCCCAAGAGGGTTTTCTGAGTTTTCTGCCCTTCTCCTGAGTTCACCCAGCAAACTGTCTATAGAGAGAGCAAAGTGTATGTGTGGGGTAGTGACATCAAGTACGATGAGGTCTCCATGCATATAGCATTTCTGATCGGCTTCCCGTCAGACGTCATGATGTCATTACATGAGCGTGCCATTTGTGTGATGACATCCTGGTGCCCGCTTCATTACATGACATCCCAGCTTGTTGTGGATGCCAACCAGGTAATTGCCAGTGTGATGCTAGTTTGTAATAATCCTCTCACTGCCCAACCCATCCATCATCCTTGCACAGGACCGGAAACCTGAAATTCTGGCTCCCACAGAAGGAATCTGATACAGCTTCCAATTTGGGGTGGATATCCATAATTTGAAATCTCTCTTTGCATCTGTAACATCTTTATTTTTTTTGTCTTGACTTAATTATTTTATGGGAAACTTATTCACAAACAGGTCCCCCTTATATTTTATGTTTTTTAAATAGGGCGAGAATTTCGTGTCATCATCATCAATACCATCCACACCCGAAACAGCCTCACCCATCTCAGCTCCTCTAACCTGGAGTATTTCAACAATGCACGGGTGCTTAACACCATCATAACAAGGGCTCAGTCCCAGGTCATTGCAATTGGAGACGCAGTAGCTTTGTGTTCTTATGGGCAGTGTAGTAAGATCTGGAAAAGTTTCATCAAGAAGTGCATTGACAAGAGGTCCATCACTCCTGAAACTCTGACCTTGGAGGAGATAAGGCAGGTGGTGTCTGATCTGGCCAGCTGGAACAGAGGGAACACTGAATCTGAGGAAGAGGGTAGCGATACAGACTCCTGGTTCTCTGACACAGAGAGTTTGAATGTCAGTGATCCCATATTGCAGGAACTCTTGGATGAGAGCAAAGACATGATGGTGACTGTCACCGAAGAAGGTCTGCTGAAGGTAAAATCTGATGCTTTGGTCCCTAAAAGCAATAGGCAAGAGTATGTCAACTGTTCCCTGCAAACCATGAAGCAATATCTGCAAATGCAGCCCAGCAGATACAAACGCTGTGAATTCATCAAAGAAGGGTTCGATCGAGCTTCTGCCTTCGTTCTGGATGAGGTTCCTTCTATGAACATCCAGATCAAAGGTCGAATTAACTGTGGCATGGCCTTTACTGGAGACCAGGTCTTGGTGGAGATCCTGACGCCCAATCCAGGAAAAGCTACCCTTGAGGGTGGCCCCCTTGGGAAAGTGGTTGGTGTCTTAAAGAAGGTGGAGCAGAATCTCACCTTTTTCTGCACAGTGGATGAGTTTGACCTCCGGGTCATGGTCCCCATTGACCATACTATCACAAAAATCTTTGTCCCTGAGTTGAAAGATGATCCTAATGTTATTCCTATCCGCACAGTTGACCAGGCAGGAAAGGTCAAGTTGAAGAGCAAGAAGAAAGTAACACAAGAAAGCCGGAAGAGGTGCCTTTTTGCAGTGCAAATAATCCAGTGGCGAGAAGGTTATTACTACCCTCTGGGAATTGTTACAGAGGTCCTTCCCTTGGTTTCATCACTAGAAGATGGGCTTCATGTTCTGGATAAGGAACATTGTTTGTCAAATGAATATCCTGCCTCAGTGACCAGCGAGGTGGTCAAATTAATTTCGGGACACCTCTCTCTTATGAAAGGGAAGCGGAAAGACTGTCGGGCTGACTTGACTTTCACTGTTGACCCCTTGGGTGCTAAAGATCTGGACGATGCCATCAGTGTCAGAGATATGGGTAACAAATATGAAATTGGGATCCACATTGCTGACTTGGCAACTGTGATCCCCAAAGATTGTGCCATAGATATGGAAGCCAAGAACCGAGGGGCAACTTATTATGCTACTCTGAGGGAGCCTGTAGGCATGTACCCACCACAGCTCAGTCAAGATCTCTGCAGTCTCCTTCCACAGAAGGATCGTTTAGTGATCTCTCTCTTTGTCTCAGTGGATAAGGCTACAGATCATATGGAAAGTATTTCCTTTGCCATGTCCATAATCTGCTCTGATTGGCAAATGACTTATGAGGAAGCAGAGGGAATCATTAGGAACTGCTATAAAACAGAGGCACCATTACTTTGTTTTGACACCTTAGAGGACTGTGTTGCGGTGGCATATCATTTCTCCCGTATCCACCGAAAGTCCAGGCTTCATGAAGACTGTTATTATGACCAGTTGGATGAAGAAACTCATTTAGGTGAGCGATGCTCTCACCAGATGATTGAGGAGTTTATGATCCTGTTCAACAGTTCTGTGGGAGATTTACTCATGAACAACATTCCTACCAGGAATTTAACCCCTCTTCGTTGTCAGATGGAGCCCAATCCACACCAAATATCCAAGATGAAGGACAAATACAGAGAGATAATTCCCCTATCCACCCACCTCTCACATCATCTGGGAGCTCCAACCAGTGAAGTCCCCAGGAAGACCAGTCATCCATTTGTTCTCTTGCCTTCTTCGTGGGACCATCTCAAGTCAGCTGTCAGGGACCGCAACTTTCCCAAGATGCTTGACCTCATTACAACAGATGACATCCACCCCAAGCTTGCACCTGCGAACTTAGAATTTCGGAAGCTCCTGAACCGCTCTTACTTTCTTCGTTCCAATTCGTGTGATCGGTCCAGAGTGGGCCACTATTCTTTGCATGTGGACTCGTATACCTGGGCTACCTCTCCCATTCGACGCTACATAGATATTGTAGTGCAGCGGCACATTGTCTCTGTGATTTTGAAGAAACCTGTGCAGTACTCTCCAGGAGATATTGAATTCCTTTGCCATGATTTCAACCGGAAGAATAGCAAGGCAAATACCTACAGCCGAAAAGTCCGATCTTTGGAGCTGGCAACTCAGTTGAAATACCAGGTTCAACAGAAATTTGCCTTCATCGCAAGCATTGAAGGGATGGCCAAGAACTTCAAAATGTTGTTTCCTCTCAACAAGGAGACCCTTCCAGATGCTCAGTGCATCAATTACAGAGCTCTTCAGTTGGTGGCACAGCCGTTGTTAATTGAGGAACGGAACAGTATGAGGCTGACCTGGAGGAGGAGAGTTTACTCCTTGATAACCAAAAAGGGAAGTGACAAAAAGATATCAAGCATTGGAGAGAAAAATGTCATTCACTTTCCTGGAGATGTGTGGCATGAAATCCTTGCAGCTATCAAAAATAAAGAATATGAGAAGTTAATCCTTCTCCTTGAGAAGGATCACATCCTGCAGTCAAAAAGTTTGGGGCAAATGAAGAGGAGTAAGTGCTTGCACTACATAGAATTGTCGGTGGAGCTTAACATCGGAGATGTTCTAGATCTCCAACTTAGCACCGATGTCCATCGAGGCTTCCTGGTGCCATTTGTGCAACTGTGGTCAGTAGCTCCTGGCTTTGATGTATGTTTAGAGCATTCTGAAAGACCCATTGATTGTTTCTCCAAATACGCTTCCCAAGCCTCTAAGGACAATTACAAGAATGCCTCTGATTATCGCAAAGTGTGGCTGCCTCTTTGTGACATGGAAGCAGCTTTGTGTGCATTGGCTGAAAATGACTCGATTGTCCTGCAAGAGGTCCAGATTGTTTGGAAGAAGCAACGGACCAAGGAGGGGCAGCTTTGTGGAACTATCACCTTCACCAAGGAGTTCCTGAAAGAATGTGCCATCGAAGTGGATTTTAGCTATTGCTACCTCTGTATCCGCCTTTCGGGTCTACAAGCTGATGGAATCCAGAACAAGGAGAAAGCCCTCAGCCAGAGTTTCCAACAGCTTAGCTTGACTAAGGGAACTACTGAGACTGGGACATTCATGATTGATCCCAATACCTACACCTGGGTGGCCCATGGATGTACAGAGGAGTTTAAGGACAGTCAGAAATTTGATCAGCGTGGTGAAGTGATGGTGAATTTCTACATCCATTTTAGGTCTATGGAGAACATCCCCACTGAGGTCATGCAGGAGACATCGAGGTTCTGTGTGGAGCTGATCCCAAAGCAGCTTCCTGACATGTAAGTCTGCATTGTTTCAAAGTGTTTTGGTTCTTTTTTACCACTTTTCTGTCCAGTCTTATTTTTTCTATAACCGATCCCAGCCAAAGATGATTTGGAGGACGGTATGGTGGTTTGACTACTTGTGAATATCACAAAGGGGGACAAATATTCTCCCAATTCCTTCACAACCCTGCTAATAGGCAGAACCTTGTTCTTGCCAAGTTCCTATGCATTGCCCTACTGCATATAAGGTCATTTCTGGGTTGCTTGTCCATACAATGTTTGGAAATGGAACTGTCACATCATCAAAAGCCACTTGGAGTTTGTCTGGATATACCATTGTTTGCCATTGTTAAACAATGTGCTGGTCTCCTTTCAGTATTGTTAAGTTCACTGTAGCAAAAGCAGAATTCTACATCGTGTACATTTGTGATATTGGATCCCTATAAAATCAAAGCCTGTAAACTTTAATCCAGGGTTTCTCAACCTTGGCAGCTTTCAGATGAGTGGACTTCAACTCCCAGAATTCCAGCAAGGCTGGCTGGGGAATTCTGGGAGTTGAAGTCCACTCATCTGAAAGCTGCCAAGGTTGAGAAACCCTGGATTAATCAGTCAGAAAACAGACCATGACTAGGTCCAGCTAAGAACTCTTACTCTCCACTGGCCAACACTAAGATTTCTGGGGGGGTCCCTTTGAGTCAGTCTTGACTTCTGCCAACTGTCTGGTCGAGTCCCTGCAGTTTTCTTGGCAACTTTTTTTAGAAGGGGTGTAGCATATAGCCTCCTTCGTAGGGCTGAGAGAGAGGGGCTGGCCCAAGGTCCCTCTGTCAGGATTAGCCCAGGAAACTCCAGGAGACAATACAGATCCAATCCAGCAAGGTTTATTGGCTCAACTCCCGTTACAGAATCTTCTCAGACTGAGAGCAACTCTCAGGGTCACCCCACAAACATCCTCTGCATTCCTTAGGGAGGGGCCAGCCTCATTCTCTTATCTCGTGTTCGTTCTTCTGGGGATGAGAGTCCATGTTTCACACCCTGACTCCACACTCCCACACCCCCCTCTTCTTCCCGCCTACGGTAGGACCAGAACTCACACTCCCCTGGCTCCTAGGCTGGTGCCTTTAACAGTGACACCAACCCTAAGCTAGGGTTAAATAGAGGTAAAATATTTGCAAGGCAGTTGTGACCTACCCAAGAAACGGCGTCCTGTCCCATTGAGGAGGCAGGACGTCCCATGCGTGATGTTGCTGCCCTGATCTTACAGACACAATGATCTCCTGTTTCTCTTTTTGCACTGAATGATATTAAGGAAGTTACTTTATTTATACAACCAACCTCTCCGCATGGCTCCGTTCACCCAACACCTTTACCCTGGCTCATATATTATCTGGGTTTGCAGGAGACACTGAGCGATAAACAAACCATCTTCTTAACCAAAATCTGAGCCAAGGTTCAAACTGCTGTGTGAAGGCAGCCACCAGACCTTTTGCTGACCTGGTTAGGTGTGTTTTTTTTTTAATTTTTTTTTTTTAATTTTTTTTTCAAATGTATCTCTGCCGCCCAGCTCCCTATACAAGCGACTCTAGGTGGCGTTACAGATAAAAAAGCGAGAAGATCCTAGGAAAAAAATATCTAACTTAAAAACTACAAAAGGTGAAAACTAAGCTAAAACGTTAAAGCTACGGTACAAACTAAAAAGGTGGAGAGAGCATCCTTAGGTTATCAGCATCCCCCCAGGGCTGCGAACCCCTGTGTTGCCAGAACACAGCTGTGAAACACAAGCCTTTGTGCACTGGTCTTCAGGATGAATAGCCTGTGGACAATTCACCACGAGAACTTGCTGGGTTTCCTTTTCTGAAGTGGGGAGCAAGGCGGCTCTGGGCTGCTGCTGCAGAGCCGCGGGGCTGAAGGTGGCATTCCCCACTGCTGAGAGGCGAGATCGCCCCTGTTTGGGGTTTGTCCTTCTCGGGGGCTCTTTCCTTACTCATCTCTCTTCTCTTCTCTTCTCTTCTCTTCTCTTCTCTTCTCTTCTCTTCTCTTCTCTTCTCAGCCGGAAAGAGAAAGCCATTTGGCATCTGGAGCATGCATCAGAGCTCGCCCAGGGCATAGCACTGGGTCATCCTATTCCTGAAAGACGTAAGTAGAAAAACACCGCATAGCCTAGCACTGAACATAGGAGCAGCAGGCGGGTCTGCAGGATGGGAGGCTTTGGTCCAGACGATGCAAGTGGTGGCATGCCAGTGCGATGCAGGCTGCCCCTGTTTAATACCTGCATGTGACATTACAACATACGTACAGGGTGGAACTTACATCGTGATGGCAGGGTTTTATCATCCCAGCTCCCCTGTGAAAGCCTGGGAGCAGGGGTGACTGCAGTGTGAGTGTGTGTAAAAAAAGTCAAGAGGGCAGCCACTAATGTGTAGTCAACGCCCTGCCCGCTTTTTATGCATACAAGATGGGGCGGGGAGATCCTCTGCTCGTGGCCACCATCTTAACGGTGTGGACACACACACCCTTTGCAAGTGCCCCTGAAACTGAGAAATTATGCCTTCCTACCCCACAGCTGTTCTTTTTTTCTTTTTTTTAATGTGATCTACTTTATGCCTATTTGCCCAACTGAAACTCAAATAATGGGCTGGTTTTTATTTTATTTTATTTTTTTGCTTTACTGTAACCAGGGCAGCGTTCTCTGTAGGTAGCATTCTCTGGTGCAAAGTGATAGATGTCTCGTTGCTCCTGTGAGTGTTTTTCCGTCAAGGTTTGGAGACTCACAGCAGCAGCAGCAACAGCAGCAATAATAAACGTATATGTTGCCTGACTCCCAGCGAATAATGAGTTTGCCTGGATTGTATCTTTGAATTTTGTTTTCTCTTGTCACTATGCAGAAGCAAGACCTTCGACTGTGTTGAAACGAGGGAATTTCGATATCCCGGGCAGTAGCCGGAAACTCAATCCAACTCAGGCGTTGGCCATCAGGGAGGCGTTGAGAAAGCCCTTCACTCTCATCCAAGGCCCACCAGGTGAGGGATTAGCTAAGCAGTTTCTTAACTATAATTAGGGGTGCTCAAACTTTATTTCTTAACTTGCTTTAATTGATTAAGTGCCATCAAGTTGAGTATTGACTCTTAGCAACCACATAGATAGATTTTCCCCATGACGATCTGTCCCCAACCTGGTCCTTCAAATCTACCATCAGTGCCCCCATTGCCACTGTAACTGAGCCCATCCACCTTGCTGCTGGTCATCCTCTTCTTCTGTTTCCTTCCACCTTTCCCAGCATTATGGATGTCTCAAAGAAGCTTGGTCTTCCCATTGATCGATTGATGATGTGCCATCAAGTCAGTGTTGACTCTTAGCAACCACATAGATAGACTTTCTCCATGACGATCTATCCCTAACCTGTTCTTTCAAGGCTCCCAATGGCGGCCCCATCGCCCTTGTAACTGAGTCCATCCCTCTTGCTGCTGGTTGTCATCTTCTCTTTCCTTCCACCTTTCCCAGCATCAGAGCCTTCTCTAGGAAGCCAGCTACATTTATATCAAGAGTCCTGAGGCTGGGTTAGCAAACAAGCCTATCTAGACCAGCCTTTTGCGTTACCCAGGAGACCACCAGATGCATTTGGGAAATGTATAAGCCAGGATCAAAGGGCAAGAATCCACTTCCATGCAATCAGCATCAAAGGTCTACTTCCTCTGATGCAGGAGGCAAGAAACCAGCAACCTTTGATGGCCTGGTCCTCCATGAATCTGGGCAGCCCCCTTTGAAAATTTCCCATGACCACAGCAGCTTGTGGTGAATTCCAGTTTAACTAAATGGCCAGAGGCATTCACAAGACCCAGTGCTTTGTCAAAAGGGCATTGTGACAGCGCAAAACAATCTCTGCTTTTTCATGTGTGCAGAGCTGGCAATGTGATGGTGCAACGGTGTGACGTTGTTTTCATTGTTTGACTCCAATCCCAGTGGCTCTTGTGTGTGCTGTATGAGAAAGTATTTCCTTCTGTTGGTACTGAAGCAGTCAAGTTCAAGCCACTGGCGAGTCAATGGCTTGTAACAAGATCAGGAAGTTTCTGGACAGCTTAAAGTCCTGGATAGTTCTTTGCTTGGTTAAGCCATTGTCCAAGCAGGAGGTTATGATCGGAGGACCAGGGAGATGACCTTGGAGAAGAACCCAGAGACCGTTAGGAAAACGTCAGCTCCAGAAGAAACGTGTTTTGAGTGCAGAGAGGTGGGACACTATTGCGAAGAGACTCAGACTAACCCCCCACCTTGACTCCCTGGGTATAAGAGGGAGGGAAAGGAAGAACAGACAGATTTGCAAGACCTGGGTGCGTGGTTGAGCGCGTATCATGTTTGTGTTGATTGGTTTTATCTCTGCTGCTGTATATGTTATTTATTGTTTTGTTATGATGTTTTTTATCACGCTTTTATTCTTTGTAAGCTACCCAGAGTCATGTATTTGAGATGAGTGGTCATATAAATTGAATGATTAAATAATAAATACATTCTGTTATTTGAGCCTATCTCAAATAAGTACAGTTCTCGTCCCATGGAATGGGTTTCTTGATCTAGTCTACCTTGTAAGGCTGACAACTTCCTTCCTTATTTGTTTCTGTGTTTGTTCAGGCACTGGGAAAACCGTGGTGGGTACTCACCTTGTCTACTGGTTTCACAAGCTCAATCAGGAGAAGAGTGGAAATGAGGCAACCTTGGAGGATGACTCCGAAGCCAAGAACCACATTCTGTACTGTGGACCTTCTAACAAGTCGGTCGATGTTGTTGCTGGTAATTCTTTTTATCTACTGAAAAAAAATCAATTCTCTTCTTAGGTAGAATGGTTGAAATTGAAATAGATGTCATTTTGCTATGGTGTGAATTTGGTTGGGAGGTAACTAAGCCTAACTCCTGCTCTGTACAGCTAAAAACCAGCCTTTCATTTCCTTTACTCCATGATAATGTTCTTCTCCAACTTCATCTAAGATTACTCTTCTGCATGTGTCCTATTGAAACTGGGTAATTCTCTTGGTCGACCTTAAAATAATGGTATCAACCCAGGGAATGAGATCAAAAGCGATTGTGCAAACATGAATAGAGATGAACAACAGATACATCAGTAGTTAATTGTTTATGCTGTTGCAGACCATAGGACCCAACTCATCTGTTTGTACTCATATTACTTTTAATTTCTTACCCTCCCTTTCCCGATCCCCATTTTAAAATTTGGTGCCTGCTCTGTGCCCACAAGATTTCCTAGTTTAGGAGCCATCTCTTAAATTTCTAGACCAGGGGTTAGCAAGCTATCCATCACCATGTCCTGATTGTTTCCAGCCAGCTAGAGAGGCTGGAACTTGCAAGATCTGGACAACAGAAATCATTCTCGAGCCAACAATGCTGGTTTTTCTTCAGAGATGCTGATGAAGATGACCGCTTCCTTGAGGCCTCTGAGGATCTATGGAGATACGATTGAGACAGTGGATTTCCCATATCCTGGCAGCAACCTCCAGGTTTCTCGAAAATCTCAGCGGCACTCAAAATCCAAGCCAGAGATCAGGTTTGAGTTTGGGCCTCTTAACAAATGTGATTCAGGCTGGTGTTGCTTGTACTCAACTGCAGAATGGCTCAACTGAAGGCTCATTCTGGTATCTTGAATAGCTTAAGAGGGCAGTGTTTAGTTTGGTACCCTTTTTAAAATGAATTATAGTGTCTTAAGAGAGAGAGAGAAAAAGAGTGGCTTCATGTATAGCTCAGTGCAAGGACTTTCCTAGTTGCATATGTGAGATGGGCATCTATATGAATGAATGAATGAATGAATGAATGAATGAATGAATGAATGAAAATGAATGAATGAATGAATGAATGAATGAATGAATGAATGAATGAATTCCTAGCCAACCTTAGCTGACTCTGAAAAATATGGCTGGATTTGGTTAATATTTGAATGGGAGATTACAGGCAATCCCAGGATTAGTAGCAAGGCTAAGAAGTTGAGAAAAACATTACACAAAGCGGGTTTGACAAAGGACTTCTGGATTATTGACTAGAAAGCTACAGGGATGGGTGTCCACGTAATCAGCAGGAATTGAAGGAGAGTTGACTTTAATCAGTTAAAAAAATATAGCCCCGAAACTAACTTTAGTGTTTTGGATTTCCACGCCCACTCCCAGTTTCTGGGCTGTTGACTTCAGTGGACAAAACAGAAGGGAGAGAGACATCAGCGTAGGATACATTGAGGAGAAAGCGAGCCCTCTCATAATCTTGAAAGTCCACCTGAACCATGGATGAAAAACACTTAAGGAACATATTTGGAAGTATCCTAGAATCCTTCTGTTCTTGCTGAATTCATTATTTTTATGTTATTTTGAAGAATGTAGACTCTGAATGCACTGGACTGACAATCAATTGTTTTGTGTCTGCTCTGAGATCCAGGACTGCAAGTTGGTTTGCAGTCTTAGCTCAGAGAGGAACTGCAGATAATGGCTTGTTGGTCTGTCAGAACCAAACCACTTCTGCAACTCAAACCTGAGGCAACCAGGAGAGCTGCTGACCAGTCAGGGCAGTGTTGTCCAAACTTGGCCACTTTAAGATGAGTGGACTTCAACTCCCAGAATTCCCCAGCCAGCCATGTTTTGTTTTTTCCCCTTCCTTCCTTCCTTCCTTCCTTCCTTCCTTCCTTTTGCTTTCTTTTTTCTGTTTTAGGTATGCTTTTTTTGTTTGATTTAATTTCCTCTAATTAAAGAATAAAAGCAATTAAAATTTTAAAAAGCACACCAAAAACAGTCCTCAAAAAACAACCTGGACTTGAGGCCCCTCGTGCTCAGCCTTAGGTAAAACGGGGCCCGATCCACCCGTGAAAGTGTTGTGGGGCTTTGCAGAAAATGTCTGAGGTTCTAAGCCAGCATTTCTCAACCTTGGCCACTTTAAGACATGTGGACTTCAGCTAGCCGAGATTGGAATTCTGGGAGATGAAGTCCATACCTCTTAAAGGGGCCAAGGTTGATAAGCACTGTCCTAAGGAGTAGCTGTCCATGCGCATATGTGCATATTTTGTCTTCTTGCTTAAACAAACCCTTTCTGTGCAGGAGCATCACTCTGCACTACCTGATCCGACAATCGTCAAATCCTTACGCACAACAGATCCGTCAGTTTGATGCACGGGTGCATCGCGGAGAAAAGATCACAGACAAGGAAGTTGCCAAGTGAGTGCAATCAGACTGAGATGGCTGCAGAGCCTTATTTGAAGATGCCTCAATTTTGCCACGGGTTTTATGAGCATTTTAGGAGATTTCAGTCCCAGGTGCCCTTCTGGCTCAGTTTGCATGCGGTACAGGAGTCCTGATTTCTCTCTGTGTGAATAACTCAGGGAAACCTGGTTTCTAGCCCTCCTTCAGCCGAAGGAGTTCCCTGGGGGACTTTGGGCCAGTCCCTCCCTCTCAGCCCAACCTACCTTGCCGGGTCATTGTTAGGAGCAAAATAGGAGCAGAGACCCCCATGCGTGAGCTTCTGAGCAAAAGGCGGGCTATAAATCTAATACATAAACAAATGTATTAGACAAATTAACCACAGCGCATAACTTTTATTCCACAGTCCTGCCTTAGCCTTCCGTGGAATCATGGAGGGGGGTAGAATGTGCTGTTGGGTAGAAAATTCCTCTTTCCTGGAATCTCCACTTCCCTCCATTTTAAACCGGGTTTCTACCCTTCGAAGCTGCTTCGAAGTGTGCAAGAAAAGCTGGTTGCTCCATGGGGCTTGCAACGCCCTGACCCAGGAGCGTCTGTAGGGTGTGTGTGTCCACCTTTGCAAGAGGGTGGGTGTGACCTCTGGTCCAAGTCCTGCCGTCTTGTATCAACGCTGTTACCTTGGTCTTCCCATTGGTGGAAAAAAGGATGCTAAATTCGTCCAATCCAGGATATTCTGCCCATCTGTTGCCCTGCTGCCAATTTTGGGGACTTCTTAGCATAGTATCTGGAGGGCGTGGGTTATTGTTTAAGCTGTGGAGACACAAGTCTCATCCTTTGGTTCTCAGTGGTGTTCTTTTGTGAGCTTACAGGTACAAAAACTTACTACGTAAGGCACGAATACATGAATTGAAGCGCCACGATGTCATCCTTTGCACCTGCTCAGCCTCTTACTTCAACTTCCTTGCGGAGCATCTGAACGTCAGGCAGGTGCTGATCGACGAGTGTGCTATGTCCACAGAACCCGAGACCCTCATCCCTTTGGTGGGATACAAGACAATGGAGAAGGTGAGCTGATGCAGATGGACCAGGTTGGCCCCCAAAGTAGGGGATACACAAAGCGACCCTCGGCAGAAAAGAGTGGATTGAAAACATGATAAACCCAGACAGAATTCCTGTGCAAGACTCACTTTGCCTACCTTGTTGATCTTGGAGAGTCTCCCCACATCCCCATAAACGTATGCATGGAGCAGACTTGGGTGTTTATAGCCACGTCTGTTCCTGGTGCTTGCACCTTGTTGGTTCCTCCTGAATTCAAGGGTGTAACTTCTGGCATGGAGCAGTCATCCTGCAAGCCCAGGAACAGGTATGGGGTTTTGAAGGCCTAGTGAGTACATGTGAGTACACAGTGACAACCAGTTTGGTGTAGTGGTTTCGGCACCAGGCTAGAAACCGTGAGTGCTGGTCCCACCTTGGGCACAAAGCCAGCTGGGTGACCTTGGACCAGTCCCCTCTCTCAGCCCTAGGAAGAAGGAGGCAGTGGCAAACCACTTCCGAAATCTTGCCAAGAAAACTGCAGGGAGTAGTCCAGGCAGCTGCCAGGAGTCAACACGGACTCGAAAGTACACACACACACAAAAGCCAAAATGAGTACATGTATGAAAGATCTTTTCCACTTCAGATCCAGATCCAATATCTCTACCATCCCCATGATATTATATTCTGCACTCCTTGCAGGATTTGGTCTCAGAAGCATGATTTCGGAGTGCTTCTACTTGCGTCTTGTCCAGAAGGTGGCCCTGGGTACTCCTGTTCTAAGTCATTGACCGATGGGGTCCTTTAGTGTGGGACATCTGCAGGAAGGGGGCAAAATACCAAGATGGCATTCATAACTGCATGATTGAAACCTTACTTCTGCTTGCGACTGCCCTCTTGAATTGTTTTGACCCCCTGCCACCCCGCGTGGTTCTCAACGTTTTCAAGACGTTGGATTTTATTCTGGGGCGATGGAAAAAAAGGCTGAGGAGCAGACGGAACGTGTGCATCTCGGTTCCCTTGCCTGTAAGTGACTCGGGGCAGGAAGGTGGTGGATTCTGAGAACGTTTGCCTTCTCCTAGGTTGTCTTGTTAGGAGACCATAAGCAGCTGAGACCAGTGGTCCACAGCGACTTCTGCCGGCATCTAGGTATGGAGAAGTCTCTCTTTGAGCGCTACCAACATATGGCTTTGATGCTTGACATCCAGTATCGCATGGTAAGGATTTCTCTGCCTGGAAGTGGAACGTAATATTTGAGGTTGTATCATTTAACGGAGCAGCACCATGCTCTCTAAGTTCCTTGCAGGAACAAGCATGTGGATGCAAGCTAAATAGTGTGTTCATTACATCCTTCGCTTATTTGTTTGTTTGTAGGTTTCTATCCTCCGCCCCCTCTGACCTTCCAGCTCAGGGCAGCTTCCAAGGGATCGCCCTTCATTTTTTCCCCCCAACAGCCCTGTGGGGTAGACTGGGCTAAGAGAAAGTGACTGGCCCAAAGTCACCCCATGGACTTCCATGGCTGTGGGCGGGGCTAGAACCTGGGTCTTTTTAGGCACGGCTCAACACTATAACCTAGTGCTTTTTGTTACAAAAGCATGCTTAATTTTATTAAATTGAACGTAGAAAAACAGCTAATTGCCTTACCCTGAGTCAGGGCCAGGAGTGTCCAAAAGCTGCAAGGTGATAGGGGTGGTGATGCAGTGGAAGCCCCGCCCCTTTTGCGCACACATTGCATGCGCTACAAAAGAGGCGGGTTTCTGTCGCGATGCGGCAGCCAACCCCTTGCAGGTTCTGATCACCTACTGTGGACACCCTGGGCGGACTCCTGCCTGTTGCTGGGTGAAACCTGGGTTGAAAAAGCCTTTTTCAGCTCTTCTTCAAAACTGAACCCAAGACCTTCTGCATTTTCAAATGCAAAGGAAGATATGTTTCAATGTATTGTCGAAGGCTTTCACGGCCAGAATACGATGGCTGGTGTGGGTCTTCCGGGCTATGTGGCCATGTTCTGGAAGTTTTGTTTCCTAACGTTTCGCCAGCATCTGTGACCGGCATCTTCAGAGTGCAGGAGCACAGACAGGAGCGGTTCTCTCTGTGCCCAGGATGATGTGACCCTGTTGTGGGTATTTATAGAGATCAGCGAGGGTGCCTGAAGGGGGTGTGTGTGGGTGGGTGGGGGTTTGGGTTAACGAGTGGCTGCTTGTTTCATCCTGGGCACAGAGAGAACTGCTCCTCTCTGTGCTCCTGCCCTCTGAAGATGCCAGTCACAGATGCTGGCGAAACGTTAGGAAACAAAACTTCCAGAACACGGCCACACAGCCCGGAAGACCCACACCAGCCATCGAAGATATGTTTCCCTTGTGGCAGGAAAAAGGCCTGCTTTAAATGAGAGACCCAAGCCAGTGGGGATAGGTGCAACCCAGAATACTTTTATTGGCATACACAATTACAGTGATCCTTGGCTCCTCGTGGAAGAACTGCAGAAGCCAAAAAGCAAGGTCACAGTTTATATACATTTGGGTTGATACGCTACATAAGAAAGATAAAGAAAATATTGAAAGTCACAGTGTGGAATGTCCTTAGTAAGAGATTGGAGGTGGCCTTATTGTGGTGCCCCTACACTGTTTCACCTTGTAAGGATTCTGTCTTGCTAGATACCTTTGATATGTTCTGCATGCTTTCTCCTTTCGCACCCTACTGTTCACACTCCAAGGAAGGAAAAGCGTCTGGTTTCTGTTCCCCATCTCCATCTCCACTCCAGAGTCACAGGGCTAGCTGATTCCATGTGTAATTCTACTACAGTTTTGCTTTCAATCACGAACGAGCTCTTTCTAACATAACAAAGAGCAAGAATGAAGAATGACATGAATTCATCCTTCACACCCTCCTTCTGCCAGTTCTGGCTACAAGTCAACGTCACGTGACAGATCTAAGATCTGAAGGGAGTTTGGATTCAACTTTGGAATTGGTTACCCTGGGATGGGATGGTGGCTGGCAGTTTGGCTGGCTTTCCAGAAGGGTTGGAGCAATTCGTGCAAGTCCTGGGGGTCAATGGCTTTGATGGCAGTGGGACTGAGGGTCATCTGCTAGTGGGCAGTGGCTCTGAGGGTCATCTGCTAGTGGGCTTCCTTGGGCAGTTGGTTGGCCACTTAGAGCAGCATTTCTCAACCTTGGCAACTTCAAGATGTATGGACCTCAACTCCCAGAATTCCCCAGCCAGCCATGCTGGCTGGGGAATTCTGGGAGTTGAAGTCCACACATCTTAAAGGTTGTCAAGGTTGAGAAACACTGACTTAAGGGAACAGACTGCTGGACTAGGTGGGGCAGTGGCCCAATCTAGCACCACTGCTTCATGTCCGTATGTTCGTTCATTTCATTCAAGTCTGCAAATAATAATAACAACAACAGCAGCAACTTGTTCCTGGAAGTTTAGACCAAATCAGGTTTGGTGCCAGGGAGAACGATTTAGAGACGGCAAATGAACAGTTCCTTTGGAGGAACATGGATCAAACCTGAAGAACCTAAGATGTCCTGTCTTGGATCAGGCCAAAGGTCTACCTTGTCCAACGTTCCATGTTTTTGTTAATCATCCTGAGTGGATGCATTCAAGAAAGTCATCAGCACCTGCATATGAGCAATCAAACTCTTTCCTGGGCCAATGATTCAGATGGTAACATGTAACCATTAGAGGGAAAGGAAAGTCTCCTTTGAGTCAACTGGACTCTTTTGGGGATCTCCTGGTAGCAATCTGGAAAGAATTTGCCACTGCCCTGTTCCAGGTTTTTTTTATTCTACAACCCAGGAAATTCCCATCCCAATACAGAGCAGCTCTGTCCTTGCTTAATGTTTCCATGGTTGACTTGGGGCTATCACTTGGTATGACTGTACTGTAGCTATCCAGCCAAGTACCTTTTGATATCTAACCCCCCCTCCCAATTTATTTATTTGATTTATTGTTGTTGTTCAGTCGTTAAGTCGTGTCCGACTCTTCGTGACCCCATGAACCATATTGCACCAGGCCTTCCTATCTTTCACTGCCTCCCTGAGTTTGCTCAATTTCATGCTCATTGCTTCAGTGATGCTATCTAGCCATCTCATCCTCTGCCGTCCTCTTCTCCTTTTGCCTTCCATCTTTCCCAGCATCAGGGTCTTTTCCAAAGAGTCCTCTCTTCGCATTAGGTGACCAAAGTATCTGAGCTTGAGCTTCATTATCAATCCTTCCAATGAGCAATCAGAGTTGATTTCCTTTAGGATTGACCGGTTTGACCTCCTAGCAGTCCAGGGGACTCTTAAGAGTCTTCTCCAGCACCACAGTTCAAAGGCATCAATTCTTCGGCGTTCAGCCTTCTTTATGGTCCAGCTCTCACAGCCATACATTACTATTTGATTTATATGCTGACTTTATTTTGCGCAACTCAAGGTGGTGGGCATAATGTTCCCACCTCCTGTTTTCCCCATGTGTATCTAAGTCTGGGTTTGCTGAGGCCTGGGCTCACGAGTGATTGTGATGTTCCTCTGATGATTCTACTCAAATGCCCCACTTTTTTGCCCCACAGCACCGGGACATCTGCATGTTCCCATCTGAGGCCTTTTACGAAAAGAGGCTGAAGACCTGTCCCAACCTCATTCGTGGAAGCAGTGTGCTCTACCACCGCAGCGAATCTGCCTGTTGCCCCATCATCTTTGGCCACATCGAAGGAAAGGAGAGTTCCTTCATGGTCTCCACGGAAGATGGGAACGAGAACTCCCGGGCCAATCTGGAAGAAGTGCAGCAGGTGGTGAGTAAGCGTGCAAGTAGAAGCATGGATCGCCACGACATGCTGAGGACCAACCCTTGGCGGCTTCTGAGTTTTCTAAAACGGCTGGATCTGCAGACCATAACAGAGAACAAGATCTTTCCCCAAGTGAAGATCGGCTTAGAAGGTTGCCTTCTGCAGACCAGGCTTTCATTAATGCAGGGACGGGGTCTAATTGGACCCCCAAAGCCTTGGATGCATCCCCATAGCCCTTCCCAAATTCTAATATTTAGCGGGATAGATTCAATGCCCTGGGAGGAGTTGTATTCATTCTTGTTATGATCCTTTACATTCAAATAAAATCCAGTTTAGTTTTTGTCCTGGTCTCTTGATCACTTGGTGGTGTCTACTCCACAGCTGCAGCTGCCATGATCCACACCTAGAAATCGGCCTGGACTTATCTGGGGTTTTGGTTTGGCCCAGTTGTCAATTCTTAGCTTAGGTTCGCACCACACACTTAATTGGGGTTATGGACTGCATCCATTTTCGGGGTTTGCGCAATACCTTGAATGGTAAACTGATCCAACGGGCTGCATTCACACAACCAGTTGACACTCCCAGACCAAACAAGGTTAATTCTAGCCAAACCCTCCATGCTGCACCAATATAGTAGTTGGCTTTTTCACTGACCCAATTAAGCATGTGACACGAATGGGGCCATCAAGAGAAGAGTTCGAAACCCAGCTCAGCCACAGGTTCTGGCTTGGCAAAGGTAGCCTAGATGGTATTCGCCTTGTTTACTTCGTGTACTTGGTAATCTTGGTCCAAACGGCAGCAGCTAGACTGCCATTGTGAGGTAACCTCAAAGTTGAAGATGCTTACCTGCTACTAGGGATCTTCCAGACACAATTCAGGATCCTGGTTATTACCTACAACGCTGTTTGCAAAGTAGCACGGTCATGGATTCATTTTTAAACTGTGCCCAATTAGATTGACCCAGACCAATGTTTCTCAACCTTGGCCACTTTAAGATGTGCGGACTTCAATTCCCAGAATTCCCCAGCCAGCATTGGCTATTGCTATTATTTCTATGTCACTACACTAATTACTACTACTATAACAGCCACAATGGTGATACTCTATTACTTGTCAATTACTAATACTACAATTCTAGAGTAATACTATTCCACAGCAATGTTTTCTTCTTACAAACACTGTTCCGCCTTAATGCCTCTTTCTGGAATGTCTTCTGCTTTTTCCTTCTCTGTTACTGGCCAGCAGGTAGAGGACTTGCAACTTTCCACGTTGCAACTTTCAACTTTATATTTTCCTTGCTGTGGCTGTATGTTTCTTTTCCTCTGGATCATTCACTCCCTTTGAAGGGGGAAAAAACACCTTCTTTTGTTTGGGTGCCGCACTCAATTTGCCGGTGGCCGCAAAGGTCCCAAAGACACGTCTCCTCCATTCTCCTCCTACACCCATGTCAAGGTTGCAGTTTATTGGCCCCTCTGCTGGGCTGAGGCTGTGGAGGGGGCACGAAGAGGAGATGAAGCTTTTTCTGTTGTGGCCCCCCTACTTTCCAACTTGTTCCCCCCAGAGTAGCATTCAGCTCCTTCCTTTCTGGTGTTCGGTAGAGAGGTTAAAACCACCTCATTCCACCAAACCTTTAGCCCAGTCTTGTCCAAACCTGGCCACTTTAAGATGAGTGGACTTCAACTCCCAGAATCCCCCAGCCAGCATGGCTGGCTGGGGAATTCTGGGAGTTGAAGTCCACTCATCTTAAAGTGGCCAGGTTTGGACAACACTGCTTTAGCCTGAAGGTGTTGCTGTGAGCGTTCACCTTGGGTGGGTGGGTGGGTTTGTACCCACGCTGCGTTTGCTTGTGGAGCCGTTCCTTTGTTGCAGGCTGCTTAGAGTCTGGGGTCATGCCAGAAAAATTAATGCAGAAATGCCACTCTTAAAAGGCCGCTCCAGATTTCTTGTGGAACCCAAATGGATACTGAAGGGATGTGGGAATGGGAGTGGCAGTGGCAGTGAGGTCATGACAATGTTGCTGCCGGGCCTTCAGCAGGACTCTCTGGGAAAGCGGTGCTACTCCCCAGGTCTGGGTTGTGGAGCCTTGGTTTTCTTCACCCATCCCCACCTCGAACCTTTAAACTGGGGTGGGGGATAGGGTTTCTCCCTCTGAGAAACCTGGCTCCCAAGCAGGAGCAAGAGCTGAGGTGTTGAAAGAGGGAAGTCCTGGCTCACAAGCTACTTGGGAGAACGTGGGGGTTGCATTCCATCTTATCTAGAGACTGTGAAGGAATCAGGAAAAATAGCCCACCCCATTCCCTGTGAGAGGAATAACATTCCCCGTTGTTTGCAGAGTCTCATCTTAGACATCCTTTCTTCATCAAGCCACAGACTAAGGTCTCCGTGCTCTTTTATAGGTGAGAATTGCAAAGCAGCTGACGCTGGATGGAACCACCAAGCCAGCACAGATTGCCATCCTGACGGCTTATAACGCCCAGGTAGTTGAAATCAGGAAGCACCTTTCTCAGGTTGGCGTGCAAGACATCACCGTTTGCACCATCATGAAAAGCCAAGGTAAGGGAGAGGCACGTCTCTATGCTGGATCCAGTTCCCACACTAAAATGTGTTATTTTTTACTTTTGTGGAGTCCTTGGGGTTCTCTGAGCTTGGTTGTTTTCTTGCAGGTGTTTCGTTACCTGATTCCCTTCTAGTACTGAAGATGTTACCTGGTTGGGTAACGAAGCGTCTGCAAGAAAACAGCCAAGCTCAGAGAATCCCAAGGACTCCATAGTTCAGCCCTGAGCTACACACATTCTCTTCTATTATTTACTTTTATTTATATATCAAATTTATATGGCCGCCCATCTCGTAAAAAGTGACTCTGGGCAGCTTACAACAAGATATAAAACAATAAATATATCAAAAATCAGGTTTTTTTAAAATAAACTTTAAAAAAATGTTTACTGGGATTGTCTTGGAAAATCTCTCTTACACTTCTTTCAGAATAGTATCCACTCTTCACCTTCCTGTAAACTCTCAGAGAGATGGGGATGTTACTTATGTAACGTCCCCGTGTACAAGGTTGATGTAACCAGGTTCGTGTAAAACCTCACACGATGCAACATAGCGTCTGTATCTCTCTACTCAAATGTTTCCTCTATGCCCCCATAGACAAACATCGTTCATTCACTGATGACAGGAACACGAGTGCCAACCTCTGCCCCTGCGTTTCTGAGGGTCATTGGCTTTTGCCTACCCAAAGAGCAGACGGCACCTAAGAGAACAATGATGTCTAGACCTGGTGTATGATGGGTTAATTTGTTGGAAACCATCCATACTCATTCAGCAGGCTGATGAGCTTCCATGCAACCACAACCCAGGCATTAACGTTCCCAATGAATACCAAGAGCAACTTCTAGTAATTGAAAGTTTCTTTATTAGAGCAAGGCTCCTCAAACACACTCACAAACACACACCATACTCACCAGGCCCCCCTATGACTACTGTTGGCCTGACAGAGTCTAGGGCAGTGTTTCTTAACCTTGGCAACTTGAAGATGGGAGAACTTCAAGTCTCAGAATTCCCCAGCAAATCCACCCATCTTCAAGTTGCCAAGGTTGAGAAATACCGGTCTAGAGTGCTGGAAGAAGTCAGATCTGGATCCTGAAACTTCTTGGTTCCTTCCTTTCATGAGCAGCACTGCAGCACACGCCCTGGGATGGAGGGCCCTTTACCATTTCTGGACGTGTTTTGCATCTTGTTGGGCCTCATGTTGTTTCAGATGTGTGTGTACAACAGAGCCGATGTTTTTTTTCGCTCCATCACCTTTGGTACTTCTCCTTTTCTCCACTCCAACCATACTTCCCTTCTGTGGCTGCTTCTCCTCCGAGGTTGTCTATCTGGGCAACTTCTCCTTTTAGTTTGTCTGCAGCTTGGCCTCATGATGATGATGATGATGATTGTGGTCTGTCTTGCAGCCTTTGGGTCTGGAGCTTTCGCACAGAACTTAAGACAGAATATACCATTCCAATAGATCAGTGTTCCTCAACCTTGAGAACTTCAAGTATGTGGACTTCAACCCCCAGAATTCTGTTCAATGACTATGCAGGCAGTGGAATTCTGGGATCTGAGGTCCACACATCTGGAAATTGCCAAGTTAGGGAAACACTGCAATAGGTACTAGATATCCCTTCCTGCAATATTGCTGAGGACCAGGACCTGGGTAGCTCCGAAAGCTAATGCATTGTATGTAGTCATCCAAAATACAGTGGTCCGTGAGTTCCATTCCTGTAAGAGGGTTTGAACCTCTTACACTTCTTGCAACTGATTTTTTCGTCTCTTCTCCCAACTACACAGGAAAATTACCGCAGAAATTACTCAAGGAGTGGGGGTTGTCAGATCAAAACATTCCCTCTTGCACTTGCCCCAGCGATCATTTGCCCTTGATAAGGAGACCCCACCACTTGTGTTGTGGCTTATTCAGGAAAAGAGGATGTGGGCGTCATGTACTGCTATGGGAACTTTGCAGATGTACCAGCCTGGATAGTTTGGCATGTTGGGGTCCTTGCATTTTTAAGCAAAATGAGGGCTGTGGATTTCCAGGAACAACACCTTTGCTTTGGCTCCACAAACTAAGTTCTGCAAATGCTAAGGCGCGCAGAAGAAGACAGGAACGTCTGCCGGGGATGTCGAAAAAGCCATCTTGACTTTTTTTTGACTCCCCTGCAGTTGTCTCTGGAGCAAGAACAATTTTGAGGGCCTCCAAAGCCCACCACAGATGGTTGTATAGCTGTCCTTCTCTGTCCCAGACCAAGGCTGGGAGACTAGTTCAGCAGAGAAGGATGGGTTCCTGGCAAGTGGAAATACAGACTCCTGGGAATTGTGAATCCCTAGGGATGATTATGTGACTTGTCTACAGCACTCCAGGTGTAGCTGGGCTAACTTGGTTGCAATTTCTGGTCTCCAGGCAGTGAATGGAAATACGTCATAGTATCTACTGTCCGCTCATGTAGCCAGCTGGAGATTGATGAGTGGCCCACAAAGACCTGGCAGAAGAAACATCTGGGCTTCGTGGCAGACCTAAATCAGATCAATGTCTGTCTCACTCGGGCGCAGGAGGGTCTCTGTATTATAGGTAAGCAAGAACCCGCTCAGTGAGGGTCTCCTGGAGAGGCACAGTGGCCGGGTTCGCACAGCGCCCTAGGCCAGGCTCAGAGGGAGCTGAGGTTTAGCTGGTTGGAGGACGCTCCCCATTATCCTAGTGTGTTGAGTGAACCAGCCTGTTACATTAAAGTGGAAGATGGTTTATTTGTTTGCATGTCACATGCTGCTTGAACACCACCACTGTGGCTTATTAACCTGGGTTTGGGGTTTAGTGTGTTGCGTGAACCCAGCCTCTGGAAGGTTAGATGCAGGAAGTGAATGGCTGTGGTGGGTTCACCAGATACCTAAAAAAAATTATTCTGGGAAGCAAAAGGGAAACATCTTTTTCTCGGTACCTTGAAGAAGGTAGCTTTGGCCCAGGATTTCCAGCTGCCAACCTCTTCTCTCCGGATGAAATCGCCGGTGTTCTCTGCCTCCTTGTCTCACCTTCATTGGCACAGAACACCTGGGGATTCGTGGGAAGAGGCCTGTTCATTGATTCACCCAGGCAGGATGGTCAGTTCCAGCTGTATTGGGAGGATGGTGTGCCAGGCATCAGCTTACCCAAAAATGTTGGTGGGAAAGAGGATGAAGAGGGCAGGTTGCTTGATCACATCTGAAACTAAGGAAGCTGAGGATTGGCCCTGGGGCCTTCACAAGGAAAAAAGTTGGTGGTGCCACTAGACCAGTGTTGTCCAAACTTGGCCACTTTAAGATGAGTGGACTTCAACTCCCAGAATTCTCCAGCCAGCATGGACTAGACCCTTCCTTAACTGTAATTGTTTGGTGTGGCAAAACAGTTCATCCTTGAATTGGTTGGTTCTCCCGTTCTGGGTCCCACAAATCTGTTTTTCACATCATCCCAAGTGTAATTTGGATTTATTCCATAGTTTATGGAATACACCTCTGTTTGTTGGGTTCACACACCATGTTAAACCATAAACCGGGCGGGTCAGTGACCAACAGCCTCAGGCCTGAATGCAGCCCAGATGATCTGTTTGCAATTCTTAGCGCACCCTCGATGTTTGCTGAAATCAGTGCGGGTTTCCACATTTTGAGACAGGAAATAGGTGAGAGCTCTAGCAGATGCTCTAAAGGTAGCAAATTGCAGCTAAACACTGACCCTGATTCTCTACCCAAATCCATGGCCGCCCACCTGCGTGGCCCTCCCCATTTCACAGCCCTCAGTTACTCAAGCGTCACCCTTGGCCAATGAAAGGTGACCCACCTCTGCCACGAACCGTGGTTTGCTTCCAAACCATATCTGCTGCATTCCCTTTACATGCTGAGCCAGATCATTTTTTTAAAAAATATTTTTTTAAATGGTTTTCATTGCAAGATTTTACATATATCATGAAGAAATACATTCAAAGAAAAGAGAATAGTAAGTGTGAAAAAGAAAAAAAGGGAAGGAAAAGAAGAGACAAAGAAAAAAGGAGATAGAAAAAAGAAAAAGAATAGAATAGAATAGAATAGAATAGAAGTCATGAAAATAAATAAATAAAGTGGCTTCCAGTCTTCCTTTTAGCAGTTATACCTACAATTCTAATCAAACCTCTCTCTCTAAGATGACATCATAATTCCCTTCTTTCTATAATCCTCTCTCTAATCCTCAAATTATTCTCTCTCATAGAGAGAGTCACCCAATCATTTTCTTTTTTACACAAAAAGTCCATAAGGGGTTTCCGGTCATTGATGAATGCCAATAATGACCTTTCTCTAATGAATCAAAGACGACTTTTTGGCCATCCTAGCTAGTTCGCAGATCCTTGTGTGCAACGTGCAAGCTCCACCCTGCCAGGCGGTGCTTGGTGGAAAATGCCAGGCAGGGTTTTCTGCCAGTCACGGTTGTCTTTCTTTTGTAAACTGGGCGCCATTTTAGAGGGGAAAGCTGTGGACCAAGGAAGAGGGAAGGGTGGGTTGGGTGTCCATCTTGGTCAAATAAAACCCCGGCCTTTTCTACTCTTCTGCTTCTAGGAAACAGTTACCTTCTGGAGACAAACTCTTTGTGGCGCAGACTTTTGCAACATTACAAGGAGCGTGGGTGCTACACCAGGGCCAGCGCCATTAAGGTTAAGCAGAAGTCCAGTATCTGCCTGTAAGAAGGAACCACAGCGAACAACTTCTTTCTTTTTAACGTCCTGGTGATGGATCTCAAGGCCGATTCCAGGAGACGGGATTCGCCAACGCTGAGCCAGAACCAGGAGCCTCGTGGCGAATCGGACACCGCCAGAAGACATAATCTTTTCAGGACTGGAGCTTTGAGAACAGACTCTGCCTTCTTCTGGAACCCAAAAAGCCATATTTTTAATACGGGAGCCTAACATTTTAGGCATGGAGAATACTTTTGGAAAAGGGATTTTGCGTTTGTTGGGGAATCAGACGGATGCTGCAGGAAAACAAAATGGCTGGTCCACATTTGAGGAGCGTTTGCGAAGCAGGTCGGAGGAAGACTGCCACCGGCATAGCAGGGGTCCTGCTGCACTTTTCAAAACCAGAAGATCTTTTGGAGGAAGACAGAACCCCGATCCTCCTTCCCCTGCCATGCCAATAAACACACCCTCGTCCAAATGATAAGCTGACTTATGCAACTGAATCCCTTCGACCTCTGTCCCAGAACCCTTTTGTACAAATATTATTATTATTTTTTTTAGCCTTGTTAAATTTTACTTGAAATGATTTTTTGCTAGTTTTTTTTTAATTTTTTTTTTTTTTAAACAGAACCACAGAACTGGGGGTGCCTTCCAAGTTTGTGCTCCTTGATCTAGCCACCCTTCGGAATGTGCTGTGAAAAGTTTAAGGAAAAGAAGGCTGAGCCCACGGAGAACGGCAAAGGGGGTCCTCAGGGAAAGGTAATGGCGTTGTGTGCTGGGTTTTTCTCTGTGGAGGACCAGCCCTGCCATTTAGCCAAAGCGAGACCGTCACCTCTGCTGGCGGACGCTCGAAGGGTCAGCAGAGCTAAGGGTGGTGGGGTCTGTTTTATGCTGGGATTCCAGCTACATCAGCCTTGGTGCCTGGAATGGAAAGGTCAGCTACAAGCTATCTTAGGCTAACCCAGTTCTGTGAGCATTGGTGGCAATTAACCCCGCCTAGAAAGCTGCTAGAAGCTTCTCTATCATAGTGCCTCCTGAAGCTCAGTGAATGGTGGATATGTTCACACAAGCTGCTTAGCTGAGTCGGTTGCAAAGTGAGGATTTGCACAACAGGGCAAGCTTTCTTTTTTTAGCTTTAACCTTAATGCTGCAGTGGAAGCGTGCTTTATTGCAAGGGTCGAGGGTTTGGGGCCCTCCAAAGGTTTTGGACCTCAATGGCACCCAACCTGTGTTGGCGAGGGGCTGTGGGTTCTAGAGAAGTCACGAGGACATCACGTGCATCACGTCGTCGTGTAAATGGCACACCGGCTGCCCTTCTTTCTACCCACACGCATGGCTGTAGCCCAAAACATCTGGAGGACGCCATGATTCTTCTCTCTGGCCAATATGCATTGCACTTTTTTACCCGGATTGAATGTATTGTAAGAGAGTGGGTGGAAAAGAGAGAGCTCCCACCCCACCCCGTCTCCTGCCTCAGAATCTTGCAAATGCCTGCTTGAAACTAGATGCAGCCTTGGATTTAGCTGCTAATGACAAAGCAGTTCTGCCGAATCTGGTTATTCCAGCCTACGGTGATCCCAGATGAATGCATTGCCCTTGGGGTTCGGTTGAACCCAGCACTAGCTCTAATATAGATATATTATATAATAATACGATATATAATAACAGCTGGGCTTCTTCCATGATACTAACAATGCGTGAATGTCTGCATGACAATTCCTGTATTATCCTTCTGTGGTTCTGCAACTGATGCCGTCCCTTTTTCCCGATCTTGCAAATTGGTGCATCTGATTTATTGCAATATGTGGAATTACGGGGAGCGGAAACACCTTAGGCTTCTGCATAGAGCCTGTCTAATTTTGGACAAGGTTGTAAGCGAGAAACTTAGGAGAGTAGCTTCCCCCACCCCTCCTTTTGGCCTTAACGTCAGGGATCTTGATAGCAATGAGGGGAGAATGAGACAGGCCTCTTTCTCCCTTCTTCTACCTCAGTGCTATGAAATGTGAATGCTTGAAAGTTCGTGCCCGCTCCCTGTGCTGATCCATTTAATTTGGAATACCAAATTAACGAACCCATGCTCATCATAGCCCCTTCATAAAGAAAGCACAGGCTAGCCCAAAGACATATTCCACGCTGGCACCCTCTTCTGGTACGCGACATTCCCAAATTATTAAGCCAGACTTCAGAGTAAACATTCCTATCTTCCTTTTGCTAAACATCTTGTGTGGGCCTACTGTCTGAGCGTTAGTCATCTAAAAAGAAAGAAAGAAGGGGAAAAAGGGAAAAATAATCACTTCTAAACAGATCCTGTAATTCCCATGACTGTTCCCCTGTAGATGGCCCTCGCTCATCCCAGGTGATTAAGTGGTTTTCTTCATTTTTAATTCTTTGCGCCTTCTCCATTCTTTCAGTTTTTGTACCCTGGGTACCAACATCACCTCTACTCCATCTTTCTGCTTCTGGTTCCCTTCCTGTCTTCTGCAGGGTCACTCAGACTTGGTGATGGCCTGTTTATTTGCATTTTTCTCTGATCAAAGTGATGACACTGGTTGGCGGCTTTATCCTGCTGGCGCTGGATAATTTCTGTCATAGACGCAGTGAAGTAGGGTGGCCCTTGGAATGGGCATGCTTGAACCCTTCCACGTAAATCACTGGGACCCTCTGCCAGGACTTGGTCCTTGAAAAGCATCTTGGGCACCGCCCAAATATCTGCCCTGCCTCTCTGCTGGCCACCGCTGGTGGGCTGTTCCCATGACTCTCTGTGCTGGTGGGGTTTGGCCTGGCTGTCTCCTTGGACCAGGGTCTGGGAGACTGGCGGAGTTAAAAGAGGCATCTCTCTTCCAGATGGCAGAAACGTAGAGCAGAACTGTCTTTGAACTGGACCCCTGGCCTGGGCCACTCCTCCCTCTTTTTGCCATTAGGTGCAATGCACATGAAAAATGGGCAGAGTTTCAGCTGCACTGTGGCGAGCATCCTCTTGACCTTTTTGACCACTCTGGACTGAGCGCCTTCCTGTTCTCTTCCAGGGCCAGAATTTTCAGCCTCTCAAGCAGCGGGGTTTCCGTCTGCGTTGCCGTCCCCCCAGTTCTAGCCCTTGCCACCATCTGCACCTTTCAGGGTTCTGCATCTTACTGGCTGGCATTTGTGCCCTCAGCCGACGGCTGTTGGACCTCAGCGGCCTTTTCCCCTGAGGCTGTCGCTCAGAATCCTTCTCCGCAGGGTTGATGTCCGGTGACACAGTCCTCCTTCCTGAACGCTCCCTTACCTGTCCTCACACAAATGCCCTGATTATGCGCTTGCATCAGGAAGTCATCACAAACATGTCTTCGTTCCCCCCCCCGCTGTCCCTGAGGACCCTTCATGAGTTAGTGATAAAGAAAAAAAATGGACATAGACCTGGTTTTAGAGGCCCTCCTTTCTCTCCTCCAGGCGAGTAAGAAAGTTTTTGACTTTAAAGCAAGGAACATGTGGTTCAAGAAAGAGACAGGCAAAAAAAAATAAAGCCCTCTCAGCAAACTGTTCTGGCTTGTGCTTAATGTCCAGATACCCGGTTCCCACTGCAAACGCCCTGCTCCTCTTGGGCTGTATAGTTTGATTGCCAAGCTTTGGCCCAGATACCTCCAGAGCAAAGATGGCAGATCAGAGCAATTGAATCTGAATTGGGCGTGATCGACCGATTAGATTTTGCCTTTCAAACCATTCAGGGTTCCATCCCTTGGAATGGGGTTATTCCCTATTCACTACAACCCAGTATAGGTTGTCTTCATTTAACGACTGCCTTGTACAGCGACCATTCACAGTTATGACATTGATGAAAAAGTCACTTTGCGACCCATCTTCGTATTTACGACCTTTGCAGGTCTGTAAAGCAAAGGAAAGCTGAAGTAACATCAGCGCAGTTGTGGTTTCACTTAGCGACCGCTTTGCTTAACGACTGAGTTGCTGGTCCTCATTGTGGTCACTAAACGAGAACTCTCTGTAGCATTAATTTAATGCCCCAGTGCCTGGCAAAGTTTACTGTTCCAAGGTTTTACAGCCTGGCAAATTTGAGATATTTCTAGATGGCGGCCACTGGGCTTTACTGTTGCACATGTGCCACTGAATTTAATGGGGAGTGTGCAAGGCAGACACACATGGAATTGTACAACTCCTATACATTGACAAGGCTGTTGTAAATTCCACTGTAAATTACCAAAGTTAGGGTATATAAATTGGATGTCGAAAAGTCCAGGGATCAGGATTTCTACTGTACTGTTAACCCGCTTGGCTATCATGACCATATTTCTTTGAAGAAAACATTCAGCACGTAGTACTTGGAGTACCAAGTACATCTGTTATCAGGGGTATTCATGGGGGGGTGGGGGGGGTCAAAAAAGTCAAGATGGTGCCTCCAACCCTGCACTCAAAGACCGGCCCCTTTTTTACATGACTTGGAACTGACATCTTGACATTTTTGATTTCCCCCTTGCTGATTTTTGTTATTTTGCTGATATTTCTCCTTAAAACAAGAAATACACAATAGAGATACTTTTAAAACTATTTTAGCATGATTGTGAGGATTTTAAATCCCTGGGAATCTCTGGTTAAGTGCCATTGAAAAGAACTGGATCTCCCTTTTGCTGTGATCTGTTCATGTTTCCTGCTGGATTTGTCCTAAAACACTGTTTGAAATGAACTGAAACATTTCCAGGCTGTGTGCGTCTTTTTGTATATTTAAAGAAAGATAAAAAGCTATCTTTAGTTAGTGAGTTCTATGGTATTTGTTTACTGGAGTCTATTTTTATGATGTATTGTAATTTTTTTAAATCATTGGATTTGCATGTAAATTGCCTTCTCTGGAACTTTTGGGAGAGATTTGATATCTCTAAATTATGGCTTTGTAGTCCTCTGAATTATTTTTTTAATTATAAGGGTCTAAAAATATGTGATGTTTATACAAACATGAACATTCCTCTTTAATCAAGTATCGTGAAGCTGATTGTACTGCACCAAATAAAACTTTATGACTCTGAATTCTGATTGCATTAAGTAGGAGAGAGAGAGAGAGAGTGCATATGTATGTCAGGAGAGTGAAGATCCCTGCAAGGAGAAAAGTAGCACATTAAGGAGTAGGTTTTGTGTGCAGCTCACGGTAAGAACAGAGTTAGGGCAGATGCTCTCTCATCTCATTTTTCCAGGAGTAAAACAAGTTTAATCAGGACAGACGCTGAAGGGAGAACTTGGGCACTAATAAAATAAGCAAAGGGGCAATTAATTCAATGGTAGAACAAGGTTAATGATAGGATGGGTGCATCCTCAAGACTGAATAGCCCATTCTTGTGAGACGTTAGCATTTCTTTTGCTCCCGAAGTTAGGATGTGCCCATTCATTCATGAATAAAAATTGTTCAAGTGCTCTGCTCCCGCCACCCACTTAACCTAGCTAGCCACTAACCCAGTTAGACCTCGCTGATGGTTCTAGTAGCCCAAAGTCACACAAATTAGAAATGGTATTGAAAGTAGTGAGGCCAGTATGATAATGCATTCATATACATCAGTGGTGCAAGCACATCTGGAATATGTGCAGTTCTGGTCACCGCAACTCTCAAAGGCTTATAATGGAGCTAGAGGAGGTTCAGAGGACGGCCACTAAGATGGTCAAGGGAGTGGAGCAGCTCCCTGTGAGGAAAGGTGGTGACATGTGGAGCTTTCTGGTCTAGAAAGGAGGTAAATAACGGGACATGATTGAGGTGTACAAAATTATGCATGGTATGGATGAAGTGAACAAGGACAAGCTGCTTTTCCCTTGCCAAAATATTAGAACCAGAGGTCACCCAATAAAATCAAATCCTGGAGGAATCAGGACAGACAAAAGGAAATATTTTTTTATATAACATGTACTTCAACTTTGGGATTTGCTACCACGAGATGTGCTGGCTACCAGCTTGGTTGGCTTCCAAAAAGGGTGGGAATCTATTCCTGGAAGTCCTGGGGATCCATGATACTTAACCTTGATAGCAGCGGGGCTGCCTCTGAAGGCCATCTGTTGGGAAACTGGTGGGCTTCCTTGGGTAGTTGGTGGGCCAGTTAGAGCAGCATTTCTCAGCTGTGGCAACTTTAAGATGGGTGGACTTCAACTCCAAGAATAAAGTCCACCCTTAAAGCTGCCAAGGTTGAGGAACACTGACTTAGAGAACAGACTGCTGGACTAGGTGAGCCAGGGGTCTGATCCAGTAGGGCACAGCTCACCTCCTTACCTTCTAAACTGCATGAAAAAAAATTCATCAGTTTTGGAGTTACTAGACCAGTGTTCCTCAACCTTGGCGACTTGAAGATGCGCGGACTTCAATTCCCAGAATTCCTCAGCCAGCCATGCTGGCTGGGGAATTCTGGGAGTTGAAGTCCACACATCCTCAAACTGCCAAGGTTGAGAAACACTGTACTAGACCCTTGGCCACTTTCTCAGGAAATATTTAATCTGTCTGCAGTATCTGCAGATGTGGGTGGGGGTGTCAAGGGAGAGCAAATGACAAAAGCAGCATGGCACCATCACAATACAGGCTGTGCCCCATTTGTATATGTGTTGTGACATCACACCCACATACAAAAGCAAAGCTTACCTTGCAACAGCATGTTACTGCTTTCCTTTTTTTTGACAAAATCCGCTGATCTTGCGGGTGCCTCTGCTAACATCCCAGGAGTCCTTGCTCCTGGGAATGTGGACAAAGCTATATGACTAAGGCTTTAATCATGAGGCTGTGGCTACCATCTTGAGTTTTAGATTCCCCTGCACCCCTGGACGCCCCAGATAAGGCTTATGTTTTAACTTGGGGCAGAGGGACAAGATGACTTTGGAGAAGATTGACGTCAGTCTGTCAAGACAGGCCAGGTCAAGAAACAGACTCTACAAGACGTCCTGGAACTCTAGTGATATAAGCCAGTGTTTCTCAACCTTGGTGGCTTTAAGATGTGTGGACTTCAATTTCCAGAATTCCCCAGCCAGCGTGCTGAACCAGGCTATAATAGATTCTTGAAAGCCTGACGATGTTTCCCCATCCGTCCCTCTTCTACCAGAGAGTCAAAGTGGGGCAATCTGGATTCTTTCTCACATTTTGTTTTCCCAGGCTGAGCTCATGTTTTGCTCTGCATACCTTCCCAAGGTCATCTCTATGCTCCAGTACACTTGTTTATACTGTTACCATGGACATTTCAGGTGGACTTCTGGCAGACTGCCAAGAGTCCCCAGCACACTGGGCAGTATGCCAATGCAATCCATCAAGAGAAACCTGCCATTCAGCAGTATACAGATATAATGATGGATGGATGGATGGATGGATGGATGGATGGATGGATGGATGGATGGATGCTGTTCCCAAAAATACATGCCACGTATCAGCAAGTATCAAACTTGACTTGAAGTAGACTTTATCATTATATGGTGGTAGTGAGGTTGCGATGTCCTTTCCCTTCTCAATATTAAGACCTGCCAGTAAATGTCAAGAATCACCAGCTTATTAACACCTTAAGATAAGCACTATGGCCTCCTGTTACACACTCCTTGGTGGCTAAGATGTCTAGAGTGGGATCAGCATTAAAAATGGGTGTGCAGCTTCTTAGCCTTCACTCTGTGTCAAGTTTTACACTTACATTTGTTCACAAGTCCCGTGTGTTTTTCTTACAGCTGTAGCCAGGAGCGTCTGCAAGGTGTGGTTAAAAAAACAAAATGGCAGCCACAGTGGTGTGATTGAAGTTCTGCTGGTTTTTTTGTAGAATCATAGAGTTGAAAAGGACTTAAAAGGCCATCAAAGATTCACTATACCATCCCCGATAGTTGACAATCCAGGCTCTGTTTGAAAACCTCCAGTGAAGGGAAAGAATCCACTCTGTGCGGTAACCTATTCCTGCAATTGACTATTTTTAGGTCAAAGAAGTTCTTCCTAATGTCTCATCTGTATGAACACCCTTGAAGCAAAAATGGGCGGGGCTTCAGTTGCACTGTTGCAGCCACCACCTTGATTTTTCAACTATACCCCACAGACACCGCCAGCTTAACCCCATAACCATATTACATGGAGGAACGGAAGAGTAGTTAAAAGTTGACCTAATTCAGCAAAAATGGAAGAGAAATTCTATGCGCTTGTATTCAGGGACAAACTATTGATGTCTCTGCTGATAGCACGGAGCGGTTAGGGGTTCTCAGTAGCCTTCTCCTCCACGAATTTATTCCAGGTCTTATGAAAGCTCCCCAAATGGGTAGAACAGCCTCCATAATTGCACAACGGATAACTTTCTCTTAGCTGAAGTGCTTTAAGCGTCCTCGGATGATCCCACCGGGCCCCAGTGATTTGTGAGGAGATAACACTCTCCCAGTTTCTTTCTGCACATCATGCATCATTGTATACAGCTCTATCGCGCCCTACCCAGCTAGCTATTTCATGAAGAATATACTGTTCAGGACTGTAAGATATTTTGGGATGCCTATGCCCCGAACACACTGATAGTAAGCCGGCTTGAGCAACTCACCAGCAATATCGGCAAAACTGGAGTTAATTGATAGAGTTAGAGTCCGACTGGGGTCATAGACTATTGAGCTTGCACCCCTCAACAGAACATGCCAACAAGCTCTGTAGTTAAGTCTGCAAAAGAGTTGAAACAGGAAGACATTGATCAGGTGTGAAGTCAGTTAGCAGAAGAACAGGAGCAGAGATGGAGAAGTGTATTCAGATAAAGCCTAAAATAAAGATGTTCTAAAACCACTGGGGGATGCGGTGGCGCAGCGGCTTAATGACGCTGAAAGTTGCTGGCCAGAAATGGCTGACGGCTTCGGCGGTTCGAGTCCAGCCTTTTGTGTTAACAGGGTGAGCTCCTGTTTCCCCCTCCCCAGCTCCTGTCAACCCAACAGGTCGAAAACTCACGTGAGTAGATAAATGGGGACTCTCACTCCGGTGGGAGGAAAAATGCTGGCAGCGCCTTGCACAGAGAGACGGGACCAGTTGCCGGTAAGCGCGAAACCACGCTCGCCCGAAAAAAGGGCGCGAAGCAACGGAAACCCCGCCTCCTGCGCTCGCCAGCTGGGCTCTGCTCTAGGAAGGAGACTCTGGCAAACCACTTCCGAAAACAATTGCCTTGAAAACTGCAAGGACTCGTCCAGGCAGTCACTGCAGGGTCAGTAATGACTGAGCGCAGACAAAAAAAAAAAAACCCACTAAGTGTCCCAGATACAGAAGACCACCAGTTGGCATGGATACCACCATACATGTGGTTTTGAGACATTCTGTTATTATGGGATGTTACCTATTAAGTACGCATGCTCCACTATGTGACCAATCATGTAACCTCTGATTCTGATGCTGTTTTTGAAAAGGTATAAAAGATTTATGCTTTCTATTTTCGGGGCTCTCTTCTTGGGAAGGAGTCCTCACTTACTAAGGTGCCTTAATAAACGAGTAACTGAGTTTCTCGAGTCCAGTCTTTCATTGGGTTAAAGGACTGGGCTGAAATCATGAATTTTGTGGCCAACACCAGGGAGGACCAGGAGCTGGAGAGCAACTAAAGTTAATGCCCTGTGCATAGTCGTCTGACAGCAACAATTGAGGACTTTGATGCATGGTAGATGGTTTGAACCCCAAGGAATAACCTTTGGCTATGTACAGCTGATGTTTCCTCCTTGGTTTTGCTCCTGGACCTGATTGCTGTTTTTTGGGGCATGTCTTGGGTTTTATCTGGATATACAAACCCTCTTCTCTTTTCATTGGGTTCTTCCCTTCCTTTTTAACTATATAAGGCACCCAGAGTCACTTGGGAGTTGGGCAGCCTTCTACATTTATTCAGCACAGACAGACAGACAGACAGACAGTCTCCTGAGGGTCAGTGTTAATGAATTTCCTGGACTAGAGGTAGCCCAGGTTTGAGGTATGTACCTTGAGGCTGAGGTCTCCAGATTTGGAGGGTGCAGAAAACCTGATTTGCACCTTGGTATTACTGTCCTGAAGCTTAGAGAAAGCAACTACAAGTATGAATCCTTAGCAATTTGAGGAGGGGGGATTTCCATACAGTACATTAATCTGATAGGAGAGAGGCAACCTTGGTTCTTCTCCTCAAGTTCTCTATCAAAGGATCTACAGAAATTAGTCAAAATAGCCTGTAGAATTAGTCACCCCAAGCTATTGATTGTATTTCTTCTAGGCCTGCACTGTTGGAAGGGATGTGACCAAACATCCTTCTGGTAGGACTACTTTGGGAAATTTTCTTGATGGGGGAAATCTAGCAAGTCATCCTAGATGTGCCTCCTGTCCTTCATGGAAGGAAACATAATTCTCGTGTGCCAGCTTAGCCTTCCAAGATGGAGCTGGGCTTGCAGCACCAGGAGCCATCAAATCATGGTGATAACCTGAGTTCACATGTCTCCATTACCAGGCTAGGGTACAATTTTCCATGCCGGTTATTAACTAATTAGGCAATTTTATGTGCATTTGGGAAACTCAGTTTATTTGGTTAGTTGATGGTAACCACCAAATTAGGCTTAATTTAGCAATTTCAGTTAAGGGTGTTGTATGAATGCAGCCAACTAGTATTTTCTTGGCTACATGAAGTGGCCATGGGTTTTCTAGGGAGCCCTTGGTAATCTGGAGCTGAAGAATGCATTGAGCACTTGCAAAGTGAGCACTGGGGCAAGCGGGAAGGTTAACACTCACAGAGTGGCTTTCACAGAGGAATAGTTCCCCACCCTTTCTATTTCTGGAAAAAGATTAAGGGGCCCCTCTGCAACCCAGAGGCATTTTGGGTACATGATTTTGCAGCACACCAGTCTCCCATTTTTCTAGTGTGTGTGTGTGTGTGTGTGTGTGTGTGTGTGTAAGAACAAAGAAATAGAGCCTCCAATGTGGTGTGGTACTGAAGATATTGGACTGGAATTGGGGAGACCCAGGTTCAAGTCCACCCTCAGCTCAGCAGCAGCATGTTGGGTGGCTTTGGGCCACTCACCCTCCAATCAGTTGGGTACAAAAATGGGAGGAGTACTGTGTAGCCTTTGGGAGAAAAGGCAAGATATAAATCTAATATATAAAATAATCACAGGGGCACTTTGGGGACCCCCAGCTAGAATAAGCATTGACTTGCTCTATCTGAAGATGCCAGAACTGTGCTGGGTGCCTCTGAGTTCAGGCTCCTACTCCTGAGAAGGAAGGACGCCCTTCAGGGGCTTGGAGGAGCCAGAGCTGAACTGTCTCCTGGGTTGGATTGGCACAACACACTCTTAGACAAGGTTAATATGGGGTGGAGGGTTTGGGATCCAGCATGCTGTATGAACCAGGCCATCTGTAAAGGAAGGTAGAGATGACTTAGGGCAGGAATGGAGGACCCGTTATGGGAGTCCAGGGGAACTAGAAAGTGGGAGAAAGAAATTCCGCCTTGATTCTGTTGGATAGGAGAGGGGGCAGAGAGAAACTCTGACAGGCATTCAAGTTTCTGTTATTATACCCTATTAGTCTTTTTCATGAGCATGAAATTGAGCAAACTCAGGGAGGCAGTGAAAGATAGGAAGGCCTGGCGCAATATGGTTCATGGGGTCACGAAGAGTCGGACACGACTTAACGACTAAACAAAAAGTCTTTTTCAACCTTGGTAACTTTAAGACGGGTGGACTTCAACTCCCAGAATTCTGGGAATTGAAGTCCACCCGTCTTAAAGTTACCAAGGTTGAGAAACACTGCCCTATTACAATAAAGTAGGATTCTGGAATCCTTGCAGTGTCTGTTTTCTGACCTGGCCTACCTTGAAGTGCCGACACTATCACTTATACCCATCATATGGTTTCGTTTGGCAAGTGGATCCAGCAATCATGTCTCACTACTTTGATTAAATCATTGGGTGAACCTCGTAGGAGACACTCTGCCACCTATTCAGCTCACAACTAGAGTGCTGTGTCCCTCTGAAGGCTACTGAATCTGTAATGGTCTGTGGGAATGACCTTGGGAGACAGGAGGAAGAGCCGCAGACTAGGCCATGGTCAGATAAGAGGCAGCTGAGCCCACAGAAGGGCTGTGGGAGTGGCAAACATCTCAGAAGGGATAGTTTCTTGGACTGTAAAGGCGACGGGGGAGAGATGCACGTTCAGACTTGCAAGATTCTGTTAATGTCACCTTACAATAAAGCAGAGCTAGTGCTCCTGGGTGTGCTTCTTGTCTGGACTACCTTGCAAGACTGTCAGAACTGCAATTCCCAGTTCCCTTCCCGATGGCCTTCAAGGCTGAGGTTGCTGGAGTTCAGCCATATCTGGACATTCCCACGTCGTCTTCTCCTTTTTGTGCCCAGCTCTCCGGCTCACTTAGCACCTTGTAACCTCTTGCTTACCAACAACCTCTGCCTGTAAGCCACACTTTGCGAGATACCCCAGAGAAGCCACACAACCCAAAACAAAGCCATAAAACCATCAACCACCATCTGTATGACCTGAATGGCTAATTACGCAAGGGTTGTGCCAAACTAGCCAGGATCAGCGGATACACGTAGGCCTGTTTGCCGATAAGGCAATCCTATAATTTAGCTTGATGGGGAGCACTGCCCTTAAAGAATTGTGTGAACCAACCAACATATCATCTCCGGTTCACATTCAGATTTACATCTACATAAATCAGTACATAAGCTCTTTCCTTTCCTAATCTAGTTGAAATCATTATTTTTAAAAAATCCATTTTGAATCTCAACTCGGCTTTCAGGCTAAACTTTTTTCCCCATCACTCATTCTGAGGCCTGAAACCTGTCTTGAAGATGGATCAGAGTGGTTTTTCGGCTTCTGCTCAGTTGGCTGACAGCAATTTGGGGGTGGGGCGAGATTAAGATTTATCCATTCTCCATCAAAGAAAGAGCCCATGCTTTGATGCCACGCTTTTAAAAATAAGGGTTTTTTTTTTAATCTGGCTTATTTTACATTCCTTGTGAATCGCTAAGATGGGAAAGTCAGGCTTGTGAGGTGATACCCCCCATTTCTTCGTCAAGGTATGGTTTAGTCTTAAGCAGTATGGAATCGTGCCATTGTTCATAGACAAGAGTGTATGTTTCCGCTCTTTTGACGGTGAACCTGTACAAACGATTGGACAACAGGTTGTGGATTTCACATGTGTTGGAGGTGACTGGCATAATTCCACAGTGGATTCGCTCTTGGGGAGTTCTGGGCTCCAGCAGCTTGAATTGGAGTTCATATTGTTCAAGTTGGGACTGCTGGCTCGTAACCAACCACTTGAGACTCACCCAGTCCTCGTGCGCCACTGACTCCCTTCGATCAAACATCACTGGCACTTTGGCGCTAAGGATAAGTCTAATGTGTGGGATTTTGGTGATCCCAACGTCTGATACCAGCCGGTGCTTGACGTACAACCTTCCGGGTACCAGCATAGCAAGGAAATAATCCATCTGTTCAGAAAGTTTGGACAGCCTCTGCTTGACCATGTCCCACCTGGAGAGGAAAGTCATCATGTCGTAGGTGTCCAATAGGTGAACCAGCTCCTCCCGACCTCTCTCTAATTCTTCTAGCAGGTCAGACAGGAGCAGCAGCTGAATTTTGGTTTGGATGGTCCCCACTTTCTTCATCCTCTGGAACCTCCAGGGATCAATCAGTTGGAACATGGTGGTGGGAAGCATCAGGTGGTTCTGATCCCCGAGGGCCAAGTGCTTGGGCAGGATTTCAAGGTAGTATGAGCACTTCTTCAAAAGCTCAATCCTCTTGTGATGGCGTCGGAGCAGGTGCAGGCTCAGGTCAGCGTGCAGGAATTCCAGCACAACGTTCTTCCTCTCCATGTAGGTGCTCCAAGCTTCGTTCTCCTGCTCGTCGTCGTGGTAGACCATCGTCTGGAGGTTGGCTCCTAACTTGTTCAAATAGACGTCAATCGTTCCAATGTTCATCATGCCTGGGCTGGGAAAAGCAATCACAAAGGAAAGGGAAAAAAACAAGTCAGGGCCATGTTTCACACAACACAGGCTTGACCAGCTTGCTGAATTAACTTTGTTTCTGGGTTCACACAATACATTGACTCCTAAAGTAGTGCTAAATGCTGTGTTCACACTTTCTGAGTAACAACTAAATTAAACAAGGTTAACACTAGCCAAGTTTGGCATGCTGTGCAAATGCAGCTGCAAGGTCTTTAAGAGATCTGATTTAACAGGTTGTCTGAATACAGCCATGACACGCCTGATTCTTCCTTATGGAAGCTTTTGGTCTAACCCCCTAAAAACGTCAGTGGTTATGTTACTCCAGTGCATGAGCAAGAACCTTCCTGCATTTTGAATCTCCAGGGCCTTTTCATCTTTCTCTCTTGCTTCCAGCCCCACATCAAACTCCATCCAATGACCTCCTCCATCCTTCTTCTTGGACATTTCCTCTTCCATTTGGTGTCCTACATTTCTAGGCTTCTGCTTTGGGTCTCCACCCCAAACATCTTCCTTTCTAATAGAGGCCAAAATGTGTAGCTCAGGGTTGAACTGTGGCGTCCTTGGGGTTCTCTGAGTTTGGCTGTTTTCTTGCAAACATTTCATTATCTGGCTAGGTAGCATCTTCAGTGCTAGAAGGGAGTGGGCTTTGCCCTCTGTTTATATATTATGGCTACACTTATTCCCCTCTGCTCTGCACTGGTGAGACTCAAGTCCTGCCTGTGATTCTGGGTACCACATTTCCAGAAGGGTCTTGACATGTTAGAAGAGGTTCAGAGGAGGGCAGAAAAGATGTTATAGGGACTTGCATGCCCTGAGAGGACAGGCTGAAGGAATTTCAGATGTTCAGCCTGGAAAAAAGACCTAGGGGAGACACAATGTCAGCACTGAGGCACGTAAATGGAAGCTTCAGGGAAGATGGTCATGCACTATTTTCCATGAGCACAGAAACTAGGACCAGAAGTAAGGTATGTAAGTTGTAGCTTTCCAGATTCCACTTCAATATAAGGAAAACCACCCTGATCTGTCCAACAGTGGAACAGTCTACCTACAAAGGTGGTGGGTTCACCATCTATGGAGGTTTTGAAGAAAAGGCTGGACAACCACCTCTCCTGGACTGCAGTAGATGTAGTCCAACCCCATAATTCTATGATTCCAGGGCTGTTTTGTGAAAAGCAGAGTCCAAAACCTTTCCAAGGCCTTGTCCCCAATCTCCAAACACCTTTGCAACCTTATAAATTGTTTGCAAAATTATTTGCAAGTTACAATCATTGATACCAGCCAGCAATACGTTATACTGTACATTGTTTCTGGCAGAGGTGAGAAGACACAAATATTGCCCCTCAAGCTTTCAATGACTTCTATAGGTGGTCTGAGAACGAAATGTATCATCATTACACTTTTGTGGCTTCTGCTCTATGGGGAGATGTGGTTAAGCTAATTTAGGCTATTTTTATATATTATATCCAATTTTCATAAGAACTTGATTTCTAACTGATAAACCATTTAGATTGCCCATGCTGAGGGATTGTTTTCAAGTAGATTATTATGGCAAACACAGGGGCATTTTGGATGCTTTAAAGCTGTACAGCAGTGTTTCTCAGCCATGGCAACTTGAAGATGTATGGACTTCAACTCCCAGAATTCCCTAGCCAGCCGGCTAGGGAATTCTGGGAGTTGAAGTCCACACATCTTCAAGTTGCCATGGTTGAGAAGCACTGCTGTAGAGAACAGCATAACCAAGAGAGTGTAAGATAAGTTTCAAGAATGGGACAACCCTAAAAATTATAAAAGGAAAACTCCCGTTTTGCCTGCCCCCTCCAACATTTGGGAATATGAAGGTTGGGCAGGGAGTGGAGTTTACTATGAGGCATTTCTGGTCTGACAATGGCCACATTCACACAACATGATAAACCATACTATGTTTTCTTTACTGTGCCCTCTGAATTCACACCATTGCTGAGATGGTAGGCTAAAACAAAGCTTGTTAATCATATTCTGTAGCACTAGTTTGTTTTAATTAGCTTTCCTAAATCATAGTCAAAAGAAGGTGGCTTCACCTAGCTTACCCTGGCTATCTCAAAATATACTAAGCCGGTTTGGTTAAATATTGGATGAAAGACTGCCGGGTAATCCTTGAGTCATCAACCAGTCTGGAAAAGCATCTGAGATCCATATTATTGCCAAGAAAACTGCAAGAATATGTCCATGAGGACACCAGAATCCAGGTCAACAGGAGGGAGGCCTGAACTATCTGAAAACTCATAGTAATGTTTGCTGAGGGTTCTACCGCCATTAGTCCTACCAGAAAGCTTCAGAGCAACACCTCATTCAACCCTCCAGGGCCAAATGAGATTTTCTGAAACTAAAAAACTCTCTACTATCCCATATGTGGTGGCTGTGACCCTGTCCCCCCGTCCGTCTGGGATTTTTTTTGTAAAATATAAACCAAAGGGCCAGCCAACTGGCCACTGCAAAGAGCCCTGGGCTACTTGGCCAGGAGGAAGGGGAATCCGTAATATCTGCTCTGGTGTAAGTCACTTCATTATAGTTAGGAGCCAGTGAGGTATTTCTGATTTACATTCAAGGCGTCAGCTAGTAGGCCGGAGATGGCGTCAACCAGGAGACATAGTGCTTGTGGCTGGCTGAAATCTGTGTCCAGCCTTTTAAATGTGCCGAGATTTTAATTGCCAGAATTCCCAGCTGACACGGCCAGTCAATGTCTGGATGGGTAATGTCTGGATGAGTAACATCAGTGGGTGAAGGCTTTATCTCAGCCCCTCTCAACTCAAATTTGTTTTCATTTTTTGTCATCCCTAGAACCACAATCCCTAAGGAAACACTTAAAAAAAAAAATCCAGTTCAAATGGACGTGCATTATTACTGTTACTGAATTGACATGCATTGTATATATTTTAATATATGGTTATGTAATATATGGTTATATGTTATAATGTATTATGATTGGACAATATATGGCTTTTTATCTTTTGCACAGGCCTCACCATCTATCATTTTCATAACATTTCTTACAAATTTATGAAAGAGATGTTTGTGTCTGTGTTGTGTATGTGTGTATACAGACACACACACACACAATGAATAAATGCTCTGTTTTCGTTTCTTTCTAGTTTTGTTTTTATAACTTTGTGCACTGTTTATGTTTTTGCTGCATTCAATTCATAAAGGCAAAATACCAAAAAATCTAACTGCTTCAGTTAACCTTGGTTAGTGCTAACTCTTGCCTTTTTTTGCGTCTGTGTGGCTTAGCATTTTGTGCAAATTTAGCCCGTTGGGTTAGTTTATAGATCAGTATATTTTGTGATCCCAGAAAATGTGCCCTAAGTTGAACATGTTATGTGAATGCAACCTATGTCAAAAAGGATCAAACAGTATCCATGATTTAAATAGCCTTATGCAAACAAATTTCTTATCAGGTTTAATTCCAAAATTCTGCTGACGTGTGGCAAATAGAAATACAAAATTATTAAAAATCGCGCTAAACTATCAGCCCAAATAAGGATATGCTAAGTAATGTAGAGTTTAATACTGTACGTGTTGGGCTCTAATATTACAGCACTGCAACATGCTTGTTGATTAAGTTGTCAGATCTCACTGGGTTTAGGGGGGTTCTGGACTGCATCCTTAATAATTCTGAATATTTATGAAATACTTCAAGTTTGGAACCAAGGAACTGACACATATAATTTCACGAACCCTTAAAGCTGTAAAGCAAATCAGCTGTAAGGTTTCAGCATTTTAAAATCGCTGTGCAGGTGGTCACACACAAGCACACGAACCCAGGAGGATTTCTAAGAGTCCTACAACCTTTTCAGAGCAAATCCACTGAAACTTGGAGGTCTGCCTATGGGGAGACAGATCTGATGGTCCTCCACATGTCATTAAACTACAGATATAGCCTCCATTTCACACAGTCCTCCTCGCCCCTAAAAACATCCTTCTGCCAAGACACCAGGCTTGCATTCCCAAAAGAGAAAACACTGCATGTCTCTAATTGGAGTGTATCCCGGGGAACAACCGTGGGTGTGGAATTCACCCAAAATAACCTAACCAGATACAGATTGTTTCACATCCACTTCCTCGCAGAAAACAGTTCATGTGTGATCCAGTTCCCAGAAAGCACGAAGCCACGGTGTGCTGAATAAACCACAGCTGGCTGGTTCACAAGGCATTCTAGGCCATAAATCAGGGTTCCTCAAGCTTGGCGACTTTAAGACGGGTGGACTTCAACTTCCAGAATTCCCCAGCCAGCAAGGCTGGCTGGGGAATTCTGGGAGTTGAAGTCCACCGTCTTAAAGTCGCCAAGCTTGAGGAACCCTGCTGTAATCATGGTCGGTAAGCCATAAGGGTCGAAGTGATGCATGGAAGGACGGAGGCACGGATGGGAAAGTAAAACATCTGGAATGTGAAATACCGACCAAAAGCTACAGTGCCGGGTTTACACACTGCAAAAACTTCAAATATGATCATTTGGGGCTGAGCACCTTTTGCAAATGGGGTTTCTGGTTGAGCCTGAGGTGGGAGGGCGGCTAAACAGGGCTTGCTCAACAAACTGTGATAAGGAAGCTGGTTTCCTAAGGCACATAACATACTAAGCCGTGACAGTTAACAAATCGCAAGGACTCCGTTCATGGCCAGCATAATGCGGCCTAGCGCCTGAAGTGGCTTGCTCAGTGTTGGCGGCTGGGGTGGGCCCAGACAGAGACCCTGTCTAACAATGGGGAGAGAAAACCCACCGAAAGGACCGTTCCCATGAAATGCTAAACCAGGTTACAACAGAGTCGGGCAGCTGGAGTTCAGCGCCTTGTGGGAACTCGGCCGTTCGAGTCAGTGGCTCAGCGGGATCGGGCGGCAGGTGAAGTTGCGCGCTTGATGCCCCGCAACTTGGGAAGAAACCGTGGTCCGCACCACGTGAGAACCCGGCTTCTGCCTGCGTCCCCGGGACAGACGGAGCCAGGAAGCCAGGGCAGCCAACAGGCCCCAAACGTCCCGCGTTCCCACCAGACCCCCGGCCCGACGAAGGACCCGCATTCCGCGTGTCGTGGGAACGCGGTCCTGGTCGCCCCCGCATCTGGCGCGACTCCCCGGGGGTGCGGCGCACGGGCCTCCGTCTCCCCAGCCTCGCCTGCTGCTGGGGCGGCCCGCGACGCCGGCCGGACCCTCCGCGGAGCTCACCTGTGGCTTAGCATGGTTGGTCCCGGGGCAGCCACTCGCCCGCCGCCCCCTCTGCCAGCCGGGCCAGGGCCAGGGCCGGGCCGGGCCGGGCCGGACCGGGCCGGTCGCCCTGGCAACCCATTGTGCCGCGGGGGGGGAGGCGTGTTCTGGAGCCCGCGGGCGCGCGCCGGGGCGGTGGGGGGGCGGCCGAGGCGACCCCCGGCTTCGGGGGAGGGGGGCAAGGGGCAGAGCAGCGCTGCTTGGGAAGGTCCCGGCGGACGGGGGGAGCAGAAGAGCCCAGAGCCCCTCGGAGAGAGGCGGGGGAGGGGAGCGGGAAGCAGCCCCCGCCGGCCCTGGAGGAGAGCTACGCTGGGGCAGCCCTGGCGAGGCCCTGGAAGGGCGTCCGCAGGCTGGACGCAGCCTCCCCTCGAAGACCCCACGACTCCGTTTCCACTCGAGGGGGGATCAGGGTTCTAACCTGATTCTAGGAGTGTCTATTCAATTCAGCACTGGTATGGCCAGTGGTCCCCAGCGGGGTGGGTGTCTGGGTGTCCTCTTGGACCAGCTCCCTTCGGACTGCACGGGTGCAGGAAGGGACCCCCGAGGCCACCTGGCCCAGCCTTCGGCTTAGTTCAGGAATCCCAGTGAAAGCACCCTGAGATGCAGCGGCCTGGCCTTTGGTTGAACACATCTGGTAAAGAGGAGCTGTCCAGCTTCCTGGGTTGCTGGTTCCACTACCAAACTCTTCTTACTATTAGAAAGTTAAAACAAAAAGAAAGAATCTGCCTTCCTGTAACTTTATTATTCCCGGTCCTGCCCTGGAAGAAGAGGCAACAGCTTCAGACCTCCTCCTGTCCTTTCAGGTAGTGGAAGAGGGCTGACCACGTCCCCCTCCGATCTTCTCAAGGCTTAACCCACCCCGTTCCTTCCATCCTTCTTCCCACAAGTTAGTGTCTACCCCTTGGTCGTCCTTGCTGCTCTTCGACGAACCGGTTCCAGTTTTTCTGAGTCCTTCGAGTGTGGGGCCCCAAACTGGATGCCAGTGCAGGGTCAAAGTGATTCCTGTCATTTGGCGCAGCTTGAAATTGTGGTTTGTCTGTCTTGCAACCGTGTCATGCGGCTGATTCATAATGGATTTGTAATCAATTACTATTCTGAGGCCTTTTATAAATTTATGGTAAAACTTATTCTGTTATTTTCAGCCCATTTCTCTGAATTAGTGTTTCTCAAGCTTGGGAACTTTAAGATGGGTGGACTTCAACTCCCAGAATCCCCCAGGCAGCCACCCATCAGTTGCCAAGGTTGAAAAACACTTGATACTTCAATCCAGTTCCATGGGAAACTGTTGATGAACCCTTTTTCAAGCAAGCTATATCACCACTTAACTGTCATGCCATCCAGCTCACACTTAATTTGCTTGCTAATCAGAATGTCAAGATATATTACATCTGCAGCACTCCCACGGTCAATTAAGAAGGTTAACATCTTCCTCAAATCAAGCTTCAATCCTGGACACATCCAAGCAGTTTTCTTTGCAACAGTATAGAAGTGGTTTGCCATTGCCTTCTCTAGAAATTCTTCTTTAGCTTTCCAAGGAAACCTGTACCATTGATATTTCCTGGCAGTACATGCCCCCAATTCCCATTTCTACTTCCTCAAGTAAGTTTTCCCTGTTGAATAGTGTCCAGTCTAAGATTACAGAACCTTTTGTGTCTTCCTCCACTCTCCGAAAGAGAAAGTTGTCAGCCACACAAATTAGAAATGTCTTGGAAGGACCATGCTTAGTAGAACGTGCTATCCAACAGATGTCAAGAAGTCTCCTATCTTCATGCCTCTTTGGAAAATGTGCACTTTGCTTTTGGAAACCATGAGCATGTAGTTGTAGGCCCCAGCAACACTATGGGTTGCAATCTTCCTCTACTTATTTCAATTCAGATGCCCTCTGCAGAATTGCCAACTTCATTCTCCTGACTTTCCAAGCAACTCTACTTCTCTTCATCTTTTGAAGAAACAGCATCCTACAGTTGCTAAATATTTCAGTTATAGGAGCAATTCCATCAGGTCTCTTAAACCTATGAAATTGTACTTCTTCCTGTATTGGGTATTCCAGTTCATCTTTGACTCTCATCCTCTATGCATTAATGTACAGATCAGAAAGGCCACAGACATTATGAACCAATGTTCTCTCTGATTTTTCCCTGTATGGTTTAATAGGGCTCATGACTGTAACACTCCCACATCTTTTTCTAGATCTTTCCTTCAGGATTGTCACCTCCAACCTCCATAGGGCTCAGTTTAAACCCTCCCATTTAAGCAGGCTATGCTTCAGCCAACACACTTCCCCTCAGGGAGTGCAAAACTCAGGCCATGATTCCAGAAACCACAGAGAAGGAAATTGCAGAAAAGCCGAACCAGTTCTTTGCTTCTGTTCTCACAGGATAAAAATTGGTGCCGATCTCTGAGCCCTGAGCTCCTGTTCTCAGGAAGGGAATCAGAGGAGCCGAGCCATATAGGGGTGAAAAGAGAAGAAGTACTAAGCCTTGGTGGCATCCATCCTAAGGTCATGAAGGAGCTTGCAACTGAGGCTGTGGACCTTCTAACAAAACATGTAACTCAGTGTTTCTCAACCTTGGCAACTTTAGGATATGTGGACTTCAACTCCCAGAATTCTGGGAGTTGAAGTCCACATATCCTAAAGTTGCCAAGGCTGAGAAACACTGAATTATGTAACCTCTCTCTACAATCAGCTTCTGCAGCTGAGGACAGGCCAAATAACTCCTATTTTTTAAGAAGGGCTCCTGGGGAAATTCAGGAAATTAAAGATTCGTGGATGTCCTGGGAATCGATGGCTCTTTGCTTTGATGGCTGTGGGACTGCCTCTGAAGGCCATCTTCTGGGAGACTGGTGGGCTTCCTTGGGCAGATGGTTGCCACTGTAAGAACAGACTTCTGGACTAGATGGACCAGGGGTCCGATCCAGCAGGGTGTGGCTTATATTAAATCTCTTCTGTTGATGCCAGTCAGTCCCTTGCAGCATTTGTCTTACCCTGTCCTCTTCTGTAATGGGCTGTGAGAATCACCTTGAGGAGGAAGAGCCGCAGCCAAAGCAATGGTCAGATAAGAGAAATCAGAGTCCAAAGCAGGAATGTAATATGGGAAAACGTCTCAGACGTGACCTTCCCTCATTCTCTTTACTCATAAAGGCAGGGAGGGGAGAGGCACATTCAGAGTGCAAGATTCTGTTACTGTAACCCTGTAATAAAAGTAGTTTTAGTATTCATAATGTTGGTGTTAAAGTCTGTTCTACCTTGAAGGACTGACATCTTCCATGGATTATGAAGGAGGAAGATGGCCACTTCTTCAGCGGTGGAGAGATGAAGGAAATCCAAGTGCCGATAAAAAGTTCTGGTTTGGACCAAATGGGTGCAAAAAATAATTTACAGCCCTGACTAGGTTTCCTATCCATTATAGCTGGCCAGGATTGCTTGGTTAGCTTGTTTGTTTTAGGGACATTTTATTTTAGGGAGATTCTCTCAGTATCATGAAGAAGTGTTCAAGCGTCTCCAAGTTCAGTAACACTAGCAATTACAGAATCAAGAGGTGCTGTACCAGGATGGGAAAAATCAACCTTTGAGTCCCAGATGTGGACAGGTGGCAAAAGCTGCTAGATAATTGCCATTCTGTATATTCTCAGAGGCACTCAAATTCCTGCACAGCTTTGAAAATTGCATCATGCAGATGGGAAAGAAAGTTGAATTGCACAGCTTGAGAAGAAGATCTAGTACAGAGGTGGTTCCACAACAGCATTTACTCCCAGGAGAAATGCTCTTGGAAAAGGAACATGTTTCCCAAAACATGTTGGACTAAACAAACTTTTGGGTTTTTTTTACTATTACCTGGGATTCTTCCATCTCCCCTTTGTTCTCTTCCGTGGACTGGAAGGATGGAGGCCTTCCTATGTCCCCAATCTCCAGAGCTTCCTTCCTAGATCTTTACTTCCATGGTGACATCTGTGCACCTGATTTATGTGATATAATTTATAGACTTTGAAGAAGCAGGATAGAAAGAGTATGGATGCTTTTGAACGTTGGTGCCAGAGAAGAGTTTTAAGGATACAGTGAACAGCCAGGAAAACAAACAAATGGACCATGGAACAAATCAAGCCAGAATTCTCACTCAAAGCACTAATGACTAGGTTCAGACTATCATATTTTGGACTCTTTAGGTGAAGACCCAGCTACAAGATGTCCACAATGCTGGGAACAGTGGAAAGAAAGAAAAGAGGACAACCAGCAGCAAGGTGGATGGTCTCAATTACAGTGGTGTTGGGGCACCCATTGGAAGACCAGAAGGACCAGGTTGGGGACAGATCATCATGGAGAAAATCTATGTCAGGGTTCCTCAACCTCTGCAACTTTAAGATGGGTGGACTTCAGCTCCCAGAATTCCCCAGCCAGCCATGCTGGCTGGGGAATTCTGGGAGTTGAAGTCCACCCATCTTAAAGTTGCTAAGGTTGAGGAACCCTGATCTATGTGGTAGATAAGAGTTGACACCAGCTTGATGGCAGGAAGGAATAACTGTCGGTGAATTTGATAAGTCTTGGATGTTCCTGGACCTTTCTGCAGACAGACAAATAAGTACATTTCCTAAGATGATGGGTCCAGTTGGCACACAGTTGCTTTGATTCCATATAGCAGCGAGACACCAACTTCCCTGACTCTTCTCTTTGTCTTCTTGCAAGATGCAACTGTATCCCTTCTTCTTTTCATCCATTATCCTGTTTCATGTTTTGTCCAGGGCCATCTATAGGATTGGGTCAAAAAATCAAGAGAGGGGTTGAGACTCCTAGCTGGACTTCAGTTGTGCAGTCTCACCCCCCCAACTTGACTTTTTGGACCCACCTTCCAGATGCCCCTGGTTCTGCCATGTCTTTCTCTCTTCCCCTGAAAGCATCTCAGATCCTGTTTCTTCTGCAAAGGTCCAAAAACAGTTTCTGAATTGAGCAAAAGGCTCTCTCAGACAGAGTTCCACATCTGCTTCTTCAGAGGGTGCAGCACAGCTGTGGAATTTGAAAACTTCTGGACAAACAATAACCCTATTTTGATAGCTTTGCATTATATGTGAGCCCTCCCAAATGTAGTGTATGAAATAAACTATGGTTTAATAAAGCATGGCTTACCAAATGCAAAGTAGGTCATATATTGTTGATTCCTATGCTAAACATGAGAGATATTTAGCCTCTCCCCACTGAATCTCAGTCGAATGTTTATTCAAGGAAGTCTTTTCCCTACAAGAACCATCTTGCTAGATTCAAGTCTTTAAATCTATGTAATCCCAAGGCATACTTTTTTTTCTGTAGAGGGCAGCAAAGTGCCTTTTTTCTTGTTTGAATCAGTCAAAAGCGCTTGTTTCTCATAAGAAAAGGAAGCAGTGATTGTGTTTACATAAATCTGAAGTTCTGGGCAGTTTCAGAATGAATGCTTTTAGTGGAAGATTTACATGACAGGATTTTAAAATATGGGAATCTCTAATTCCCACTCTAAATTTCATTTCTGCTCTCTTTTATTATTAGAATATCTACTTTATGTTGATAAATTGCTTTTAATCCTACACTACCCAGATGGGAGGGGGCCAAAGTCAGGTGGGTGTTTCTCCTTCCATATTATGGAACGGTTTCCCCCCGCAGGAAATTAGATTTGTCTCAATTCTATTAGCATTCTGGAAGCAGGTGAAAACAGAGCTTTTCCAAACTGTTAGATAACACCACTGGAATGTTGTCTATAACTCTCCATTTCAGTTTAAATTGGTTGAATTGTGTTTTTAGTAAAAGGCGAATGATTTATACGATCTGAAGAGAATCCATTGTTTTCAGATCATTATATGCGATGTATTTTACCTAGCAGAATGGTGTGTACAGTCTGCCTTCCCTTAAGTTTACAGCTCCTCGTTTAGTGACTGCCTCCTTTAGCGACCGTTCGCAGTTACGACGGTGATGAAAAAGTAACTTTGCGACCCATCTTTGCATTTACAGCCTCTGCAGGTCCGTAAAGCAAAGGGAAGCTGAAGTCAGATCGTAAGCACAGTTGCAGGTTCACTTAGCAACCACTTTGCTTAGTGCCTGAGTTGCCATTCCTAATTGTGGTCACTAAATGAGGACTGCCTGTATATCATTCTTAAACGCTATATATCCCTTGCAGGAACACCACTGAGCACCATGCTTGAGTAGCGCCTAAAGCTGTTGCATTGAATATAGTTATCCAAAATGCAATGACCGACTATGTGCTATCAAGTCAGCATCAACCCATAGCCACCATATAGATAGATTTTCTCCAGGAAAAAATGCAATGGTCCATGAATTGAATTCCCGGTAGAAGGTCTGAACCCTATAGAACAGTGTTTCTTAACCTTGGCAACTTTAAAGTTTGTGGACTTCAATTCCCAGAATTCCCCAGCCAGCATAGCTGGCTGGGGAATTCTGGGAATTGAAGTCCACAAATCTTAAAGTTGCTGAGGTTGAGAAACACTGCTATAGAATAAGATCTGGTTGTGTATGCCTGATTAAACCCAACAAGGAAGAAATCAGTCCCATGCTACTATACCTTCTAGTGATTTGTGTTCATGATTTGTGTATGTGTATGTTATCCTGGATGTTTTGTGCTCACCTCCAAGAGTCATATGTTTGCGACAATATCCACATCTGATCCATCTGTCAATCCAACTCGTGGGATAAAGCTTCAGAAAGTTAGACAATATTACACTGGAGGCTGCTTTAGAGCAAGTCAACCAAAGGTCATGTGGGCTGGGTGTTGAAAGCAGATTGGGGAGACTGATTTAAGCCATATGAATTAACGGGCCTGATTAGCATGTTGGCCTGAAGTCCTTGAGAAGATTTTGCAAGGCAGACATTTGGGATGAGGGCTCTACTTTGCTCTGCCTTGGTTAGACTGGCTGGGACAAGAAGAGAACTAGGCTGTGAGGATTTGTGGTCTATTATGGCATGTTTCACAATTCAGGAGATAAAATAATTCATTTGTTTCGGCACAGCATGTGAACACAACCATTTTGTTGACCCAGGTTTAAGATTCAGCCTTTGAGATGAGCACCATGATGCTGTTGTTTCTTTAATTTTTTTAAAAAATGAGAGTGCTGTTTTTACACTCTCTCTTCACTAACACTCCCAACACACGGTTTCACATTGCACACCTGCCACTTTGGATGTCTTCTCCAGGCCCCCGCGTTTCACCTTTTCACTCCCAAAGTACCTAGAGATACTTTCTTTTCTATTTCTGAAGCATCCACCCCCTTTGTTTCATTTCTTTTTAATGAATGTTAGTCACTTAAAAGCTCTCGCTCAGTGCCCTTTACCTCCAACCCACATCTTCAGCACTACACATTTAGGACAATTTGATCTATCCTGGTTCCACCCCCTCTGTCTCCATAACAAGTGAATTTGGAAAATGTGCTGTGCCTCTCTTGTGGATATACTTATTATATCTGAGATACCTTTTGCATTCATTTATGGGGGAGAGAAAAGGGGTACAGTTAGTAAATGGCATCTGATGAAGGGTCCAGCAGACAGCTGGTTCAGGATTATGACTAAGAGACTGATCTATTAATCATGAAGGCCTAGATTGAATGTCACGTCCCCCATGAACTCGCTAAATGGCTTTAGCTGAGCTACTCTCTCAGCCTCGTTCTATTGACAATACTGTAGGTGGTGGGTCCCTTATTTGCAATGACAGCTCAATCACTAAAGCAAATATAAACCTAATCAAATGCTATACCTAAAATTAAGCATAGAAGTAACCCATCCGACGTATCTCCATCCTTTGCCCTTCAAAATAAACAATTCAGTATAATAAAATAGTTGTCTTAGTGCAAGGAAAAATAACATATGATAACCTCATATTACAGTTAAAGCTAGAGTTCTGAAGAATGATACTCAACCGTTAGCTATGGGCTACCCTAAATTGTGCCCCACACATGTCTAGGAGATTGTCCTTGATGGCTTGGGAATGGATCCCTTCTGATGTAAAGTTTGATGTACACACACGCGACAGTACTGCTAATCATGGCACTTGTTTGAAATTGCTAGACAGGGTTTAATAATTGGGCCTCTGGACCCAAAATACCTTTGGGGCACCTTCAAATTATGGGCCTTGTTGATTAGTGCAAGACTTCTGAGTGAATAGATCCTGCCAGAAAGTGAAATACATCAAGGCTAATGGGTGTGCCAGAATATCTTCTTCTTCTTCTTCTTCTTCTGAAGATTCATTACAAAGAACAAGAAGCAAGCGTAAGGACTGCGGGAAACCAAGTGGTTTGGTATAGAGGAGGGGGTGAGACAAGAATACAGATTGTCCCATATCTGTTTAACCGACACAGCAAACATATTAGAAAGATGGCAAGACTGGAAGAGATGGAATCAAAATTGGAGGTTGAAATGGTAACTCTTTGAAAATTGCAGACCAGACCATTATCACTCAAAAGAAGGCTTCAAGAAGCTGATTCTAAAAGTCAAAATGGAAAGGGATAAACTGGGATAATGTTAAATACTAAGGAGGCAAAGACAATGTTTTAGCTGGGTGCTTAGAAAGCAAAGAACAGAAGATGCAATATTTTGTTATCTTGGTCTCAAGAAGGCATTCAAGATGGATGGTAAATATTAATTCTAGGGAGGAGGCAATGAAATACTTAGATGAGATCATGAAGGCTAAAGTCTCTTCAGTAACAAAGATCAGCCTAGTTCAAGCAACAGTCTTTGTTTGATAACGTTCAACTGACAAAGGTGGACCCAAAAATGGTGAGAGAAAGAAGACAAATACATCTGAATTACAGCTTTGGAAACCTTGGGGAATCTACTAGTGTGGATTGCAGAAGAAAAAACCAACTGTCCAAGACCAAATCAAGTCCAGTTGCTCCCTAGATTGATTAACAAGCAAAAACTCACCTATTTTGGGCATAAGATAAAAAAGGAGATGGACTAGAACAATGTTTCTCAACCCTGGCAACGTGAAGATGGGTGGACTTCAACTCCCAGAATTCCCCAGCCAGCATGGCTGGCTGGGGAATTCTGGAAGTTGAAGTCCACCCATCTTCACGTTGCCAAGGTTGAGAAACACTGGACTAGAGAAAAGGATTGTGCTTGTGAGGTTGGTGGAAGTAGAAGGAGGAGAAGACAATGGATTGGGTGGGTGCACAGGTTCAAAGAGATCACAGGGTGGTCCCTGGAAAAGTTGTGTGTTATTACTAAGGACAGATCAAGATGGCATGTGTTTGTCCTTAGATTGACTAGAGGTCAAGCTTCACTCAATAGCACTCAACTAGAAGAGCAATGAACCATGCACCTTCATATGCATTTTGATGACTGTGATGTGAAGGGACTGTATTTTTGTCAACATTTTTTTTATACAGCTCTATAATTCCTAGTAGAGAGTTTAGCATCCCACCTTTTGTGTAGGAACTCAAGGTGAGATACATACTGCTCCTTTCTCCTATTTTTCCTCACAACAGCAATCCTGTGATGTAGGTTGGGTTGAGAAGGAGGGGCTGGCCCAGAAGGGAGCTTCCATGACTGAGGGGGATTAGAACCTGTGTCTCCCCCAGTAGTCACCACTGGACCACCCTGGCTCTTGGGTTGAGAGGAAGGGACTGGGTCAAGATCTCCTAAGGGATGAGAACCTGGGTTTAGAATGTTGCATAATGAGTTGTTAAGAGAAGGCTCTGTTTGAGGTGGGTCTGGAACAGCCCTGGGCCAGAAGTGGGGGCATGTGGTTCACAAACTGAAAGAGATAGTCTAGGTTTTATCTCTAGGAGAATGAGCTCTTGCACATGAACACGAGATCAGAATGCGAAGCTCCCCATTACATGAAGTACTCTTGAAGTTTCCTGAGCCAGTATATGGTTGGGTGGCTATCAGTGATGATATTGAAAAGGTTGGTTGCAAGAAAATGCATCAAGGGAGGTTATAAAGGTGATAGGAAAGGGGGTAAGGATTTCTCCTTGCCCTTTACTTACAAATCCAGTAATCTCTAAAGGCTGCTTTGCAGGAATGAAGGAGCATCTTCAATAAGTTGTGTGGTAACAGGTACTTGAGGGCATCTTGAAAGCCAGCTGGGGGGCATTTTGTCCCTTGTTTTCCTAGATTATTCCTCCTCCTCCTCTTCCCCCCTCCTCTTCCCTCCCCAACCTGTTGCCCGTTCTGGATTGCTCCCACCTTCTCTTCATGACCCAAACTACCCGTTACACATCCACTCCACCTGTATTTCTTTGAATTTTCATTCAGTTGAAAAAAAGTGGCCACCTTATCTCAATGTGCAGCAATGATTCTGTGGCACAAAAACTGCCCTTTTTAAAATAGTTCCCCAAATCTTTTATGTTGGGGTGTGGGTAGATTTGACAATGATACATCTCTGTGGGAAATGCATCTGAAAACTCAAGGAATTTGTAGGTAAGTAGGGTAAATTCAGAGGGAACGTATCAATAATATGGTGAAGCCCAAGGCGTTTTGTGCACAAGGCATCCGAATAGCAATGGCTTTGCACCACAGCTCTTGGCCCAGAAGAATGAACAAGGCTACGGAGCTCTGAGAACTAATGCAAAAATAAATTTCTACAAAGTCATCAAACTCCTTGCTTCCCTTGATCAGCAAGATCTTCCTGTCAAGAAATAGCTTGTAATTGTCCAGGGCATTAACTCCCCTGAATTTCAGCAATCAGAATTAAGTATGTGTCATCGCTCCTGTCTTTGGGATCAAAATATAAGGGGGGAAATTGATTTCTCCCTCTCTTCTCCTGCTTGCTCTGATCCTCCACTTAATAAAACATTATATTTTCACATGCCAGGAGTAAACAAAATGCTTGGGGCTACCTGTCAGACAGGCCAAGATAGCTGAGATTCATCTTCATAGGAAATCAATTGCCTAGGGCCGCAAGAATGAGCAAGCCCCAATTAAAAGTCTTTTGCAATCTCTGACCTCATCATTCATGTCAACTCAAGTTAGAGGACAGCCCTGCAGGGTGCTAGATAAGCCCCAGAGAGAAGAAGGTCATAGGTGGACTTACCCTCAAAGCATCCATAGCTTTTTTGCTTGTTTTGGGGAAAGGAACAATATAATGTGGTTGGGAGGGTGTCTTCTTCTCCGGAGCCCTGGCCACAGAAAACTGAGGAAGCCAAGAAAGTGAAAATAGGACACTGCAGTCTTTTTGATGGACGAGGGGGAAGCTGGAGAAGGTTCTCTACAGATATGCAAGTGCACCTCCTATCACAGGTTGTCCTTGAACCTCTATGGCCCCCCAAGCTGATGCTTTTGGATGGACCCAGCACCTTGGAAGACCAACAGGTGTGCATATGTGAGCTCATTGTGAGTCATCATGAACTTAAATATTGTTAAGTGATGTTTGCACACCTGCTGCTCCTTTGCTACAACTTGCCCTCAAGATGTTGTTTCTTGAAACTGCTTTCTTCAGGCCAAATAGAGCTGGACCAGCCCAGGATCCTCTTCCCATGACTTATCCTTCAAAACAGAAGGGCGGAGTTAAACAGGCTTCTTATGAAATGTGGTTAATAGGTGGACAATTGGGTAAGGTGGGGGGGGGCTGTGCCTGGCTGCGTCTTCTAATCCACTTTTGCAGGCTCTGGAGCCTCTCCATTAAATGCTAAACTTCAGGTGCTGCTATTTTAAGGTGAAGAGCACATGGAAATACAGAAGTGGTACACTTAGAGTGTATTTTCCATGGCTGAGTGGAATTTTTCTCCACCCATCCTTGAGTTCACAGAAAACTAGACCAGCATGAATTGTGCATCCCAGCTGCTGATCTCTCTCCCTGGGGAGGAAAATCAGATTTGATCTACCTGGAGGCTGCCCTTGGCCATGTCAATTCCAGGGGAAAAGGCTACCTTCACACAGGTACAGCCAAGAACATCTGAAGCCTGTCCCACTCAAGGGCTGAGGATAAGATGAAGGCAATGACCTGGGGACACAGCCAAAGAAAGATGTTGCCAGGACACGTTTGTGGCATAGTTAGGGGCCAGTGGGGAAAGACTCTTAATGCAGCTGAGAAAAATGGAGCGCCTCCCTCCCAACCCCCTCCCCCCGGGGGAAAAAAGAAAACCCAGAAAATATGAAGCCTACCTATGTGCCCAACAGGGTTTATCTACTTTGCATCACCATCCTGACTTTCCTTCCCTCCCTCCTCAAACTAGTAGTTTGTCCTGGAGCACTTTAGATGTAATGTGTAGTTTGGCTTACTTCTAGGGGCAGTGGAAATGGATGAAATGTGACACAGGTTGGGATGAAGCAATAACTGAAGGAGTGCTGGTGAGTACCTGTCCTTTAAAAGGCCGCCATTTTATAAAATGTGCAACCACTTTAATATGTAATGCACTACAGCTCCTCCCAGTTCAGGCTCCACAATTCTTCCTTCCTTCTCCTTCTCCTTCTCCTTCTCCTTCTCCTTCTCCTTCTCCTTCCAAGCATTTATTAACAACTTGAAATACTCATTTGTATAAACCTCAGAATATTCTGCTTTGGTAAGAGTAGGCAATATGGCAAACTTTAAAGTTGAATAAAACTGAGATCTATGATTCTCTCTTTCTTATTCAATTCCCTCTCTGACTAGCTTTAACTTAGAATTAAGTATAGATGAAATATTCTGGACTTTAAGGGTCCAAAATTTAATATTTAGAGGTTTTTTTATCTTCTCATGGAGAGTCTACTTCTTTTCTTTTCGCTGTGCTATTTTTGCTGAGTGTAAATTTTCTTTGATTAACTTCATTTTTTAAAAGTCTGCTAAGATGGTAATGGAGAAAAAGACACGTATTTAGTTGATTTAAGACAGAATCCATACAATATTATGTAAACAGCAATATCTTATGCCATGTTTCAAAACAGGATTAAACATCAATGGAACTAAGATTTTACATAAAAATGGATTAAACCATCTTCTCAGCAGCCTTGAGAGAACTTAAGTTGTCCAGATGCATTGATTATGTGCCAACAAGTTGGTGTCGACTCTTAGGAACCTTATAGATAGATTTTCTGCAAGACAAATTCTCCAAGACAATCTGTCTTCCTTTAGGTCTTCCAACGGTGCCACTGGAACTGAGTCCCTCCCCTTTGCTGCTGGTCGTCCTCTTCTTCTCTTTCCTTCCCCCTTTCCCAGCATCAGAGCCTTCTCCAGAGAGCTGGGTCTTTGCATCATGTGTCCGAAGTAGGATAATTCATTTGTGCTCTGAGTGAGAACTCGGTTGATCTGTTCGATGATCCATCGGTTTGTTTTCCTGGCTGTCCACAGTGTTCTCAGGAGTCTTCTCCAACCCCAAAATTCAAAGGTGTCGACACTCTTCAAAGTCCAACCTTGGTTTCCATAGAGCGTCAAAGGGAATACCATGGTTCGCACAATTCTGATCTTTGTAGGTGCAGACACATCACGGCATCTGTAGTCCAAAATGATTTACACAGATTACAAAGAAGTGTACCCAAGTTTACAACACTGCAAATGACATTCTAGTTAGGACTCCAAAACAGGCTTCTTCAAGAGGATGTTCAGATAGAGTGGCCTTGAACATTCATACTCCTTTTGGTCCACCACGTAGGAAAGCCACTGAGGTGGGAATGGTGAATTAGGAGAGAGATTGGGCAACATTTTGATAGCAAGAGCACCGGTTAATTTTTTTTGAGAAGCTGTGGGCCATAATGGATAGATTGATGATTGAAACTAGACAGACTTCAGTGTATTTTAATGATTTGGGGCATTTCCTTTGTTTTTTAATAAGTAGTTTAAGCAATGTTTTAGGATTTAAATTGCAGTCTTAACATGTCAAGAAGCCATGGCACAGATTTTTGGAAACTCTTGTGGTGGGGAGGAGGGCTGAAGAACTGATGAAAAAGTGGCTCAGTCTGGGGTGACTGCAGGAGGGTCAAAAAAGTCAAAATGGCAGCCACATTGATGCAATAGGTCACAGTGATACAGTATAAACAAGGGTGGGGCTTTGATCACAAGGTGGTGGCCACTATCTTGACTTCTTGACCACTCCCTGCAGACTACCCTGGTCAGGCAGGGGCTTCTGCAGTGAGGGTCAGAAAAGTCAAGATGGTGGCCACCGCCATGTGATTGAAGCCTTGCCCCTTTTTACCCATGCTGCGCATTAAAAGAGGCAGGGCTTCCGTTACCCCGTCATGGCCCCATCTTGAGCCCCCCTGCTGACACCCCTGGGTTTAGGGCCCACATCTGGGGCCCTGAATGCCCACCCTACTCTAGCGGAAAGCAGTTCCACGGGGCTGCTTCTGAGCGTGGAAGGGGCATCCAGGTGGGGTGGGCCGTTATGCTCAGTACCCCTTCCTGGGTCTGTGCACAAGGAGGGTACGAAGGCTATTTTCCCCCCGCTTTCTTAAGCCCAAAGTCCCGAGCAGCATTAGATGTTCCTGAAGCAAATGAACCTCTCCAGATCAATATTTGAAGTTTGAGGCTGGAGAAAAAGGCTTTTGCTTCTTGCCAGGGAATCAGGTTTTAATGGTCTCGTTTTCTGTGGGCTGGAGAACCCTCCGTTGCAGAGGCTTCATTCTCGGCCCGTGAGAGAGGCGAGAGCCTTGAATCCCGGACTTTGGAAAGAGCTCTGCAAAGAAGCGTCTTTCTCCGGCATCTCCACCTTTAGCAACCCGAGGCAGGCTCAGCTGGGCTCTCGGGTTGGCCCAACTGGGTGCCCTTTCGGTCAAGCCACGGCCCCTTCCATCTCCGTCTCTGACCAGGGCGGGTGTAAAACAGGGATAGACCTAGAAAAGTCACCGAAGTCTTAATAGCTTACTGTGGGTTTGTGAAAACACGGTTCAGGTCATAGCCAGCTCCCCTAGGCTATGCTAGGGGACAAAACTCAGCAACTTCAGGTGTTTTTTCCCAAACACAGGGAATGGAAAGGATGGAATTCTTTGCTGATAAATATGAATCTATCTTTTCTTTTTCCTTCTTTTTTTTTAAAGAAGGAACAAGATTAAGGGAGGACAAGATGATCAAAGGCTATGGCAACTAAATGGAGCCTCTGTGTGCCAGCGCAGCCTATCTTAAAGAACAGTCTCCAGGGGGTAAGACTAAAAAACAATTAATAGATTAAAAATGATGATGATGATGATGATTATAAATTTTAAAAAACTTAAAAAAAACACACAGGGCAAAGAGAAAACAGCAGATGTTACTAACTACGGAGCCACCTCAGTGGTCACCTCTTCCCAGCATTAATATCTAAAAAAAGTCAAGATTTGACCTTGCCAAAAAATGACCACCCAATTGTTGTGCAGAGCGCAGCAAAGTTCTCAAAAACTCTGCTCTTAGGAAAAATACACATCAGCATGAGAGCTTGCAAAATGCAATGTCCATATTTTGCTCTCCAAAGAAATTCCAGTCAGAAAATATAGACTAACTGGTTTTTATTGAGAAAAATGCAAAACTCCATAAAATACAAGTTGCATACAAAATATAGGATATAACAAAGACTTCTTCTCCTCTTAGCTTCCAAGACTTATCCACAACAAAGTCTCTAGCTAAAAACTCTCAGAGAAGAGGTACACTACTTGGTTATTAGTTACAACTACATAACCCATAAAACTACATGATGGATAAAACTATACACGACTGACAGGCTGGGCATCTAGCCCTCCTGTTATATTGCCAGCATGTACCCCCCCCCCCCGAATAACTAGCATACACATTACAATAGGTGGCAGTAAAAAGCATAACAGGGTCACAAGATGCTTTGTTTAAATTAACTCATACAGTAGACATAACAATATTGTTGTACAGATAACGGGATGACTTTCTTCCCATGAGAAAATCCTGACACCGATATCATTACTGAATAATGATTATAAGTTATTTACGCTGATTTTCGCTGAGAGAATGAAGATGGCTTTACGGGACTTTATTCACGAAGATCAGTGTGGGTTTTTACCTAAAAGACAGCCGAGGGACAATATTAGAAACATACAGGATATTTTGGAATATTGGGACAACATCATGAAAAACAAGCAGCGTTGATTTTTCTTGATGGGCAAAAGGCCTTTGACAATTTGAACTGGACGTTTTTGTTTAAAATTCTGGAGGATGTGGACTTGGGTGAGAATTTTATCAAATGGATAGAATCAATTTACACTTCACAGAAGGCACAATTCCCCATTGTGAACGGGGAACTAACAAAACAGAAAGACCCAGAAAGGGACCAGACTACAGAAAGGGGGATTCTGGGAGTTGAAGTCCACACCTCTTCAAGCTGCCAAGGTTGAGAAACGCGGCTCTGGAGTGGCTAACTTTGCATCAGACTGGTTTGTAGCAAAATGGAGGCAATGTCCAGTCTGGTTCCTAATATATGGTCCATCTCAGGTGGGGCTTGCTTGCACTGGATGGATGTTTTCTCAGCACGTTAGGCGCTTGGGTTATCGGTGCTGGCTTGTTGTATTGTTTGCGTCTTGATTATGGAGGCTCAGCGTATGTCCGTCAGAGTTGGATACTGCTTATCCATCCGAATAATACATAGAAGGATTCTTGAAAGCAAAAGGTTGAGCAGCCATACCACGTGAAGAACTTACTCTACTTCCTAGCACACCCCTGGGGACCGCATGTTCCTGAAAGCAAAGCAGCAGCCACAGTGTGTAACAAGGGGCAGGGCGGGCTAGTGGGAAGATGCTGGACGTGGAGCAAGGGGACTTGAGTTCTAGCCTGTCCTGAGTGACTTTGGGCCAGCCATTCTCTCTCAGCCCAGCCCAGCCCACCTCATCGAGTCATCATATTCCCTTCAAGGCCGTCTCCATGGCTCTGGGCAAGGCTCTTGAGTGTGGGGGCGGAGGGGGGTTCCCGGGTATTATGTTAATGGAAGGTTGGCATGAGGTGGCTGCGAGTGAGGAAGAGGAAGGCTTGCAGAGATGTGTCCAAGGTGAAAAGTTTGTGCTCATGGGCTTAAGCAGCATGCAGGCAACTGTCACGGTCTGTGGGGATGGCCTTGGGAGACAGGAAGAAGAGCTGCAAATGGGACCACTGGCATGTAAAGGATGTCTCAGCCCACAGAGGGAAAAGGGGTGTGGGAAACATTTCAGAAGGAACGCTCCCTGGTTTTCCAGAGACTAACAGGGAGGAGGGGAGAAATGCTTTCAGACTTGCAAGGCTCTGTCGGTGTAACTCAGGGGGGTGCTCCTTGTCCAGATTGCCCCTGGAGGGATAGCAGCAGTTTGGGAACCCTCTTGCCTGCAACGCCGCAGAGTCGTCCTGTGCTCCCTTGGGATTGCGGGCAGCGCCATCTGACCTCTCAGAAGGGCACCAGGGTCAGGAAAGCTGCAGGGCACCGATCTCAGGTTTAAAAAATTTCAGCAGCGCTGGGAGGGATGCTCTGCCCAAGTCAGGAGAGGTGAGATGGTAGACAAGGTCTCTCAGGAGCAGTGGTAGAAAATGTCACCTCCTCTTTTCTCCTTCTCCTTCTCCTTCTCCTTCTCCTTCTCCTTCTCCTTCTCCTTCTCCTTCTCCTTCTCCTTCTCCTTCTCCTTCTCCTTCTCCTTCTTGTCTGTCTTCTCCTTCTCCTTCTCCTTCTCCTCCCCCTCCCCCTCCCCCTCCCCAGTTTGGACCATGTTTTTCTGGAAAACATCACAGGAGCTGTCTTCAAACCATGAAACTGCGCCGATACCCTTGTTTTGCTTGCAGATTGCAGTTTAATTGCACGCTCACCAGGAGGAGCACAAGACTTGATTCATACCCAAGTTAGACTGCAAATTCTGGCTGGGGAATTCTGGGAGTTGAAGTCCACACATCTTAAAGTTGCTAAGTTTGAAAAACACTGACTTATTGGATATTATATCCTGCCTTTCATTAGGAGCTCAGGGAGGTGTGCATATGACTTCCTCCTCCCATTAATGACGACCTTGGGAGGTAGGCTGGGCTAAGAGGAAAAAGTGGCTGGGGGGGGACTAGAACCCAGGTCTTCCCACTCTTCACCCAGCAGTGTCCCCACTAGACCACCCTTCCTTTCCCTGGAATTTAGTCTTCTAGACAGAGATTTATATTTAGGTTGGTTCTTGCAGCCCTCTTTCCTTAGACTTTCCTTACAACTCAGTGAAGTCAGTTGCCGAAAACAGCTGATAAATGAAATGGTGAAGTAAATGAATCAATAAATGATCAACCTTAAATAAATATTTGATGATTTATTTTGTCCAGTTCGTGGGTTGCCATAATCTGACAGTGAAGTCCTGCATAGTTATTTATTAGAACTAGATCCCACCTTTTCAGTGAGGAGTTTAAGGCAAAGTATGTCATGCTCCCTCCTTCCATTTTATCCTCACAACAACCCTGTGAGGTAGGCTGGGCTGAAAGAGAGTGACTGGCCCAATGCCATCCCATGACCTTTGAAGACTCCTGATCGAACACCTCCAATGCTACTCCACCCTGGTTCTTATTGCTGGATTACAATTTCCATCACAGAATCATAGAGTGGGAAGAGACCTAAGAGGTCATCAAGTCCAACCTCCTGCACACTGCAGGATTCACTACACCAACCCCAACAGAGGACTGTCCAGCCACTGGGAACCTCCCATGAAAGGGAAGAAACCACTCCATGGGGTAACTTATTCCACTGATTGACAGCTCCATCATCCCCATCTTTATCGTTTGCTTATTTTTCTCTCCCCCCTCTCTCTCTCTCTCTCTCTGTGTCTTGTTCTGATTTGGGGGTGGGGGGGAGAAGAGCGTCCATTTTTCAATCACAGGCTGTAGTTGCAATTTTGACAAGAGCTTGGTCAGCACCCCTGGCCTGCATGGGTTACTGATCAAGCCATTGTTCAAAGAAACGCAACGGAGAATAAGTTAAAAGTTGAGTGCAAAACATCGAACCATGGGTGTTTCCCGACTGCAGAATGTGAGTCACCAGATGAAAGCGAAGGGATTATAAAATTGCTTATTTTAAGAGGTACACCCTGAGTGGCAGCCTGTGGATGATGGGAGGGCACATTTAACACGTTGGGCAGGTAAAGGCTGCAGCGACGGAAGACATTTCCACAGATAGGCAGGGCCAGAATCATTTGGTTGGAATTGCTGGGGGAGACATCAGCAACCTCAGATATACGGATGGGACCATTTTGATGGCTGGAAGCGAGGAAGACAACTTAAGGAGCCTCTTAAGAAGAGAGCATGAGTTATTCTGCTGGTCAATATTAAAACATAGTTTATAGTCATAGTTCATGTCAGAAAGGCAACGGTAACCCAGTGCGAGAGACAGAGAAGAAGCTGAAGTGATAATACACTTCCTAAGATGGTGATGATGATAATGATGATGACTTATTACATTTATACGCCACCTGACTGCCAGTGATTCTGGGCGGTTTGCAAATGATTTAAAATGTGAAAAAGTTGACAATAGAAACAACAACAAACAAGTTCACGCTGTCAACAGATGTGCACATTGCCAAGGGTATCGTTTTCCTAGTTGTCACGTTTGGCTGTGAAAACTGCACCATCAGAAAGCCTGAACAACAACAACAAGAAAGGGTACCTTTGAACTGTGGTGCTAGAGAAGGGGGTGGACAACCCGTTGGACCAGGAGGATCGTTCAGTTTCGATGAAGTCAAACCAGATGACTCACTAGCAGCATTAATAATGAAACTAAGACATAAGCATTTTGGACAGATGTGGGAAGGGAAGAGTCATTGCAGAAGATGCTGATGTTGGGAAAATTGAAGGTAATCAGAAAAGGGGCTGGTATAAGTATTGAAAGGAGCAAAGCAGATGTTTGCATGAAGTGGAGCTTGGAAGAGACACTATGAGAAGCTCCAGTTCATGTCTGTAAGTGGGAAGCATGTGACATCGCATGCGTGTCATTGCACTGATTATGCAAGTACAAAATTTACATGGTTTGTGCAGTGACATAACACAAGTGAGAGCACTGTAGTATCTACCAAATGCCTAGACTCAAAATCCCTGCTGTTGTCCATCAGGTGGACCAGCAAGGTGTGTGAACCAGGCCATCACGTTAAACCATAATCCCCCAGCCCAGCATGTGTTGCCTGTCAACTGGCTTTATGCTGTTGTAATACAAGCTCCACCCCTTTTTGTCTGTGTCCGTTGTCCCACCATCCATACAAAAGGGATGGATCTTGCACCATGACAGCGTGACCCTGCTTCTGTCATTTGCCTTTCCTAGACTTGTGCTGAGATTGTAGGGGTTGAAAATCCAAAACATCTGAAGAACATACTGGGGAAGCCTAGTCTGGACTTCTTTGATGATCCCAACTGGAGAAACAGAGCAGTTGAACTTGTAAAAACAGCCCTATTCCCAAATGCTCTGTCCTCGTTTTGGTGGAGTGGGGTGGAGGAAACATGCATAAAGCCAGATAGCAGCTAGAGGGCCTTTTGAGATGGCTTGAAGAATAATTGTGGTTAATGATCTATAAGGTATTTAGAGGAATTGAGATTCGCATTCAAGCAGGTGGCTACAAAACAACGAAGGTGATGGTGCGAATGATAATTTTCATTCAAGTCTTCCAACTCTGGAAAAAGAAATTGACTTGACTTCTAGATATAAACTAGAAAAATGCAAAGCTGTTGAAATTGCTAAAGTGAAGGAACAGGATATAGCATTTCAGAAACTTTTTCTGCCGGGGGTGACACCATCTGAAGAGTCTTTCTGTCCTAAGACTCTGCTGACCTGGTATTTCTTCGTTGGCTCCATCTTGAGTTTTAAGATTAACGTCTGCTTTTTCTTTAATACCTCCTTGTTTGATGCATCTGGATTTGGTGAAGATACGGAAGGCTGTATTGCTGTGGCAAACGTCTCTGAGAATTGCTAGAGAGTTGCTTTGAACTAAATCATAACAGGTTTGGTTTGGAAACTGTGCTAAGCGAAAAAGTTGGATGAACGAGGATATGAGAACACTGCCATTTTACCTCTTCACAAATTGGCTCTTCAACCAAAAATTTAGGCTTAATTTTTGCATGCTTCAGAGTGACCACTCTTGGGGGCTTAGGGGACCCAAAATTTAATCCCCTGACATCCCTTATGGTTATAGATTCCTGGGGCTTTCTAAACCCTACTTGGTGACTGCTCCAGGTCTGGATGCAGGATAACCCCGTGACTGTTAAAGAACAGTGTGCAAAAACGGTAGCACGTGCTTGTGAACTAGACATTTTGGCTTAGATGGTGGGATCAACAGTATCGCAGTCCAGCTTGAACTGACAAAAGCTTAACTGATGGCCGAGTCCTGAACCTGTCACTTGTCCACATCCAGAAAAAGCCGATGTCAGCTTGACTTTTCAGCTCACCACTGGCTGAACACAACGGCCAGACATTCCCACAGCCTCCAAAGGCTGAGGAAGGTTCTAGGATGGCGTGTGGACTGCAGTTCCCAGAATCGCTTGGCCAGCTTTGCAGTTGTAGATGATCCTGGCCTTTGAAAACCACCCATCTGGGGGGCATCAAGTATGAGGGAGGTTGATCAATCTTTAGGGGAAGGAGAAACCTTGGCACAAGTGAAGTCCCACCATGCTTTCTTGGAAAACTCTCTCACTGGGCTATACAAACCTCATTCAAGGCCAGTCAGGTGGAAGGGATCCATTTTAGAGTATTGTCAGAGGACATTATGAGGCACAATACGAGTGTGCTCTGTTTCCAAGAGCTGGAGGCTGTTTTGCTTTGCCCTTTGTGTAGCCTGACTCTCTTGCTTCTGCATTGGGTACCAATGAATGCCAGAGGGCCTGGCTGCAAAGCCTGATCAAAACAAATCAAGGATTCAGCTTTGACAGATTACATAACTCAGTGGCGTTATGCAATTGCTGACAAGAGCATTACGGTCCCCCTTAGAGGCATTGTGCTTCTTGACCAAAATAGCAGGGTACAGGCTGTTTAGCTGGACATCTGCAAATCCGACAATCCTGATTAACTAAGACTTTTTGCAAATCCCTGAAAAGCAATCTCAGGATGGCCGCTGCAGCAGGCATGAGCAAGCTGTCCAAGCGCATTTGGGATACTGACACATCATCTAATCAAAATGTGCAAAATCTGTGACAGATTCTGGCAGGAAGCAATGCGGCCAACTTGATTATGAACTATGTCCTGGTTCAACTCACTTTCCCCTGGTTTTTCAGGATCTTCTGTGCCTAATCTGGAGCCAGGCATTTCTGTGACCTATGACATTTTGCTAGAGAGAAGATGGGCATCTGGACTGCCTGCAGACTGATACCTAGAAACTTGGCCCCATTTCTTTATGTAGCACCATCCCAAAATCCAGAAAGATGGCCCATCTGCTTTGTCAATAATGAAATACATTTGTTGCTCAGCACAGAAAAACATTCTGCATTTTGTTTCTGCAGAAATACCTCTGTATTTCTTCTGAGCAGCCTTTTACCATTCCCTGGGTGTGCCCCTTCTTGTCCGGTGAATATCCCCTCTGGCGGGCGCTCCCTGGCTATGTCCTTACAATTCATTTAGACTTATGGAAAACCTAGCAAATACATTTCAAATGTTGTGAAACACATTTGCAAAAGTTATATTGGTTAGTTTTGTAGCTCAGCATGTGCAAACCCTGCAGGATAAGCTTACCAAAATGCAAAACCAGGAAGCAGATTAATTCAGTAACTGAGTTTAGCTTAATGTGTGAACGCAGCCATTGTGTCCTGTTAAAGGTGGCTAATGGCCAGCATTCTGCTGAACTAGGAATCATACTGCTAAAAGCAGCACCAGAAAGCAAGGTGATATCTTATTAGCTACTTCACACATGCTAGACTAGGTAAAAATGGGACTGGATAGTTTGGTGGTCCAGTACGTTGTGTGAACCAGGCCATCATGTTAAACCATAATCCCTCAGCCCAGCATAAAACAAGGGAGCAATGAGGGAGATGTCCCTTAACTGGCTGAAATTGATGGGAGATTTTCTGTTGGTTTTTAAAGACAGAGAGAACCAGAAATAAGTTTACAAAAGACAAGACTTGCCGACCCACAAGCTTGGGAAGGGTTGGGAGGTGATTCTAGCTGCAATCCAGGATGGCATCACAGCTGGTACCTTCAGTAAAGAGACAAGCCAAAACTGCATGGACAGGGACGATCAAAAGCAGCTAGGAAGACACCAGTCTTGCCCCTCTGGCTTAAAAGGGGCAGGTCCTCTGTGAGGCAACCACGAACATTCAACTGCAGTCTGGGGCTAATTCATTCTTCCTGCAGAAGAAAGCCTCATTGAGGGCCAAGGTCTCTGCTATTTTTAAGCCCCAACTTAAAATAAACAAAAATTAGCCAGGCTTCCTTTCTGCAAGAACACTGTAAACAGGACTTTAGGGGCAGGGAGAAGATGAAGAAAGGTTTACATGAGTCCTGTAACTTTAATTCTATGGCATTTAAAACCTTATTAAACACTCACTGTAATTCCATTTTTAAAAATGTGCAGCACTTGTTTGAGATGTCCCCTCCAACTTTAACTCTGACACTTGTTCCATATCTTGGGGAACCACTGTATTCAGGCCTGAGTTTTTGGGAGTCCTAAGAAGTCTTTTTATTACTGGAAATTCGTTGTCACACCCAAGGCCCACTCCTCAATGTCTGACCATCAAGGAAAAAAGGACAGACAATACGCCAGCCCTTGTCACTGCATTCCCTCCCCAAAACACAGCCCGAAAAGGAGGTATAAACACAGAGGCAAAGACACTTCATTTCAAAACTGGGAATGGCTTTTCAATCCCACCCACTAGCTTTATTCACACAAACGTTTAATTTACAAAGCTGCTGTCATTCATACACAATCAGGATTTCCACAGTGTTCCAAGAATTTAAATACAATGTCGCACACCAACCCAAGTAAACCAAACAGTTAAAACAATAAAATAGATTTATTCACACACAGGTCCTAGATTTACCAGCTTCTGTGCAAAGAAAGGGGAACAGACTTCTCTAAGACTAGCACTGGAAACTGCACCTTGAAGTCTGGGATTTAAGATGTTCCCTCTGGACACTCCAATTTCTTTCGGGATTTCACGTCCATGTCTGCAGTGGGCCCCGTTTGCACCTGGACCCTGTGGAAAAAACAGGTGGGCTTTGCCGCTCCTCAGGGGCATCTGTGGGAGAAGGGATTAAAAAAACAACAAACCAAGATGGCAGCCATAACCACATGGTTGCCATATGGACTATTGTGACCTTCCCTAATTGCCCTTCAATGCCTGCTCTTCTGGACGAAGCTTCACCCAGATTCCTCAACCGAATGGGCCTCCAGGTGTGCTGGAACTATAATTTCCAGATATTCCTACCAGCCTGGAGGAATCTAGAAATTACAGTCCCAACCTTTCTGGAGGCCTCTCAGGTCAGGGAAGGCTGTGGCCCATGGAAAAGCAGCAGAAGAAATGAAAGAGGATGACTGTTCGGCAGAGATCTTGAAGCTGATTTTTCCCATGTGGAAAAAATTCCGTAAGAGGAAGACCCAGAGTCTTCAACTCAACGCAAGCCGAACATGGCAGAAAGGACTGATCTTTGATACCTCCTGTACAGTGTCCCTTCAACACGGGGGGTGCGCAATCCTGGAAGCAAACACACCGAGACAGGCACACAGCGTCTATTCAACCGCAAGGGGTGAGGTAGCTTTTCCATCGTGCTTATCAAAGACAGGTATTCCAGGAATTAATGTCTGATTAGAAAAAAAAAAGGAATCCAGACATCAACTTCAGACAGCTTTTTGCAACAGTCATTTAATTCCATGCAGGTTGAGAGCTGCTGCTTGCATCAGGACGCCCCAAAGATTTTACCCTGAGAGACTGAGCAACGCTCCTGGGAGAAACGGTGCCACACCCTCAAAAGGCCGGCTCTCAGAGGTCTGGCCGAGTCATCCTCTCTCATTTAGGGACCTTGGGTTCACGGTGCTAAAACGTATAGTGACAGATGCCACAAGGGAGAGGATCTAGCAGCTGTTCACCAATCAGCCCCAAGAAAAACGGGCTGGTTAGAAGTCTACCTTCGAAGGAGAAATCCCAGCCCGCAACGCTACAGATGGCCGCCTTTCAGCCGCTTGGTTGGAGGAAAAACAGATCCGCCCCCTTTCTGACAGCAGGTTTGATTCCACCACTTCCTTGGCTTAGTAAGCGCCACCAGGCAATTTAGCAGACTTAAATCCAGACTACAGCACTGCATACGGCCAGATTGTGTAATATGTTGAAAGAGAAGGACAATGACAAGAGGTTCAAATTGTGATCTCTCTCTCACACACAAAAAAGTTATTGCTCTATAAAAGGACTCTGGCAGTGTTTCGAGACATCTCGGAGGCACAGGGTGGGACCCTGAGGGAGAAAAAGTATTAGGGGAAGAAAGGAAGACAGTGAGGCTCTTCAGCGCAACAGCAGGAGGAGGGAGGGGGAATCCCAAGGACTGAATCCCAACCCCTTCTGTATGGCTCAGGGATACTGAAGGTGCTGCCTAGGAAGGGACCATCTTGCAGAGAGATGGGGTGGGGTGCCTGGATACCCCAGGCAATTTCTTCTGCCTTCCTGCTGTTGATCTCCAGGTCCTGGCTATGCTTCCAGTTCCTAATGGCAATTCAACCATTGTGATTCTTTTCTAGTTGACTTGGACGCACTTGATCGTGGCCAACTGCAACGATGGTTGATGGCCAGTCTCCTCTCCACTACAGATCTAAGGCTACTGTCACCCCTCTGGAACAACATCCGTTGGTACCAAGCAATCCAGCTGCCCCTATGCTGGTGGGAAAGAGTGGACCTATAGCCAGAAATTTCATGCGTTGGGTCTGTCGAGAATGTTATCCTATCCCAACACTGCCTACAATGCAGCCTAAGACGACAGCAGCCCTAGCCTTTGTGAAGGCTACGTTTAACTACCCAGGTATGGTGAACAAAAGAAGTTCTCTCTGCAGCAAGGACAAGCTCTCTTGTTTTCCATCTTCCTTCTAACCTTACGGTGGGGGAAGAGATACTGATACACAACCGTACCAAGAAGTTAAGCCTGGAGCTCTTTTGCCTTCTGGCCTAGAGTCTGCCTCAAAGCCAAATGTAAGTTCAAACTTGGTTTCTCAATTATACAGAACTACACGTGTGTAGGCTCCTCCTCCTTCTTCTTTTGCCAAATTCAGAATCAAATGAAGAACTGTTTGCAGCATGTAGAAGGAAATAGGAAGATATTGCTGGATGTACAAAGATGGGGAAAAGGTTGATGGAACGTGTGGTATGCTTAGAGAAGCTGGCAAGCTGCCAGCTTTGTTGCTAGGTTCTCCCATCCTTGCGATGAAAACTAGGGATCAAGTTGTGGGGAAAGCAGATGGGGAGAAAAGGCTCTGAATGGGCTGGAGCCAAGCACAAACTTCACTTAGTCCTTTAACTCATAAAGACCCACACCACCAACTGTAAACAGCAAACTTAGATGTAAACAGCTTAATATAAAGGCATAGCCAATACTCAAGAAAAACGCCAATCAACCCTAAAATAACTTATTTTGTGTCAGTGAGATTTGATATTTCTCAATAATAAATTAGCAACGTCCATTCAAAATGCATTTAACTAGTGACTGGGGAGACTTCTGAGGGAAGACATTCCCATATGAACTCCAGCCATCGTATCTGAAATCCAGCGGGCACCAGAAGCCTCAGGCCAAGCACGTTCCTATTGCTTGTAGCACGATACATTCACATCCATAAGTTAAAAAAAGACAACACCCAAACATAGGGACTGCTGGTCAGGCAGAGAATCTCCTCCTTAGGCATGCGTGTAAAGGTTCCCTGAAGGACACACTACGCTGCTTTCCTGCTCAGATGCGGCTGCCCTCTAAAAATGTGTTGGCTACTGATACAGCCAACTCAAAAAGTATTTATAACGTTTCTAAAGAGCTTCTGTGGGCAACCAAGAAAACTAATGCAGACAAGAGACTGCAAAGTGGAAACTACCCTTGGAACTACATTGAAGCACAACTCCTTCAAATTGCTCTTTCCTTAGCTTAATGTACTTCTCGCAAGAGTCCTTCAAATCTTTCAGTAAGGCACTATGGTCTAAGCCAGTGTTTCTCAACCTTGGCAACTGTAAGACATGTGGACTTCAACTCCCAGAATTCTTCAGCCAGCATGCTGGCTGGAGAATTCTGGGAGTTGAAGTCCACATATTGCCAAGGTTGAGAAACACTGGTCTAAGCTATCACCACAAAAGCATTAGCTTCAGCCCCAACAACCGGAAAAGAAATCACACAATAACCGGGATGAGTTTAGCCGTAAAGGGCTGTTTACATGAAGAGTCTTCCAGAGGGATAAAGCCTTGGCATCTGTTCATGAGGCTTCCTCCACACACACAAACATCCCTCAAAGTGCAGAAGTGAAATGCAAGGGCTCCTTTGTTTGAGCAATGTTTTACACAAACGCTCACACACTTTGACACGTAATATAACATGGCTTGCGCCCTAGGACCTGCATGGCTGAATTTACCAACTGGTCTGAGGATAATCTATATATGCGAATGTACTCCCCAAATCTTAATTAAGGGCAACAGTTCAAAAAATGGCTGGTGCCTCAAAAACCCAAATTTGGATCAAACTCTTTTCCTCCAGACTGGATAGTTCAGATGGCTAAAGTCAAGTTTAGGATAAAACTTCTCTGGGAAAATAGTTCTAGCTTATCTTGGATTCCAAACTCAAAAGGGAATCTTCTGAGCTTCTTGAAAGAATGTCTTTCTCATCAGTCATAAACATGGCTGCGTAGAAGAGCTTATGGGAGGACTTGCAAATGAAAAGCTTTGTAAGCCACGTATCATCCACCATGAGACTGATATTCATGGTCTAATTCTGGCTGCATGTAACTAAGGAATGCCAATGTTTTATGGAGCAAATGCATTCCAATAGCTATAGCACAGCACTCCTTCAGAATCTTATGGATAACCTCTGTAGCAATTTAAATTACACAGTTCATCTTACCAGGGGAGGAGGACAAAGTGTTGATTCAGTTTTAATGCGCTGATCCAACCGTGTCTTCACTGCTGCTGAACGAACAGTGGTAATTGCAAAGACCAACCTAAGACCGATTTAAGGAAGCGCTAGGACAGAATATTCATTCAAAGCCGTTGGCAAGCTTAGTGTCACAACTTCCACTCAGAGACATGACACCAAGCTTGCCAACAGCTTTGAATGAATATAACTGCTTTGAATAAAGCTAAATCTTTAAGAACAATGGAATGATAAGGAACATTTTAGGGGAGAGCTACTTAGGACAGTGTTTCAAATCAGGACTAATCTTGGTGTATGTATAAATATACACAAGTGATGGCTATAGCAGTGGGAAAGATACTGCTCATGCTGAAAAAGCCCTAGATGCAAGAAAGGGACTGTGCCTTTGTAGGCCTCTACAGCAAGGGGAGAACCTTCAAACAGACTGAATGCTTAAATGATCTAAACTAGGAAAAGATTGAGCCTGATGTTAAGATATCCACTTGATTTCAGGCTGGCTGAATCTTGGCCAGCCAAAGACCAGCCAAGCAAGCTACTAACCCCAGCAGATACATGCTTTTGATAGCATTTTCTACATAAAGATAATTTCTGTGGACGCCCACCATCATTTCTAAACACCACACCCCCTTTCTTGACCTGTGAAATTTGGCACACAGAAACACAGGCTTCTATGATGGCCAGAACTGAGCCCCTAACTCAGGGGCCACTTTCAACGTGGGGGGTCTGCCTTAATGTCCCTATCAGATATCACACATTTAGGTCCCCTGATGCAGGACATTTTTAAAAAGGGAAGGAGAAAGGTTTATTCAGTCATGTTTCTAGCTTTAAGGGCTAAGCAGCAGCAACCAGAGACCAAAAAGAAAAAAAAAGTACTTTGCCACAGCCCTCAATACTCTCAACTCAATATCACCCTGCTCAACAACATGAAGAGAAAACAAAACACATTTTGGCCCAGAGTTCTGGTACTTAGCAGTAGCAGCAACAGAAAATTATTTGCAGATATTTTTTTTCTTCTTCAGTATTTTGTTTAGGTTAAAGAGGAATTCCAAATGTACTGCACAGATCAAGTGAACAGGCGAAGCTGAGCTGGCAGGAGAGAAAGAAAGGGGAAAATCTAAAAAAGGATTAACTTTAATAGTCTCATAATGAAATAGGTTACAGCAGCTCCTGTCCTCCTTGTATCTCATGGGGCTTCAAGACGAGTCTCAAAGCTTCACGGTACCAGTGTCCAGGATAGACCCTTCTCAGCTTGCTCTATGCATGTACGTCATGGAGACTGTAGGTCCCTGTAAGAAATCCTGTAAGAAAAGAAAAGAAAAGCATTCACAAAACATGTATTATTGGGGTCCTTGTACTCATATTTATTAATTTAAAATAATTATGCTAAAGATCAGCAAAAGCCAATTATGGAGAAACTGTATGGTGAAGGGTCTAAACTTTACTGATTCCTAAATGCCACCAAAGAAACAAACTTAGTTTTCTGAAATTCCTTAATAAATTTGGGCTCCCTGAGAACTCCTCCTCCCCTTTCATGGAATCAGAGTTCTCCTTTCATGTTTTCCTTGACAGAGAAGAGACATTCAATATGACCCAATTCTGACCATTTCCCTTCTCAAAGGAGGAAGGTCATCCAGCTATCTGCCAGTAGAAATTGTGGGTTATTGGAAGCAAGCCAAGATATACTCATCCATGTCTACCTTTAATGAGAAAATAGGCCCTTGGTTTCTGCTACCAGACCTTTACTCAGAAATAGCACCCTCCTTTTTAAAAGGTGAAACTTGCTGTGCAACTGTAGCACTTACCTTTATAGCTTTTTGGCCAAGCTTCCTTTCCTGTTCTCTACAGAGCAAAGTCTACTTGTTATATCAAAGAGAAAGGGATATTTGATAAGGGAAGCAGCTGAATGGGGGGAAAACACTTTTACACCTAAGTGGTGGGATACAACTGGACAGTTACATGTGGTCACCCACACATCCAGTACTGCATTCTCTATAAACCTCCATAGTACGCTCCAGGCCCAGCCAAGCTTACTCACTCTATGAATTATAGCCAATATACAGAGAAATGAAAAAAAAAGTGGAACATATGTCCTAAAGAAAGCATTCGGCCATCATAATTCACATGCTATCCCTGTGTGAGGAGCTGCTGCAGAGCTGCTGCAAGTCTTAGTGCAGGAGCGACTGGACATGAGGTGGTACCTTGTCTTGGAAAAAAACACAGACGCTGAAGCCGGCCTCATGGCTGGAAGCGCCTTCTGCAGTTGGGTGGAAGGCTGCCAAAAACTCCTTGCAGCAATCACTCTGATGCAGCTCGTGCTGAAGGGGTGCTCAATCAAAGTGGTGCCCCTTTTAGCCCCATGTAATCCAAGGCCACAGAGCTGTCCACACAGCATCTGTACAACATCTTGTTGAGATCCAAGACGTGCTAGGTGCCAGTCAAGCATCCCTACCCCCAAAATTGAACTATTTATCTCACATATGTGACTCTGGGTGGCTATACTACGAACCCACAAACATGGGGGTCATCCCAAGCCTCCCATGAAAGCATGACATGCTGCCCTAATCCTCTGTTTAGGTGGAAGATATCAATCTTCACTGTGAAAACCTGATGTGCTTAGAAAAGAAAGAAGTGTACACTGTACAATATTATTTGGGCCACCCCAGAATATACATTCAAGCCTTCTCTGAGTGCTAGACCAATATGTCTGGCCCAGCTCTTTGTTTGGCCACAGGACAGCATCATATATAAGGGTTCACACCCACTGAATGTGACATTTATTGCTGGAAGAGGCACAATGTCAGCTTGAAATCTCTAGAACTGACAGCATATTTATGACAACAGCAGAGACCCCCGTGCAGATCGTGTTAAATTGGGCAGGACAAAAAAGGCCAAATTCAGTGACAAGCCAAGCTGAAGAAAAGTTCTATGAACAGATAGACTTTAAATGTATGCAAGTGCTATCATTTCAGTTTTAATTTCATGGCTTTGACAATGTGAGGGAAACTCTTCTCAGGAAGAATTTAATTTGAATTAAATTCTTGAATTTCTCCTTTTCCTGAAAGAGCAAGGGCAATGCACAACAAACAATCTTTTTCAAAAACTGTCTTTTGCATTGCTTAGCAATGTGTTGTAAGGAACCTCTTGCAGAGTTCGTAAGAGATGTACCAAGATTTTATATCACACTGTGAACATGCAACATAATTTGCGTTCTTGGTACATGTTCCTTCGATATAAATTTGTCACCTAATGGTTTGAGACCACTTCATTAAAAGTATATTAATATATGAGAAAAAAGAACAAATTTTAAGAGGGGTCCATAACTGGACACTTGTAGGCATCATGGCATATTCGTTTTCATATTCAAGTTTAGTTGTTTAATGGCTCTCAGTGCCTTGAAGTTTAAAGGGAAATGACTCCAGCTTTTTTCACAAGACGTGTCCAGTTTGGTGTGTTTTGCTTTGCAGATGACGTTGGAACATTATCACTGTAGCACCAGTTTGTATCTTCTAATTATATTGTTTCAGCACTGTCGCATCGCAGAGAAAGCAGCCACCGTCCCTCTAGAGGCTCACTTCGCTGACAAGGGCCAAAGCAATTATTTAATCATCTTGCAGCCAAACACTCACTTTTCAATACTGCAGATGTTGTTCATGGGGAAAAAGCAGCCAACACCCAGACAAACAGAAAACAGCATCAGATAAACAATCAGGGAAGAAACCATACCCTAATCAAGGACTTTGAAGAAGCAGGAGAGGAAGAGCATTGACACTTTTGAACTTTGGTGCTGGAGAAGACTCCTGAAAATACCGTGGACAGCTAAGAAAACAAACAAATGGGTCACTGAACAAATCCAACCCAGCGTTCTCACTCAAGGCACAAATGACCAGGCCCAAGTTATCTTATTTTGGGCACAATATGCAAAGACCCAGCTCTCTGGAGAAGGCTCTGATGCTGGGAAAGGGGGAAGGAAAGAGAAGAGGACCACCACCAGCAGCAAGGGGGATGGACTCAGCTACAGTGGCAATGCAGGCACCCCTGGAAGAGCTGAAGGACCAGGTAAGGGACAGATCATCATGGAGAAAATCTTTCAGTGTGGTCATTAAGAGTCGACACTGACTTGATGGCACATAATCTATCAAGGAATATCAAGAAAGATTGTAACCGCACCCCAACCAAGATCGGCAGGGCAAACTTTGTTGTTGTTGTTTAGTCGTTAAGTCGTGTCCGACTCTTCGTGACCCCATGAACCATATTGCGCCAGGCCTTCCTATCTTTCACTGCCTCCCTGAGTTTGCTCAATTTCATGCTCATTGCTTCAGTGATGCTATCTAGCCATCTCATCCTCTGCCGTCCTCTTCTCCTTTTGCCTTCCATCTTTCCCAGCATCAGGGTCTTTTCCAAAGAGTCCTCTCTTCGCATTAGGTGACCAAAGTATCTGAGCTTGAGCTTCATTATCAATCCTTCCAATGAGCAATCAGAGTTGATTTCCTTTAAGATTGACTGGTTTGACCTCCTAGCAGTCCAGGGGACTCTTAAGAGTCTTCTCCAGCACCACAGTTCAAAGGCATCAATTCTTCGGCGTTCAGCCTTCTTTATGGTCCAGCTCTCACAGCCATACATTACTACTGGAAAAACCATAGCTTTGACTATGCGGATCTTTGTCGGCAAGGTGACGTCTCTGCTTTTTAATATGCTATCTAGGTTTGCCATAGCTTTCCTCCCAAGGAGCAAGCGTCTTTTAATTTCATGGCTGCAGTCTCCGTCTGCGGTGATCTTGGAGCCCAAATAAATGAAGTCTGTTACTGCTTCCATTTCTACCCCTTCTATTTGCCAGGAATTGATGGGTCCAGATGCCATGATCTTAGTTTTTTTAATGTTGAGCTTCAAGCCAGCTTTCGCACTCTCCTCTTTCACCCTCATCAAGAGGCTCTTTAGTTCTTCTTCACTTTCTGCCATTAGGGCAAACTACTCTATATAAATAATGAGCAAATTCCACCCTGTGCTGCACTGATGATGTTACCTAGCCTGGTCATGAAATGTCTTCAGGAAAACAACCAAGCTCAGAGAGAACCAAGAAGCCAACGGGGGGGGGGGGGGGGGGGAATGACTAAATGATGCAGCATATTCAGCTCTGTCCAAAGGATAGTCTGCAGGAGCAAAACTGTTTATTGAATGCAGAACAAGTTGCACAGGAATCCACACAGGTCTCTCACATGAGGCTGGCATCCTCATTTTTAAATTTCCAAACCCAGCATTGTTACTGACAACAAAGTCACCCAACTGCTGTAAGCATCTTACACATACAAGTAAAAAAGAAGATCCATCCAGCTGTTAATCTGGATCTCTTTCAACCCATAGCACGCTTCTGTCTGTGCTTCATTGGTTCAAGAACCTTCCATTCTTGCTGGGCTTTGATCTTTTCTTTCCTATGAATTTTATTTATTTTTTGTTTCCTTTTTAAAGATATATCATTTGGGAGGATTTTAATTTATTTTTGTACAGTCATTGGGAATAAATGAATGAAAAGAAGGTGGTGCAAACGAAGCGAGGAGTACAGGGAGGTGTCTCAGGGCCCAGCTAGACAGGATGCCCATCATGCAATCAGGAGACCGGATCTGAGCTAAGACTAAAGATTAAAGCCCATTTCCCCAAATGCTTGCCCTTTCCATGCACGTGCTACTTAGGTTTAAAGCATCATTAATATAAATGCTAATGGTACTTTTATAGTTTGTTCCATAGGAAGACAATGACAATGACCATGAGGACTGCAGTTAAACACAGGTAAGTCATCTACAGATACAGATTATCCCAACCTCTCCACTGAGCCCCACCAAGGTCTGGCGTAATGCATGGCTGAGAGCCAGGAGGCCTCCATGCACACTCCCAGCGTGGTTGCCTTAAGCTGATTCCAGTCTCCTCTCCCTATGGATAACACTCCTGAGCTTTTCAGAACTATTGCAAGGATTACTAAGGCCGTGTTTTGAGTCTTTTGTACATTATGTTTATTCATTTATATCCCACCCTTATAGTGCTAGTACATCATTCAGAGCAGCTAGCAACACTTAAAATCAACAAAGCACAAAGTTTAAAATCAGGAAAACCGTATGAGAAATTCAATGCTAAATGGGTGGTGTTAAATATGTGAAGAATAGCAGTGTTAAGTTTCCATTGCACTTTTAACAGCATTAGAAATGTACAATGCTTCCAAGTTAATACATGCAGAAAACTCTTTACTAAACTGACAAAATAAAACCAGCTGCACCAGGACTGCTGACATCTCACTACCTTGATAGCCAGGCCAGGAACATAAACAGGCATCCAAGCCAACTGCATAATTGGTAAGTCACACATTTTGCCTCCCAATTCACTTGAGTCACGAGGGAAACCAAGGTTGGACTGGCTCTTGCTTCTGCATCCAAACTCAGTAGCCAAGTTTCTTGGGACAATCCTCCCCCACTGCCCCCAGTGGAAAGCCCAATTAGTTGCAGGAAGTCTTATGAAGAAAACAATGGTTAAAAGTATGCAATAATTAGAAATGGGTTTTCTCATGCTCTAATTTTCTTGCTGAATTTGGCAAGAGTGTTTCTGAAACTGGAGCCACAGTGTCAAAATTGGTCCCTTAGGAGAGGAGAATTCAGCTGAGGCTGCTGTAATTAGCATAACATCAAGCAAAGCAAGACCAGCTATTTTACAGGATCAGCTAAAGCAGAAAAGCAGATAAACTTCTGATAAAAATGCTGGAAGGCAAAGAATGTCCTGCTGGACAGTTCTGGAAGGTCTGATTTGGCAAAATCCTTCCAATGTGCAGGACCATAAATACATGATAACTTCAATTTTTACTGATCAAGTCAAATATTTAAAGGCTTATAGATGTGAGGCAGCATTCAGGTTTCCTCAACAATGTTCCTATCTTCTGTCATGACAGCTCTTGTCCAGATATTCTAAAACCTTGCAAAACTCTCAAAACCAAAATAAGATTTATGCAAAATTGATTACCTATTATACTAAGTTGGGAGAACAGAGTTCTTTATTGAGAGGCAACTCTACATAACCATACTTGGTCAAGATCATAAAGACCAGTCAGTGTGAGTTTCAAGTAATTAGCTGAGGAAGAGTGTGTGGGTACCCAGTTCTGTCACAGCAATACATATCACACCAGTTCTTGCAAGAGTTAAGGATGCTGGTTGTGCCAATGGAAGCGAAGATTTATTCCCAGCCCTGCCAGGTAAAACAAAAGGCTGGTACATCAGAATTAACTGACCAGGCTAAGAGTAGGAAACATGTGCTCCTGAATCTCAGGTGCAGAGCAACAGACTGCATGCACAGACTTGTCAGAGCAGGCAGTCAACCCTATTGGGTTCAACTGAAACATCCATTACAGGAGAAGGGGCCAGAGTAGCCCTGAGCCAGGGAAGAGAATTCCTTTTGCAAGGACTGGCACAGACATCTCTGAACCCAGCTTCCTCCTGCCAGCAACAAGGGGATAGAATACTTATTCAGTCTTTTTCTTGTCTTGAGTTCCAAAGTTATGTCTAGTGATATGTGAAAAATGGAGCTTATTTCAGCAACTTATTTTCCTGTACTCTTTTTTTTTTTTGATCTACTAGGTTAACAAGAAACATAGAGCATGTCTCTCCTTTTCCTCTTCTCCTAAGGTCGTCCACAGTTCATTGTGGATCTCTAGGGAGCCAAACACCCATGTAGTTGTTTACACGATTGCTTATCCTAGAATAAGTCTATGCCAAGCCAAGAATCCTCAAGTGTGTTGAGACGACTTTCAGCTCACATCAACTCCTGAATGCAGACAAATCTTGTGGAGCCCACAGCTCCAAGACCTGGCATGAGGAATTAAAAGACACTCAGCAAGTAGAAGGTAATGAGGACGGTCACCCGAGCCTTGCAAGGCTTTGTAGTGGGTTCAAGCCTTAGTAATGTGGTTCAGTATAACAAAATTTAGACTTACAAGCCAGCTGTAATAAATAACTGAACCAGAGTGCAAACGTGACCGCTCACACAAGTCTGGCTACAAGACAGCCCTTAAAGGCAGGGTTCCTCAACTCTGGCAGCTTTAAGATGGGTGGACTTCAACTCCCAGAATTCCCCAGCCAGCAAGGAATTCTGGAAGTTGAAGTCCACCTGTCTTAAAGTTGCCAGGGTTGAGGAACCCTGCTTAAAGGGATTCTGTCATGGTAAGAAATCACCTTCCCAGGAGTCCAAAAGAAAGAGACTGCTCCATCTGACAGAACAGCAACCAAGTTTGTGTACACAAGGCAGTCCTTTCACTTGGAAGCACGCAAAGGGTCAGCCAGGGTGTCTCCTCCTCTTCTGTTATGTAAGGGGCAGCTCTCTTTCACTGCGGTTGTGCTTCAGCAAAGACTCATTCCTGGCTCCGCTCGCAGCAAGGGGGCTAGACCAGACAGCAAGGCCTCTGAACAAACAGCCAAAGGGCAGATCTGTCCCTCTTTGTGTTTATTGGACTTACATTTCCCATTCTGAAGAAAAATACAGGAAGGATTTCCCCTGAGGGTACAGCCTGGTTATGCAACCCCGCATCATGATGTTATTGGCACATGAATAATCACAAATGGCATATGCAGACTATTCAAAAAGGGGGCTGGTGGACCAGCCAAACAGGGAAAAGGAAACAGAGATACTGAAGGCAACATCATCGCTCCTAACGCGCCCAAGAGGAAGAAAAGCATTCCTTTGTGACTTTGATGCTCTAATAAACAGTCTGGAGATACAGCAATCATTACGTAATCCAGAGAATCATTTGTGTTCCTCAGCGGAGAAGCAGACAGGTGCAAAAAGGAAGAAAAGCTTTGGGCCAGGACAGATACTCTTAAAAGGTATAGCCAAGTCCTGGGGATGAAAACTTCACTCTTTTTACTGGTATTAGGCCCAAAGCATGTGGCACTTCTGGAAGAGATACGGAATGAGAATGGAAACACTGGTTGCATCTGGATTGCAGCAGGGCCAGAGAACACTCCCTCCATCACATGGCAAACAGGTTTAAAGGTTCCCCCTCTGCTCCCTGCAGAAGTTGAAGGTCCAAATGAGACAGTTCAGGTGACAAAAAGTAGCACTCCTTGGATACTCACTATTTTGATACCAACCTTGGTCAATATTATCCTTATTTATTATTTTAAACAATACCGTGCCCATAGATTGAAATAGCAGTGGGTATCCATGTTAAATTATAAACAACTAAAAACAACAAAAATCAATGCCTGCAAAATATCACATCCAAGCTTAATTTCAGAACAGCTATTCAGTAAGGGGTTTCAGATGCTCAGATTTTAATCCAAATTGCATTCTCAACTGATGTACAACCAATGTAACTTTTTTAACATGCTTTCTGGAATGCATGCTTGAGGGCAAAGTGGTCGCAACAGCAGGAGCTCGGAGGTGAGACGGGGAGGATCTCTTTCACAGTGTCTTTCTAGGGAGGACTGGATGGGGCTTTCCTTCTGCCACCGAGTGGGATGGGTCATGCAACATGTGACCCACCAGCACAAATGCTGCCCAGGAACCTTGTGCGTTGGCCAGGTTCCAATCAGGCAGTGGAACTGCTCTACTGAGCCTGTCGCAGACAACCCACTGTGCTTTCAGTTCAAGGAAGTTATAAAGGTTTCCTCTCAGTGGGCATCTCCTCCTAGCCTTCTTCATCTTAAAAATGCCCACATTCGCATTACATAGCATCAGCTATCACATTCCTGCTAAGAATCAAACTGACTTGCTTTCTGGATTCTGCCACTTCATTCCAGCACAGGGGTGGATTGCCTAGGGGTGATACCCCCCCCCACCCTTTAGTGAATAAAATCCTCCAGACCACTCGGTAGAAAGTCAGCCACTTTCATACTCTTTTCTTCACATTTGGGGGCAAAAACTGCAAGGCGCTCTTTAAAGGCACCCAACCGTTCCCTCAAAATTGAGACAAATTCAGCTGTCTGTTAATCTCCTCAAAAAAGGGTTGTTCTAAAAATTTCAGCCCTCCCTAATCCAAAGACATTTACAATAGACGATATCCCATGTGGTCCTCACATGCCCCCCACCCCCAAGGTTGAAAAGTGGCTCACTTCCATTCTAGCAGAACAAAGAACCAAAGTCCTGGTCACACAAGAATTAGCATTTTCCTTGCCATAGCTTTCACACACTGAAGCAGCATTTGGAAACATCTTGTTAAAAATAACAACTTTTTCCAATAACCCAGTCTGAGTTTTTTGGCTCTACATAGCATTGGCAACCATTTAAATGTCCTCCCATGATCAGCACGCAGTGCCTGGAATGGAAACAAGAGTCTAATTCAGATTTAGAGAATCCAGCTTCCTCACTAAGCCATGATGATCTGAGACACAGGGACAAATGTTCTATCAAATTAACCCCTTCGGTCTTGGAGAATTCTCCCTCCTTGCCAAGGTAGTGCAGAGAGGCACAGATGGCCACTGTAGGCAGACATGGGAGGAAAGGAGAGAGAGTGTAGAATGGGACCTCTTTAACCATGGGAATGGGAAACAAACAAGACCAACTATACTGAGGACCAACCACTTAGGAAGCCAAGTTACAGTGAAGAAACATCATGTGAGGAATACCCCCAGAAAGAAACCCCTTCAACCATCTGTTGCATAGCTTGCACCGTGGGTAAGCTGCCCCAAGAGAGGAGTGGGAATAGATGCACCAAGAGAACAGAAGACTCACCCCTCAATTTGGCATTCAAGGTGCCCAATCAGTGTCTAAATTTGAAATATAAATAAATAAATATATAAATAAGTGCGATAGTCCAAGTGCTGCTAATGGACTGTTGCTTTAATGTGTACTGTAACTCTTTATGTAACATAGCTAGGTTTTTATTTCTTTCAGAAATTACTATCTCCTCTGGAATCAGACAAGGACAGTGCAACTCAGTATATGGGGCAAGCACAACAAGGATCATCCTTTCTGGGAAGAGCTGAATGCCTTAAGAATCCTACAGCATTGGCTCAATGGCCTGTTTGCTTTCATATTCCATTTCTCCACAATGAATGAGACGCTTTTGGAAAAACTGAAAGCAGCAGGCAGAAGACAGGAAGATCTCTCAAACTGTCGTTTCATAACAGTCAGTTTGCAGCAGCATACACCCCTCAAACAGAAGAATTCCCCTTAGCCATCATGGCTCAATCCAGTTAGCAGAACACAGAGGCTGCATGGCCGCAGCCGGGCAATTATTTAAAATTGCAGACCATCATTAGGCTCCCCTGCTGCCTTCTGCGGTGATCCACAAATACAGCTGCCAGGCCAAGAAATATGCCAACAGCAAGCTGACGAGTGCAGCGTGAGGGAGTATCTGCTGTGCTACTTCAGAGCCTGCAAAAGCATGGGGACTGTTCCTGACACAGTGATGTTTGGAAAGCATTTTGCTATGTCTGGAATGTCTCTAGAGACAGGCATCAGCATGTCTCCCTGTTGTTCACTGGCCTTGCTTGGAGCCAACAGAAAAAGCAGACCTCTCCTGCTTAGGTTCTTTGATTTGTGAGCAACGGGCAATGTCAACCACAGCCAGCCTCACTCACCTGCTGGCCAGCCTTGGTCTGCAGAATACAAAGCATCTCTTTTCCGCACACAGCTTAAGAGCAAGCCCACCTTTCACTTAAAAAGAGAAGAAAAGTTCCATCAAGTTCTTCAGCCAGACCAAGACCCTAAATTCACAGCAGTGGTAGGAAAGACCGAATCTGCCTTCCAAACTGTAGGTCACCCTTTTGTGGCAATGTGTTCCTTTGGGGCCACAGTATTAAAGGCAATTTAATCACACAATTTAAAACCTTCTTAATCAACTAAGATATCCCAACTCACCGAGATTTTGAAACCTTTTTTTACTACCAGTTCCTACAAAATTACAATTGGAAAACATCTTAGAAAGAACTGCCTACAAGTAAGTACCGTATATACTTGTGTAGAAGCTATCCATGGATAAGCCGACCCTCAAATTTTTAACTAAAATACCATGAAAAATGACCCCTCCATGGATAAGCCAATTATAAAAATTAAGACATGAAAATTTTGAGGGTTGGCTTATCCACCAGTGGTGCATTCTTTTACGGTATTTTGGTTAAAAATTCAAGGATCAGCTTATCTGTGGATGGGCTTATATGCAAGTATAGACGGTAAACATATGGTTTGCTTCATTCATACCTTATCTGCCAATGACATCAATTAAAATATATTAAAATTGGGGCATAGCTCTAGTTGCCACTATATGCAGCAGTTCACCGTATCCCCAGAACAAAGATCTACTTCACAGCAAATCAGCCTGCTGCTACCAGCAAGAGCAGAAAAAGCCTCAAGCACTTGAATTAATGGGAACATTTTAACGTGCAGTGTAACCAAGGCACAAAAGTGGAAGCACCCTTACCCTGTTTTCAGAGCCCACCAACACTTTGACCTGAGTTTAAGCAGCACAAGTAACCTGGTCCATCCGGGATTCAAGCTCAAAGGCATCGGGTCGGTCTTGCGGGTTAGCAGCCAACATGTCTTTCAAGAGCTGCTTGATTCCCTCAGACATGGAAGTCCTGCGTTTCTGGGGAATGTGCAACTCCATCTTTGGGTTTTCTAGCAGAGCTTCCCCAACAGGTACAATCTCTGTCCCCTGCTTGATGTAAGTCCCCAAGAGTTCCTTCTTGGTCTCGGCATCGATGAATGTTATCCTTTCAATCATTGCCCAGATAATGATGCCCAGGGCAAAGATGTCTGCTTTGGCAGTGTAGTGTCCCTCCCACACCTCAGGAGCCATGTAGAAGTCTGAACCGCAAGCAGAGGACAACCAGTACTTGTTCACATTCACATTTTTGTTATCGTTCCCCCCCTCCTTGCCCCGAGCGGTCAAGCCAGCACACACTTTGCTGAGCCCAAAGTCTGCTACTTTGAGAACAGGAGCCCCTGACTGCTCTGTGATCAGGATATTGTCAGGCTTCAGGTCCCTGTGCACAATGTGGTTCTTGTGAAGGAAGGCGATGGCACTGGTCAGCTGGAGCATAAAACTCTTGTTGGTGGCTGGATCTGGTCTGCGAGAAAGAATGTACTGATTCAGGTCTCCCCCTTCACAGTACTCCATGACGAACCACAGGTAACAAGGCTCTTCGGCATAGCCCAGGATCCTCTCGCCTTGGGGAGGGAGAAAAGAGCAGGAGAAAGTTACTGCGTTAGGCAAGATGGAGTGACTCGGAATCAGTTAGAACAGCTTGTAAGAATTCATTTGAGCAGTTCTGTTGCACAAAAGACTAAGACCGTAGAATCTTAACAACTAAAAGTGTGATGCCCAGAACTGGATACGGGATTCAAGGTGGCATCTGACCAAAGCAGAATAAAGTGAAACAATTACTTCCTGGGAGTTGAAAACTATCCTAAAAACGAATTTGTCTTTTTTGTAGCCACATCATGCTGCTGGCTGCATGCAAAATAACAGTAAGGTTTTAGAAAACCTGTTTGCCATCCCTATTACTGGCATTGAGAAATCATCATACCGGTTAAGGAATGAGTTTACTTTTTCTTCTTAAAGCTTTCATGTAACTGAAACACACTGGCATTCTACCTTATATGAGTTAAAGAGTTTTAGAGTCAAACCCTGGGAAGCTTACAAGATAATATAACTATTCCAAACAGAATAAGTCGTGGATAACTAAATGTTGCTGGACACAAAGAACTATCCAGGTTTTTGATAAGTTTCTGCAATTAAGGATAGTGAGAAATGCTGGTTATTTACATAAACGAGTCTGTCACCATGACTATTACTATGGTAATTGAAGGTCCTATCAAAATTTGGCTGTGCTTCCTTGTCAACAATGAGGAAAGAAAGCTTGTTGAAAAGAAAAACATAATCATAATGGGTGTGAACTACAACCCCCAAGGATCAAAGGACTTGATTTCACAAAAAGAGAAGGTGGTGCTTCTTCACATCATTACTTTCGGATTTCACCCCTAATCTCTGCCGGTAAACAAAAATAGAGAGGAAAGGCAGTGGCAAAGCTATGAAGAGTCTATTGCTACATTCAAAACAGAAAGGTTTTTGGCAGTCAGAATTTACAAGCCACAGTGCCTGTCATTCATTAAATCCTCCAGATTAGATAATTAAGAAATAAGGCTGTTCTACTGTAGTAACCCTGCTTTTTCATTCACCATGAGGATGCTGGAGTGAAGAGGGCTTTGAGATTTAGACTTTCAGACCACGAGGTAACTATTCAGAAAATATTCCCATAAGGAACTGTCTCTCCAAAAGACCTAGTCCATCCCACCCTGACTTCAGAAAGAAATCAGTAGCTAAGCCAGTGTTTTCCCAGCTGCAGCAAGGCCCTGGCAAGGACAGATTCACAGCAGATGGCACTTTGGCATATGGAACTCAGGCTGCAGGTAACTATAAGAGATGAAGTTAGAGGGCAGATGTTTCACTGCTGTTAGCCACTTACTCTTTCTTCTTTCTTTAATTCAATATCAACTGTGGTTAAACAGGTTTTGCTGGTTTGAACCTGCATGAAGTAAGAGTTTTGGCAAATTTGCCAGATATTTAACTGGCACTACCATATGGGGCTTGCCATGTGGAAATAGCCTGAAGAGAACAATGACAGCTTCTAACCATACTAAACCTTACTCAGATGGCCTTTTACAGTAGATGAAACTGACGTGATTTGGCTGAGCACATGGACTATAAATACAATTAATAAATCCAGCTTTTTTCATGCAACAAGAATTGATTGGGCATTATTTTCTTCTTGATAAATCCTGTGATAATTTAATCATTTTATCTATGTATCTTGCTTACTTAGCAAGCTTTCCAAGTACAATTTGTATGAGTAAGCCTGGAGTAGTTGGGTTCTATCTCCTTCTGCCCAATTGCCCTGTAAATCTAAAATAAACTAGGGACAGAAAACTGACTAGCTCTTATTATACATCTCACTATTTATTTCTAGGGAGTTTTATCAGATTCCCATCCAAATGCCATTTTGCTGACTTACAATTAAAATTTAAAATGCCCAGCTTTAGATTAAGAGTAGTTTTCTGAATAATTTTTTTTCATCCTATTTGGATGCCACATCTCAAACACAGCTACAGGTAAGCAAAATCATAGCCAGAAGCATGACATAACAATAATTTAAAAAGTTTTAAGCAGTTTTTTTCCAACCAGGGGCCTTTGAAATGTGCTGTGGTACAACTCCCAGAATCTATAGCCAGTAGGGAAAATGGTGTGTGCTGTGAAAATTCTGGCAATTGTAGCTCAACATATCTAGATGGAGGGCCCCTCATTGGAGGGGGCTAGTTTATACACTGGAATATCTATCCTATATAAACAGGATACCATATACACTTTGGAACATTACACAAAAGTAACCTTTCTGGAATACAATGGGAATACTTCCAAGTAAATGTGCCTAGAACTATGGATTTCACTTATGCCATAGGCTTTAATCCACAGCTTATTATCCCCTTAGAAATGTTTGACAATCCATCAATTAATTTAATAACAGATGGATCAGTACTCCCTTTTCTAGATCACCTGGAATATGTAGTATTATTACATCCAGTGACCACCTCATTTCATTCTGTGTTGACTTGCCATATTATGCCCAAGAGATAACGGCAAGCAATTAGCCACATGACTGATGATATAACTAGAAGCACAAAGACTGCTGATGCCCAACAAATGAATGCTGCACAATGTTCAGTGCCCATCTGGCCACTCTGTGTGCTCTTTCATGTCCCCTAGCTGAACTACCTCTGCAGCAGGCTGGCTGACACGTGAAAGGGTCTGGCTTAACTATAATAAGCCACTTCTGTTCAGAGAGACAGTGCATGCCCAATGACGTGCATGAAGGCAAGCCCAAGCACGGTTATGCAGTGACCGTGCACACTGCTCCGCCATGTGGCTCCTTCCCCACTCTTCCCTCCACTGTTCTGTCCTCAATTAAACGCTAAGGTTCACTTGAGTCTACAGGACGCCCTTTCAAAACTGGATTTATACTAAATATAGAGAAATAAAACACTGGTAGCCACAATCTGAAGAACTGCCCATAGGAAGCCCAAGTTAGCATTTGGCTTTCCTTGTTATTTGGCAAATTCATATTTAAAGAGGACCATCCAAGTTTCAGATAAAACTGCAGAGCCTTGAAATAATGAAAAGAATGACCTTGATCTAAAGCCCTTCCATTGTCTTTCCAAGAAAGGAAAAGAAGGATCTTCTTTTCTATTTGGTGCCACCAATGACTCCTTAAAACAGTTTGCCCCCCACCTTCTATAAATACTAAAGACTACAGGCTGAAAAACAACAAATCCACATTGCCTTCCAGATAATTTTGTATAATAGCTCCCATAGGGAAGTTAATATACAGTATTACTGTAGAATGTCCTATTTTAATTCAGCTTTTTTCCCTGAAATTGTGTTAAACTACTCATATTCCAATACTGCACATGATAGAAGTATAGAAGACTACCTCTGGTGGGAGAGCTGTAGAGGCCAATATTTCGATACAACCCTAATCTCATTCCAATACTGCCAGAAGACCTGGATACAAGAGTTTGGTCAATCACAGATTCCTACATGGGCCTGCATGACTGATTTGCCCCCTCCGCACAAGCAACCCTACCCAGTGCGTGTAAAAAGTTATTCTGACTTGAAAAAGCTCTAACTCAAAAGTAGAGGATTCACATGGATTGCATTGCAACTTCAAGGTTCATGGCAAACTCCCAGCATTTTTAGAGTGGTCTAGGAAAGGTTCTTGGGTCAACATCTGCTCTCATATTCTAGAATGCACAACACAAAATAATGGATTTAAGTTACAAGAAGGCAGTTCCAACTGAATGTTAAAATTAGTGTGCACAATACATTTCAGATACACAATTACCTAACATGCCCCAGTTTGAGTCTACTGCTCTGAGTGTGAGATGAACTTTCTTGAGAATTATGGTAGTATTTCAAATATTCAAAATGGCCTATTTTGCACTAGGAACAGCAGTGCTGCAGTCAAGGATGAGATGTTTTGGAGAAATTTCACACCACCTTTTGTATACCTCTAGAAAAAAAAAAATATTGGTATTGGCAACTTAATTGGAATGAATTAACAGAGGGGTGGCCAGCCCCGCTTCACTGAATGCCTTCAGGGAGAGGCTAGGTTTCCATTTGTCAATGATGCTCTAGATTCTGGGACAGAGCAGAGGATGGCCCTTCCTAACTCTAAAGTTCTAGCTCCAAACCTTAGAAAGTTGCTACCACCATTATAGACCACTCTTCCCCAACAGAGAACCTTCAGCCAGTGTCCTAAAACTGCCATCAGCTTCAGGTGATAGTGGTCAGGATTTATCGAATTTCTAAGCTACCCAACTCCAAAGTCTGGACAGCTTATTATTGTATCTAAAATGAAGAGCATCTCATTGAGAAAAGGGCTGGGGTACATTCTAAGGCTCTAATGCTGGGAAAGGTGGAAGGAAAGAGGACCAGCAGCAAGGTGGATGGTCTTGGTTACAGTGGTGATGGGGGCACCTTCAGAAGACCTGAAAGACCAGGTTAGGGACAGATCATCATAGAAAAAATCTATCTATGTGGTCGCTAGGAGTCGAAAACAACTTGATAACACACAATCAATCAATAAACATTATACTGAGCCAACCAATGGTGCGACTTGACAGCTTTCCTTTCTTCATCTCGAAAAGCCATTATCCATGGGGGGCATGACTAACAGCGATGGGTAGCAGGCTGTTTAAGGTGGCTTTTGGCTTAGCCTGCAGAACTAGCTCAACATCCAAAAACTTATTCTTCAGGTATTATCTATGGGTGTGTTTAGCTTCCCACTAAGCTCTGAGCCATTACACTTTGAGGGCCACTAAATTCTGGGCCAACAAGAACCAGGGTATGCGTGTACCCCATGCACAAAAGATGCTATTGCGAAGAGACCCTCTGTTCTTGAAGATGCTCCCCAAACAGAGAGCCAGTTTGGTGTAGTGGTTCAGGGGCCGGCCTAGAAACCAGGAGGCTGTGAGTTCTAGTCCTATGTTCTGCTCAAAGCCAGCTGGGTGACCTTGGGCCAGTCCCACTCCCTCAGCCCACCCCACGGGGTTGTTGTAGGGAAAATAGGAGGCAGGAGCATTAGGCATGCTGGCTGCAGGATGATGCTAGTAGTACTACGGCTCTCTCCCCAGTGAGCCCTGGCTAAGGACCTACCCGCTTCTTCCAAGCCCCTCTGCATCATGCCCCTTGCACGCACCCCACCGTTGGGCTGGGCAGGGCAGGGCAGGGCAGGGCAGGGCTCCTTCTCCACGTGTCAGCTGTCCCCCCACCCCGCCACGGGCTTACCCCTTCACCTTAGCCAGGCTTCCGGGGCTCTGGCCGTCCCCTTTACCCCCGGCCCCAGGACTACGAAGCCGAGCGCGCAGACCCCCCCACCCCGCTCGCGGGTGGGCCCGGGGCGAGGGCCCGGCTCACCTTTGAGGGAGGTCTCGACCAGGCGGAGGTAGAGCGCGCTCTGCTTGTTCCCGTGGCTCATGCGCTGCCCCAGGCCGTCGCGCTGCAGGACGCACTCCTCGAAGCGCACCACGTTGGGGTGGTGGCGGCGCAGGCTGGTCAGGGCCCAGAACTCGGCCAGCGCCAGCTCCACGTTCTCGGGCGCGTCGCAGCGCAGGCGCTTCACGGCCAGGCGGGCGCCGCTGCGGCCCGAGACCGCCTCATAGACCACGCCGTAGGCGCCGCGCCCGATCTCCGCCACTAAGCGGTAGCGCGGGGGGGAAGCCGCCGCCGCGGCCTGGCTCGGCCGGCCGCCGCCGCCCCTGCCGTCCATGGCGGCAGCGGCGCCCCTCAGAAGCAGCGGCGGCGGGACCCGCTCGCGCTCGGCGCGCCTCTGGCGCCGCTCCGGCACCCTTTCTGTCCCTCGGCGGCCGCCGTCGCCGCTCGTTTCCATGGCAGCGCCGCGGCGGGGCCTAGCCGCGGCTGCCCCCGCCGCCACCTTCGCCGTCGTTGTCGACGCGGGCGGGGAATCCCCCTCTTCATCCCGCCCGCCCCGCCGACCCGGGGCTCGACGAAGGCTCACGTTCGCCGCCTTTCCGGCTCCCGTAGCTGCGGGCGGCCCGAGGACGCCAATCCCCCGAACGGCAGCTGCTGAGGCGGAAAGGGAGCGAGGGGAAGGGAAGGTCGGAGGGAAGAAAAAGCGCGCCTTGCCTTCCCCTTTAAAATGCGCCCAGCCAATCGGCGCTCCCGCCCACGAGGAGGGAATGGGTTGAACTATTTTCCAAATGGAAAGGGGGGGGAGGGAGCAGAAAGAAATATGAAATCCTCTCCCCTCTAGTCGAGGGGCCTCGCTGCTTCCGACGCGCGGCCCGCACCTCTTCCTTTTCTTTTTTAAAAAGAACAACGACCCTGACTATCTCCGTACGATGAGCCATAAATTTGCAGTTGGTATTAAAAATGACACCCCCTCCTTTAGAATAGCTTGCTCCCTTCCTTTCGCGGTAAATATTTCATTCATAGCTTCTGGAAGGCGGAATAGTCCATTCCGTCTCAGGGAGGGGGGGACATGAGAGCAAGCCGAAGAGAATTCGGGTGGCCCTTGCCTTTTTTCTCTACGCCACTCCTTGGTCTCCATCCACAGAGGTCAGCCTCCCTCCAGCAGATCCAGATGTGGCCGCAACGGTCGGATTAATGGAAGTCACCCCCATCTGGGGTCTGTAGTGACCCCCTCCCCCTGCGTGCTTTGGAGATGCCGGTGCCCGGTCGCATGAATGGGGAATGGGAAGGAGATGCTCCGCGTCTTTGAAAAGATAGAGGCGCGAAGCTGCTGCTGACCTCGGGGCGAGAGCGGGGGGGAGGGCGTTGCATAAGGGCCTTATGTAAGAGTTCCTGTCTGTCCCCGGAGGAGAGAAGGGGGGGCGGGCAGGCACCTGCTAAGGGGGGAGGAGATCCGCCTGGCGGCCCAAGAGGGGCATACGCCTGGCCCCCAGATTTTGGAAAATCCACTTTGCAAGCGTGGCTGCGGGGACGTGGGCGGGCTGGTTACCCCCCTCTAAATCTTTTCCATTTTTGGTTGGAGCGGGACGCGGTTCCTCTAAGTCAGGGTTTGTCCAGCTGGGCGACTTGGTGGTCTTCAACTCCCAGGATTCCCCAGCCAGCACGGCGAGTGTCTTAGAGGTGGAGCAGCAAAGGCTGGACGGTCTTCTGTCCAGCGTCCTCCAGTTCGGATTCGGGGTTGGGAGGTGGACTTACCCCTATGGGCCCTTCCAACTGGAGGGTTCTCTGTTGGGGAGCATTGCCTCTTCTAAAGCGCCGTTCTCATCTGCGTTCCACCACCGAACTGCTTTTGACGTTCATTTATTATTTATTTTCCCAATAGGCATGGCCCACCCCAATCCTGATGGATTTTGGGAGGGGTGCAATGTCCAAAAGGATGGATATATATCAATAACAGAAATCAATAAAAATCTAGAGCAGTGTTTCTCAACCTTGGCAACTTTAAGATGTGTGGACTTCAACTCCCAGAATTCCCCATGCTGGCATCGCAAAAGGTCAACCCAATCATAAATAAACCCAGCACATAATTAAAATAGTAGACAAAGAGTAAAGCGCAGTTAATGAGAATACTTGCTGAACAGGAATTTTTACCAGCTGGGGATGCTGAGAAATACAGCTACAGATTCTGGGAACTGCAGCTGAGGATTCTGGGATATGTAGTTCCAACGTTTCTGGAGGAGGGCTAGGTTGGAGCAGGTGGGCAATGCAGTTTCCAAACAAGATATGGAGAACAATCCAGACTAGCATTTCTCAGTTTCACCAACCTTAAGATATGTGGACTTCAATGCCCAGAATACCCCAGCCAGCCATGCTGGCTGGGGAATTCTGGGAGTTGAAGTCCACACATCTTAAAGTTGCTGAGGTTGAGAAACACTGCTCTAGAGCATCAAAGACACCACTCACTTAAACTAGGAGCCAGATGCCCATTGCAAAAGTACTACTTTGGCCTTTGTAGAATAGAGGCCTTCATCAATGGGGGGCCAACACCAAGAAGGCCTGTAGTCTGGCCCAAGAGGTGGGACCTATGTCTGGACTGGATGGGCAGATTTGATGTGATTGCCTCATATATCCTGGTGCTGTGTGGAAAAGGCTTTAAATGCAATAACCAATACTTTGAATTGGGCACGGAAGCCTACTGGTGGCCAGTGCAATAACTCAGACTCACTTGATGGAGTTGCTGTTAAGGTTGTGTCCCTTAATGTTTTCTCAGAATTTGCTTTCATGCCATTTCCATCTTAATGTTAGAACTTCACTGGGGATGAAGTGATTCAAAGTATATTGCGATTTATCAGTAGAAATCTGGGTGAGGAATCTATTGGGTCAATGGTTCCACACATCAAAGGAGACAGGGATCAAGTCAGTGCCACAAGGATCAGTCCTTGCTTTTCTGTTCTTCGGTATATTTGTTAATTTATTAATTTATTTATTACTCAAATTTATATGGCCGCCCATCTCACCAGAAGTGACTCTGGGTGGTGTACGATAATTAAATAAAACAACACATATATAAAAACAATCATATAAAAATCAGTATTAAAAATTAAAATATACAGTCATGTGGAAAAGAAAGTACACCCTCTCTGAGTTCTATGGTTTTACGTATCAGGACATAATAAAAATCATCTGGTCCTTTTTGTTGTTCAGTCGTTAAGTCGTGTCCGACTCTTCGTGACCCCATGAACCATATTGCGCCAGGCCTTCCTGTCCTTCACTGCCTCCCTGAGTTTGCTCAGTTTCATGCTCATTGCTTCAGTGATCCTATCTAGCCATCTCATCCTCTGCCGTCCTCTTCTCCTTTTGCCTTCCATCTTTCCCAGCATCAGGGTCTTTTCCAAAGAGTCCTCTCTTCGCATTAGGTGACCAAAGTATCTGAGCTTGAGCTTCAGTATCAATCCTTCCAATGAGCAATCAGGGTTGATTTCCTTTAAGATTGACTGGTTTGACCTCCTAGCAGTCCAGGGGACTCTTAAGAGTCTTCTCCAGCACCACAGTTCAAAGGCATCAATTCTTCGGCGTTCAGCCTTCTTTATGGTCCAGCTCTCACAGCCATACATTACTACTGGAAAAACCATAGCTTTGACTATGCGGATCTTTGTCGGCAAGGTGACGTCTCTGCTTTTTGCTTTTTAATATGCTATCTCATCTGGTCCTTAGCAGTTCTCAAAAGTAGGTAAATACAACCTCAGATGAACAACAACACGTGACATATTACACCATGTCATCGTTTATTTTACAAAAAGAAAGCCAAAATGGAGAAGCCATGTGTGAAAAACTAAGTACACCCGTATTGCTTCCATAGGTCTGAAGAGGCTAAGTAGCAGCCAGGCTCTGTTGATCAGATGCCCTTGATCAATTGATCATCAGCAAGCGTACCTATAAAAGCCGAAGTTTTAGGAGTTTGCTGGTCTTGAGCATTGAGGTCTGTGTTAACACAATGCCAAAGAGTCAAGACATCAGCAGTGATCTTAGAGAAGCGATTGTTGCTGCCCATCAATCTGGGAAGGGTTATAAGGCCATTTCCAAACCATTTAAAGTCCATCATTCTACAGTGAGGAAGATGATTCACAAGTGGAAAACATTCAAGACAGTTGCCAAGTTGCTTTCTTTTTCACACAACCGTATAAACCCCAGGCTTAATGATCTGGAAGTACAGGCAGGGGAGTGGTTAACACATTTTTAGATGGTAAAAATTGTGTGGGATAGCTAACACTTTAGGAGGCAGAAATAAAATTCAAAATGATCTAGACTGGATAGAGAAATGGGCTGAACCGGAAAGTAACAAAATTAATCTTAACAAGAGACAAGTACAAAGTTCTTCACTTTAACAAATGTGAGATCTATAGGCACAGGATGGGGGAGATCTGGCTTGGTAAAAGTACTTGTGAAAAAAATCTTGGAGTAGTAGCCGGAAAAATGTTTCCTTTCTTCTCTTCAGCCCTTTTTCTTCAGTGCCCCATCTTTTACTGTGTTTTTTAAAATTGGTTTTCTGCAGTTCTGGGATTCCTTTTTGCTGAATGTAAATGTTAATATAGTAAGCTTCCCTCTGTGGGAGCTAAGATAGGTCAAGAAGGCATGTAATAATTGGAAGAAGTAATTCCTCTGGACTGCTACCTGTGGGGACAGCTAATGTGAGTACAGGAGATGAACAGCAGCATAAAGTGAGAGAATGTGCATTTTTTACCCAAAGCATCCTTGGCATCTGCAAATAGGAAAGACATCTGCCTGAATCTCTGGAGACTTTGCTAACAGTTAAATTGACCAAGGATTTAACCTCAGATCCGGCCATTTCTCAATGTCCTGAGCGATGGTCTGTGGAAAGAGGCATGGATTGAATTTAGCGGAGTCCAAAAATGCAAGATCTGCAAACTTTTATTCTGAACAGCAGTGCCGAACATCTGTCAGGTGGTGGGCCCCACCAGGATTTGCCGGTTGTACTGAGGGACACATGGCAAAACCCTGGTTTCTTTCAACGTGGTTTGGGAGTGGGTGGGGGGCTTTTAAGGGTGCAGTGTGTTCTTTCAACTTGTGCAAGGCTTAAGGTTCTAATTTGGGACATTAAACCCTCCCCAGGCTTTCAGAAAACAGAAGAAAGGAGTCAAATTTGGAGGGCTGGCCCCTCTCAGGCCCCAGAAGGAGTGTGGATGGGCTGAGAGAAGATAATGGGTATATGTTGGCAAAGTTCTCTCTTTTATTTTCCTAAGTACCAGACATGGAATAATAGTCTTAAGTAACAAGAAGACAAATTCCAGTTGAATGTTATGTATAAGATCAGTTTGACAGCGGGACCCTTTGAATGAGCGAGATGGTGGCCTCTCCTCTGTTGGACAACTGTCATTCAGGGATGCTATAATTCGGATTTCTGTACTGAGGAGGGGATGGGACTCCATGGTGTCTGCCAACTCAAGGACTCTTCCCCCACCTTCTTCAGCTCCCACTGATCGTTTCTGTTTGCTTCTGAGCCCAGTTTGAGGTGTTGGATTTTATCTTTAAGGCCCTCCGTGGACTTTGGGGGTTGACATTTCCCACGGCTGGGCAGATCCCCGCTCCATTCACACCATGCTGAGTAATGCCAGAAGAGACGCCCATTCCTTAATAAGGTCCAGTATTTGGAAAAGTACAGCAAGACGTGGTATCTGTAGGGAATGTGCAGATAGTTTTGGAAGACAAAAGAAATGGGTTTAACTTGCAAAGGAACAGATTTCTGCCGGACATCAGGAAGGATTTCCTCAGAATAAGAGTTCAAGAACAGAACCATACGGCTCGTGAGGGGGTTGACGGTTGTTCTAGAGACACTTTCTGAAGGTTGGGTGGCCACCTGCTTCAGATGCTGTCATAGCAGACTCCTGCATTGGGCAGGGGGTGAACTGGATGGTCTTTAAGGTCCCCTTCACACCTTACATTCTATGCTATGTCAGGGAAGCTAATGAGAGCAATACAACGAAGACAAGACACGTATCGATGCTCTCAGGAGGAATTTGCAATTATATATCTGGAGCGCTTGCTATTCCTTGTAGGTCCAGTTGTCGGAGAGCCAACCTCACAGCGTTCGTTTGTGATATTTCACTGTGTGCTTTCATACATTTTCTGCCAAGCAATTTGGTAATTCTGTCACTGCTGGATATTTTAACATTTTAATTAAACCACTGCTGGAACATTTGGAAGTGTGTTACACCGTTTTAGATCCAGGGGAAAAAAACGGAATTTCAAGAAACTCAAATATTTCTTTAATCATAGGCTTGGATTTGTGAATCTGCAACTTGATAGGGCAATATTTTGAATCTTTTGTGGAGTTTTGACACCAGCATCAATTCTTCAAGCTTTTGTTTCTTAGTGTCATCAAGGGGCACAGACTTTATATGGGTAGCAAACAAAAATGAGATTCCTGCCCCGAGATTTTCTGGTGGTCTCCCATCCAAACATTAGCCGAAACAAAACAGCTGCGTTTTTCCCTGGCTGGGGTCAAATCCAAGCATCTGCTGCAAGGTATGGTGGAAGGATGAGAACAGAAGCCGGGAAAGTAGGAAGTCAGCTATGCAAGAGCTAAACCAGATTATTGTCAAGCCAGACTCCCCAAATATATATATGGCTTGAATTTTTAGATGAGTAGATGAGATTAGGAAGAGCAATGGATCTTCACTCTCAGCATCGCTTGGTTGGTCCAGCTGTTTCGAAGTATGGTGAGATCTGTCAAGTTCATGAGACAAGATTTGATCCCCCGGTTCTAACGGGCACCAGGCATTCCTTATTTGATTTATCTCTCACCTCCCTCCACCAAGGCTTACCGTAATTAAAGTAGAAAGCAGCCAACTCAATAAAACATTACAGAACATAAATCTAGAATAAGGCTAGGATCCAATTAACACCCGGCTGTTCAGAGAGATCCATCTTGGCTGTTGAGTCTCAGCTGATGACTCTCGGTCGACTGGTTCTCCTAATGTGACCAAACCCAGCTCTTGCAGGAATATTTCTTTATGAAACATACTCCTGCACCACCACAATTAAAGCGATTCTTGGTGGCTGGCACAGAAAAGCAAACCCAGTGTAAAACAAGTCCCGTGCAAAAATAAAAACACAACAACAGTACAAGAATACAAAGAAAAGAAAAAGAGGGCAGTGTCAAATCCAACCCTATCAGGGGTGAGCTTTCTGAAACATCTCGGTCTTTTAAGAACTTTTGAGAGATTAGCAAAGAGGGGGCCCACCTGATCTCTAAAAGGAGACGGTTCCGCAACGTTGGCAGTGCCCCAAAGAAGCAATGCCTACTTGGTTCAGGTGCTAGAAATGCCCAGAACTTTGGGCTTTGCAGTAGTTTTTCCATGGTAGATCTAATTCAGTGTTTTTCAAACTTGGCAACTCTAAGATGGCTGGACTTCAACTCCCAGAATTCCCCAGCCAGCCATGCTGGCTGGGGAATTCTGGGAGTTGAAGTCTAGCCATCTTAAAGTTGCTAAGTTGAGAAACACCGCTTTAGATGACTCTATAAAGAGCATTAGCTGTAGGATTTTGAAAAACGCTAATCTAACCCTTGGGCTAAAGCTGCTGGAGAAGGTGGTGCTGGAGGTATCTGGGTGCCAAGCCATGAAGGGCATTGTAGATCAAAACCAGTATCTTAAGCTGGGCCTGAAAACTAACTGGCAATCAATGCAGGGTCTGCCAAACCAGGATTATGTGATTCCAGCATTGGGAGTATGCAGGCTGCTGCATTTTGATCCAAGTGCAGTTTCCAAATATTCTTAACTACAACCCCAAGGAGAGCTCATTACAGTAGTCTAGCCCAGTGTTTCTCAACCTTGGCAACTTTACGATGTGTGGACTTCAACTCCCAGAATTCCCCAGCCAGCATGGGGAATTCTGGGAGTTGAAGTCCACACATCTTGAATATATTTATGAAGATTCTCAGTCATCCAGGTGGAATTGTCTGGAGGTTGAGTCATGGCAACTGGACTTCTTTTCTTTTTGGCTAGAGACCTTTCGCTACTTGTCCAAGCAGCTTCTTCAGTCTGAAAAAGTTGGTTAGGGGGACCCCATAAAAGTCATCCAGGGTGGCTGTGTTTCTTACTAGCATGATAGGCTCCTTGAAGGGACAATGGGAGATGTGATTAGTAGAGTCTTTGAGATGTAGATGATCTAGATGATCCTAATCCCTCACTCATCCCAGGGGGATGTTAAGTGTTGCCTTCCTGGTGAACTTTTGAAATGTTCTTAATCTTCCTGGGGACTGTTGAAAGGGCGGCCTGGAAAATGGGAAAGCAGAGATTCTTATAGAAGTTGAGGGCTGCCAGGCAGGAAATCCTAGGGATGTGACTGGCTGGCCAGTTTGGGGAAATTGGCAGGTCCTTGTCAGTGTACCTGGGGTGAGTTCTGTGTTAGACAAAGCGGGCCTTTCAGAAGTTCATTGTTAAGAAGGTGGAACATTGAGGTCACCTGTTGATAAGAGTAGGAAAGGTTGGGGTTTCTCTAGGTTGCAACTCCCTTGTTAGGGCTGCCCTCGGGCTGTGCTGTCAGCTGGGGGGTGAGGAGGCTTCTATTCTTTGGTCTAGATGGGATTGCAGGGGGGCTTGGCCTGGGGGCAGGAAGGGTCAGTGTGGCTCTGATAGGATTAGGCAAAGAGAGGAGCTGGGTTCCATCTTGGTCATGTCCAAAAGACAGGGGAGGGGGAGGGAGAAGGGGTGCAGCCTGCATTTGCTTCGTTAGGTTTATTTTTTCCTGAGCTTCAGACTCCCAACCCCACTTTAACTTGGTTTAGCCCAGTGTTTCTCAACCCTGGCAACTTGAAGATGTGTTCTGGGAGTTGAAGTCCACACATCTTCAAGCTGCCAAGGTTGAGAAACACTGGTTTAGCATATTGTGTGAAGGTTGCCAGTATATTCCATATCCTCTTTCCCTCTCCTTATTTGTCCCTTCCCCTCCTCCCGGCCCACATTTAGGAACAACGTGCTGATTAATGCTGATTAATGCGTTGGTAGGTGGTGGCTGTGCTAAGCAAGTGACTCTTTTGTGCCAGGGATAAGAACATCCTCCACTCTGGACCTCAGTAATTGTGCTATTCATACGGTTGTGGAAGAGGCTAAATAAGGTGTTTCAAGGACAATAACAGCCAGGGCAGATTTCCAACAAGAATCTGAAACAAGAACATAATTACAATGCAAGATGAGCCTTGATGCCACCACTGATTGTAGCACATTCCACATTTGCTATCTGAGATGCGTCAAGCAATTCTTTTATTGGTCTCAGATCTCCCCACATTGCATCTTGCTGGGCGAACTTGATTCCCAACATGGGGGAAGAAGGAGAAAATCTCTGTCCACGTTTTTCACACCATGCCTGATTTTATATGTCTCTTTCATGTTTTTCCATTAACTATCTAGACTCTAGAAGCAAATAAGCATAACTCAGGATGGAACCGTGGAGTCCTTGGGGCTCTCTGAGCTTGGCTCTTTTCTTGCAAACATTTCATTACCCAACTAGGTAACACCTTCGCTGCTAGAAGGGAGTGGGCTTTGCTCTCTGCTTATATACAGTGGCATGCCCTGCCAGTGTTGGTGAGGGTGGGGGTTCACATTCAGCAGTAAACAATACCCTAATCAAGGAACTACCAGAGGAGCAAAACCAAACCCCCACCCCCACCAACACTGGCAGGGCAGGCCACAGTATATAAACAGAGAGCAAACCCCATCCCATTCTAGCACTGAAGATGCTACCTAGCCGGGTAACAAAACGTTTGCAAGAAAACAGCCAAGTTCAGGGTATCTAGACTCTAAGGCAGTGTTTCTCAACCTTGGAAATTTTAAGAGGTGTGGACTTCAACTCCCAGAATTCCCCAGCCAGCATGACAAGCCATCTGTTTCAGAAAGAACCCCCAGCCTGCATATTTTATAGCTCTTTTCCCCCCTGGGGAAAATCCTCATCCTGGTGAATTCACAGCAGGAGTGAGATTTCAACTTGAGACATTCTGATTTATAATTTGCTTTTTGAGGCACAACACCAGGGCGGTTTTGAGAGGCCTTCTGGCCCTTGAGAACTAACATGTTGCTGTTTTGATTCCTTGTCATCTCTCTACCCCCCAGATTTCTTGCTCTGTCCTATTGGCTTGGAGATGTTGGAAGGGAAAACTTTTGCAGCCTCTGCAGAAGGTGGTTTCTTCTGAAGGCCAGTAGATGGAGTCCGAGAGACCCCTTTCTCCTTGTTTACAAGCGTTTGTAACTGGTTTTATAACTTGCTCCTTGTAAATGCATGCAAATGGCCGAAAAGTGAAAGTCTTTCGGGTGATTTTGTGGGAAATTAGATCATTGCATGGTTCCTGGGTTAAAAGCAATTGTCAGTTCAATGTCATGCATACAAATTTTGCAGAAAAGATGAAGACAGCACACACCAGTGGTTTATCAGATGCACAAACTTTCCTCTTCTCTGTTTTTTGTAATGGTCTGCAAATAATTCTGGGGACTTTTGTTTGGTATTCCTTTTGAATGTTGTTTTTCTTTTCTACTACAGCACACCTGCGTGTATACATAGACCCAAATAATTATTGCAATAGAAGAATATAATATCGTAGCAAGTAAATATTCCTTTGAGTCAAAGAGTTAATTGCTAGTGCAATTCTCTTGGCAACAGTATAGAAATGGATTGGCATTCCCTTTTTCTGGAGTCAGCGTTGCTGCTTAGCCTAGAACAGTGTTTCTCAGCCTCGGCAACTTTAACATTGCTGGCTGGGGAATTCTGGGAGTTGAAGTCCACGTGTCTTAAAGTTGCCGAGGTTGAGAAACATTGACCTAGAATCTTGGGATTTGATGATGGTGGATAGCTTCTGCCTTGTTCCTTGACTGCCATCAACAGTCAAGGAACAAGGAGTCAAGAAATACGCCACAGACAAGCAGTTGATAGAGCAGCCATGAAGGCCTTAGAAAAGATATTCAAATGCCAGGATGGGTCTATACCTACCAAAATCAGAATTGTGCCAGCCATGGTCTTCCCTGTGACACTCCATGGAAGCGAAAGTTGAACTTTGAAGAAGCAGCACAGGAAGAGTATTGAAATCTTTGAACTTTGGTGTCGGAGAAGGTTCCTGAGAAGACCATGGACTGCCCAAATGGATCATCAAAAAAGTCAACCCAGAGTTCTCACTCGAGGCACAAATGACCAGGTTCAAGTTATCCTACTTCAGATACATTATGCAAAGACCCAGCTCTCTGGAGAAGGTTCTAGTGCTGGGAAAGGTGGAAGGAAAGAGAAGAAGAGGACGACCAGAGCAAGGTGGATGGACTCAGTTACAGGGGTGATGAGTGCACCCTTGTGTGTGTGTGTGTGTGTGTGCCTTCGAGTCAGGGTTTTTTGTTTGTTTGCTTGCTTTTTACTCCCGGCAACTGCCTGGACTATTCCCTGCAGTTTTCTTGGCAAGGTTTTTTGGAAGTGGTTTGCCCTGGCCTTCTTCTTCCTAGGGCTGAGAGAAAATCTGGCCCAAGGTCACCCAACTGTCTTTGTGCCCAAGGCAGAACTAGAACTCAGTCTCCTGATTTCTAGTGTGATGCCTTTAGCCACTACACCAAACTGGCTCTCGAGGGCACCCTTGGGAGTCCTGAAAGAACAGGTTAGGGATAGATCGTCATGGAGAAAATCTATGTATGGGGTCGCTAGGAGTCGAAAACGACCGATGGCATATCATCAATAAAAAAAAAGATCCTGTAAAAGTACTGAGAACAACCATGCTTAACTTCTCAAGATCAGCCAAGGTGGGCTAGGTGCTTCCACTTACTTTGACCATATAATTACATAGACCTATACACTGTAATATACTTAGACAATACAATTACATACATAATTACATGCATATGTATGTAACCATCTAGCTAACCCTGTTCGGGGTAAGCGACGAAGGGTGCCCACCCTTTGGAACCTCACCTGACCCTACCTGCCTTTCAGAAGGCTCTGAAGACGTGGCTTGTCATCACACCTGGGGATCCGGTGATGAGACACAGCCTGCCTGACGGTTGTATTGACTGACTCGTGAGTTGCACTTTCCCACTGATGATGTTTTATGGTTTTAATTTTATGGTTTTAATAATGGCTTATTGTTTTACTGTCACCCGTGTTTTGTTTATTGCTCTTTGTGGTTGTTTTAATTATGCGAGCCACCCAGAGTCACGAATATGAGATGGGTGGCTAGATCAATTGAATAGATAGATGTAGATATATGGATAGACAGGTAAATAACATTATGCGAAGCATAGAAAAGAGTATGAAAGAGTAAGCCAAAGGAATTACAGATTACGTTAAGCAGAAGAAAAGGAAATATAGCTAAAGCTGGTTTACACCAATGCCTTCACAGTACTTCTCCAGACCTTTCTAGTTATTCAACCCATCTGTGTTTCCCCCACGTCCATATTCCACCCTTCCTTTCCAGGGAATATAGTCTTCTGTGTAGAAAGACGTCAGGGCTTTCAGGTAAGATTTTGTAGGATTTCTGGCAAGAAAAACTACATCTCATAAAGTTTCAGGGGAAAATTATGGGATCGCTTCTAAAAGTGTTTTTCAAACTTGGCATCTTTTAGGATGTATGGACTTCAACTCTGGCCGGGGAATGCTGGGAATTGAAGTGCACCCATCTTAAAGTGGCCAAGTTTGAAAAACACTGGCTTAACAAACCACGCACACCTTCAAAATAATTGGCCATCTTGTCAGATTTGGCCCATTTAAATCTCTCTGTTTACCCCTGATCAGAGAGCCAGTTTGGTGTAGTAGTGAATTCTACTCCCAACTCAGACCCGAAGCCGTCTGGGTGACGTTGGGCCAGTCACTCACTCTTAGTCCTAGGAAGGAGGCAATGGCAAATCACTTCTGAAAAACCTTGCCAAGAAAACTACAGGGACCAGTCCAGGTAGTTGCCAGGAGTCAAAAAGCACGCGCGCACACACACACACACACACACACACAAACACATGCCCCTGATCTATGCTGCCAATTGCCAATGAAGCTTGGGGTGGCTGTGACCTCATTATCTTTGCTAGTACCAATTCCCAAGAATGGTGAAATCATTTCAATTAGGGTATAGAGGAATGTAGCGCTGGCCTTGAGAAGAGGGTGGAAGAGATGAAAGGGATGCTCAGCCCTGAGAAGGTGGGAGCTGGGGGGAAAGAGACTCAGAACAGCCCACCTTAACCTTGTTGTCCTTGCGGCATTGAAGGTTTTGGATGGGATGTCAAGATTCTGGTAATATACTCTGCAACAGTAAACCAGCATTCCTGGAATCCTTGCAATGCCCGTTTCTTGATCTGGCCTACCTTAAAGGTCTAACAAAGCGATACTTACATCTTCATTTTTAATAGTCCTCAAATCAAGCAGCCGAGTGAATTGACAATGAAGGTCCATCAAAGTACTTTGTTAATTCTCCAATCCGTTTGAAAGATTGGTAAGCAAATTACAATATCCAGCTTCACGGCTCATTTAGAAACTCTTCCTCTAATGAACTTCCGAGAAGATTTATTTCCAAATTTAATGATGCCCCTCTCCAGCCCACTCTGAAATTGAATTTCTGTTGAGATGGAAACTTGAGACGTCTTCACTCCAAGACTCTAAACCACATTACAAAAACAGTGCATGGCCTACGCGAGGGGTCATGGAGGCAAGCCATTTTTCACCTCCCAGGAGATAACATGATTCACCGACATCCTTTTCTGAAAAAAACTAAACATTAAGGAAGGTACATAAACAAACGTTAACAGAAAACAAGGAGGAGGAATAAAAAGCAAAATACAAAGGAATAAATACGGGAATTTAGAAATGCCCTGGAGGTTATAATTTTCCTGTATAATAACACAGATACCCATAGCTCTAAAAGCAAGGAATCAGAGAAATTGCTTCCGTGTTCCAGCCAAAACACCTTTCTTGTTTTGTAGTAGATAAATCTGTACTTTTGTAGAACTGGTTATCTAATGCATGGCTGTTTGATAATTGCAACTGGGACAAATTATAGCCAGGGCTTATTAACCATTTTTCATTTCCCCCTCCCCCGCCTTTGGGACTGCTTTTCGGAAGGCAGTTAGCACAGTGGTCATTAGGGGTCTTCCAGGCCAATTCCAAGCCTCTTGCACACATGTTGTCTGAAGCCTCTCTCCTGAGCCTAACAGTGCCCAAGGAGAAAGTGGTGTCAGCTTGTCCAGGGTCCAAGCCCGCCCCCTCCACTGGCACCAACCAGCTTATGTTAGAATCCTGCCTTTGCACCATGGAGGCTACCTCAGTGGTGATCTGGTCAAAGATTAGGCAGGACATCCACAAACTGGCACAGAAGTGCTCATCTTCCCAAAAAGTCCTGCATTGCATCCATGGAAGGCACCAATGGCAGGATCTTGCATCGAGATGGGCAAGTCAGTGGCCTCCAAAACCTGCAGACACATGAATGGCAGAAGGGGAAGAAACAAGGAGGGAGGATCTATGACAAGGGGGCCCAGAGGCATCCCTGCTCCCCGGGACTCCAAAGTCATGTCCCAGGTCAGCCTTCATGGAGAAGGTTGTGGAGATGGCCCTGCAACACATCAGCTGAGCCAACTTCTCATTGCATGTTTTTAATTATTCATTTGTATATCAAATTAGTCACCGCACATCTCATTGAAATGACTCTCAGGGAAGTAGTTTTCCAAATCACCCTTAGGATTTCCAGGATCCTTTTGCATGCCATCATCTTCTGGCGTGAGAAAGACAGAGAAGAGAGCATAGAAAAGAGACAGAGAGAGGTGGCTGCGAGACCGAACGCTTTGGGAACCCAAGGGGTGTGGCTGTGTTCCCATGACACACTTAACCCTTTTCTCCTTGAATCTGTTAACTATGTGGTGGGAACAAGGCCTCGTTCAGGTAATAAGGCTGTCCTAAGAAAAGAGGATTCAACACTTCTTACAAGAACTTGATAACTGCTCTGCTAGATCCCCCAAATTTTGCATTCCCTTTCCAAGAAGTATTAGGTAGATATTTCTGAGAAGCTCACAAGCTGAGTGAACAAGGAATGACCTGCTGGTCATTGATCCACCTGGGAAGCTTTCAACTGCCAGGAATGGTGGAAGTTGCAGTCTGACGGGATGGCTGTCTCATTTTAATTCTCAAGAATTAATTGCCTCTTATCCTGATCAAGAAGCTTGGAATCCAATCTTTCCAATCCTGGTTCTCTTGAAACAGGTTGGGTCACATTCTCAGAACTTCCAGCCAGTCAGCTGTTGAACTTCTTGACTGCAACCCATCTTCCTCGGGGTTACTCTTTTTGAGATGAAGGGACTGGGTGTATGCACAGCCCTCTCCATGTGGCTTTGCTGATGCTGGAAATCTCTTAAGTGGAAAACAATAGTATGGTAGTAACAAATAGTAGTAACAAAAGTCACTGTGTTACTTTCTATTCCTTAAAGCCTTTCAGTGAGTCCTTTGCCCTGACTCACTCCTACAGCCCGGGGTTCTTTTTCCAGACAAAAATGGAGAAATCCCCTTTGCTTGGCAGAGATGTTGGGTCTACTGATCGGTTCCCCGCTGAGATAAGAGTGACTTTTTTTATCTTCTGAAGATAGGGAGTAGTAATCACTGCCTGGAAAGGGAGGCTTCCACTGTCTCACCAGCATTTTGACTGGTTAATTTTACAAGAAGAAGTAGTTCACTGCTGAGAGATTGCTTGGCGGCTTGGCAGCCTCATAAATATGGCTTTGATTAAAGAGGTGGCGACACTGTCTTCGTAAAAGTGGGCAGAGATAGCTTCTCGGTTTCTTTTTATTGGTAGATTAAGCCAGTCTGTCTGTCATTTGGGTTGTGAGCTTGGAGAAAGAGCATAAGAAACTGGCAACATGGTGCAAGATGGAGAGCTGGATGGACCGTTTAAGACCCAACTAGGAATGTTTAGGGGTCCTCACAATCTGGTGACCTCCAAAAGGGCTGGATCAGAACCCCCATAGTTCCCAGCCACATGACCCAGATTGGGGGGAGTCTGTGTACAGCAAAGATGCAGGAGTGTTATTAGACTAAAGGTCATACTTGACTTGTGGTATTGCAAGAGTGGGGGAGTGGGCAGGACAAGCCAAGCAGATGGGCCCCAGAGAAACTCAGCAATCCTTACAACTGCCCAATTCAAACCAGGGGGGTCTGCAGGGTATGGTCAAAAAAATCAAGATGGTGCTCATGGTGGTGCGATTGAAACTCTGCCTGTTTTTATGTGCATTCCATGTGTGACGTACATAATACAAGTGGAACATCTTGACTTTTCTGACCGCACTTTGTGGACACCCCTGATTCAAGCAAAATCCCATTGAAATTGTTGAGTCGGTTTGGAAATCAACCCATTTCAATTCAGTGATTGAAAACAGTCCAGAAAACCAACCTGACTTAGATTTCACTGAACCGTTTGGAGAAGATCCCTTTTATCTTAATAACGACGAATGCTTGTTTTTGTTCGCTCTTCATAAGTTTCAGATGCTCAACAACAATCTGTTTATGTTCACTGCAAACCTGAGATGCATTTCTCTTGTTGCATCCTTCATCGGATACAAATAAATCTGCTTTCTTTTGGTGCCATGAGCAAAAACATTTCCACCCTGGGTGTATGGTTAGGTCACTTTTTCTGTACGGCATTAATTAATAAAAGCCTCCATCTTTTGTCCTTGAAACCAAAGCCTGAAATTTCTCAAGAGAATTGGAGTCGAGATAATGCTATAATTATTCTCGGTGCATCAGACAGTGTTTTTAAATATGTTTATTATTATCAATTTGATATATGTTGCTTGCTTGCACACGCTTCCTCTTGTTTTAGATGTAACTGAAGGGTTTGAGATAAAATCTTCATGTCATTTTGATATAACTTGCAGTTCCTTCCAGTATGCTGAACCCATGTTAATTAAGCTGTCAGAACCAATGAATTTTCAGACTTAAAACAAACTCCCTATAAAATATATCTGAGTTGGCCAGGGAGACCCACCACTTGAATTTTCTCTTCTCTCACCCATCAAGATGTGGAAAACAAAGAGGATGAACCTTAAAAATGAACATCTCTTCAAGGCTGATATACATACAGAGAGGTGTCCCCATGTAACTACCTGTGGAATATTTTAAACAGATTAAAAAGATCATGAGAAAATGTTTATGAGAAGGATAAATACCCCCAAATCCTTTTTATCTGTACTGTAATTTTCATATGAGGATGTTCAATGTTCCTGATTTTCAACTTTATCACTGGTATCTTCATGACTTGCCTCAAAAGCTCAAGATTTCTGTGAAGGATCTGAGAGTCTAAAGTCCCAAATCCAGTCAGAACTATCTGATAAATTGGGTATAAGTAGCAATCACAATCATGTCATCATCAGGAAGTGTTCTAGATGATTCTAAACTTATAGTTCTTTTTCTAAAGAGTATTACTAAGATAGATACTGGTGACGTGCAAGAACTTTGGAGCAATTGGAACATCCTATATTGCAATGTTTCTCAACCTTGGTAGCTTGAGGCTGTGTAGACTTCAACTCCCAGAATTTTGAGAGGCATAATTGGAAAGTTATTATTGGATCACTTTGATATCCTCTTTGAGCTGAAACTGAGGTGTTTTTCTAAAACTAAAGGCTAAAAAGCATCTCTGGAAGATTGGGGAAGGAAATTTACATTTTATCCTTTGATTATGAAAAATGGATACTTCAGCATAATCTTAGATGATCAGCTTATTGTTAATCACTCTTTTTAAAACATGGAGGTATTTCAAGAAGCATTTGGATTCCCCAAATCAGTTGAATGGAAGCATATTTAACTTTTTAGATGACAGTTTGGGCCATATGAGTTACCAGCATTTGAAATGCCTAAATAATGAAAATGATGATAGATAATTGACACTGCAGTATCTGAACATAGAAGGATTAATGAGAAAGAAGTAGAAAAAATATGGAACTATTAAAAACCATCAAGTAGAGGTCAAGCAAATGTGGGAAAAGAAAGTTGTGGGGTGCCAATTGTGGTTGGTGTACCTGGTGCGATCCCAAAAGATCTGGAAAAGCACTTGGACACAATAGGAATGGGCAAAATCTCAACCCGTCAGTTGCAAAAAGTTGCATTACTTGGAACAGCACATATATTATGATGAAATATTTCACTATCCTAGATCTCTGTGAAGGATCTGAGAGTCTGAAGTCAGAACTACCTGATAAATCGGGTGTAAGTAGCAATTGCAATCATCATTATTCTCCTCATCATCAGGAAGTGTTCTAGATGATTCTAAACTTATAGTTCTTTTTCTAAAGAGTATTACCAAGATAGATGCTGGTCATGTACAAGAACTTTGGAGCAATTGGAACAGCCTATATTGCAGTGTTTCTCAACCTTGGCAGCTTGAAGATGGGTGGACTTCAATTCCCAGAATTCCCCAGCCAGCATGGCTGGCTGGGGAATTCTGGGAGTTGAAGTCCATCCATCTTCAAGTTGCCAAGGTTGAGAAACACTGCTATATTGACACTCAATAGAATAGAACTTTAAAAAAGCATCAACTATATTTCCTATGATCTCAGCATGAGATTTAACAGAAGATTCTTTTATATAGTTATTTAACTCTTCCGAAGCGGTACAGAAAGAACTGGTTGTCTGTTACTGTGCTGGGAGCATGACAGAGACTTTGACTCATATGATTTGGGCATGTCCTACCCCCCAAGTTTTCATTTACCCTTTCTAAATTTATTAATACATCAAGTAATGTTTAAAGTGATATTGAACTGTGTCCTCGCACTTTGGGATGTGTTGATTCATGAAGAATTAGAGTTGCCTTTGTGACTGAGGTGGCCAGCGAGCCAATTCCATACGCACATAAAGAAATACTTTGAATTATCATGCTTGAGTTGCAGCCAAAAAGATTGTTTTGCAATATTGGAAAGATCTTGCCTGACTGGGTTTAAAAATTTGGATTGAGAATATGTGCTCACTGTCCAGCAGCATTTGCAAGGGGAATGATGACAATGGTGTGACAACCTCCTCCTCTTTTCTATGTGTGATGTTGTGCTGTGATGCTGCTTCGTTGTCTCTCCTTCAGGTGGTGTGCAATAAGCACGTATCTTCAGTCCAAAATTCTGATGAAAGTAGCAAGTTCCCACAGATATCCAAATTATTATCTGTTTGTGAACTGAGCAAAATGGTTCAGTGTGGTCAAAGTCTAATCCAGTATTTCTCCACCTTGGCAACTTTAAGATGTGTGGACTTCAGCTCCCAGAATTCCTCAGCCAGCATTGCTGGATGGGGAATTCTGGGAGCTGAAGTCCACACATCTTAAAGTTGCCACGGTTGAGAAACATTGGTCTAATCTGTCATTGAAAAACAGAGTTGTTTCTTTATATGAGCTCCATGACATAATTAAAAGCATCCATTTTTAAAAACAATCCTTTTTTGTAGCTGGTGTTTCTCCTCTTTCATTTCTGGCTAAAATAATAAGAATGATATTTTAAAAAGACAAACAGAGTCAATCAAAGTCAGAGGAAGGGGGACGAATAAAGTCTTCCAGGGAAATAAATTTGTTCTAATGTTAATGTAATTTTTTTAAAAAAATGTTCTGTTTCTTTTATCAGGTACAGCACAAAGAGTCATCTGGAGCCGGCCATTTTTAAAGCTATGTAAATAAATAAATAAAATGATTAGATTTTCAGTTCAGTCAAAGGCAGTTTAATGTGACGGCTCCCCGTGTATTAAAGCATTTTTCTTTTCTATTATATTAACAACTACAATTTGACATTAATGTTTAGAGTGGCCTTAGGGCCACACACGGTTTTAGGGGTCTATAGACACTGGTCTTAAACATAAAAGCCCATCAGGATTCTGGGTCAGGAAAACCCAAATCTTTTGTCAGAATGAGGCAAGGGATTCTGCAGGGAGTGGGTCAAAAAAGTCAAGATGGTGGGCACAACCATGCAATTGAAACCCTGTGATGCACGTAGAAAAGGGCGGGGCTTCGGTCTCATGGTTGTGCCCACCATCTTGACTTTTTTGAACCTCCCCCCCTTGCAGACACCTCTGGAAAGAGGTGAACTTTGTGGGCTGTATACAAGCTTAGGAATTACACATGCATTCCTAACTTTGCATTCATAATTCCACAGTTATATTTTATGGAAGGCCAAGAGATTGGTTGAAGCACTAAACCAAAAGATATAGTAACCAGCTCATTACCGGCTTCAGAACCAGAATTATAATTATACGGAGATTCCTGGAAACTGTGCTTGTTCCCTGGTCTTTCAGTGTACATGACATCTTAAATACCTCCCAAAACAGATTTTTTAATTTTCTGAGTTTATATGCCGTTCCAATCCTTACCAACTCTGAGTGTGTTAAATATCTTATTTCCATAAATAAGATTGCAAAGGTCCATCAGCAACAATACCTTCACTACATAAACAACCCTTCCCATATCATGCCTGGGGTCAACACAATGACTGTATTTTAGAGAAACCCCGTATGACAAGAGGGGATGATTTACAAGGTATCTGTCACCGAGGCCTACTGAAAAAGCCAGATTTTAATGCCTTTTCTAAAGCTGAACCAAGATGCTACGATGTCCACCAAACCCAACAGTTGATTTGGGAGGGAGGTTCAACGTTTGGGAGCAAATATTGAGAATTCCTCATGGCTTTCTGCCTGTTTCTGAGAGCATGTTGGCTTGGAGAAGAAGCCCTGATGAACAACTCAGTTTGTGGGAGAGTTTCCTGGCACACACGCCTGCAAATTCATTTTGCCTCTTATCATAATCCCTCTCTGTGGAATCCCTCTGAGAAGATTCCACAGAAAGATCCCTCTGAGAAGATTCGCTTCTCTTTGGAGCTGGGTGGCAGCATGTCTTTTCTCTCGACCGTGGTGAAACGGTTGTGACGCCCCTGGCACGTTGGCGGGCAGAAACGTTACCCTTGTTAAGGAAGGCAGTTGGATGGCCAATCCTCGGTTATGGCCATTGCACAGAGTACCCAAGTTGAAGCAGGACAAAGAATTATTCAGAGCGAAGCTGTCACAGTTAGACGTAGGATATATCCATCGTTAAGTCCCGTTAATTTACTTGCTGGCAAAATCCTCCTTTTTCTCTCAGGTGCACTTGTCAGGGCGAGGTAGGATTAGATGCTGAATTAAATGTGGAGATCAGCAAGATATACCCACTGCAGGCCCCGAAAGCTAGACAAATCCATTACAGCATGGCTCGATCTGTGAACCTCATTAGCAAAGAAGTTGAGTTCCTATGCCGCTGGAAGTCCTGGCTTGTTTTAACCCCAGTTTCTTTTAGAGAAATTGCAGCTGCTTGGTTCAGATAGCTCTCGCAGTTACTCATGCCCTGGTCATCTCCCGGATGGACTACTGTAACGCGCTGTACATGGGGCTGCCCTTGAAGAGTATCTGGAAGCTTCGGTGGATGCAAAATGCAGCCGCGTGGGCAGTTATGGGTGTTCCTAGAAAGATGCACGTTACGCCTCTGCTCTGGGGGCTGCGCTGGTTGCCGGTTTGCTTCCGGGTGCAATTCAAGGTGCTGGTTTTGGTCTTTAGAGCCCTACGTAACATGGGACAGGTTATCTGAGGGACCGCCTCTCCCCAGTTCCTTCTACCTAACCCCTCAGGTCCAGCAGGAGAGGCGCGTTGCAGGTCCCATCTGCCAAGGAGTTCCATCTGATGGGACCCTGGAGACAAGCTTTTTCTGCTGTGGTGCCCACCCTCTGAAATCTCGCCCCCCTCCCCAGGTGAGATTAGCCCCAACCCTTATGAACTTTGAGAAAGCCCTCAAACTGTGGTTTTCTTCACCAGGCCTGGGGATCCTCTGGCAGCAGAGAGCCCACACATCAGTTGCACCACATATGACATCTTAATTAACCCTCTTGCAATCTTGGTTTTACTGGATTATTTCATGGTTTTAACTGGTTTTTATATTTGATTTGTGGTTGGCTTTGTTGTAGGCCACCCAGAATCACCATGTGTGAGGTGGGCAGACATATAAGTCTGATAAAGCAACCCAATAAATAAATATCCCAAATATCCTCTAATTCCGAATGTGTACCCCATTCCTTTGCAAGGAATGCCGGAAGGAAATAATTGCATTTGAGCATGCAGACCATGCGGACAGATTTTTTTCTTCCATGGCTGAGTTCAAACAATAACTTATCTCCTGAACTGATCCATGTTCTGAATGTTCAGAATTCACTGGTCTTGCCAACATTCTAACAAAAGGAGGATAATGTTGCTTTCTCCACATGTTCCACATGATGCATGATTTTTTATAACCCTCTTCTGTTACTTCCTTTGACACTACGCTGAAAGGCCCCTTTAAAGGCATTGCCCTAAACATCTGATCCTTTGAATTGCTCTTTTCTGCATCTGCTCTACCTCTCCAATTGCCTTTTTTGAGGTGTAGGGACCAGAATGGTGCACAGTCATTCTGGTGTGTTTACACTGTAAATTCATTTGAGGGCATAATTCTATCGGCAGCTTTGTTGTCAGTTCCTTTTGAATGATTCCAAGCTCGACATTTGCTTTTATTAAATACCAGCTTATTTTCATAACGCTCCCTGCCACGACACGGAAAATCAGTTCGGATTAGCTCAGCTTCCGTTAATATTTATGTAAAATTTGAGTGCGTTTGCCCAGCTTCACCATTTCTTGATAAAAAACAGTCCCCCCCTCCTCCTTTTTTTGAAAGAGCCCCTGATGCTCTCTCACAAAAGGAATGGCTACCGTAATGCAAAATGCTTAATATATTTGTATTTTTTATGATGTTTTAACTCTGTACATTGCCTTGCATCAGTGGCCTTATAAATCCATTAGTATCAGTATCAGTATTACGATGTATTCATACCGTACACAGTGTGAAATTTCAACTGACCAATGAGCTGGGTTGATACAGCACACTAAAGTACACGTGCATATTAACCAGGTTAATGCTAACAGGATTAGCCTGGTGTGCAAATGCAACTGTTTGGTCTTTCAGTGACTTGGTTAAGGATGTTGTGTGAAGCCAGCCAGGATGTTTTTTGTGAGACTGACAAAGTGTTCGCATGCAACTTGATGGAAAGTGTTCTTAAATGTTGTCAGCAGACTGAGATTAACAGAATTTACTAAAGGGTATAGAACTTGATGGAAAATATTTTTCCCCTACTGGATAAACAAAACTAAGAGAGTATAAATAAATAAATGAGCAAGGTAAGATGGAGTGATTGTATAATAAATATCGTTACAATGCAGCCAGCAAGATTTTGAATCACTGAACCCCTTTTAGCAAGATTCTGAAACAAAAACCCATAACCCAAATTCAGATTGACATTAAAGACATTTATGGCTCATGGACTAAAGAACTGGAACACCTGATAATGAGACTGCAGTGGTCATCGGTCTTAATGCTAAATTGGTTTTAGTGGATTTAAGACTCAAATTGATTTATCAGAAGATTTTATTTCAAGTCTGCTGCATACCTCGAAGAATGTATTTGGAAGGATCGATGTCAGAATGTATTTGTTTTTTAAAGAACTGAGGGGCCATCGACCCTATTTTTGTGATACATGCACCTCTTTCTAAGCAAAGGAACACTCAGTGGCTGCATTCACACAAGGCTCTTAAACTGGTTATTAAACAAATCAATTTTCTGGTTTTGCACAACGCCTTGAACCAGAGACTAATTCAGTGGGCTTTCTTTGCACTGCACGCTAAGCCAAACTAAACCTAACCATGGTTAGTACTAACTAGACTTACTGTGTTGCACGAACACATCTCCTAAGTCTTCATCTTTCCTGTTGCACCTCAGAATATAGTTGTGCTCTGCTTGTTCCGTGCAAGGAAATATTGTGCAGGGCTTATCTAAGGGGTGTTTCTGTCCTCACGGGCACTTGGGTCATGGCAGAAGTGTGCACAGAGTGAGTCAAGGTGGTGGCCACGCTGGTGCAGTTGAAGCTCTGCCTATTTTTTATCACACATGACACCCATAAAAATGGACAGAGCTTCAACTGCACCAGCGTGGCCACCATCTTGACTTTTTAAGCAAACCCTGAAGATATCAGGATTTTCTCATGGGAAGAGAGTCATCCCGTTCCCTGTACAACAAATGTTTCGTCTAAAGTTAATGTAAACAAAGTATCTTGTGATTCTGTTATGATTTTTACTGCCACCTACTATAATGTGTATGTTAGTTATTCAGTGGGGGAAGTACATGCTGGCAATATAACGGGAGGGCTAAATGCCCAGCCTGTTCAGTGTGTTTGTCTTGTAAAACGTTAATCATGTAGTTTATGGGTTATGTAGTCTTAACTAGTAACCAAGTAGTGTACCTCTTCTCTGAGAGTGTTTTTTTTAGCTAGAGACTTTGTTGTGGTTAAGTCTTGGAAGCTAATATGAGAAGAAGTCTTTGTTATATTCTATATTTTGTATGCAACTTGTATTTTATAAAGTTTTGCATTTTTATCAATAAAGACCAGTTAGTTTATATTTTCTGACTGGATTTTCTTTGGAAAGCTAACTATGGATATTGCATTTTGCAAGCTCTCATGCTGATGTGTAGTTTTCCTGAGAGCAGGATTTTTGGGACCTTTTTTGCTGCACTCTGCGCAACAGAAGACACCCCTGGATCATGGCACTCTTAGGAAGAAGGAAGGGAAAGGATAACTCTCTTTTCAGATAGGTCCTAGGCTGGCTATCTAATCTATTCAAGCTCCCTTTGCCTAGCTGGTTGGAGGCTACCTGAATTGTTCTCCCAACACATGGAATCACTCAAGAAGCCATCTGTTAACAGCCACCAGGAAACCTCCAAAGAAAATGAACTCATTTCCTCCTGGATGCTTCAACTCTTTCCTGACTAACTGCTCTTCTTAACAAATCAGGTAAGAATAAATACAGGTGGATGGATTGTGTAAGAATTCAATCTGGAGAGGATACAGGTGATTCGATCAAACCTCCTAACCAAAGCAACTTTCCAGATCAGACTGCTGGTTTAATTGATTCATTGAATCAAAGCAGAGTCCTGATGATAAATTTGATGGAATTTTGCCCTTGCTGTTCCTCGGGTGAATGAACGTTTTCAGTCAGATCAACTGGATGTGGCAATCTGAAGAGCTCAGGTCAGATTCTCCATTCAGGTCAGGTCTCTTTGAAAAGATTAGGACTGAATCTGGCCTGATCTTACATGCTTAATAGGTGGAACCTCTATTGTTAGAGAGTCAGGAAGCCCACAAAAAGGATGGTATTCTTCTACTACTCTCCAGCAAGTGGTATGAAGGCATCTGAAGGCATTCCTGAAGGCATCTAGTGGACTATTGTAGGATGCCTTGGGCCCTGGCATCCAGTACCAGCCACAATGGCATCATGTGCATCATTGCACCCTGCATAAAATGATATGCATTATGTATGTTGCATGATGACATCATGATTCACGTGATATCACTTGCTCCTCAGTTGATTCTCCCATGGACACACATGGCCTTTGAACTCAGATAACGTGGCCTCTTCTTGCAAATCCAGGCTCCACTGTTCAAATGGAACAGCTCGAAATTCCCTCTCCTTCCCCAGAAAGAGTGTGTGTGTGTGTGTGTAGGGGGGGGGGGCTTTCCAGTCTTTTGCAAAGAACAGGAAGGAGAAAACAGCACTAAAATTTGGTGCCTTCAGTTGACTATGTCGGTCTCTCATTGGGAGAGAAACTACTCCTAAGTAGTATTTCTAAGCAATGGCTGTAAATCTTTCTGTTAATAAATAACACTCATCGGTGCTCTCCGGTTCGTGTTTATTGCTCTAACTCATTTTAGGGTGGGAGTATAACATTTCTCCAGCCAGTGGTGGGTTTTTATTTAAGTGACTGTGGCACGGCCTTTATTTTTTAAAAAGCGTACGCTTCCCTGAGATTCTATAGAGTGTCTTTAAACAGTCATAAAAAGGAAACAGAAAAACAATCCCCACGCCCCACCTCTTATTCAGTTAAATCCCCAAAGGGTTGGTAGTAGTATGCAAGGATTTCTTGGCACCTGGTATTAACCTGTTTGCAAGCCCTCTACAATTATTGGATTAGCCAATTTCGGGGGAAAATTGGCATCTCCAAGGCTCCTTTTGTATCAAGAGATTAGGATCCTTGCGTATGCAATTTAGAAACAATGGCACATTTTGACTGGCACTGAGCAGAGGCTCCAATTCCCTGCCAGAGGTGCGGATATCACTTCAGAGTCTAAGCATCTTTCCTGGTTTAGCTACCCACAATTTTACAGAGATTTCCTATTGCAGAAGCAATAGAATTCTTATCAGTTAGCTGGCTCCCCCTGCTGTTTTAGTTTCTACTCTACAATGGATCATCTCCCCCTCATTTTTTTCCCAACAAGCTGTTCCATGTACAGTGATTAGGTGATTAAAACCCTAAATTCATAATTGCTGTATGGAAGTTTAACATGCGCAACCTTTGAGGTGCGGAACAGAGAAACCCTAGAGCGGCATTCACGCTTTGCAATTTGCGCGTTCCCTGGAGAGGAAATCCGAAAAGCAGTCATCAAGGCCCTATCATTTCTTGGCTTACGAATCATTGGACTTGAACCTTAGTCATTCTTCCCTCTTAGAAATGCACCCCTGGCAAATTCTCAGCCCCCCCATCACGGTCCATTTCATATTTGTTTGTATCTGTGTTCTTGAATAAGCAGCAATTGTCCTTGAGTTCTTACTATGATTTTATGAACTACTCCAGGAAGGGGTGGGGTCTCCAGCAGACAGCCGTTGCTCAAGAATACGGTAGCTCCATCCTGCATTGCAATTCTGGTAGTAATCCTTATTCAAGTTTAGAACTTCCATATCTGAGATACCCTGTATGTCTTATTGAAGTTTTCTTCTATTTCTTTCTTAAGAACTTTGCTTACTAGTTATTTTTATTTCTGTTTTTTTTAAAATCCAATTAATAAAAAGAAATAAGGAGGGGCTGCAAAACTTTGAATGCCCACTAGATGGCTGCTAAGATACAGAAAATTCTAATCTTTGCTGCCATCTAGTGTTTGTCCAGGTGTTTGCATCCCAGATCTGGTAGCTATAGTTAAACAAGACAGATTCTACCGTTCCCTTCCAAGCCTCTAATTCTGTTTCTCTCACAATGAGCAGGTACAGACTGAAATAGACTAATTTTATATTCAGTTAATGTCATCGAGCCCCCCTACTTCTCACTGGCTGCATTACCCAAGATGTTTAACCCAGAGTGGGTGAATTAACCTTGGTCTTCTACAATATGCTCAGTCATAAATTAACAAAGTGAGCTGGGTTCACGCAAGATGTGAAGGCTAAAAAAAATGAATCAAAGTAAAAGTTTGCCAAGCTTAATATATCATGCTAATAAAGTTATTAGATCTTTAAATGATCTGGTTAAATGCTTCGTGTGATACAGTCATCTAAAGCTATGGTTTTATTAATGGGCATTATATGGGCAAATCTTTGTAAGCCATTTCTCCTCTGAAGCTTTCTACATATTTTTTTCCCCTTACTCTTTGACACAGCTGTTGTCGTGGCTATTAGCCATTTGCCTGTCGGATCTTTCCAAGTATTTTCTTTTTGATCCTGTAGCATGCAGATGTTATTATGTCATGCTGTTAGTTCTGGATGGCCATGTTAGCAAGCAAACCTCAAAAGGAAACCTCTCCAACCCCATCACAAAATCAAGCTTCCTTTCCTCATAATTATACAAATGATATAATGGTAGAGAAATAACAGCTTTCACCCTTAATTTTGATCTTTCTCCTTTGGCCTGAGGTTACTCTGCAGATGGAGCTCCACTGCAAATTCTTGGAAGGTTTATTCCATCTTTGGGAAACTGGTTTCCACTGATTCAAAAGAGCTTGACTCCATAACAGCCTTTGTTTTTCATGGCAGGCCAATTCGTCTTTTTTAAAAAAGCCTTGGAACTCCAAAGTGTTAAACATAGTGATTGGGTTCACATGCTGTGGCTAAGCTATGCTTTATTCAATAAACCACAGATGATTGGGTTTCCACAATACGCTCAGGCATAAACTATAATCGACAAAGCACACTGGCTGGGTTCACGGAGCTCATGGTGGTGGAATCAAGCAAACCATGTCCATATTTCTCTGAAACAGACCCTAGGACCACACCGCTATCCATGGTGCTGAAATAGGAATGCATGCGTTCTTGTTCTTCATCTTGCGAGACCTGTGAAATTGGGAATGGGTGAGATAACCAACGCCCCCCCCCCCACAAAATTACATTAATATTAAGACCCTAAGATAGCCTCCATTGACTTGGTGATCCTCAGATGATGGGAGTTGTATTCCAACACATTTTAGAAAGGATCAGGTTATGGGAAGGTGGTCCGAAAAGAACCCATAGGGACCTTAACCGAGTATGTCTAGCTAGGGCAACATATCTGTGTTCACACAACATGGTTCTTTATCAGTAGTTGGATGATGTATGGTTTATACAATGATAAAGGTTTATTTCCCTTACTGCGTTTTTAAAATTATCTATTGCATTTGTTTTTGCACTGGGGGCTGCCCAGAATCCAGTCTGAAGTTGGGTGCTGCCAAAATAGAATTAAACAAACAAACAAAAAATTTAATAGGTTAATTCCCTTTCCCATGTGTAAATATATGCGGATAATTAACCTTTAAAGGGTTAATTAATGGGTGGGCATAGGGTTGTATGTCTCCTTCTGCACAGACCTTCAGTGTATGTGGATATCTTCATGGCACAGGACCAGGTTAACTGAGGAGTGGTCTCACCCCCATTATGTCAGCCTGCCCCACTTGGTCTGGCAGAGGGGGCACGTTGTGGACCCCACCAGTCAAGGAAGTTTGACTGGCGGGGTCTAGGAGGAGGGCCTTTTCTGCCATGGCCCCTGCCCCATGGAACAGCTTGCCACCTGAGGTGCGGTTTGCCTCCACTCTCCTGGCGCTCCGGAAAAGCGTGAAGACATGGCTATGCCAGATGGCCTGGGGGCCTGAGGGGGGCTTGCATTGTTGGAATTGGCTGGTGCAATGATCGATACTGCTCCCCCATCATCTTGAATTATATAGTCTTTTTATATAGAATTATTCTTAGCTCATTTTAATATGGATATTTATAGTTTTTACTGTTTCGGATTTTAATTATATGCCACCCAGAGTCACCCTCTGGGGGAGATGGACAGCATATTAAATAAATAAATGAAGAAATAAATAAATATCGCAAATCTCCCAAGTATACAAAGGCTGGATTCACACAACATACTAACCTCTTAACCTAGGTAGCTATATAATATATGTCACCAAGCAGATTAAATAGTGTCCAAGTTAAGCTCAGGTCCTGGTGTCGTCATGAAGATTTCTTACCTACAATAGTGATTTGTCACTGCCTTACAGAGTTTTTTTCTTCCCACTCTAGCCCACAGTCCTAAAATTTATAGGTGGTTTTTCATACAAGTAGGATGAAAAAGGCCCAGTTCTGCTTATTTTTCTTGAAATCAGCCAAGGTGATTTCTGGTGATCACATGGATAGATTTGTGTAGTTTTCTTGACGACTCTGTGGAGTCATTAGCTCTTACTTACTCCTCCCAGAGCATTTCATTTTAAACTCCGTGGTCTAGCCTGCGACCCTGTGATTCTCTGGTGATACCCTACCCATATATTAAACACCCACAATACTGCTAAGATTTTCAGCCCGGGTAAAGCCAGCCAAGTGATGCCACCAGCTGAGAAATGCCCAGGTAAACCATGTCATGGCTTAACATGATGGCCCAGTTCATACAACATGCTGAGAGAAGGGTTGGAAGTTTGGAATTCAGATTTAACAGTCATCACCAGACACATAGAGATAAACGCATCTATATACCATTTAAAAGATAGAAGCAAAAGTCAAGGAAGGGAAGAAACAGACCAGAGTGGGTCCTTCCCAGCAGCTGGCATCCAGATAAGCAGGAATCTGCACCAGATAAACCATCAGGGAAGGAATCATACCCTTATCAAGGAATATCAAGAAACCACACCCCAACCAAGATTGGCAGGGCAAGCTACTCTATATAAACAACCAGCAAACTCCACCCTGTGCTGCACTGATGATGTTACCTAGCCTGGTCATGAAATGTCTTCAGGAAAACAACCAAGCTTCGAGAGAACCAAGAACCCAGCAATGTTTGAAGTTCCATAACACCCTGAGCTGCAAACCGCCCCACTTTAGTCTAATCGGGTCTGTTTTATGAACCCAGCCATAAAGGTGGATCTTGTGGATCTTAAGAGTTGTCTTGAAAAACACAAGTCCCATTTTTTTCAGTGGGTCTACTCTGGATTCAGACTTTTCCCTAAAGCATGATTGACTTTATCCATGGTTGTTGTGTAAGCTTCAGTGGCTGGATTCACACAGGCCAGTAAAGCATATGCTGTAGTTTTCACACACCTCAATGGCAGGGCAGACATCTAAAGCACAGGACCACCATATGACTTAGCCTGCTGTATCAAAAATCATTCTAAGTATGAAAACTTACTGGCCAAGCAAGTCCTTTCTCCTTCTTCTGGTTCTGATGTTCTTTTATATACAGGAATGATATTTTCAACAGTGTTTCTATGTGGAAACTCCCATCTTGAAGCCCTCAGCTCAAACACTGGCTTAGTCCTGCACAAACTTAATTCATTTGATTCTTTCCATTTAACCCAAATATTTTTGTTATGGGTAAATTGGCAAGATTTGGCCTGTCCTCCATTTATTTAGTGTCCTTGGTGTTTAGCACAGCCAAGGAGTTGATAAAACAACTTACTCTGGATGAAGACAGACAAGATGCTATGGAGCTAACCAGAGTCCTGGTCTCAGAAACCTGGTGTGATGGAATGTATCTACGCAGAGGAGGGTAATGTGGTGGATAGCAACAGAGATCAAGGCTATCAGGAAGGAGGGGGCGCATTCCAGGAAGGGCAAGGAGACAAAAGACAACACAGTCCGGAGCAGGAGCGTGGGAAGCATAAGAGGTTCAGGATAGCCACTCCCTAGAATCTCCCAGGGTACGTCCACTAGTTGCAGTAGCATAGATTGAGTCAGGCAAGATTCTGCCTTATGGCATAAGCAAATAAAGGAACTTAACTCAACTGGACTGTTTCACCGTTGGGCTGGGCCTGACATCAATCTGTCTTTTGTCTCCTTTCCCTTCCTGGAATGCACCCCCTCCTTCTTGATAGCCTTGCTCTCTGTTGCTATCCACCACACCTGGGCTCTACAGGGTTCCACATGTATTTACTCAGTGGAGTCCCAGAAGCAAAAAACAGTTCAGGGTTCTCATTGGCAGGTCACATTGAGTTGCCACCAGCAATGATGGAAGGACATCTTTGGAAAATACCAATGAAAGATTGAAGCTATTCTTAGGAGTCTGAGCAGGTAGCATCTTTCTCTACTGCTGGACTATACCTCTGTTTCCCAAACTCCCAGGCACAGTGATGGCTTTTAGGTATGTTTTCCATCAGCAGGTAAAAATGAGTCGATACATTTTGCACTCCTGTTCGTTACCTTCAAAGGCTGATGATTATTCAATATCAGATGCAGTCCGTGGGTGTCAGTGAGGAAGGGGAAAATGATACCACCTGTGCCATGACATCATCATGCAAATGATGCCATTTGCATCATTGGCTCAGTGACGTGATGGATGTGACGTCCTTGTGGCGGCTGCTGAATGCCTATGATGGAGTCACTTCCTGTTCCTCTACTTTTGAATCAGTTTTTCAAAGTTATTCCTGCTTTGTTTCTTTCCTTTTAAGAACTGGTTGTGACTTCGTTGGTTAATGCTGGTCTCGTGCCCATTATAATAAAAGGAATAAAAGAATGAATGTATGAAAACAATAAGCAATCTAGAAAGTATGAAAACTTCCTGGGAGCTCTGAAAACTTCCAGAAACATACCGTGTTTTGCCATTTGACGCTGGCAAAATGGAGCAGGATTAAAAAGAAAAAAGACGAGAGTTACAATGTGACATAAAGCTAAATTAACGCCCACCTTCCTTCTTACTAGCCCAGGATGTATGCTAATGTTTCAACCATCCTTGCCCCTCCCCAAGCTATTAACTACTGTATGATCAAGTTCGAAACTTAACTTTGCCATTACAAATATTCCTCTTTTTTTTCCTTGGTGCTTAATTGTCTTTGTCCCAGCAAAATGTCAGAGTGAATCACAGACCGTCTTCCATTAGGATGAATATTAATTAAACGCACAATTGAGTGTGTGTAAGATTTTCCCTTCTCCCACTTCACTTTTCAGCTTGAATTTTGCCTGTTGCGGGAACTCTGAACCGCAGATACCTTCATCTCCCTTCCCTTCAACATCCTCTGGCTTTAACATAGTACAAGTTGGTAGCTCTCGTGAGGTTTTTTTTTAAAAGTGGACGGGGATTGGGGTATCGAAGGCCAAGGGGAAGTTTTGAGCAAGTCTTCCACAGGGCACTCTTCCCTTATATTGCCACAGGAATTGTGATGCTGAGAAAAATGCGATGGAGTCCTAGGAAGGGAGGAAGGTGAACATGTGATATTTGTTCTAAATACTTCTGTTGCCTTCCCTGATTCTTACTGTGAGGTTCAATCACTCCTGATGTTTGTATTCTTTTGAAGTTTATTCCCGTCGCATGGGAATTGACATCTGAACAAAGAAAGTGGAATTTCTATATCTTACTTAGGCTAAAAGGCTATTGTTCAGCACTGGAAAGACAGATGCGTAGCTCCAATTTTTCAGTGGTCTGCAGAATGGATGTTACCTACCAGCAGTTTACGGATCAATTACTTATCAATATAGATTGGCTCGGGGTGGTAACAAATTGTGGCTTCCATTTGTTGAAATGTTTCCTGTACAACTTTATATACATATGTCTGTGAATACATGCTCTTTCTTTCTTTCTTTCTTTCTTTCTTTCTTTCTTTCTTTCTTTCTTTCTTTCTTTCTTTCTTTCTTTCTTTCTTTCTTTCTTTCTTTCTTTCTTTCTTTCTTTCTTTTCTTTAGCTTCCCCAATGCTTCCTTTATAATTGTGTGCATTCTTTTTCTTTGGTTTTTTTTGGTATTTCATTCATAAAGGAATGGGAATGAAGTGTGTATACATACACACACAGACACACCACACAGACACACACACACACACAGAGCGGCAACTGGATGGGGGAATCAGACTGACAAAAGCCGCGTTGTGATGCAGGCCCCGCCCTTTTCTATAGGCGTTGTGATGTTGCGTGCACAACGTAGGCAGCGCTTGCACAATCACCTCACAACGCTGCTTTCATCGTCTTGACAAAAGCGGCGAGTCCTGTAGATGCTGCTGAACATGCATCTTTTACAGGGGGCCTCATTGCCAAATCAAATTCAGTCAGGTAGGACATTATCTGCCCCCCCCGGGAGTGGTAATGTTCAGGGGCAGGGTCAAGAACACCAAAATCAAAGTGGTGATTTGCAAGGGGGCAAGGTCAAAAAAATCAAGATGGTGGCTGCAACCCTATGATTGGGGCCTCCATGATATCTTTGCGTTCACTTCCCTGGGCTCTAAACGAAGTCCGAGAAGTATACAAAAAGAAATAAACAGACAGTCTCTGAGCTTACGTGGAGTGCATTCTTATAGCAGTTTCCTTCAGTCCTGTGTCCAAGAAAACAGCAAGGATGCCACCCACGAATCTCAACTTGAGGAAGGTGCGGGTTCTCCTGGTAATGTATTTATTTATGCATTCATTGAATTTGTGTAGTCACCCATCTCACAGGAAAGCGACTGTGGGTGGCTTACAACAGTCCAATAAAAGCAACATGTGCATAAACAATCAGTATAAAAAACTATAAAAATCAATATTAAAGATAAATATGATAAAAAAAACCCAATATACAGACCCGAGGCAAGAGAGAATAAGGATAGTTCCCTGGGAGCCCCAGGCCTGGTGACATAACCAAGTCTTGAGGGACTTCCAGAAGGTCAAATTTGGATCTTTGGGGACTTATTTGAGAAATTTAAGGATGGGGGCCTTCTCCTAGCAAAGACTGGGGGATTGGTGGCTAGGGGAGGCAGTTAACATCTGAAGACGTGCACGAGTCTCTTCTTACTCCCTCCCTCTCCACCACGGAGGGAGTCAGTTGCATCTTCTGTAGAGAAGGTGGAATTCTGTTTTCTCCCAAGGTTAATCATTACTGGCAAGGAAGAAATTTACTTGAGTGGAAGGAAATGATCGAACTGGAAGGTGGCACGCAAGAAGTGGTGTGGGTGGGTGGGCAGGGAATGACCCACCTTGGAAACATACCCATTTTCTGAGATTAAGGCAATCTAATTTAAATAACTGGAGGGTTTGGGCAGAAGGATAGAAGGACTGTCCTACGTGCTTCTTTAAAAAGTCAAGTAAAGGAGACATCAACCCCTCCCCACACAGAAGGAGTTGTTAAGCAGCAAGAGACATAGCAAAGGAGGTGACACTTTCCTTCCTTTGTGCCTTTATAACTTCTGCAAAACAGAGGCAAATCGAGCAGAAACATTTCTCTGCCCATCCAGTAAGATCTGATAGGGTTGGCACTCTGGGTTAGTTTTTAGGCCGGTGTTTCTCAACCTTGGCAACTTTACGCTGTGTGGACTTCAACTCCCAGAATTCCCCAGCCAGCCTGAGAAGCACTGTTTTAGGCCATGGAGATGAGCTTTCTCAATTGCAACTCCTCTTTAGAACGAGATGCTCCCCCCAGTTAGACTGTCCCCCATCCTGTTGGCTTTTAGGAAGACCATTAAAATGTGGCTTTTCCAGAGAGCCTTGGGGCAAAAAGGCTATGAGAAGGTGACCCCTCTTGTTATGGTGTTACACAGGAATGTAGCTCCAAGAAGGCAGCATTTTCTCTTACCATCAGGTTGAAGGCCTGTACCTCACCTATGTAGGAAGGAAGGACAGTCTCCAGGGAGCACCACAAGATACTGAGATTCAGCATCCATGAAGATTTATTGATTTCAAACTTTGGGGAAAAAATTCACACACTCATTCACTCACTCCTGCCAACTTACTTACCGTGGAACTCATAGTTTGAGTTGGCCAGGCTCAGCTGGGTTGTTGGGAAAGAGAGTTATGTAGAACAGATATAGGGCCTGGACCATGAGATCTTCCAACAGGAACCTTTACAGCTTGTTATTTTATCGTTTGCAACCAGTGTTGATCACACATTCCTCCCCATGTCATCTCAGCCTTTTGTTCATCTGTTAGGGTTGCTGTGCATGACAGCCAACTGTTCATGTTTATATTTCCCCTGATCTCTGATCTTGCATCCGATGCTGATGAATTGCTTCCATGTATCAGGGCACAACCTTGGCATGTACCCAGATGCAGACCTCATTATTCTAATCCAGGTAGCAGGGGGATCCACCGAGTATAGTCCAAAAAGTTAACATGGCAGCCATGCCTGTGCAATCTGACTACTGAATTAAATCACACTGTCACAACCACCATCTTGATTTTTTTGGACCACAGCCTGAGGACAACCCTGCCAGGTAGTGATAAAGTTGTTTTTTCTCTTCACCTTCCACTTACCTATTGAACTAACACTGGTGCCAAGTTGCTGGCTGTCACTCCAAATTCCAGAAAAAGTAAAATGAAGTTGCTTCAGTCAGATTTACAACAACGGCCTTTTCTTTTCCACTTGTAGTCCTGAGTGTTCCTTGAGTACCAGGCTTATTGTATTTGTGATTTAGTTATATGATGCTGTTTTATGTGTTTTTAATCTTCTTACTGTAAGAGGTTCTATAACCCATCTCAGGACCCTTTGGAATCGAAGCAACATGCATTTTTTACTTGGTCACTAACATTTATAGCGTGTTGCAATTCCATCCTTGGGTACATCACTATCACTCCCAAGCAGACATTCCTCGTAGCATTCCCTCACTTCAATTTGACTTCATGGATAATTTTGTTTTTAATTCCATTCACTTGTGGGAACTCCTCGTAGCCCATTTCACCTGCTTCTAAGACAATTCATTTCCCCCAAACTCTGCATTTCCTCTGCCACTTTTAATCTTAACCGTTCTTTGCTTTCTTTGATTGCAGCTCTCTTCTGTATAAATACATTATAATATCTTTCTCTCCTTATTTTTGCAGAAATCATTCTCTTTTTTCCTCTCATCCACAGCCTCTTTCACTTCATCATTCCACCAAACATCTTTTTTCATATTTCCCCTCAGTGAAACTCCTTATACTTCTGTGGCATTCTAAAACATAATTCTTTTTAATCTGCCCCAAACCACTTCTGTATCATTTTCCCATTCATTCTGTTAGGAAAACCATTTATCTTCTGATTCCTTTTCATACAGGACTCTTTCTTTTCATTCTTGCCTTCATTCTACTTTCACTTCTTCCTTTTTCTTCCATCTCTACTTTCTCCCCAAGATCCACTCTTGGTACTACTTACAAAAAAATGGTCTTTCCCACATTCAGAACTTCTCATCACTCTGACATTCCTCACTAATGATCTTAACCTTTCATCGTGAACCGTCAAATCCATCAGGTATTTTAGACACGTGTACGCTCTATGCTTAAACATTATATTTGAAACAAACAGGCCTTTTTCACCATTCTCCATTCCTTTTGATCTTCACCATGAAGAGTCACCATTCTCATTTCCATTTGATCTTTGAATGGCCCAATTATTTTGTCTGTACTTTCCTATCAGCTTCCCATGTCAACTAACAATACTTTTCCACTTGGATTGCATTCATTCAGAATGTTGCGCAATTCCCCCCAAACTCATCCATGGTTCTTCCAATACCACCATTCACCAGGACATAACATATAACTACCTCTACCTTATGAATTTGTACTTGGGAATACACCCACAATGATCTAGATGACACCGATCCTTACTTTCTGACATTCATTGTAGGTTTTTTTAAATTCATAATTCAACCTACACCTTCATTTCACTCCACATATTCATCAACTCTGTTGTACAGTTAATTGCAGATTGTTTAAGAAACCATGATCCAGCACAGTTTTTGAACCACATCACTGTGTGCAACTTCAGGCTCTTCTCACACATCTGTCCAGTGCTTGATGCAACAGGTGGATTTAAAAATGGACCTACTTTTGCCTCTTTGAATAGAAGTTATGCATATTTGAAAAATGAAGGATTGGGTTTTTGCTGCATGCGATCTATTTATCTCTTTATTTTATAGGCATTTCCTGCATTTTCATTGTTAAGAACAATTCCAAAGTGCACAGCAATGTGGCCTTACTTTTATTGCCTATAAATTAGTAAATAAAGTGTGCAAAACACTTTTTACTCATGTTTCCTAAATGTCTTCCAAAACTGGAATTCGGTTGGTCAGATCTGCTGAATTGGATACAGGTTCCCCTCCTTCCAGACAGGAAGGCTGTAACCTGTGAAGCTTGCTGAGAAATCAAATCAGGCACCGAAAAAAAACCTTCAGAAACACTTGGGTCTGGCTAGTGCTTGGTGCTGCAAACATGACGGATAGAGATGTACATCTTTGCACACCCAAAGAAGAGTGAGAGCTTTGCACATGCTTTGCATACCAGCAGTCCCTGGATTCAGTTTTTACGCAACTTGTGCAAAAAAAGGGCAGGTCTTCAACTGCATGGTCACAGCCACCATCTTGACTTTTTTGACCCCTTTCACCCCACCCCACCCAATCCCAGGGATGACTCTGGAATGCCATAGGGGACTATGTAGAGCAATGTTCCAATTCAAAATAAGGCAGGTATTTTTTGATCACCAACCTACTCCTCGGCGCATAGCCCAGTGGGGCTCCCTGGTTCGGGGATAACACATTTCTGCTTCACCTCCAGGAACATTTCCCTATTCTGAAGCAACAAAACCGGGCTTGCGTGGCATGAACATGTAACAGGCAGCCAAAAGACATGGGTGCCACGATTATGGGTGGTGCAAAGGTGTTGTTGTTGCAGTTTTGTCTCCGGGGTTACTTAAATGCCTTTGCAGTAGTTGTTCAATTTTAAGAAACTGAACGTGGGAAGGCATTCTGGCTTTAACCGATACTGGAAGAGATGTGTTCCCTCTGAGGTTTATAGATCTGGGCAAGTGAACATGTGCATTTCTTTCTCTCCCTGCTGTTATACGTCTTGCACGCTCCGTCTTCCTCTCCCGGGTTAGAAAGCCCTTCTTCCCAAGATCTGCCCAATGCTGGCGTCAGTTTCCCCCTCTCCCATTCCCTGGCATGGAGAGCGATGCTTCTCAGGATTCGGCGCTTCCCTCTTTCCCTATTGGCTCAGCGTAGGCTGAGCTGGGGCTTAATGACGGGAGGAAGCTGAGTGTCGATAAAAAGAGGGGGAGCCAGAAATCCGTTCCAAAGGGTGAAAAAATCTGAACTGCCCAGCACGAGGGGGACAACCTTACCAGCCCCTCTCTCAGAAATGGAGTGCTGAAGGAGGCGCAGTCCGAATACAGGGGCAGCCTGCAACTTCTGGGGACGGTCTGCAGAACCACGCCAGCCAACACCTGGACTTTCCATCTGCTTCTGCAAGTTCTCTGCCCGGTAACTTCTGAAGTCTTTTTTAGGGGCAATTGTCTCTTTGGTGGTTAAGTAGTTACCCTGTGCTTCTTTCTCCTGTGGTGTATGACTTTTCCCCCCTCTATTCATTCTATCCAAGTGTATTTGTTTCAACTTCCATCCCAAATCTTCATTAGCAACCAATTCTGTTTGTTCAGTTGTGCTTGGGTATTTCTCTCTGAGAAGCAGGTTGAACATAGAATTTGAGAAAAGGGAAATGGAAATAGTTGCACCATTACATTGGTGTGCTGTGCTGTGCTATGCTGTGCTATTTACTCACATATATATCTGTTCATCCTTTCTCCCCTTTCTTGCAACAGATGTCCCTTTTTATTTAAAGTTACGTGTATGTGTGAGTGCATGTATCTGTCTATTATCTATGTACTGGAGTATAGAGTAAGCATCAGTTCTGGGAGAACTGATGAGCTAAGAGTCCTGCCAAAACAGAAAAAAAAATATTCTTACTGTGGTGCCTTTCTAACTTTTAGATCATAAAGGAAGTGTGTAATCCATGTTTAGAAAAAGTTCTTGCCCTTTTAAAAATATTTTTTTTCCTGATCCTCAAATGCTCTCCACCTCTTTTGTTCATTTTTTCCCCTTCTAAACGGTGGATATACGACTGTACAGTATACTGAATATTTCCTTCTGCTCTGAGAAACTGTGTGAAGGCAGTAAAAATCCTCTCTTGCATTTGTAATCACTTATTTTCTGCATTCAGTAGGAGAAATAAGGGAGTCGGTCCATTTCAAATCAAATCCTTTTGAATGCTGTGGATTTCCAATATATGCTTATTGAAATCAATGGGACTTCACGGTTATAGCCTTCCTTGCTAGGAAGTTGGTGGGTCTTGCTTCTGAGTAGACTTGGATAGGAAGATATGGGAACTGTGGTTGTACTATGATGACTTTCTAGTTCTATTGGAAAATTGCTCTCAAGTCAGCTGAACCCATTTGCAAGGACTGAGTTCACAAGAAGCATTTAAAAGAATAAGACCAAAAAAGGATTCCCTTGAACACAATCTTTCTAAAGTCCAGTAAAATGAATGATTCTAGCTCATTTCAACAAGTCTTGAGCTGAAGAACTTCCCAATAGGTTATGCTGTTTAGGGTGGCCTCATGTGAAAGGAATAAGGGAAGATGAAAATAAAAGACAGAGAAAAAAAGAGTGTTTTCTATCAGAAACGGTGTGCACCTTCTGAATAATTGGAGGCATCTTTCACCTGGCCCCAAACCAAAAAGATTAGACACACTCTGGTATTAAAACAATAACTGGCTTGCATGTTTATTTAAAAAAATACAGTTAGGTGAATTGCAGGGGACAAGGAGGGGGGTGAGCTGAAATTTAGATTTTCCCAGTATTCCCACAGCTCCTCATTGACACTCATAAAACCCTTTGGGCAAAATCCACGAGTAACTTCTCCTTCACAAAATATACATTGGAAAAGCAGCTGATGGTCCACTATTTCCTGCTGGAGAACTGAATATCTGCTTGAAAGGTTAAAGAAGAAAACCGTCCCTGTCTTCTCGTGCTCCATCAACGCAGCCCGTTCATTTCTGAACTGATCCTTTCCTCATCACACTTCAATTCTTGCCCTCCACTTTTGTGACTAACTGTGTTAGTGGTGGGGATCAGCACCTGAATCTATTGCCCGGTGTTAGATTTGTTACACCACAGCAAATATAGAAATTAAAAACATAACAAAACATCGACGACATAGCCCTGTAAGTTGTGCTGCTACAACCTCAGGTTTACAACAAGGGTAGAAAACTCATAAGCTAGTGAGCTTTCTGCTCATCCTGTACATCCGGTCCTTTGTATCTTCTCAACTGCTCCAATTACAATTTAGTCCCAAGAAATACAACAAGGAAGGGGTGATGTATATTCCTTACAATACACAGACCCTAACGCTTTCGTCTTAGACTGGATCTTAGTGATAGCTTCAGTGGAGGAAATCCATCAACAAATAGCAAATAGAATTTTTCAGCCCAAAAAATTCACAGTAGTGTTATCCACCATCCATGCAGTCAGCAAAGCTGGCTAACAGAACCTCCAGGTTCAAAAGCAGGCTATCTGCATGGGTTTCCAACAATGGGAAGGCCAACGTTGGGTTAGGTAGAATGCTGTCTTCTCGGTCTGGTCTGATCCAGTAGGACTCCTCTCTTCTGGAAAATGCAGGGTGATCCCACCAGAGAAGAAACGTAGAAATCAAGGCACTCCTATTGTACAACCTTCTGATCATGATAACAATATATTTCCTGCACTTTAACTCTACCAAATCTATCAGTCCATAAAAAGTCTATTGTCTGGTCACAAGTCACGATAGCAACCAGAAATCACATCCAGATGGCTGGACAAGGACATTTCCATCAAATGCAGACATTTCTCTCCCCCACCTTACGCCACTGCAACAACGCAAAGGCAAAGAACTGGAGTGTTTTTTTCACCTCATTTGCTTGCAAAGCTTAATTGCAAAGCTAAGTTTGACCCATCAGCGTTTACTGTTCCACCATCATCCACCCATATAATATTATTTATATCAAAAATGGTTCACAATCTGGGTAGGATGCGGGATTTCATGTTTTCCTGCCCTCAGCTAGAGGCTATGGGTTTCCAGGAGGCCATAGCATTTAAATTTTAAAAAATTAAAAAATTCAAACTGAGGAGTAACAGTATACCTGATCGTATCATTGGTAAGTGTTTTTACCAATACATGAAAGAGAGAGAAAAAATCAGACCATAAAATGATGTGTCTCCTATCATAAGTGGTCTCAAGTAGATTAGAAAAGTATATTAGATACTTTTTGGTATAGCTTTTAAAAAAAAAAGCTATAAAAAAAAGCTTTAAAAAAAAGTGTGTGTTTAAGGTTCATAGTTTATTTATTTAATTTCTTTAAAACAGTTGTGTAGCCCCCATCTGAAAGCCAAACTCTAGTGTCATCTTTTAGACATATTCCCTTGCCATTGTTGCTCTTATCCATTCTTATAAATTTGATCTGCCTCTCAGAAGGATGATCAAGGTGGTTACCAATATGATAATGCACAAACAGAAAACTATGAACAGTGCAATTAAGACGCATTTGAAAATCCCATTGTCTTTATAAATTTTTCCTAATTCTTTACAACATTCCAAAGGCTTGGTTGAGAAGTTTGCTTCAACTGTTTTTCTAAGGGGTCTGAGAGAGTGATCTCAATGCTATTCTGCAGAAAGAGTTTCTATAAGTTGGACCCTTTCTTAAGTACAAAACAAACAGGTCTTCCCGGACATAGTCTCATTTCCATATTTTAATAACCTGACAGATTCATCATGAGAGAGGCAAGGTCTTAGAAGTTCATCTGGGGTGTTAAAGGTTGGAACTGATGTTTAAATCAGTGTTTCTCAACCTTGGCAACTTGAAGATGTGTGGACTTCAACTCCCAGAATTCCCCAGCCAGCCATGCTGGCTGGGGAATTCTGGGAGTTGAAGTCCACACATCTTCAAGTTGCCAAGGTTGGAAACATTGCATTATAGGAACCCAGTGAACAGGTTAGAGTTAGGGGAAGTGTCTGCTGAACTTCCAAGCACTCCCCAAGGGGAACCCCACAATCAGCACTTTATAGTTACTTCTTAGGCAACCCAAAGTGGAATGGTTATCACTCTAGCTGGTCCCTTAGATGTAATTCTGCCAACATACTCCATCTTTCTGCTCCCATTTGGAGGTCGTGGGGCAACCAAGGTTCAAGGAACACCTCCTGGCTGAGGACTTGCTCTTTCTGTGAAGCATAATCTCATCTGTGACCATCTGAACCCTGACCCTGGTTTCCTGCAATCTCTATCAGGCCTTCCAGATTCTGTTATTATACCCCTTAGCGATAGAGTTCCAATGGTTCTTGTGGAGTTTGCCTCCTGACCAGCTAACCCTGAAGGCTAACCCCCTGCTCTTCAAAATTACTTGGTGGAATTCGGATCCTCTGGTTGGAAAAGACTGGACCCAAGTAGAATCAAGTCAGAGTTTTCTTTATTACCTGTTAGCATTTTGTCATCTGTTGGATGATGTCCCCTAGTTTGGTAATGAAAGATCTGCAGGAAGAGAAGCATGTCAGGGAACCCAACATTAGGGAACCCAACAATCCAACTCTGGGCTACAGATGTTCTCCACTATAGAGTAGCTGATATATCAGCATCCTGTTTTGCTTCTCCTCCTTTTATATTGCGTGTCTATGGAGAAGGTCTTCCTGTTCCCTTCCCTTTTTGCTAACCTCAGCTCCTTCTCAGCGTTCACTTTTGTGACCCCATCTCTGCCGATCAGAAAAACATCTCTGCAGTTGTCCTTGAGGATTTGTCTCACATTCTGTTGCCAATACCTATCACTTCTGATTTCCAGGAAGGGTTTTTGCAGCCATTTCGATATCTTCTCTCATTCTTTGTTGGGAAAATATCCTAAGTGGATCAACCAGGAAGCACCTTTATCACACACACACACACACACACACACACACACACAACATGATGGTCATTGGGCACTTCTTCAGAGGAAAAAGGCACTTGGGTAAAAACGAGACCAGAATAGATAAGTTTTCAGTATACATATTTATGTAACCAATATTCCTATACTTAATTCTGAATAGCAAGGCAGATTCCATTATGCATGTTGCTCTTCTAGAAGATTCATGATCCCTGCATTCTGCATACACAGGCTATCTCATCGAATTAAGGACTAAGATGGTCATGCCAACTCATAAGTAAACTAAGATTTTCTTCTGGGTATTTCTTCAAGGCTATCTTGTTCCTGCTTCTGTCTGCAGAATCATCTTTTTTCTTATATTTCCCTTTATTAACCAGGCTCCCTCCATACAATTCCCCCGACCCTGAGATTTTTTGCCACTAACATTGGATAGCTTATCTTTATAGGACACCAACCTGCATTTCCCCTCATTTAGCTTCTGTGGCCATAGAATCCCACTTATCATTATCATGAGTCTATTAAAATCAGTTTTCTTGATTTCACACCTACCCCAGAATACAAATTTTAGGCTTATGCATATATGCCTGGGAATAAATATAATTTGCAGGCAGTGGGGCTGGTTTCTAAATGAGCATCCACAGGATTGAACTTTCAGGTTTCTTAAAAAGTAAAATAAAATAAAGCCTCTAAAATTTTAACCTTAAGTTGGGGAGAAGGTATCTAAGCATTGTTAACTCCATCCTCATGACTTTTAATGCTCTATTGTTTGAGCAGTCTAATGGCAGAAAATTAAAATTATAATTATGCATTAATGAATTTAGAGGTCCTATGAACCTGCCTGACAACAAAAGAAAGAAAGAAAGAAAGAAAGAAAGAAAGAAAGAAAGAAAGAAAGAAAGAAAGAAAGAAAGAAAGAAAGAACGGAGGGAGGGAGGGAGGGAGGGAGGGAGGGAGGGGAATCAGAAAAAGGAAGGAAGGAAGGAAGGAAGGAAGGAAGGAAGGAAGGAAGGAAGGAAGGAAGGAAGGAAAAATGGTGTAGAATAGTAATAAAATAAATATTAAGGGAAAAGGATTATTTCCTATAGTTGTAATAATAGTATATTTTAAAAATAAAATCTGTGGATATTTGCATCACCATAAGTACTAATTCTGCACATCTACAAGCCAATCTACAAGTCATTTTAATCGCCTTTGTTTTCTTCTCATCAAAAGTGGCTACGTTGCATGTGTGCGTGGGGGTGTGTGTTACATTTCCTCAGGCTAAAATACCTTTTGCCTATGTGGGCTCATCTCCTCTGACTCCTCATATGGGCCTACAAGGCCATACATGACAGAGTTCTTTCAATCTGTGACATATTATTATCATATATTTAGAATATGAAACTTTTCCTGGAGTTTAGAACATTTGCACAATAAGGCTCTATTTATATCATTGTTTCTGTACATGAAGTGACCCTTGGAAAATTCTTAGCAACGCCTCTGTTCTCTGCAGCTTGACAGCAGGAAAGTTAATGTGCTACCCTCTGCTTTTATAAGAAGATTTAAATCACTCAGAGTGAAATCAATAAATCGGCTCATTCCAGCAACCGACATGGGTGATATAGGGACCTATCAGTTCCCATCCCTCACTGCTGGAAATTTACAGTATTAGTGGGCTAGGGAATCTGAGAAATGTTCTGGGCCATTAGGGAGAAATAATGTTTTGACCAGGGAATTAGGGATATTAAAAGTGGCACGTTTGGACAATCTGGTGTTACTTGCTGCCTTTTGATCTCCGCAGGAGAAACGTTCTTTAAATCAGAGCATTTCAGGGTGTGACCAGAATCCCAAACACAACTTTTTTTCCCTTTTTTTTCTGATGGATATGGAGAACGCAAGCCTTCTTAGACTGAATTCTGGTTGTTCTGCAAAGTGGGATAAAGGTGTCGGAAAAGCAAGCCATGTGTAATTCATTTCAGACCTCTGGTCTTTAATAAGGGATTAGTGAGTTCTAGTTTGCCCCAGAGGTGGGTATGAATCACTACCAGCTAATCTCCCAGGACATTTGATTACAGATCACAAGGTGGCTGTTTTGGAACAATGAAACTACGCCTGCGCTATAGAGCGAGAGCCCGTGGAATGGCATTACATCAGAAGGTTTCAGGCTATCTCAGAAGGTCTCAACTAACACAATGGGTTTTTAACACAATGCAATGTCTAATGAATGAGGTACTTGTAATCTATCTCACATGTAACCTGCATTTGCATTACCACCCTTTCTCTCTCCCCCACTCTCTGCCTTCCTTCCTCCCAATTTAAATTCCACATCCAAGCATCTGAGGACATGTATTACAGTTCCTGGAAGCTTATGCCTTGTAGTAAAATGTGTGAGTCTGAAAAGGTGCCACAGCCTCCTGATTTTTGGCTACCAGCTAGTAGATCTGTTTGGTATGGCTGATCATTTATTTACTTATTTTTTTATTATATTGTGCTCTGCACTGTGTTTGACACTGAAAAACACTGCTCTAGGTGGTATACAGACTTGGCAACTTCAACTACCATGCTGGCTGGGGAATTCTGGGAGTTGAAGTTCACACATCTTCAAGTTGCCAAGTTTGAAAAACATTGACCTAGAGCCCTTGGAATGTATTCATTTATTTATAAGAATGATAAGTTATAAATAAACTTAGAATAATAGATACATTTTAAAAATCCATGTTCCGGTGATGGACTAGAATCTGACATTAGTTTGCACCTTGTTTAGTTGAGTTTAATCATGGCTGTCTACTGCTTCTGTTAAGATGGGTGTAGGTTCTCAAATCTGCTGCTTGTCCATTATGCCCCAACCCATCTTTTTCCTTTTCCCCACTTTTAATTTATGCCCCCCCCCATGGACTGGTAGAGCCATTTTTAATATCTGCATACTAGTGGAATAAGACAGGTAGAGTCCTTAGGTGTTCCAGCAAATGCTTCAAGGACCACCCAGGTGAAGAAGCATAGTGTGAGACAACCAAATGGTGGGGTGGGCAAAACTGATCAGAACTATGCAGAAGAGTTGTCAGTAGGCAAGGCCAGAAAACAGGAGTTGCTAGTGACTTAAATGATTGATGTACTTAAATGTGGCCAGGGTGTTGGAACAGAATCTTGAAAGCCAGTCAAAGCCCCTCTCTATTTCGACTTATACCTAACACAATCAAGGTAGAGTTGTTCTGAGTTTCTTTCTCATACTTTCTGCTTTCCCAGGACCTGGATATCTTTTCTGTAATGGTTCAGCATTCTCCTTCCCCTTCTCTGAGTCAAACCCACACATTTCTTCACAGTAGGAAAGGTACGAGCCAAGGAGTTGAGTTATATTTCAGGACCATGGAGAGCAACCCCGTGCCTAGAATAGGGTACAAGCAAGTACTGTATTCCCAGCACTGACCTGAAACACGCAACAGGGTTTTATAACCACAATAGGGAAATCTTTCTAGAAGTGTCATCTTCTCAACTTCAGTATAGCTACTGTCTTGTGGAGCAGGCTAACGGATGCTTTGCAGAGTCTTTCTGCTTGCTAGCAGAGTCCAGGGGCCAAAGAATAATGTAATTCATGTAAATTGGAGTTGAGATTCCAAGAGAAAGAGTCTCAGGGCAGAAGGACAAAGAGTTGGTCCTGATTCTTTTCCAGAGACACTATCATCAGAGGCTTGGTTTCCAAAGGCTGTTGATCCTGGGCTATTGCAATCTAACCTTTGTCAACCCCACTGTGCAATTTGTAAATTCTGAATAATATTACAATGTGGAAGTGACTACTTTCAGGTGGCACTGATCAGCTTGGACAATCCTGCCCCATCTGGATTTTTCAGAAGATACTCTCTTCACCCATAGTTGTTTTGGTTTAAATCATATTTAATCATATTATTCTAGTTCCCCCCCCCCTTTTGGGTGGGGAACTAGAATAATTAAAGACATAAATGTATGTTAAATTATATTCCTAAAATATGGAGTCTGCCATTTTATGAAGATCTTTGGCTCTATCAAGCCTGGGACTTAGCCAAGAGAAGAATCTTACATAAATGGAAAGAAACTTATCCTCCTGATATTAAGGAATGGATTTGGGATATAAAGCTCTCATGTATTTTAAGAAGTCTCTACATTCTAAAAATAAGATGAAATAGTACATTTCTATATGGCCTAGACTTAATAATAATCTTAAGGATTGCACTTATTAATTAATTTATTTATATTTCACATTTGTCATTGCCCATCTCCCTAAAAGTGACTCTGGGCAATTTACAGTAAAAGAAAAAATATTAATTAAAATACAATAAAACAATAGTCCTACAATAATAAATAATATCTTCCAAGATTGATGGTGAAATTATTAGGCTCGGGGAGTGTCCTCAATTAACTGATACAAATCGATATAATATGGATCTTTTTTATTAATTCTTTTTTCCTTTCTATTGAGTTTTATTTATTGTAATCACTATAACGTATGCAATTTTGGGGGGTATAATCATACTGTATTTTGTTGGTGGTAGCATTGAAATTGTTTGTATTTCATTATATAATGAAATCATTGATTTTATTTTTTAAAAAAGAAGAGACTGCCCCTTTTCCCCACCTATCCACCTTTTTTCTCACTTTAGAGAATACTTCTTAAGACAGCTGCTAGGGATCCAGCTGAGTCTTGAGATTCAGAGGCTGAGTCTCAACCTGAATCCCAGGAATGTGCTGAAGGGAGGGCCCCCGGTGCGGAGTGTGTCAGGTGCCACAGAGTGCCACAGCCCAGCAACACGCTCAAAATTGTGGAAGGAAGAGCAAAGAAAGTCCATTTGTCTTCTGCAACAATGAAGTGGACACAGGCAATTAGTCAAGCTGATAGTTAGGGCCAGTGTTTCTCAACCTTGGCCACTTTAAGATATGTGGACTTCAACTCCCAGAATTCCCCAGCCAGTTGAAGTCCACATATCTTAAAGTTACTGAGGTTGAGAAACCCTGCCTTAGAGACAGAAGGGACATCTGCAGTGTGTGTGTCAACAAGAACCCCAATTGCATGATCAAAGCCTCACCCCTTTTTACCTGCCCTGTAGATACCCCTGATTAGAAGACTAACCGGGTGCCACCGGCTGGCTGGGGAATTCTGGGAGTTGAAGTCCACACATCTTAAAGTGGCCAAGATTGAGAAACACTGGTTAGGGCTACATAAAGAGATGCTGTTGTGACTGTCTGTGGCGAACAACACTCAGATTTCCTACCAGTGATTCTGTGTGTGCACTGTTGCTGGACCCTTGCACCGCAGGGGTGGGCACAGGCAGGGGGCCCACCCAGGCAAGATGGCCTCCACAACCATGCCATTGAAACCCTGCCCTTTTTCCACACGTCTTTTTGATCTCACGGTTGTGACTGCCACCTTGACCTTTTTGACCCTGCTGCTGGTCTGGGATCAGCCTATTCCTGGCGCTCCCTGAATTTGAGCTGTGTCTCCCCAGAGCCTTTTTCCAAAACCAGCCCTCTGTTTTCTCCGCAGAAAGCTCTGAGTTTGCGGCTTGTTCTGTGTGAGTTTGACAAAGGGTTTACAACGGTAATACATGCGTCTGAGTTGGTTATCAGAAGCTGGCGGGGTGTGTGTAACTGGCAGTTCCCAATGGCAGCGCTCAGATCTTTCAATCATGTTGTGAGGCTCCATTAATTGATGCTCTTAAGGCAATTTGGAATCAGCAGATGAAAAATGCCAAATGATTGCTATCAGATAGTGAATCATGCCACTTTGCTGAAGCCAGCAGCTCAGGGTAATTTATGTTCTGCTAACACTGATAATTTGACATATGATAATGCATATCATTCAAATTACAGCTTAATTTAGCACAAATGAATATCGGAGTGTTAGTATATTTCTCCATCAGCCCCAATTAAGGGACATTACTGAGAAAGTCAACGATGTCGCACGGGAAGGAGAACAAGGCTTAAGTGTTCTCCGGGGATTCATGACATGCGTTCCTCTTGGGCCTGATTGTGAGTCTGAGGCCATGAGAGCTGTCCACAGTTGAGGAGATCAAGTGATCAAAGGTAAGCGCTCGTGGGCACTTCTCAGAAGGTCTCAGTCTTGGTGGGTTCCATTTCCATCGGAAAGAGTATTGTAATGACTGCAGATGAGCCCATTTCACGAGGGGGGAAATCACAGCGGAAAATTGTTAATGGACCTTTTACATCCATAGTTTAAAAAAGAAAGGCCCAGTGCAGTCAGTGACACGTTCTCCTGAAGGTATTGGAGGTATTCATACAGCCCAAAGTCTGAATCAGCTGTGCCCACTTGGTTAGTTTATGATTGAATGTACTGGTCAAAACCAAAACACAAGTGATTTCTGTAGCCAGGTGAACTATAAATGAAGCAAGGACAAGTTGTCCAGAAGTTCATCCAGAAGTCAATCCCCAAATAAGTCCCAGGTGAGGTTATGGACAAGAGCAAAGGTCAGACCTTGAGTTGGGAAACATCCATGTACCAGGAGGGCAGTTCAGGTAGGTAGGCTCACATGTAAGCAACATTACTTCCAACTCATGAGCTTCTCTCAAACAGAGAGCTTTATACTACAAGTGGTAGTTACCCTACTTTAATTCAGCTTCTACTCATTAAGCCTGATCTGGCTGCAAGGCCATCTAGGTGGACTGAGTAATATTGGTAGATCAGCTGTTGCTTATCAAACTTGCTCTGGTTGCAAGATAATCCTGGCATTCTGGGATGCTCTTGAGTAGACCTTCATGCCCAAGGCAATTTTCCCTGCAGCTAAGTACTTCAATGTCCCTTCTGATATTGGACTGAGCATTAATGCTGTTCATGTGCTGGAGGGCTGTCCTGGTGAATCTAGAGCAGCTTTCCACACCTGGGATCTCAGCATGGTGATCAAAGGAGGAAGGGGGCAAATGATGACATGGTCCTAGAGAAGTTGGGTCTAGCCAGCCATCTGGAAACCTGCTTCTCTATAACGGCTTTGTGCTACCTGGACATTTGTCTTTGTCTAGGATCTTCTTTCTAATCCTACCAGGCACTGTGTAGCTTCCAGGAATACATGAAGATGCTGTGCTGATTCTGTGTTGCTCTTTGTATCAAACCTGTAGCAAAACTGGTCCTAAGCTCTTACATCATCCCAATAAACAGTTGGGTCAGTGTAGGCCAAAGCTGGTTACACAGGCGTGATAAGATTAGATTTGACTCAGGATCTAGAGGCACCTGTAAAACTGCCCTGCCTTGCATCAAGAGCATTGATCCAGATCCTACTCCATCCTTCCTGAATATGATATTTTCCAGATAGGCTGCACTACAACACCCATCATTCAGATCCAGCATCAGAGATGGCCTCAAGCTGGGTGGGGACAATGGGAGATGTTCCACACATCTTTAAAAGCACCAGATTGGAGAAGGCAAGTTTATCTTGCAGGCAACCGGTATCCAGGTTCTCAACGCAAAAGAGTGACTGTGGAACTGAAACGAGGACTTCTGAAATTCAGTGGAGATGGCTGTTCCACTAAGCTATGGCCTCCTCCCCAGGAAGGGCTGGAAGGCAGCTCATCCTAGTACTGATACTGCTAATGTCTCTTTGCTTTCTCCCATACATTATTGATGAGTAATTGCTCTTATTTCTTGACTTTTCTTTCTGTCCCTTCAGATACCTACTGGGAAGAATGGACTGGCAACTTTGGGGACTCGCTCTTTGTCTCCATGTGGCGTTCTCAGCTTCTTGGGACTGTGTCTCTCAGTGTTCCATGTGTGTTCTTCATGGCCAGGATGCAGAGAATCCCATCAACCCCTTAGTAAGTTACAGCATAGGTCACAGGTTGACCATAAGGTCTCCCTGAATGTACTGAACCTTGTAGATGAAGAATGCTGCTAAACAGAGTTGGCAGTGTGGAGTACCAAACCACCTCCACTGTAATTCTGAATGTAAGGATAGGTTTGTTGGATCAGGTCAAGGCCCATCTTAGTCCATCATGATATTTCTGACAATGACTTACCAGATGCTTCTGGGAAGCCCACAAATGGCTCTCCCACTGTTGCTACTTCACAACTGGTATTTGGAGACACATGGCCCCCAACCTGAAGATAACACTGAGTCTTGGTAAGATCTGTCTTCCACGAATTTATCCAATCCCCTTTTAGAAACTTAAATAATCCTCATGGCTTCTAATCACCCCTAATTTAGCCTTCTGTGAGCTGTGCTGTCCAGCTATGTTGGAAACAGAATTTCCAGTTGCTTTTCCAACACATGTAGAGAAAGCCATCTAGAGGCCCCCAAGTTGGGCAAGGCTGATCTAATGGTCAGCTATTCATATTCCTATTTTTTTCCTTATTGCACCCTATACTTTTTCTGTCAGAGTTTGTCCTCTTCATGAGACAGGATTTCCATGTCCAGAATAAAGCTTCTGAGCTAATGCAGTTTCCTGGAGACTACTAGAAACCCCAGTTGACTGATTCCTAGCCTTGGATGACCCTTGTGGGATACATTCCAGATCAGCCTCATTTGTTGTGGTTTCAAATAACCTCCAAACATTATGAAGAGAATTAGCTCTCTTGACTTCTCCTTTCAGTCTCTTTCATTAGCCCTCTCGTTTTTTAGAAGTTTCCCCTGAGGATCAGGAAAAATCAGAGAGAAAGAAACAAATGTTAATTCTCAGCTCTTTAAGAAGCCAGCTGGGAGTCTTCTGTGCATATCAGAAGCTTCATTCTTGGATGAAAAGGATCCAGTTCTGTAAATCTGTTTGAATGAAAACTTGGGTGGCTGTGATCTCTCCCAACATAGTCTGTAATTCTCCTTGGAAGTCAGGTCACATTAAAGCAGGGTTTCTCAACCTCAGCAACTTTAAGATGGGTGGACTTCAGCTCCCAGAATTCCCCAGCCAGCCATGCTGGCTGGGGAATTCTGGGAGTTGAAGTCCACCCATCTTAAAGTTGCTGAGGTTGAGAAACCCTGCCTTAGAGACAGAAGGGACATCTGCAGTGTGTGTGTGTCAACAAGAACCCCAATCGCATGATCAAAGCCGCACCCCTTTTTACCTGCCCCGTAGATACCCCTGATTAGAAGACTAACCGGGTGCCACCGGTTGCTGCCAAGGTTCTCAGAACTGCAGACTTGCCCCACGCCGGCTTATTCAACTTTTTGCTGAAAGAAATTGTATAAACTGCATTGCGCAACCCTTGGTTTGTTCTAACTGTGGCTAGATCTTGCTGTTGCTGCCGCTTAGAGTTCGTGTGTGGTGTGACCCCAGCCAGCATGATAAGTTTATAGTTCAATGAGTCATGCCATGCCAGAAAATGGGGATAGTTCACCAACCAAGGTTATGTTAACCATGGGAAAGTTCCTGGTTCAACCGTATTTTTCCAATCTTCCCTTGGCCACTGATTACTGGTGTCTACCCACCTTTTACCCAAATACACAATTGTTGTAAGGCTTATATGATTGATTGATTGATTGATTGATTGATTGATTGATTGATTGATTATGTGCCATCAAGTCATTTTCAACTCCTAGCAACCATATAGATAGATTATGTGGCTTACGTGGCTGATGATCAACAGGGGCAGTGAAAATTAGTGGGGTAGATCTTTTGACAAGAACACTCAAAAACTTTGTCATACGTGAGCTGGAACGTGTAACGTGATGAAACTTTAGGCTCAGATTCCACCCCTCCTTGGGGGTTTTCATCCCTTTATGTTATTTATTTATTTTCAGGACTTCTATGGCCACCCATCTCACACAACGACTCTAGGCGGTTCACAACAATCCATAAAACATAGTTAAAAACAAAAGTACCCTTCCCCAGGTGCCGGACCAAATATCCTTGCAGCTCAACCCCCATCTTAGCCCAATGCTTAGGGGAAGAGCCAGGTCTTCACAGCCTTCTGGAAGGCTAAAAGGGTAGGGGTCCCTCTGATCTCTGGTGGGAGGCTCTTCCAAAGGACTGGGGCGGCCACTGAGAAGGCACGCCTCTGAGGTCCCATCAGATGGCAACATTTAAGGGAGGGGACCTGGAGTGCACCCACCCACTCTGGGTTGGCCAGAGTGCTTCTTCCTAGCTCTGAAGGTTGTTCCATGAACTCCTGGACCACCTCTGACTCTGGGACCAGAGAAGGCAGGTTGAAGTCCCCCAGAACCATAAGCCTGGGGATCTCCACGGCCAACTCCACCGTGGAGTCCAGGAGCTCGGGCAGGGCCACTGCCACCCTGCAGGGAGGACGGTAGGCAAGCAGCAAGCCCGTCTGATCCCCGCGACCCAACTTCGCAACAACAGCCTCACACCTGGCTACGTCTGGGGCAGTGCCCCCCAAGGCCACTAGAGACTCCCGAATAACAATAGCCACTGCGCCACCCCTCTCCCCAACAGACACCACCAAGGCTGGTCTCCCTGGCAGAGCGGTTGCCTTCTTGATTGGAAAACAATAACTGTGCACCGAGTCATCACTTCTTTCCCTCTCCTCGGCCAAAACAGGAACATCTTCTGCTCCCGATAGGAAACAGTCTTGCACCAGCTGGTTTTTGCACTTAAGCACTGTAGTTGAGCGCTTGGTGGGGTGCGGGTGCTGATTCTCTAGGGCAGGCCCAGCATTAACCATCCTTGGTTTATCGCAAGGCAAACCACTGTTGGAACATGGCGAGGAGGGTGAGCATTTTACACTGAGAGAGAGGGCTGGGAAAAAAGAGGAAAACAGACAGATGATATAAGGAAGCACAACTTCCTGCCAAAAAATACATTACTCTTTCCCAAAAAACTGCCAGCCACTTCAGCTCGAAATGGTCAACTTTGGCCTCCCAAACAAAGCCTTTCCCCCCTGTCTTTTTCCAAGAAGGAAATGATCTATTTGGTAGCATGAGTTTAACCCTTACTGCCAATGGTAGTACAGTACAGCCTCTATCCCCTCCCTCCCATTAGATTTAATGAACTTAAATGTGGGAGAAAGTGAAATAAGGAGATCCACCTGTCCAGACAAGTGACTTGGAGATCTTAGTTCTCAGATACGTGGCTTTGATTCCTGATAAGCCATCTAGTGGAAGGCAGAAACATTCCCCCATTCAACCTCCCCCAACACTTACTATTATTCAGTGTAACTAAAGAGAATTTGCTCTAGAACAGTGTTTTTCAATGTGGGCAACTTTAAGGCGTGTGGACTTCAACTCCCAGAATTCCCCAGCCAGGCATCCTGACTGGGAGTTGAAGTCCACACGCCTTAAAGTTGCCCACATTGGAAAACACTGCTTTAGAGATTTAGAAGAGAATTCTGGTGAACCTTGGAAAGATCAGAAAATTCAAGCAATTGGTAGAGATGTCCACAGATAAGGTCAAAAGAGCCAGCCCAGAAGCTACAGCTATGCAGTGGAAGCTGCGACACATATAGAAAAGGAGTGAGGCTTCAATTGCACGGTCTCAGCCACCGTCTTGACTTTTTTGACCCTCCCTGCCTGCAGAAGCTTCAGAAGGAGGGAAAGAAGTATTGCAGGAAACCCCATCCTCAGCAAATAGCATCCTTCGCTACTGCCAACTGTGAAGGAAGTTCAACACCGCCGAGAGAAATTGGAAAGAAGTTCTCCAGTGTCCTGAGAATAATGTAGGAAACCAGAAGCCTGTTGTGAAGGGAAGGAAGCGGTCAGGCAGAGTTTGGCTCCGTGTGCGGGCTAGAAGGTCCCTGGGGCCCTACCGGGAACGGGGTCCCAAGTGAAGAACATTCTCTTTGTTGGTGTATTGCAGCGCTGTGCTCTGGAGTGCCAAGAGTCCCTGCTGTCCAGTGTCGAGTGGCTGAAATGCAAGAGAGTCCTCTCAGTTTTAACCTCCTTTTCGATGGAGGGGGAGCCCGGCAGATCCTTCCAGGTGGGTGAAGAGGCCAGGATGGGCATGCCAGCCTCTGGGAACGCTGCTGAGCGCGTGAAATGGCACAGCGGCTTGGTGAAGCACCCGGCTGAACCTGAGTTCTCTTCTCTTCTCCAACAGAATGTCCTTGCCAAGGGGGACGCCGGCAAGACCCACGGGGGCTTCCTCCAGAAGGCTGGGGAGAGGGCGGACTTGGAGCCGGAGGCTGAAGGGGACGACTCCGAGCCGCTGGATCTCGGGGGTCTGGCCTCCCACGGAGAGGAGCCGGATCTGGGCTCCGTCAAGGCGGAGCGGAAACGCTACGGGGGCTTCCTTCGCAAGTACCCCAAGCGAGGCTCCGCTGCGGGGGATGCCGAGGAGGACGGGGGCGCCCTGGAGGACCTGCACAAGCGCTACGGCGGCTTCATGCGCAGGATCCGTCCCAAGCTCAAATGGGACAAGCAGAAGCGCTACGGGGGCTTCCTGCGCCGCCAGTTCAAGGTGACCACGCGGTCCGAGGAAGAGCCCAAGGCCACCTCAGGGGAGGTCGCTGACCTATAGAGGCCCACGCGGGGGAAGACGAGGCGATCCCGGCTCCGGTCCTTCCCCCGACGGTGGGGATTGTGGGGATGGCCTCGCCCCCAGCCCCCTAGCTTCCCCCTTCCCCATGCCACCCAAGCAATGCAGAGAGCGCCTGCCAATCTGACCAGGAAGGAAAGGGGGGACGGCTGGGGTGGGAAAGCCAGCACGGGCGGCTTAAGATTCTGATGCGCTTCGTGTGTTTGGAGCGCTGCATCGCCCCGCAGCATCCGTTGGACCACGGGCTGTGTTTGTACAATAGGCTAAGCTTGATTAGTTTTAATCTTTGCTAGGAATATTTTTGGAGGCGGGGAGGCTTAATTTATTGGCATTCCAAAGACAGTGTCTGTAGAGATTCCTCTCTCTCTTCTTTCGGCCGAATGAGGCCAAAAGATTAACAATAACCTCTACTAATATTAATAGTCATGGGGGGGGGTCAAAGAAGTCAAGATGGCCTTCCCCTTGTTTTGCATGCCACGCATCTAAGAAAGGAGTGGAACTTTGCTCACGCAGCGGCAGAAGCCATTGTGATTTTTTTGACCCTCCTGGGGAGGCCCTGCCGTAAAGTCTCTGCTCTGCTGCAAACCCAGGTTTGTTGTACAGAATCTCTGGTGCTGTCCTCTTTCACAGACGGTGGCCAAGGTCTGTTGGCTGGACCAAATGACCAGCTGGGGCGGGGGGAGACAAAAAAGAGCTTGTGTGAAAGCCCATGAAATGAAGTTTTGTATCCTGAAGCATAAAGCTCTTTTATGCACTCTTCCTGCCATCAGAGCTTGCGCTAAAACAGCGGACAAGTTATTGGTTCGTAGTTTGCACCAGCCAACGGTTCTTGCACACCTTAAAAAGTACTAAACCGATCATGGCTTGCAGTTTTGTGCACCACAAACCACGATCTGCTGTGTGAAGGAATACTCTCATTTTTGCTCTGTGGCTCTAACCCTAGTCCTCTGAGCCACATGCCCACCCTTGATTGACAAACCATCATAGTTAAGTCCAAAGCAAACAAATCCCATTATTTCATGGTGGTTGTGTGAATGGGGGTATCTTATCAGGGCCTGGTGTGACTCGTGCCTTTGGCTTCTCATGGTATATGAACACAGCCATTGTGGTTTTGTTAATCTGGTGTCTGGTAGGGGGAATAGGAGCTTTATCCACAGACCAGCATGCAGTCAGATAAATAGATGGATAGACTGATGCGGTTACATCCAAGCAAACGCATGCATGTTGGTGTAGCTACACTCATGCACAGACATAGATAATGCACACGAGGGTGCGTATAAGTTGATTTGTTGGTCTGAGATAGCAAGGAATAAAGTGGGAAGGAAGTGAAATGTACAGATTATGCAAAACCTTCAGCGTGTATGAAAATACAGAGCAGTTGTTAGAGTTACCTCTAACCTCAGCATTGATCGTAATATGGGTTAATGAGAGTACCATTCAAAGAGGGTTTGTGCTATGCAAACCACTTAATAATGGCCAGCTTTTCTGATTTTCATATTTTATTTCCCTTTGATCTCACTGTCCCTGAATTTCCTCCCACCCACCCCAAAGCAATCAAGATTTGGGGAAAATCTACCTCCCAACTTCCTGAACCCCAGACCTCTCCAGAGGCATCGGGAAGATGAGTTTGATACTTACCTTCCTGAATGATCAATAATCGAGGGCATTCTTGGGATAGGGGGTCAAAAAAGTCAAGATGGTGCCTGTGGTGGTGGTGCGATTGAAGCCCCACCCCCTTTTTATCCCCCCCCCCCAGCTGATAAAATCATAGCAGCCACAGCAGGAAGATTAGCATTAGAACAACGAAGCTTTTCCAAACCTACCACCTTTTGGTTGAATTGGTAAGAGATGCAGACAGAGGGGTGGTCAGGAAACTCAAGACGGTGGCCAGGATGGTGTGATAGAAACTCTGCCCATTTCTTATCTGCATTGCACCGTCATGGCCACCATCTTGACTTTAATGGCCGCACCCTTTGGACCCCCCTGGATGTTGAAAAAGAGAGGTGTGTTCCCATAATGGACACTGACATGGAAGTGAGTCCCCTCTAACTTCCTAGATCTTGCGGTCTGCAAATCCTTGCTTATGGTTTAGTGTGTGTGTGTTTAATCCAACCAGGAACATCTGCAAAGAGGGAGGAGGTGGGGGTCCTAAAATTCAAGATGATGGCCTAGCTGCCAACCTTTTAAACCCCCCTCCCGTGGATCCAGACAATTTGATTTACATATGCATTAAACCATGATTAAATAAAACATACCTTAGTGCAATATGTGAACTATATAAAAGTTTATTTCCTTGCGCACCCCTCTCTTGTTGGATTAGGGCAATGCTTCTCCACCTTGGCATCTTAAAGATGTGTGGACTTCAACTCCCAGCATTCCCCAGCCAGCCACGCTGGGTTGAAGCCCACACATCTTCAAGTTGCCGAGGTGGAGAAACACTGGCTTAGGGCCTTATTTAAGCAACCCCCTCCCCATACCTCCTTTTCTTCTGGGTTAGCCCGACATACCCCTCGCACCCCATCCTCCTCCATTTATGGATCAGCTTGTCCTTTACGGCCAGCTGACCATGGCTCGGTCAACAAATCACACTAACCAAGCCACAGCTCTGTGTGACACATTCCCCCAGCTGTTGAGCTCTTCCCGCATAGCTCTGAATTTCAAAAACACCCTTCTAATTGTTGCCAGCACACACACAGACACAGACACACAGACACACACATTCTGGCACCGTTTAGCACAGGAGAAACTCTTTGTGCCCAGCGCATGAGCCTCAACGTGCCATTTTTGCCAGGCACGTCTAACAAAGGGAAGCGTAATCCTCCTTGTTTTGTTAGGAGATGGCCATCCTGCCATTGTTCGTCTCCAACCATCCATGGAGTGCTTCTGTGGTCATGTTTTTCTCCCCCCTCCAGCCCCATAAGGAGGTCTCTCACCTGAAAAGCCTCGTGCCCTGCTCGTGTTCATCTAGGCTAACCTGTGGCTCTGGTAAGGTGGAAAACAAACCATGGGGGGAGCCCCTTTCTCCCCCTCCCTCCCGCCAACTGGCAGTCACATAGCTCCCCAGCCCCAGGGCGTTCCCATTCCAGCGAGAGACAGAGGAAGGGGGCTTCACTCCAAATGGGGCTTTACCCCTCCTTTCTGCAGGGCCATCGCCGCTGGGCTTGAAAAATCCACTAGAGGGCGAGAGAGGTACATTTTTGGTATCTCTCTGCTGCCATCTAGAGGTTTGTGGTGGGACAGGCTCTTTTTTTCTTCTTCGGAGACTCTTCCAGAGGGAAGGAACAGTGCCAGCTGAGCCACTCTGTATCCTGTTAATCATAAAGCGACGTTGCAAGCAGCCCGATGAAGAATCCTGTGTGACTCAGACACTTGTACACATGCAGCCATTCAAATGATCTCCCCAAGGGCTTTGTTCTATGGGTGCAATTGATGACCCCAAAATGAGTCACCTTCTCCAACTCTTTTGAAAGCTTCAGTTCATTGCTTTTTGCATTCAGGGGCTCCCCCCACCCCAGGTGCACAAAACCTGCCTGAAAATGGTATTTGTTCTTCAAGGGTATACATCTGTGTTTCTCAACTTGACTACTTTAAGATGGGTGGGCTTCAACTCCCAGAATTCCCCAACCAGCCTTGGTTTTGCACCTCCATAAGAGAAGAAAACTGGCTAGCTTCACACAACCCATTGAACCGCCTCAGTTCAAGGCCTACCAGCTGCACTGAACCCCACCACTTAAACTAGGTTAGGGTTAACCTGGGTTAGGTTTTATAGCTTAAAAGTGAAGCCAGCCTGTTAGGTTAGCGGAAGGTTCAGCATCTTGTGACCAAATTAGTGTGTTCTGTGAATGCAACCACTTCCTTGGTTTTCTTGCAGAAATAATCTGAGTGTCAGAACTGGGCTGCAAACATTCAGGTGACCGTCGACGGCAGAGAAGAGTTAAGGATCTCTGTGTCACTTTGCTGCCTCTATTGGTTGTCTGTATTTTACCAGATTTTTGTAGCCCTAGGTCAGTGTTTTTCAAACTTGGCGACTTTAAGATGTGTGGACTTCAACTCCCAGGATTCCCCAGCCAGCATGGCTGGCTGGGGAATCCTGGGAGTTGAAGTCCACACATCTTAAAGTCGCCAAGTTTGAAAAACACTGACCTAGGCCGTAACAGAAATCTAGAAAGAAAGAGATTGTATTGTGAGAGAAAGTCATTTTTTTTTCAGTGAATGCAAGAATCCTCCTGTATAACATGGTTTAGAAAAAAAAGATGGACTTGCTGAATGCAGAGATTTTGCTGTGACTCACTTTTCATGTTTTTCTCTCTTTGCCACTTTGCTTGGATACATTTGGGCAAGATTAATGGTTGCACATTCAGTATTCTAAGCCAAAGTAAAATCTTGCAGAAGATTAAGGGCCCAGTTCATGCATGCATTTCCTCTGGATTTCACCATAGCATCACGTGATATCTTGCTCATATGGAAGAGCTTTCTGGTCAATTTCCATCCACTTTTACATTTTTTGTTAAAACCATAACTGAGCTGGGCTTCAGCAAAGTGGATGAACACAACCTGTTTGGTTTGGACATGACGATCCATGGCTAAGTGGGATGTGTCAACTATGCTCCTAATGCTTGTAGAACAAACCATGATTTAAACAAGTCATCATTAGCAAGATGGGCTGCCTTAGCATGGCATACTAAGAGAGCTTGCCCCAACCTCGAACCTTCACAAGTTTTGGGATCTGCAATGATAAGTAGAGAGTTTTGGGATCTATAATTCTAGGTAGAAAGGTGTCTTATGCCAAACCATCACGTCTTTTATTTTGGCTTATCAAGTTGGGTGGATCCAGTGTAAAACTGTGCTTGCATTCTGCTTGCTGGTGTGTGAAGGCATGTCATGTTGGCTTATTAAAAAAACATCGTTAATAACCTAGAGCTTAGCATGGGCTAAGAAGACCCTATCATAATGCTCCTGGGATATGGACCTACTCGTTGTGAAGTTGAGCAGATCTTAGGCCTTGCTAACAAGCCATCTCAAGTTATTTACTTTCATCCATTCACAATTTTCAACATTTGGTAGTACTTAAATCTGAAGACAGCGTAAACTGGAAGCTTCATCTTGAAATGTGATCAGCTGTCTTTAAAAAAATAACTCTAAATAAGAATGCCATGATGTCAAATGCTTTCCCTAAAGAAGGATCAAATTTAGACCTTGATTGATTGATTGACTGATTGATTAGATTCACTAACCAGCTTAATCCCGAAGGACTTTTGTATTATATGCTCTGATACAAGTCACAATGATGTCATGTGTGGGGTAACACTGTCATGGAAGTAGTGTGATTTGCATTTGCTGAACATAAGTTAACATTGTTTGCGAGATGTTATCCCTCAAATGACATCACTTGTCCTCCTATTGATGCCCATGACTTACACTTGAAAAAAATTAAGGAAGTGAGTTAAATGATGTCTCACTTGGCTTTTTATCTGTTGCAATTTTAACATTTTGATTATAATTCAGGACTTCCCCCACTGGACATGGCCAGGATTCTTTTGAACTTTGAGAGGATCAGGTTGATTTCATTCCTAGTTGAGGTCAGAGGAAGCAAAAACAAGATGAGTCGAAAATCTAACTTCTTGCAGAGATTTTCAAATATAAGCAAGACTTGGCTTTGAGATCAATGCCAAAGATTGACTAGTCACCTAACTACAGCTTGGAAGACTGACCTTGGAACCAGGTTACCTGGTACTCTAGGTCAAGATACTCTGTTGTCCACCATCATCAGCTGCTGGTTAGAGGGTGGTCCACCATCACTTCCATGGCTGTATCTATTTTGCATGGCCCCATCTTCCAGTCCGTTGACCACTGCCTAAGAAACCCACATATCTGAGCAGTGAAAAAGAATGACTTCCATACCCAACAGCCACCTGGCATCACCCCTTCAGAACCTTTGGCCTCCTTTGGTGGTTCATGTGCATCTTTGAGCTGAGTGGTTGGGTCTTCCTTCAACCTCAGCAGCTGCAAAGCTTTTAGGCTTCAGAAACCACCAGCAGGTTTGCCTTGAAGCAGGACCGACTGGCAGTACTCCCTGGTATGGTGTGTGTCAAAAAAGTCAAGATGGCATCCATGACTATATAATTGAAGCCCTGTTTCCCCCCTCCTTTTTTAAAAAAGTTGTGCCACCCATATGGATACTCCTGGGAGCAACAGCCATTGAGGGAGGATGATCCTTAAGACGTCTCCCTCTCCCGAGGCTCACTTAACTTATCACACAAAGCCACGACTTCTTTATTGAATAAATGGCGATGGCTCCCCCAATATCCTAAGCCTGCCCCCCTCAGTTTTTTGAAATCAGCCCAGGTTCACTAGAGCAGTCACCCTGCGGTAACAGTTCTGTAATTAGCTCTTAAATCATCCCTCCCCACCGACTGTCTCTAATGGGGCATCTTCAAGAGTCTCTTCTTCCCCATTCAACATTCTGCAGCTGGCATTTGAAGACTGACATTTTGTAGGGCAATTCTTTCTCTCTCTCTCTTTTTTTCTTTTTCGAAAGGCCAAATTTGAAATCCAGTGTTACGGTTTGATAAAAGGCCTAGTTTGGGTGACTTACAACAGGGTTCCCAATCAACTTGTTAATTAGCGGATTAGTAATTAGTAGAGCTGCAATCTAGCTTAGCCTCGGCACATATTTCAATATGTGTTTGCAAGGAAAATCTGGGGTGAGAATCATGGACGGTTAACCAAAACGCCTCTCCTACGATTGCATTTGAACTCTGCCCTGCTTGGTTCAGCACTCTCCCCACCACAGTCTCCTTCTGTCCTCAGTGGTGTTTTTATGTGTCCTGGTCCTTGGGGACAACAAGCCATTTTTCCTCTCTAGTTTCCAAGAAGAAAAGCGAAGCGAAACAAAACAGCGGCAGTATGGCACGCCAGAAACCCGGGTGATGTCTCCCCTTGTTCTTTGCTCTGCAATAAATAAAATGAATGTGTTATTGTCGGTCTTTTGATCTTTCCTTTATTTCATCCTGAAATAACGTAGGCGTGGATTTGGGGGCATTTCACTCCTTTGAACGGCAAAACCTCCCCACCCACCCCAAGACACAGATGCCAATATGGGTACGGGACATTCTGGAGAGGCTGCAAAAGATTTCTTGGTTAAGGGGGGGAATCGTTCTACCCCCCGTTGAACTTGAAGGTTCAGCCATCCAATTTCAGAAGCGAATGCAGAAGCAACATCTGGCTGACCAGAGGAGACTCGCGCCATCCAAAAAGACCAATATCATACCAAGAACAATTGCTCCTCCAATATAACACACCCATAAAGAGATGTGCATTTCCTACTTTTCAGTTACGTTGACCAACAGGAGACACTATAGGGCTGGTTTTATCCTAGGGGACTCATCAGATGTTGGGCAGCCAGATGTGATTTTATGGGCTGCAAAGCTCCACCAGGAATTGAACTCACAATCCTCTGCCCTTTAGACCAGTGTTTCTCAACCTTGGCAACTTTAAGATGTCTGGACTTCAACTCCCAGAATTCCCCAGCCAGCTGCTGCTGGCTGGGGAATTCTGGGAGTTGAAGTCCAGACATCTTAAAGTTGCTAAGGTTGAGGAACACTGCTTTAGATGACTCTATCCAGTGCATGACGTCTGGTGATCAGTGTAATTAAAAAATATGCCACAGGGTATCCACTATGTAAAAATGGAGAAATTCTCCCCCTCCAAGCGGGGGGATGGAGGTCATGTAAAACCCCATACGTGGGGACACAATCTAACATCTGTCGGTCTCTGCTCTGAGAGCTGAAGGGAAAGTGGGTTGTAGGTACACTCCCTTTCTATTTGTAGCACTACTACAGACTCTGGGTGTGCAAACATCCAAATGGGGATGGAAAGGGGGTGGACTTTGATTCCCTTTGCACAATCGAATTGCACCCGTTTGCAAAATGGTGACTTGCCACCGGAGGTCAAATGCATGGATTTCCAAGGAAAAGAGAAAGCAAGTGGATTCCAAGAAGAGCATTTGCTTTCTGGATTGACGAGGCTTTAATCCAATCCTGCTAAATCCTGCGTGTTGGCGTTGGTGCAACGAGGATGATGTTCTAGCCTTAGGAAGGCAGGTCGGCGCGAAGGCCGTAAATGGACCAGGAAGGTCACAGAGGGATCTGGGGCGCTGGTAGACATGGTAGTTTATGGGGGAATTGCTCAGCCTCGTTTGCAGAATGTTTAGGGGGGACTCAAAGAAGTTCTCCCCCTTTTGCAACCCTCTTGTGCTTTGCTCCCACTTCTTCCATCATTTTTCTTCTTCATTGTTTCACTTAAGCCAGTGTGTCTCAACCCCCTCAACTTTAAGACGTGTGGACTTCAACTCCCAGAATTCCCCAGCCAGCATGGCTGGCTGGGGAATTCTGGGAGTTGAAGTCCACACGTCTTAAAGTTGCAAGGTTGAGAAACACTGGCTTAAGCAGTGAAAGGTGATGTAGCTGGTTTGGAAGCACCAGGTTGGACCTGTCCTTTGGAAAGCATTGAGCATAGCAGACGTGGCTGCATGAGTCTAGATGACCACTCAACGGCAGCCAAAACCTGGAGAAAAACCATCTTTTTGCTGACAACGAGCGGCCACCGAGCCTCGCGCAGCCCCATCTGGCTGGCCTGCAGCACGTCAAAAGCTGCTTCCGATTCACAGCGCCTGTGGTTAAAAATGAATGCTGCAAATTACTGTGCAACTTTCGGCCAACGCAGCTCCTTTTACGAAAAGCATCTGGAGTCATGTTAGAAAAGCTTCCTTTACCACATTGCTGAGCAGGCGTTTGCTCGGGTTAGGGTTGGTGCATCTAGGTCAGGTTCGGCGTGCGGCGTGTTTCCAGCACGTGGGGTTAGTGGCCAGTTCGTTGTATGGGCTGAATCCGGAACGTGAGTGAGTTTAGGATCGGCGTTAAGCGCACCACGTACCCACCGCGAACGTGGTGGGTCAGTTGGGGTTTGGGTCTTCCAATATTTATTTATTTATTTATTTATTTATTTATAAATCAAATTTATATCACCACCCAACTCCCCCAAAAGGAGGGACTCTGGGCGGTTCACAACCAGAGTTAAAACCAATAAAAGCATAAAGAGTACAGCATAAATACAATGATTAAATATGATAAAACCCAAGAGATGGTTATATTGTTGCAGCCTGGGACCAGATAATATTGGTCAGGTAGGACTAGGGAACCAGCCATCCCCAAAACTGACCATCCCCATCCCCACCCCATGCATAATAAATATGCCACGTGAATGCAGCAGAGGAAATGCTTTCGCACCCCCTCCCTCCAATATAGGACCCCTCCCCTGCAGATACCCTGAGCCTGCCGCAGATCCAGCCAAACATTCTCAGCGGGGCTAGACCGGGGTGCCAGCAACTCCGTTTTCCAGTAAAAGCGCATGTTAACATTGCACAGCGAGGGAGGTAAAATACATGGGGAGGGGGAAGTATCTTTCCCCCTGCTCCTTCTGGGGGAGGCCCCCTTTCCTCCACCCCCAGGAAGATGAACCAATCCGGCAAACACAGAAGCGTTGGTAGTTATGGTTACTACTCGGAGAACTTTGCAAAGGGAGTTAATTTTAATCTGGTGATGGTGGAGAGAGTTCAGTGCAGCCTCAGCCTCAAGGTCATTCCCCGAATGGCGAAGGCTCACGCTGCGCCCCCACTTAGCTTCCACCTTGGAAACAGCTCCTGCGAGCAACAAACCGTTTCTATGGAGACTGCCGAAGATTTGTTCCTAGCAGGTGGAAAACCTGCAAGGTGGAGGACGAGCAGATGCAAAGATTGGATGGAGATGGGGCCAAGGAAATGCATTCTTAGTGCATGGCGGGCTGGGGGTGGGGGGACAATACCACTGCCGGCACGACTTCGTTGAGCAAATGATGTAGCTTGGGTCAGAGGCCTGCTGGCATTCTGCAAGCTGCCCAGCTTTGCTTCTTGCGGGATTTCCGGCTTTGAACCCCAAGCGACAGACATACCGCCTAAGCTGGATTCCTACCAGACGCTCGGCAAAACAAGGTTCTTTCCCCCAGGCCAGTCTGAGAAACAGTTTGCAGCTTGCTAATGGGATGAAAGGCGCGGGAGTCCGTGGAACTCCCTGCCCCATGGAGGCTCCCTTCATAGGGCTTGTTAGCAAAGAGATGGCCACCAAGCTGCACTGTTGCTGATAGGTGAAAAAAGAATGGTTATTTAGTTGGCTTCCACATTTAAAGGATTAACTCTCTGGACAGCAAGTGGGGCATTGGGGGTCAAAAAAGTCAAGATGGCAGCCACGACCCCGCCCTTGAAGCCCTCCCCCTTTTTACCTGAGTTGTGCAACACATGTTAAACAGAGGACAGGTCTTTGATCTCAAAGTTGTGGCCACCATCTAGAATTTTTCTGCTCCGCCCCCACAGCCCTGCATGGTGGGCCCATTGCAAAGAAACATGGCTCAGCCGTACTTTTAAGATGCAGCCAGGTTGACGGGGTCAAGGTTGTTTCGCTTTTGGGAAGCATGTCTCCAACGATTGTGACTTCTGTGCTGACCCTACTGTGGCAGGGATCCGCATGGACGTCTGGGCCAGACTGTACCCACCTCACCAACCGGAGGCTGTGACAATCTGGGATCAGAGTTCGGGGGAAAGCAAAGATGCGATTGGCCCAAGGTTCGGGAGGCAGGGTGCCCGCGCAACCCAGGATCACATCCATCCAGGTGAGCCTGGCTCAGGTGCCATCATAGCTGGTGCAACAGCTCCCTCCGGTGGCAGGAATGTCGATTGCAAGGGCAGAGGAAATAAGTAAAGACAGAAAACTGCATCTCAACATTTCAGGTCTCCGAATCATCTGTGGATCTATAGCCTCTCCAGCCACGATGCCATCAATGAGCTAAAAGGAGTCAGAAGCCCTCGAGGTTGCCTGTGAATTTTTTTCCCACTGAATCAAATCTCTAGAGCAGTGTTTCTCAACCTTAAGATGGGTGGACTTCAACTCCTAGAATTCCCCAGCCAGCGTTTTGTGATAAAATAAGATAAATCTCCTTGAACCGTTGGAGGGAAGGCAGGATATAAATCTAACCCAGTGTTTTTCAAAGTTGCCGACTTGAAGATGTGTGGACTTCAGCTCCCAGAATTCCCCAGCCAGCCTGGCAAAACACATCAAGTCAAGGTGACTTATGAAGAACCTTCCTTCATTTTATCACAAAACAACAGCACTGTAGGGTAGGCTGGGCTGGGGGGGAGGGACTGGCCTCAAGGTACTTCTGTTGGTTGGGGGGACTTGAACCTGGGCCTCCCTGCTCCTTGCCCAGCACCTTCCCCACTAGATCACCCTGCCTCTGTCTATCCCTACCTCTGCCCCAGTTGACTTGATGTATTTTGCCAGGCTGGCTGGGGAATCCTGGGGGTTGAAGTCACCCAACTGGAATTTGCTCAGGTTGGGAATTACTATTCTGTGAACACTGATTAAGGGCAGAAAGCAACATGCATACAAGTCAACTGGGGCAGAGGTGGGGATATTCCTCTGTGGAATGTGAAGTCAACCGTTGCATCATGAGGTCATCCCCACGTATGAGGTCATCCCGTACACCATGATGTCCTTGCATGTCAACCAGCTCAAAATACATTCACATGTTCAAGAGAAAGTTTATATCAATGCCTTTATTATTACATTTATAGCAGTGTTTCTCAACCTTGGCAACTTGAAGATGGGTGGACTTCAACTCCCAGAACTCAGCTGTCTGGGGAATTCTAGAAATTGAAGTCCACCCATCTTCAAGTTGCCAAGGTTGAGAAACACTAATTTATAGCTTCTCTTTCCTCCGGTGGCCTCAACGGGGAGAATCTCTCATTTTATTCTCTCAGAAACCCCGTAAATTAGTTGGATTGAGAGACGGTTGGGTTCACACAAGCTGGTGACGGAGTCCTGGGTCTGTGGCTGCATTCAAAGCAAGACATATAACCTGGTTACAGAATGAAGCCACTTTCTTAAGTTGCAAATGACGTAAGCAGCGTTCAGGCTAAATCATCTTGGTATGTGGTGGTCATACCCTCGCAAGATCTAGGTCCTCCTCGTCCCAGCTAAGCAGCCACATTTTTTGGGATGCCGTGGCCCCTCACGTGAATCTGTGTAATTCTCACACCCTCATGAATAAAAATAATAATGTCACTGGGGCTAGCCAAGATTTATTCTTGGATATTTGTTGGGCACCAAGGGCTACTGTAGTGCCTCAATAGTGCCTTGAATAGATTGCGTTATTGAATGTGACGGGTCCTGCTCAGAGTCCTTGGGTGGCTGGGGAATTCTGGGAGTTGAAGTCCACCCATCTTCAAGTGGCCAGCGTTGAAAAACAGTGATCTAACCAAACAAAGAGTCAGTAGTTACTGTGATGTCCATGACTATCATGCTCTCCTGACAGCATTTACAGCATTTATTTTCTTGAAGCGCCTCCTGTCCACAGCTCCAGAGGGCTTACAGGCATCCATATATAATAAATTAGGGCTACCAGATCAGGACTGGCAACAATCCCCGGTGGCTAAAGGATGCAGCAGAGGGCTACGAGTTTTCTCTGTCTCAGCCCCCATCTGCTGGTTGTCTGGCCTCTCGCAAGCCACGTTTGGAAGCCCTGCAAGAAAACCCCAAATAATGAGCCACCAAAAGCAGCAAAGTGCAAAGTGGGTTGCAAAAGAAACTTCCGGTGGCAAGTTCGTTCATAGTCTGGGACTCACCCTGGAGAAAGCCACTGGCTGTTGATGAGAGGCATTTCCGTGCAGGTTCCTGACTCAACGTGTCCTGTTGAAGGCCCCACGAGGTGCATCTGAGGTGGACCTAACCATGTCCTTCAGGTTTTCCACGTTATTATGGGTTGGGTGGAGGGAACTTGGGTGAACAAACAGAACAAAACGAAACAAAAACAACACTTTTCATAGCCACCTTTCTCAGTTTCTGACGCGTTCCCAATTCTGAGCCTCCCACCCACACAGCTGTCACTTTTCTGCGAGAAAAATGAGTAGGCAACTAATTCCTCCATCCATCCAGCTTCCTTCAAATAACCAGAGTGAGGATTTAGCTCTCCAAAGTTATATTTAGCGTGCATAACTTTTGGGCAATAGTCTCTGAACATTGGGTTGGGTTTGTTGCTAGCAGAGGTTCCAAGGTCAAGGTGTTGATTCCCAAAAGGGGCTTCAGGGAGTCCGGGGAGGGGTAGTTTGCCGTAGACTGGGGCGTCTGCAGGACTGAAGGCGTGGCAAGTCCAGCCTTGCATTGTCAGCTCCGCCTCTCCTGCAGAGCGACATTGTGTCGCATGGAAAAAGTGGCAGTTTGTATTATAGTGATGCCATGATGCTTTGGGTATTTGCTCCCTCTTGTTAGCCCTTCGAGGTAGTCCAGACAGGAAGCATGACCAGATGGACCAATTCTACTTCATCATAAGGTGACATTAACATAACCTTGCAAATCTGAACATGCATCTCTCCCCCCTCGCTTTTACAGCCCAAGAAACTTGGGAGGGTCCCTTCCAAGATGTTTGCCAGGTCCCATTCCTGCTGTGGGCTCAGCTGCCTCTTATCTGACCATGGCCTAGTCTGCGGCTCTTCCTCCTGTCCCCCGAGGTCATTCCCATAGACCGTCACACTCCTGGACGCCCCTTGCCCCAACCTGAAATCAGATCCCAAGTGCTGGGCATCCCTAGTTCGTTCCCCGTGCCGTTTCTGTAAGCGTGGTTGACTGAATAAACCACAATGACTGGGCTCACACGACCCAATAAGCTATTACGGTTGCCACAACTGAATGAAGCCTGCAACAAACTGTTTCTATGACACAGTTAGACCTTTTGCCTTGTTACGCAGGGCACTGTAGGAATTCCATCAGCCTTACTCATCGAGGAGGGTGCCGATGGATCGGTGTTAAGAGCAGAAGGGTAGTTTAGACCAGTGTTCTCAACCTCAGCAACTTTAAGATGCGTGGACTTCAACTCCCAGAATTCCCCAGCCATGCTGGCTGGGGAATTCTGGGAGTTGAAGTCCACGCATCTTAAAGTTGCTGAGGTTGAGAAAAATTGGTCCACAATATTTTTTTTAAGCTGTATTTTTCTTCTCCTTCATATGAAATTCTAAGCTCTTTGCTTGTAGGAGGAAAGGAAAATCAACTCCTTCCAAGCCATACTTCATGCACCAAATGAACCCAGGTGGAAAAAATTCCATGCAGAATCGGACGGGGCAGATGGGTCTTTGGGGTCTGTTCTCCCTGACATCAAGGTTAATGGAATTCAAGGTCTTAAAGAGATTTCAGCAGCAAGCCCCTGAAAATGATTTCCAAATGGCCCCACTGACATCCCGCCACTGCCACGGCTCCGAGTTCTTTCTTACAACGGTCACCTTTCCTGACATCCACGCGCTCCCCTACCCACACTTTCCGGAGAATTAATCAAATTTTTGCTCTGGGAAAGTCGCAGATGGCGGCCTGCCAAGGAAGGGCAAAGCTATACAACAGAACAGAAGGGCACGTTGGTGTTATTTCCCTGCTGGGCCCAATTATAGGGGAAGAAAGGGCTGGTGACATCTGTGGCTTGCAAGATCTGTCCCTCTTGCTATAGCGTTGGGGGGTCTATCAGCTCATCACCTCCAGCCCCCTATTACAGGCTTCTCGATGGCATTCCCCCCGATTCGGCTTTCGTAAACATCCCAAAAATAGAAATAAGGCATCGGCTTGACGAAGGGCTTCACAAGTTTATTTCCTTTCAAAGGAACCCCCAAAGCCTTCCAAATGGGGGGGGGGGGGGAATATTTGAAATATCAGTCGTATCCCACCCTAATGGCCCCAGATTGTACTGATATCGGAAGCAACAGTGCGGTCTCGAACTGAAAATGCTTGCACAGTCTTCTCCTTAAGAGCTTAGACTTGCAAACATCACCAGGTAAGGAGTTTTTATTCGGAGGGAGGAAGGATAAATGTTCCTCAACTGTTTTTGCAACGCTGGTGTGGGTTGGAGGTGGGCACTGGTGCATTGGATGGGAGTTTGAACTTGCTTGGGTCAGTTGAAGAGACAATATACCTGTGAATATAACAATCCTGCTCATACCTTCTGGCTAGATCTCTGTTTCTCAACCTTGGCGACTTGAAGATGGGTGGACTTCAACTCCCAGAATTCCCCAGCCAGCCATGCTGGCTGGGGAATTCTGGGAGTTGAAGTCCACCCATCTTCAAGTCGCCAAGGTTGAGAAACACTGCTCCGGAGTGATCACTCTTGCTCTCTTGACCGTACCATCCATAATCCACCATAACCTCCTTTTTCTTGGACATTCCATCGTGTTCCAGAACGTTCTCAGCTTCCAATCCCCCCCTTTTCCTTTAATCGCCCCCCCGCCCTTTGCTACCTGTCAAACGAAGACGATTCCTACATTTGCCCGACCAGCCGGTTATGACGACCTGTGTTCTGGAAGCAGGCAATGCCACTGAGCGAGCTGAGTTTGCACAACATGCCAAACCATTCAAAAAGAAAGAGAAAAGAAAAGAAAATCATGTTTCTTAAAAGAAAAAAAAGAAAATAAAAAAAGATTAAGATTAGCAGTAATCCAGCTTCCAAAATTGGGGGGAATGGAGCGGCACGCTCGTGGCCTGGCCCGTTCGTTGGGCACGCCGGGCGAACGGTCACAAAGTTTCCCGAGGCACGAGAGCTGTTTTGCTCACACACCAAAGCTGGCATTGTATACGTCGCATGATATGGAAAGAACCTGTAGTGCAAAATCAATTCATAAGCCCATGATTATGTGAACAGATGCAATCCAAAATTACATAAAGCTGCTGCTTACGTGCATTTTTGGAAGACGCAACTCGAAAATTAATTTTTTTTTTTTAAAATATGGCTGGGAGAAAGAAAGAGCTCCAGACCTATTTCCCATGTGTCCCATGGCTGGCAGTCAAGTGATAAACAGCTGTAGCTGAAGTCCACACAATAATAATTAGAATTATTGTTCTCCTTCAGAATGGGGAATAGGCTGGGATTGGACTTTCCATTCAGCCGAGCAGTTCTGCGTAATTGTAGACTGCCTCTTTTGATAATTATTGGTTTGTGCAAGCACAGATTTTTTTTTTTTTGCAGCGCAAGCTATTTTCATATTTCAAATTGCTGCGCTCAAATATTTGGGTGGACCATCAAGACTAGACCCTCTTCAAGCCCTAGCTCTCTGCTCTTCCTGCAGTGAAGGAGACGGCGTTCGCTATGCTGCCCAGAAATGCTGATTTCTTTAAGGCCAGCTCGGTCACGATCACTCACGCAAAAACAAGGGATGATGCAGAACCTTTTATTACAAAAATATCTTGCAAGCGAAAAAACAAAACCAGGAAAAAAAAATTAAGGTGCAATTCGTACAAACACTTACTTTTCTGATCCACAACAAATATATCCCAACGACTTCATTAACCCCTCCCACCCCCCTCCCCCGGCCTTGGTCCCATTGTCCTTTCTGCAAACTGAGGCCAAGCACTGAGGCTATTTCACAGTCTTCCTTAGCGTGATGCTCCCCGTTGTTTTGACTTCAGCTCCCACAGTTCCTTGAGCCGTGGTGGCTGGAATCCTGGGAATTGAAGTCTGAGGCATCTGCGCAACACCAGGTTGACGAAGGTGGCTATACCTGGTCGCTTTCCCGTTCTCTGCTCTGCAGAAGGTCTGGCCTGCTAAAGTTTTTGCAGTTCTCTTCCAAACAACAGGACCTTAAGTTGCTTTGCACTCTCATTGTCACTGTTGGGGCACGTGGAACTAAAGCAGGCAAACAGCTGGTGTGAAATGTGCGCGGTGCTGGTGTGTCAGCCCAAAATGGCAGCCGTGAGTCAACTATTCCCCCAAAGGGGCACCTCCTTCTCCATTGTGTTAATGAGCCTACAAGCATCGCCACTGGCTTTTCCCCACTATTGATGGCACAGCATGGGGGTGAGAATTTGCTGAACCTTCACAGCTAAGGTGGTTGAGATGCATCAGGAGGGGAGGTGGAACTACAGACTCAAGCTGCCATTTTCAATAGCCGTTGCTTGTCAGAAGGAACATTTGGCTCCGAGGGCTGTGCAAACACCATCCTCCCTCCCTAAACAGGGATGGAGAATTCAAGTCCTTCGGATGTTGCCGAACGACAACTCTGCACAGCCGAGAGTGAGGCATCCTGGGAGCTGTAGTGCAACAAGTTCTGGAGGGCCGTAAGTTCTCACCTAAGTTTCAGAAGCTTGGGGTATGGAAGTAGCCCAGATTATGGGGCAAAAGGGGCTGGTCTTTGCAACCTAGGAGGGCAAGGTGGCTTGTGATCCCCAGATTTCTTAATCCCATCCTCACATCTTCCCTTTTATATACTTAAAACAGGGATGACCACTTCCATGATACTCTACAAAAAGCAGCTCAGAGAACGCAGCAGCATGTGGACTCCAAATTTCCCCCCTTGCTCTATCAGGTAGACACCCAAGTGAGGGTCGCTCCAAGGTCCTGAGCTGCTACCTTGAATGAGCTATTGTGAAAAGGAGTTGTTAACTAACCCAGGATGAAGATGGTCTGGATCAGTTCTTCAGAAGTCTGATGGAGAGCCAGCTGCAAGCAGCAGAGGACAGGGGAAAGGTGAGTGAGAGGGATCTTCTGCCTTTGTAAGGAATGCCAAATCCATCAAGGTGGTTCATTTACCTTCCTGGGCCCTTTTGAGGTCTTCTTGGGACCTCAAGATGGACATAGGTTGCAAGAGGAAGATGGGCACTTGAGCATTTGGAAGACATCCCTTCTGCTTCCCCCCATCCTTCCATATCCACTTACATTGCCAATTAGTTCCTAAACATTATAGTAAAGAGGAACACAGTGCCACAAGGAGAAGAACCATTGAAAGACCATCAAGAGGAGTTTTGGTTACTGGCAGCAGGGGCCACAGAGGGTTGGTTATGAAGGCCTCAAGTTCAGAGCACCCTTCCCCAGCTTGGCAACTTCTCAAGAACTTGGACTACAGCTCCATCACCCAACCTATCTGGAGGGTGCCAGGCCTAGGAAGCCTGCCTTAGAATTTACTTCTTCCCCAGCACTCAATCTCTTCCCTTGGTTTTCTGATTTTTCACACTAGTGCTAAGTACACAGTACTACACTCATTTACAAAGAACATACACAAATATTGGTATTTTTAGTTGTAAAAGGAGTAAACAGTTATAATGTTGAACAGTCAACACAGGCAGTACAGCAGCATCTCTCAAGGTGTCCCTACCCCCCAGTGTTGGCAAAGGGATCCCTATTTTTAGGGATCGTCTTCTCCTTCCCCCACCCCTAGTCAACTGCACTTCCAGAATGAAAAATGAGCAAGACTTAAGGAAGGAAAAAAAAATCAGCTCTAGATCTGGCTGTAGCTTGTGGGTAGGAAAAGGAGGAATCACAAGATGGTGGGACAGATTAACCTCTCAAAACACTGGGGCCCGTTTCTCCAACCTCATCTGGAGATGCTTCCCTTTCGTGGAAAGCTCCCACCCTTTGCAGGAGATGCAGAGGACATCCATCCTAGAGCCCCAGTCTCCCAAAACCCCCAGACTCATCTCATAGTTGTGGTTTACTGTTATCCTTCCCAACACCCACAAGAACAACCCATGATTGAAAATGTTATGGTGGAGCTACAGAGAAGGGTCGGTGTATAATGCTGTAGACCTATCTCTCTTGGAGACATGATCCTTTCTAACCATGCTTTCTTTTCCACGATGATGGTGGGAAGAGAAGGGAGATCCACCTTTCAGAAATACACACACACACCCACACACACACACATCTTTACTGTTAGAGTTACTGTAAGCTTAATAAGGGAGAAGGCCAGAAGAGAAGAAAACAGATTGGTCAGGAACCCGAGCAATTAATCCATTTGGTTCCGAATTTTCTAAGGCCCAAGTAGATCACAGAGGCTGTTTCAGGTGTCCATGGCCTCCCAAGACGAGAAATACTAAGGGAAGGAATGATTTAAACACTGATTTAAAAAAAAGAGGAGGGGGATTGACACATTAGAAGGATTTCTATAGATTTGGCCTTGCCAGCAAAAGCCCTGGGGCTCAGTGAAAGCTAAAACTGGCTGAGTTGCGCTATCCTAAAGAGGCACATATTGTCAAGGGAGAACCGAGGAAGTATCTGCAGGTTATAGTAAAGCAAAGTGAAAGAGACACAACCGTGGCCAAGGAGGAGGCTTCTCCTGCCCAAGAGCACTTGACAAAATAGGCCTTCTTCCTCCCCACTTCTCACGACGTCTAGTCAAGAGCCTTGAGGTGGACGGTGCCCGCTCCAGAAGTTTTACTTCTCTTTTCTGGGCTGGCTGGGGCCACCAAGGGCGCCTGGCTCCATGAAGGAGGAATCTCAAGATGGCATCTCAGAAGGCTTGATGGTCTCCGAGGACAAGGAGAAGAGTTTCGTCAGGAAGAGCCAGACGCTGCCATCCACCTGCCTGAACTCACACAGCTCTTGGGGCCTGCTTGTTCCTGGTGGCGTGTTGGTGAATTAAGAAAAGAGAGTTATGGTGTCCAGCGGGAAAAGCGGTGTTAGATCCTTAATTGATCTAGGCATCTCCCATCCACTTGGCAAGCAGGAAGGAAGAAGCGTCATGGACTAGCTCAAAAACAGGATGCAACTGTGAGTAGCACCAATCAGTTTCCAAGGAATTGCACAGCAGAAGGCCGATCCCACGGCACCTCCGCCGAGACCTAGCATGAGCACAAGGTCCAGAGTTCAAGCCCTGCCAGGAGACCCCCAACAAACTGGTCAGAAGGCCATCAAGCCCCAAGTGGCCGCTGGCTCTCCCCGAAGATCACTTCTTCTGTACCTGGACGCTGGCGTACTCTGAGCTCGCTTCCTCCGCCTTTGGGGCAGGCCGCTTGGGCGCTTTGCTCAACTGCACCATGTCCAGATCTGCATAGGTGACGTTGTCATCGTTGGCCACCGGCTGCACAGCCTGGAGGGTGGCGTATTCTGACCGCGGGGGGCTTTCGGCCCCTTGGCGGGGTCTCTTCTGGGCCTCCTTGTCAAAGTTTAAATCTGCATAGGCGACATTGTTGGGATCGGGGTCCTGAGTGGGAAGCAGAAAAAGGGGAAGAAAAAGCGGGGGGGGGGGGGAAGCAAATAAACATTTAAAAAAAAGAGACCGTATCATTCAGCATCTCGTTCCCGGTCGCAAATTGGAGGAGGGTGGCTGTGTTTGCCCACTGTGGGTTGCCTTACAGTGGCTCCCTGCCTGCGCATGAAAATCCATGCATGAAAACGGCCCCGATATTTTGTTTCCGTGCAAGAGAAGCAGGCCTGGAATCTGTGGGGCAAAGAAGGGACATCAGGCCGACTGCCCAAAATTGAGGATGGAGAAAGCGGTGACAGAGGATGAAGGCTTCCACCTCCTGGGCTAGAATGGCTGGTCTTTGGGTCAAGGAGCGAAAGCCAGAGGTGTCTACAGGGGAAGGGGGTCAAGAAAGTCAAGAGGGCAGCTGTGACTGCACAACTGAAGCCCCATGGCGCGTGCCAAAACGAGCAGGGGTTTGGTCACACCGTCAGACCTGCCCTCTTGACTCTTATGACCCCTGGCCCCAAGGATGCCCTGGTTAAGGCCGGTTCTGGGTTGCACCTCCCCACAGTCTGCAACCTCCCCACAGCTAAACTCAGAAGCTTTGCACTGTCCTGGGTCTCTAGATATTTGGGGCTCCACCATCCACCAGGCCAACTCTTGACAAAACAATCTAGACAAGCCAATAGGAAAAGAAGCACCGTACAGTCAACTGGGGTTGGTCTCTATTAAACATCCCCCCCCCCCCCCCCAAAATTACTCAACACAAACCAAACAATTCCTTGGGCTCCATGTCCCTCCCTTGGATTTGCTGTCTCCCCGTGGGAATTTCATCTTGTTGTTTTTGGCCTTGAAAACAACGGCCAGGATGGCTGGTCCTGTTTAGTTCCTGGATGGGAGACCACCAGGAAGCAGATCTTACAGGCTAAATGGGGAAGCTGAAGAAGTCCATGTGAAACCACTTCCCTACTGTTGTGCCCAGAAAACTGGAAGGACAAAGACACTGTAATATTTTAAGTTCTTTGCGGCAGTGATTCTGTCCAGTTTTATTGTCTAAATCAGTGTTTCTCAACCTCAGCAACTTTAAGAGGTGTGGACTTCAACTCCCAGGATTCCCCAGCCAGCATGGCTGGCTGGGGAATCCTGGGAGTTGAAGTCCACACCTCTTAAAGTTGCTGAGGTTGAGAAACATTGGTCTAAATCCTAAAATGTAATGTGGTTCCTAAAGAATGTTTCTCTCCTCCCTTCTTTTAAATGCTATGATTTAAGATTGCACACTGCAAGCTTCTATGTATCTTCCAATGGTAGAATATACATTTTCTTAGCAAGCAATCTGATAAATGACCTATGGGTGACAAAGAGGTAGAAATGTGCAGGGACTGACTCTAATTCTGCTTCCTCCCTGCCCAGTGAGCTTTCGAATGGGACCCCCGAGGGCTAGCCCCGACGTGCACAATGTTCAATGCCTTGCAATGGGACATGGGGTTTACTGTCAGGCTGTGAGAGTGTGGGCAGAGAACGGCCAGGCAAGGGGGGGTCAAGCATGTACTGTTATCCCCCGAACAGCGAGGGAGAGATAAGAGGATGAGACTGGCCCCTCCCTGAGGAATGCTAGGCATGTTTACGGATTGACCCTGGGAACTACTCTCAGTCTGGGAAGATTCTCTGTATAGGTTGAAGACAAATAAACCTTGCTGGATTGAATCTGTATTGTCTCCTGGAGTTTCATGGGCTAAACCTGACACAGGCCCAGCCCAAGAACAACGATGGAACTGTCCAGTCTAATACAGTTCCTTTATCTGCTTACGCCCTATAGGCAGAATCTTGCCAGACTCAATCTATACTACTGCAACGAGTGGATCTACCCTGGGAGATTCTAGGGAGTGGCTATCCTGAACCTCTTATGCTTCCCACGCTCCTGCTCCGGACTGTGTTGTCTTTTGTCTCCTTGCCCTTCCTGGAATGTGCCCCCTCCTTCCTGATCGCCTTGATCTCCCACATCCCTCTCCTCCTCGTAGATACAGTCCATCACATCTACAATTTGCAAAAAACCACGGAAGGAAACACGCGGGCTAGCAATCCCGGGATACGTGGGCTTGTGTGCGTGCGGGGAGGGCAGCTGGTCTGCATTCGACATTATTCCAACAGCGAGTTCATCCCGCTGGCTCTTCGCAGACAAAGCTCTGATCATTCCTCTATTGTCGCGGCGAAGTCTCAATGCTCTGTTTCTTAGGACAGCTGCAGACACACAGGACCGTCTACCAGGACGGCAAGAAACAGCGATGCCCGGGGAGGGAGCTTGGTTGGCTCAGCGAAATCACACAATTGTGCCACTCAAAAGCTCCCCTCTAAAAATAAACCCACGCTCGGCTTCTGCGCAGCTGGGCCTTTTCATAAGCCGTTTGGGAAGACGGGGAAAAAGCGAACAGCCAGCAATCTTGTCAAAAGGGACAAATCTTCTTCCATCCGTCTTTCCGTGCAGGTTACCATCCCCAGTTGGGCATTTGGGGATGGGGTGGGGGTGGGAGGAAGGCTTGCTTAGGGGACAAAAAACACACAAAAAAATAAAACCTTGCTGTTAAAAAAGCAAGTTTCTAGTCCTCATTGTGAAAAGCAGAGAAAATGCCAGGGATGACTCAGAAGCTTGGGGTGTGGATAGAAAGTTACTTCGAAATTCTAAATACAGCACAATTTTCAGAGGCTTCCTCCGAGGCCTGATCCTTCTTTGTCACGAATGATCACCCGATCTATTCACACTTACTGCAGCCAGCCACAAACCACAAATGTACAAAACTGCCGTGAAAAAGAAGTAAGACAGCAGACCACCACACAGTCCTTTTCTCTGCACCCCGAATTAAACACCTTCCTTGCCTTTTCTAACTCCTGTTGCAAACTTCACCCGTGAGCCCCCCAAAAGTCATGCCGGGTCAGTTTTACCAACTCTCTCTGCTCCCGTTGATTTCCCTGCTTGAGCGGGAAAGAAACAGTGTTCGTCAAAATCTGGAGCTTTTAAACCCGTTTCCCATTTCCATGGAAGCTCTACTGAGCTGCGAGGAGGAGGACTTTGATGCTGTTTAAGCTGTAAGGATGAAACTTGTATTTGGGGCATAAAAAAAGCAGCTGCGGAGGATTTAGGATTATTCGTAACTGGTGATGAAGATTATGCAGTATTGTGGATTATTTCCTCCTCTAAAAGGAGTCTTGCGGGCACCCCGAGCTCTTTTATCTTGCTGTGTCTGCTGTCATAATCATTCCAAATCGCTCTTCGGACCCTTCTTTAATTCCACTGGCTAGCTGGACTGTCCTCCGCACAAAACCCTAGAATGAAAGACTGGGAAGGGATCTTAGAGATCACCTAGTCCAGCCCCATGCCCAGGGTAAGAACCCACCCTTACAGACTCCCCAACTTTGGCTTCTTAAAACCCTCCTGCTCTTCTGAATTTCTGGGCTGCTCCTGACAAAACCATCCTCAGAATGAAAATGGACTTCCCCAATACTCGTTCTTAAGACATATATGCCTCTTAAGTTCTTCTTAATGAAGAAAGTATCAGTTGAGGCTGTGTCCTCACCTCACAGTTAATTCACAGCACATGCAAAGATCGGCTTAATTTTGGTTTCGATGTGGGTGTATGTGGGGGGTGAGGCACACTGGGTGAATCTTAGCCTGTTGGGTTTGGTTAGGGTCCCCCGCAGGGTACAGACACCATAGTTTGAGGAACTCGGTTTAAGGTGAGGGGCGGATTTAGCTAACAAGATTCAGCAAAAGGCAGCCCTGGCTGCATTTTCCCCCACGGTGACACCAAAACACAAACATGTGCTATGTTGTCACAACACAAAATCCGCCTCTCTTCACCTGCATGGCGTTACAAGTCCAAAGAGGCAGAATTTTTGTGTGATCTTGTGCATTGTATGATCTGCCAATACTGGCACTTCCTCTGGATTCAGGGGTGTCCTCTGAGAGGGGAGTCAAAAAAGTCAAGATGGCTGCCACAACCCAGCGATGGGGCTCCAAGCGGTCTCATTTATCAAGACCTCTTAATTGCATTTTAATCATTTGCCTTTGTTATACTGTTCTATTTTTAAAGAAGATCAGTTTCAGTTGTATTTCTGTACATACTTAAAAAAAAATGGCACTGCATTGCATTGTTCTGTTTTTATTTCTGCAAGCTGCCTGAACTATTAAGGGAGTGGGTGGCATGTTATAAAAAATGAACAGATACATCCAACAAAGGACCAGCCATTTTTCCCAGCTTATTTTTTAAAATTAGCCTCCTCCAATTTGTGTAACGCTTTGCTGTCTCCATTCAGACATAAGCCCCAGGATTTCACCAAGAATATTTCTATATGACTGTGGGTTTTAATATGGCTTGACGTGGCACGTCCTTCACATAATGGCATTTTAGGTCTCCTTCCCGACCACTTTGTAAAGTTCAGCAGGTTACAAAATTTGCTTTGGCCTGCATTTTCAGAATGGGTTGCCTTTTCTGGCATTTGGGTCGATCCAAACTGCCACCCTCCCCCAATTTCTGAATTATGGTCTCAAAAAGCGAGCTATGGCACATTAAGCCAATTTAGTCCTTCTCCCACTATGTTGGGGCTGCTGCTTCCTGGGTTGTGAAGTCTACCTGGCCCTTGAAACTGAGTTTTTGAGTGTGAATATGGCCATTATGTTTTTATAGTGGAGGGTAGAGTGCAAAAACAGCTTTCAAAACGTTGCAAGTTCAGTGCTGAAGGAAGTCAACTCTTAAAGGTACAGACAGAAGGCTTAAGAAAAAGCTTTGTACCACCTCTTAGAGGTCTGCAGTGCTAAAAAGGTTTATCTTCTTAGAATAATGAGGGTTTCCCCCCTATTTTTAGTTTTTTAATACAGTGATCTTTTAAAAAATAACACTAGTAACCACAGGATGGTGACCCACTTATCTAGGCTCATCGCACCTTCTCTGTCCCAGTGCAAAAAACTGCATCAACTCAGGATGAAAGTAAATGATCAAAGTTAGGCATCCGAGGCCGAAGAGATGACCTCTGAAATTATTATTTCTGCCCAGCAGCTCAAGAAATGTAGCTCAACGTACCTGATTCGTCAGTCCAGGAGACTTCTCAGATTCATGAAGCCTAAAGATGGGACCAAAAACTCAGATTACCAAAGAGTAAACAGCAAATCTCACACACTCACTTTTTAATTTTTCAAAGCTACAAGTTCCTTACTCTTGATTTATGATGGGGGAGACGGAGGGTTAAGTTTGCCTTCAGCCATTTTCAACAAAAACCTTTGGACCAGCCATAGAGGCACTTCTGGGCTCTTTTTCTGAGCAACCTACCTTAAGAGATTGCTACACGGTCAACGTGAAACACGGGGAAGGAAGAAATCACACATGGTTTTACTTTAAACTTCCTATTTTAATCTGGGTTTGTTTTTAAGCTGACTACAGCTATTGGGGTTTTTTTAATCTGCAAGTATTTTTATTTATGCTTTTATTCTTTATTATGCATTTTAGAATTTATATGAAAAGGCAGGGCATATATTTAATATTAACAAATAGTAAATTCATGTTTACTACAAGGCCTCTACTGACATCAATTCATATACACAGCTAAACCCCTGGAAGATATATTCAGCCCTTAATAAAGGACTTCACATAAATTAAGTAATTAAAGTTCATGGTGTGGATCAATGGGTTCGGATGCAATTATTTCTTTTTAAAAATGTATCCCAGCTCTGTTCTCATTCAAGGTGTCTGGCATTGCAAAAGGTTAACCCAATCATAAATAAACCCAGCACGTAATTAAAATAGTAGACAAAGAGTAAAGCAGAGTTAATGAGAATACTTGCTGAGCAGGAATTTTTACCAGCTGGGGATGCTGGGAAATACAGCTAGAGATTCTGGGAAAGGTTGTTCCAATGTTTCTGGAGGAGGGCTAGGTTGGAGCAGGTGGGCAATGCAGTTTCTGAACAAGATATGGAGAACAGTCCAGACCAGCATTTCTCAGTTTCACCAACTTTAAGATATGTGGACTTCAACTCCCAGAATTCCCCAGCCAGCCCTGCTGGCTGGGGAATTCTGGGAGTTGAAGTCCTCACATTTTCAAGTTGCCAAGGTAGAGAAACACTGGTCTAGAAGTTTTAAAGAAAGGTGGAAGTTTAGCCATTGCTGTTACGACTTCCTGGTTGTTACCTACTATTTTCATTACATGCTGGGTTTATTTGTTTTAATTATGGTTGTGCCGTGATCATATCACAGTTCTGCCAGTTTTAATGAACACTGTTTAAGTTTCACAGATTTAAGAGCATGACCAAGGAGGAATTTCTAACTGCCTTTTCTGTTTTTTGGATGGCTGTTTCGATTGTTCCTTTTGCTCCAAATTAAACCCAAATGGTTGCGCAGGGCAAAAAGGGTATCTCTCTCTACCTGCTTCTTTCTCAGGTACAAAGTCAACTGGATCCGAGTTCTGCCTCTTCAGGAAACTTAAATCTTACCCAAATGTCTTTAGGATTGATACCCAAAGGTTTGCTAAGTCAAGACAATACCCGCCCCAGATTTAACTCCCCACCAGAAATAATCTATACTATTCTGCATCGTTGGCCATATTCCCTCTAAGCTGCACAGGGGGGTGGCTGCGTAGTGGCTCTCACACACCTACGCATGGACTCATTCTCCCAACAAAGGCGACCCCAGAAAGTCTGCAAACATGGACAGACAGTGGAGGAAAGGGGCCAGTCAATGTGGACAGGGACCCTGAATGATCCACGGGCTGTCAAAGGGCAGCAAGAGCCACATGCACCGAAATGCATCTCCACTTCTGGTTGGAACTGGAATCTGAAAGCACACCGCTGAGCGTGCAATGGGGCTTCTGAAGTCCTTGTTTTTGATTTGTGCAGGACCAACTCCCAGTTTTGAGAGGCCCCAGCTAGAGGAAGAATCCAGTAATCTTCCTTGGGCTATGAGTCCAGGAGTTTGGAATCATGAGGGTAAAGCTACCCCAGGCAATGTTCCTTCTACGATGCCCCCCAGCCCAGGGTTGTCCAGGCCAACCCAACTGCGGCTCAGAAGACATCTTCCTCTGCTTCCTTGGCTTAGAGCAGTGTTGTCCAAACTTGGCCACTTTAAGATGAGTGGACTTCAACTCCCAGAATGGAGAAGTGGAGTGGAGAAGTCCACTCATCTTAAAGTGGCCAAGTTTGGACAACACTGACTTAGAGGTAACATTGGTTCTTGGGTTCTCGAAGCTGGCCACTGTCGACGTGTCGATATCAGGCTAGGGAACAACATCCACGAATGGGGGTAAAGTTGATTGACGCACCCCCATGCACGGATGATGTCTCCTAGCCAGTAATGAAACGTCTGCCAGAAAACCACCAAATTTACGGAACACCAAGAACCCAACTATTCAACCCTACAGATATTGCCCACTCGTGCGAGTCTCCTGCGTACTGAAGGATCAGCAAATGAAAGAGAAAGACAGAGAGACTCACTCTTTTTATCTGATTCAAAATACATTGCGAAGTTATACAATTACAGAAAAACGGAGCACATTAAATGAGCTCCTCACGCACCTAAATGCATAAAAAGATGAGGGATCCTTTGTCCTTTCTCTTAAGAGGGTCGATCAGATAGCTGAATTATTAATCTAATGTTTGCCTTGGGCGTTAAATGGAATTTCCTATCATTCCACGCATTTAGTTATCATCTGTTAGGTCCAAAAGTAATCAGCAGACGCTCAGAGTTCTTTTCACCAGATAAAGGGAAATTAGAGTAACAGTTTTGCTGCTTCACCCTCAACAAGCAGGAGAAGAGACGCCTAGAATCTTAGGCTCTTGAATACATTTCCTGCGGTTTTTGTCTCTTGGCTCACATTATTTCTTGCTTCTTTAATCTCAGGTGGTTGAAACACTCTCCTAGGTGTAAGATGGCTTCATCCCATCAGCCTGGAGACTGATCAACACGAGCTGAAGCTGGGGGCCTTGGAAGCCTCGTCTTCTCATCCTCTTTCCTATCACGGGTTTACTGTTTTTCTTAACAGCAGTTTTTACATTCGCACTACATGCTAGATAAGCTTCTGCTTAGTTGGGGTTCATTCTTTATCCTAGCAGGACGTCTGTCCCAAGCTGTTATGTTAAGCCATAATGAGCTTTTCTTCTTCCTCCTGCTCCTCTCCCCTCTTCCTCCTCCTCCTCTTCTTCTTCCCCTCCTCCTCCTTTTCGTAGCATGTGTTGTGAATACAACAAGGATGCTTGTTAACCTGACTTTACAGCTAACATGTTGTGTGAATGCTGCTAATGTTTGGTTCCCTCCTGTCTGCTCAACCTTCCTTGCAAAAAATCCAGAGTGATTTGCAGATTGTGAAAAGGTCAGATTTTGCTTTTATCAAACAACATTAGCCAATGTCAACAAACAAGTTTTACACTCCAAACATTAGCCGGACATTAGCCCGGTTTGTTACCATCCAGGGAACTAGCTGTGGGTCCCGGGGGCTGAGACTGACGGAAACTGTTGCCCAGTGAACCTGGAGTACACCAGGTTGTGATGGCCTCGACTTTATTCATATTCCCGAATGAACCAGCTTTCTGATTAAAAGAGAAAAGTAGATTTACCTTACAGACGTGGAGTCTTTACCTACAAGAAAGTAGGAGAAAACACATTAGCTGGAAGGTCATTTTTTGAGGGGTCCCAAAAAATCCTGCAAAACTCAGATTGTTACAATAACTGAGCAGCGGGGATGGCAACGAAAGATGATTCTGGTTCTCGTGGGAGGCATTTCTGGGTGCTACAACCTCCTCCCGAAGCTCCTCTGTCTTGTGACAAGTTTGGGCCTCAGCCGAGACAGGACAAACTCAGAGGCTAAATAAATTACAGTGAAGGGTGCCAGGCAGCTCAGTCCTTAGCAGCTCGATGCCATGCCACGGGAGGAACGCTGACATATGACAAAATTATCCACTTAGCCCATCCGTCAGCTTTCTGCTCAAGGTGCTGCAGATTTATCACCACAATGGGGACTATAAGAGACAGCAGGCTCCTAAGGATCTACTCCTGGGGCCAAAAAGGAGAAATATTCATCCTGGGGACTTTCCTGAAGCATCTAGGACAGCTATTTGACCCTTAAAAGCCCAGGTTGGTGAAGGCTGTACAACAGTCTATGGAGAAGAAAAAAACATTGGCCTCCCCACCCACCCTGCATCCCAAATGAAGCCACCAGCCACAAAGTTCTCCTGGCTCTTCTGGGACATGGCATGGAACCTCTTGCAAGCATCTCCTCCTGTTCTCAGAAGCCGTTGCAGGAGAACTAACCATCTGCCTCTCATCTACGACCCTCTGGCAGTCACTTCTCCTTGCTAATGGTAGAGCCGGCCCTGGGATAGCTGGAACACGCTAGAAAAACATTTCTGGCTCCTGTTTTTTGGGGTGGACAATGAGAATTTTCTCCCTATCTCACTCTGCAGTATCTCCAGAAATGGGAAAAAAGGGGGGGGGGGCTGAAAATTTCCACTACACCCACCCCACCCAAATTGCTAAAGGGGTGCCGGGTGCCTGAGATAACCACTGCTGGGTTAAGCTGAATCTTGGCTCTGTAATAAAGCAAATGCAGTTCTGTACATTCCCATCCATTCAGGCCTGCTGTACCCAGGTCTGCTATAGACAGCTACGATGGCTGGGGATGATGGGGGCTGAAATACCACCCACAGAAAGACAACTGAGTTAAGAAGTCTTCCTTAACTGTATCCTCTGCATGCCCCCACCCCCATCATTTCTTGAACTGCAGCTACTTTGGGTTGGCCAAGTGGTGGTACCCCAACCATCTTTGGAGGACATCAAGGTAGCAGAGAAGAATTGATCCTGCTTTCCCCAGGCCACTCAGAAAAAACAAATTATCCGTCCCTAAATCCCTACCACTTTTCCAGGACCCCGCTGGGTTCTCAAAGCAAATTGGGCTCCGGATGGGCCAGATTTCAGTTCTGCTTCAGGACTGATTCACCTGCCTGCTGAGGCTTTCGTGCACATGAGCGCGGCATGTTGCCGGCAATTTGCCACCGAGAGAGCGGATGGACACAAAAGCTCAAATTAGGCATTTAGAGGGTGCATGGGATTTGATCACCAAAAGAAGCACAAGAAGAGGCTGATGAGCGCGGGAGCCAGGAAGGGAGGGGTAGAACCCAGGACAGATTTCTCTTCTTTTTTTCATTTCAGGAAAGCATCTGGTTTGGCAGTTAACTGTTCAGTTCAGTGCTGCTGGTGGAATGGGGCCTTCCGCTGCACCCACCACCTTTTCCTACAGTCCTGTGCGGGGGCCTCATCCCCTTCTGCTGCCGGAAGCAGCTGCTTTACTCTCACTTACTACAGGATCAGCCCTGCCAGGAAGCACCTCATTGAGATATTGGCATTACAGGTACCTGATAACTAGCTTGTCTATGTACCTGCCTGCCTGACTTACCTAAAGCAGGTGGCTGATCTCAAAAAAGCTAATCGGAGTAGACTTTGACGGAAGTCCACCAGAAGGTACGGGATCCGTAAGGTAGACTGGAAAGCAGCTGACCTTGAGGGAGGCTAAGACAAGTCTCTTCTATACTGTGCCAAGGAAAGTACAAGGATATCTCCATGAAGTGACCAGGAGGCACCTCATGACCTTGGCTGATCTCAGGAAAAGCAACAGGTTGGACTTGGTTACGACATGGATGGAACCACCTCCACTTCCCCCAGGAAATCACATGGATGGAGGAGAGACTGGGAGGTTAAAAAATATCTTGGAAGAAGGCAGTGGCAAGCCATTTCCATACTTTCGCCAAGAAAAGTACTTGAACATATCCATGAAGCCATCAGGAATTCAGGACAATGTGAGGAGACCTCATCTAGCCAGCCAGCCACCCACTACATGCATCACAATGGGAAAGCTCCTAACCATATAAATTATGTCAGCAGGTTTAGAGGCACCACATGAAGACCCCAGTGCATGAAGATGCCTTCAGTGCATCCATCTGTCCCATGGGTGGTCACCATGGGATGGCCACGTTTCTTAGCAGAACCTGAAACAACGAAGATCGGCAAATACAGATTTTTACCTTTGCGGTGTCTTGCTTGGATGAGGTAGATAACCGCAATCACCAACACAACCAGGAGTGCACAAACCACCACAGCAATGATTAAAATGGTTGGTTTACCATCTGCAGAAAGATTGTATGTGTTCAGTTTAGGGTAGAGCTGAGCTGTCCTCCAAGTTTATTTATGAAATGCGTTTGTTGAAATATATAGACCACCCCAGTCCTTCACAACTCTGGGCAGCTCACAGAATAAAGCAAGAGAAATATTCAAAGCCGCTTAGTGCAATAAAACCCAAGCGAATGCTGTCCTCAGGGGCTTCGCCAAGGAGGCTCAAGAAAGTCTAGATGGTAGCCACAAATGTCCAACTGTGAAAAGTCCCCCTTCAAGGGCCACTACCTTGACTTCTTTTGACATCGCCTCTGACTATCTTGATCTGAAGAGTACTGTACGCAATAGATTAACAGGCCACCAGGAGAAGAACCACAGAAATAGAAGATCAGTGAAACCCAACTGAACCTGTTCTGATTTGGCCCTTGGACCACCCTGTGGCCTGTTTTCCCACATTTTCAAGGACTTGTGTGTCACCTGCAGCACAAACGTGAGTTTTATAAAGAAGAATGAATCAGGGAAAGACCTCCAGATTTCTCTCTGAACGGAAGAAAGAGGGAAAATTAAAACACAGTCTCAGGATAGAGTTCCATGGAAATGACCTTGGGGAAGGAATTTGACAGTTAGCAAAACATGATTTAAACCCAAGGAAGAGAAGAGAACATTAGAAAGAAACTCAGGGTAGCTCCATCTTAACTCTCTGGAGGTTAAGAGGGAGGGAGAGATGGAAAATGCTCTCAAGCTCTCAAGGGTCTGTTACTCTAGCTCAGTGTTTTTCAATCTGGGCGACTTAACTCCGCACCTCTTAAAGTTGCCCATGTTGAGAAACACCGCTCTAGCCTATCTCAGTAAACCAGAGTTCCAATATTGCTTGTAGAGTCTGTTTTCTGACTCGGCTGGCCTCGAAATGTTTGAGAGCGTTCTCCTTCCTCCCTCTTATTTTCCAGAACGTTTAAGGGGAGCTAGTCTGTATTTCTTTCTACGGTTTTCTTCCTGTTTTGCTAACTGTTGTCACATAGTTTCTTCAAGGACATCTCTGTGGGTCTCCACACTCACCTGTGCCAAGGCAGGACCTCTTGCCCTGGTCCTAGATCTTCTGCACACAGCATCTGGGCTGAATCCTGGAGCAACAGACCCCTCACTACAGTATTTTAGAGCAATCTAAGAGATGCATGTTGTTGTCAGATCAAGAAAAGACCAAAAGATCAATGTGGAATGAAGCAGAAAAAGGGGGGTGGGGTAACAAGACCTCTGAAGAATTATTCTAAAAGTCCACACTTACCTGTTGGATTCCGTTCTGAACTTTTGTTGTCTTCAAGCTGCATCGCAATGAACAGTGTTGTTGTTGCATTGACCAGAGGCTGGGAGTTATGCTGAACCACACAAGTGAACAGTGAGGAGTTCCTGTCCTCGGTGGCCACCACCTCCAGGGAACCCACAAGGGAAGATGTCCCATCAGAATTCAGGGTCTTCTGGCCAACCTTTCCCTTTTTGCTTGGGGTATCCTTGCTAAACAACTCCATGCTGGCATCATCTGGGTAAAATTCTTCCATGCTGCAAGTGACCATCACAGTGGTGTTCAGCCGGACAGGGGAAGGTGGGTCAGTGTGAAGGCGCAGTTTGGGGGGAACTGAGCAAAGAGAGACAAAGAGATCAGTCAGAGGCGCTTCCGACTCATGGCTCCTGCGTGTGGAAGGGGCTGGAAGACCAACTGGGCCTGGCCTGGGACTGCGGCCTTGGGAAAAGAAGTGAGTTCTCTGAACACAACCCTTTGTTGGTGAAATTCAGGGCTTCCTTTTCCACTGTTTGGGGGCAGGGGACCTAAGACCTGAACCTAACACGATGAAAAAGGAAAGAAATAAGGGACCCCATCCAATTTTCAGCAAATCTCAGCTCTGTCCTCATGTGTTTATTTCAGGTGTGTTTCTTAGATTTCTCTCCTGCCACTCTGTGGCCTCGTCCTTCTCTGTGACCAGAGCTCACCTACCTGTTAGGATATCACCAAGTGGAAAGTCCTGCTGGAGCGGAGCCTCCAAGGAGCTGTGTTGGATCTGGCAGGTCAGCTGCGACCTTACGTCTCCTTTCCCGAGCAGCACTTCCACCATGCTCTCCACTCGGTACGAGATGCTCTGCTGTTCACCAGAATTCAGAATCCTGGTCTGGGCCTCCTCTATTTCCTTCCCATCCTTCAACCAGGTGACTGTGATCTCTCGGGGGGAGAATCCCTCTGAGGAGCAGTTGAAAGAGGCCCGAGACCCTGTCATGATTCTGCCTGGGGGGCCATGGAGCAAAGGCTGGGATGGCCTGGCTGAGAGAGGAAGGAGGGAGACATCAACTGACGGTCCCTCATAGACCATACTGGAGTCTCCAAGACTGCTTTTGGTCGGAGAGACTCAGCTTTGTGCAGGGAATTTGCCCCAAACATGTGATTTACTCCCACGTCTCTCTCGGTTGACTGGGGTGGATCTCCCTCCATCCCTGGAAATCAAGTTGGGGTGCCACCTACCGATCACAGAGACCACGGTGCCTTTCCCCGAAGCCAGCTGTCTCTCTGGGTTGCCTGCCCTGAACTTCACGCAGTAGTAGGTCCCAGCATCTTCAGGGAGGATGTTTCGGATGTAGATGCTGAAGTCTGTGTTTGATTCTGGGACGACCCTCACCCCCCGGTTTGAAGCTCCTTCTTTATCACTGTAAATGGGAGGTTGGCTTCTGTCCAGGCCTTTGTACCACCGCACTCCTCCTGGCAGATTCTCCCCAATCAGGGTACACGTCAGATTGAGGGTCTCTCCGGCTGTCACCGACAGGGATTCCGGACGTTGCGTTATCTCCACGTTCTGTCCTCCAACAACTGAAACAAAAAGAGACACTTTTATACTAGGTTTTCTCTAGAAAGTGGTAATCGCTCTTCTTGAGATAGAAGAACGGGTGAGGCCCCTTTGGAGAGCAGAATTACTTTCATTTTGTGAATGCAAACCTGGGATGTTTCAGAATTCCCAGCCAATAAGAACGCCATTCTTAAGATAGATAGTCTGGTTTCAGTCCTTTTTAGGACTTTACAGTTAAACTAGGAATTGTGCTCAGAAACCAAAACAATACTCAGTGGTAATAATATGTAGTTCAGCCTAATAAGATTTAACTCAACACTCTCCAAGGCCAGCCCCAAATAAATCACTGTGTAGCACTCCATTTGGAAGTGACAAGTCTGCCTGGGAATTATGGGAATTGAAGTCCAACAGATTTGGAGAGTTGCAAGATCAGAAGAATTGGCCTAAATCTGCCTCCACTGGCTGTTAAGGTAAGCTGTTAAAACCATTTCCAGATTTTTGTTCCTTGTTCCCTGTGGGTAAGTGAAGAGTGCCATTAAACTGTCTACTTCAAGTGCTTTGTGAAGATAGAAAAACTGGATCATAAAATTAATTTTATGACATTTAAAGTAAAATGAAAATATAGTATTTTACAGATGACTGTAATTGTATCAGAGCAGAGATGCTGGTTGGCCAATTCAAGAGAAGATTTTCCTTCCTTGAAATAATATAACACAATTTAAGGTTTGTTTCACTGCAACATTAATTTCTCATTAGAGCCTAAATTTGTTGCAACCTGATGTTTCTTGAAAGCTATCACGGATGTTTCTGAATTTTTGTTCCCTCCTGTTCATTGTGAATAGGTTTTGCTTATTTTTAAAAATGTAACAGAAAGGCAACACGCATCACCATTTCTTGCAATGAGACATTTTCGAGTGCAAAAGGCTTTGTGCATTTTATGTTACATTTGATCATGAATTTCCTTATTACCTAGGATTTCTAGACACACAATCACACAAATGGAAGAGAAGCTCAGATGTCCGGTTGTCAGCTGATACAAATGGTTTCAGGCATATTATTTGGTACAAAAAGCAAACCAGCCCCCCAAATTCTCTAACATTTAATTGTAGGTGAGTGTACAATTTTACTGTCTAATGGTTTAAGCATTCTGTTTTCACACTGTGTAATGGATGTTCATATTCCACAATTAGGCTTTTTAAAAAATGCACTTTTATGTAACAAAAAGAGCCACACGCATTTTGGCTAATGTACCACGTATCACTGAATTCGAGAGCTGGAGGTAGGGATGAGAAAAAGTATCAATAAATAAATCACAGGAGCTCAGAAACTCCAGATATTTGCCTCCCCTTTTCATTGACTCCTATAGGATTCATTGACGCCTATAGGATTCATTGACCCCTACAGGATGCAAATGGAGAATTTTATGCACATTACAAGCATAATTGGCTTAACAGTCCTTCGTCGAAAGAAAGTTGAAGCTGGCGCTTTTGAATGCAGGGAATGGAAAATGAAGGTCTCCCTGTATTTTCTGTGCAACAGATCCTCCAAACTAATTATCTTAACCATGACTGGACCTGCAGAAGATCCAATAACCCAAGGTTTGTTCATTGCCCAAGCACGCCCATTTGGACCTGTTTACCGGTCTGCCTTTCTCGCATCTGCCCGCAATATGTAACTGGCATCTACAAAATCCAGCTCTCACATCTGCCTGGTGTTTATGTGCATTGCATGCAACGTGTGTAAAAAAGCTCAGAGGATGTGCTTGCAGAAACAATCATGATGGGACACAGGAGTCATGCCTGAATGCAGAAGGTCTAAAGTAGTGTTTTTCAACCTTGGCAAGTGTAAGATGTGTGGACTTCAACTCCCAGAATTCCCCAGCCAGCAAAGCAAAGCTGGCTGGGGAATTCTGGGAGTTGAAGTCCACACATCTTACAGTGGTCTAAAGATTGATGAAGTGCAATGATGAAGCCTGGTGTATTTCACATGAGCAGATGGTACTGCCATGGCACCATAGAGATCTTCCTAGACCGCTCTTCGTAAAAGCCACTCTAGCTTGCTGTCTCCATGCTTTGGCAGACCTCTTTACAGCTGGAGTGAGCAAAGCAGAGGCCACGTCTCACTCCCCTGGTCTGTGCAGATTCTCCCACAAATTGTTGCTCTTTGTCACCCATTGCAAAGCACAGGTCCCTTCTCCGCTTGGAAAAACCCCCAATGATTTCATCAGCCAGAGGGATGCGTTCCCACAGCGCTCGGGACCATCGATAAACAAGTGACATGACAGTTTAGCGTGTCGTGCAAACATACCCACTGTTTGGGTCATACTAGACAAGCAAGATGCAAACGGAGAATTTTATGCACATTAAAAGCATAATTGGTTTAATAGTCCTTCAGCTATGTGCATGTACGCAAGTGAAAAACCTATAAAAATAGTTTCACAGCTGTTTCTCTAATATTATCACAAGCTCCGAAAAGGGCCAGTTCCACAGAGAAGATGCATCATTGAAAGAAGCTGTTTTCCAGCAATTTTCTGCCAAGGAATTGAAAACGAACTCTCTCGGGCCAACTGTGCCAGATTAAAATGGAATGGAAATATTTGGAGCTACGACGCTTTCTCATCCATTCCCAAACAAAGTCTACATGGAGTGCATGAGAGGGTCCCCAGGCATTTTTGGGTCAGTGGGCAAGTTCGGAGAACTTCTTATGGGTGCACTCACAAAATGGCTGCCTCTGAGGGCGTGGCCAGGCATAGCATGCCCATTTAGCAGGCGGGCACCCTTCCACACAAAACAGTGGAACCTCGGTTCGCGAACGCATCTGTTCACGAACAATTCGGGTCACGACCAGCTCCGGCCGCAAAAATTTACCTCCGGTCGCGAACGCCGCATCCAGTGACGAACAGGATCCGCGGCCATTTTCCCTCCCGTGTCACGTGATCGCAGCTTCCTGTAGGGAGGGGACTCTCCCTCCAAGCAGGAACCGTGGCCATTTTCCCTCCCGTGTCACATGGTCGCGACTTCCTGTAGGGAGGGGACTCTCCCTCCAAACACTAACTGCCTCCCCACCCCATTCTCCCTCTTCATACTGTGCTTTTTTTCATGTTTTTGTGGTTTAAAAATAAAATGCATATGTTTCAGAACTGTTTGTATTTACATTGAACCTTATGGGGAAATTTGCTCTTTCCTTTGGCCATAGCCCTTGGCCTGGTGATTGCTTTCACTGTGCTTTTGTCGCTATGGAGAAAGGAAAGAGCCAGAGGAATCGGGGGGGGGGGGGGGGGGGGGGGAAGCTCCCGCTCCGCTGTGCGTGCTACATAAGCCTCCCCCCCCATTGCTTTCACTGGTTCAGAATGGATTAACCGTGTTTACATTGAACCTTATGGGGAAATTTGATTCGGGTCGCGACCATTTCGGGTCGCGACCAGAGTCGCGGAACGAATTAAGTTCGTGAACCGAGGTTCCACTGTATTTTTATTTTCTCAGAAGGGCTCCAAAATTTACACAGGGCCCAGAAACATCTTTACAAATAAGAATGATTCTTCAATGCTCTTTCAGATCGCTTGCTATTTCTTCATTTTAACAATTAAGAATGTCAAAAAGGCCAAATAAAGGCATGAAACTTGACAAGAATCATGGGAAGCTCCCCACGCCCATTGATGGGGGCCATTTTGGAGACCCAAGACATAATGCTTGTGTGTGTGTGTGTGTGTGTGTGTGTGCGCGCGCGCGCGTGCTGCTTCAAATCTCAAGGAAGTCCAACAAATAAGAGAATTGGGGGAAAACACCACTTCGGTATCAGCGAGTCTGTGGGAGGGTGTCTAAAAAATTAAAGAAAAAAATTAAACCAGTGTGTGATTGAAGCCCCGCCCTTTAATACGCACGGAACACATGATACGCATGAAAAAGGGGCGGAGCTTTGATTGGGCAGCTATCTTGACTTCTTCTGACCCTGCCTGGGGAACTCCTGGCTATAGTGGTGGCGGAAGAGATTTTAGCTCCCTGGCTGCAGGCTTCTGAAGAACTTTTGAAGAAGTGGCAGAGTTTAAAATTAGTGTTTTTCAAACTTGGTAACTTTAAGCGGGTTGGACTTCAACTCCCAGAATTCCCCAGCCAGCATGCCACCCATGCTGGCTGGGGAATTCTGGGAGTTGAAGTCCACCCCTCTTAAAGTTGCCAAGTTTCTTTTCTCCAAAAGGTTGCCCAAGAGGGCTCCTGCTGGGGAAGCAGAGCGAGTAAGAAGGGCCCATTTATTGTCATTAAGAGACGAAGCATGGCGTCTTTGTTCAGAAGGGTACACCCAGGCTGACACCTTTTGCTCCGTGAAAGCAGCAGAGCTCGCAAAGTGCTTAATTTTAGATCTCTTCTCCCACGAGGCGCCACTGATGGCACCTCGGCTGAAAGCCGGGCTCGGCTGCCGAGAGCAAGGGATGTGAAAGCAAGTTGAAGCCATTATTTTTAGTGCAAGAGAGTGGCGCGCATTATCCCTTGACTATCAGGAACTGACTGTGCGGAGATCACCATTAATTAGGACATGGCACCGCTTCTGTCTTGCCCAAGTCCATAAATTGTCTTCAAGAGGGTTCACACGTCGCTGTCCCCTGCAGGGAGGACAGCAGAATCGCTGCCTGCCTCTGGAGCTCTTGGACTCCAGCGGCGTACCGACTGGGAACGATGGGAGTCGAAGTCCAGCCTTTCTGGGGGATTTCAGGGTGGGAAAGGGCCTCCAGAGCGAAGAGGAAGGGGAGTCTGCAAGTCCGTACATGGGAAATTAATTTAGGATGATGGTTTTTGGTGGCCCGGCCCGACCCGGCTCCAGTGCTGCTGGCGTGAGGCAGCAAGTGGAGAGAGAAATGGGGAGGAGAACCTCAGTTCTGGCCCGGAAGGGCAGGTGGACTGTCACGCGGGCTGGGGAGAGGCAGAGAGAGAGCAGTCGCATTGGTTCAGCCTGGTATACAGGTGTGGGGGACCTAGATTGTGTTGAGGCAGTTGGATGAGGCAGTCCTCGTTTAGTGACCACAACTGGGACCAGCAACTCGGTCGTTAAGTGAATTGGTCACTAAGTGAAACCACAGCTATGCCCACCTCCTCAGTTGCTGGGGACATGGCCAAAATTGGAGAGAAAAATGGGGTGACTGGAGAGGAAAGTTGGAGAGAGAAGTCACGTGAGGTCGGTTCCTGGTCGGAGAGGGAGAAGAACGGTCCAGGGTTGGTTTCCCTGGAGGAAGAGAAGTGAAGTCCCAGAGAGACAGCATCTTCACCCAAGACCCCAGATGGAGGGTAAGGAGAGGATCGGCTGTCGGTCTCTGGAGGAGGCCTGGGCAGAAGACCCCGAGAGAGATTCCTCCCCCAACAAAGGAGACACAGACGGTTTGGCTGAGTGGATCCAGGAAAAGGAGACAAGCAATGCTGAGCGTGCAAGCAGTAACTCCAGCACATCCCTTTCTTAAACTCTCTATAAGCCCAGAAACGGGGAAGGAGACGGAGTGAAGGGGGAAGAAGCAAAGCAATTAGCAGGAGAACTAGAGGGGAACAGTCTCTGTGACAGAGACTTAGGAGTAAACTGATGCTGGGTAAAAGCCCAGATTGTGTTGAGGCAGTCAGATGAGGCAGTCCTCGTTTAGTGACCACAACTGGGACCAGCAACTCGGTCATTAAGTGAAGCAGACATAAAGTGAAACCACAACTATGCTTATGATCTGACTTCAGCTTTCCTTTGCTTTACGGACTGCAAAGGCCCTCAATGCAAGGATGGGTCACAAAGTTAATTTTTCATCACCATCATAACTGCAAATGGTCGCTAAAGGAGGGAGTCGCTAAACGAGGACAACCTGTATACCTGTTGTAAACAGTTTCACTGCATATAATAAAAAAGCATAAGTCTCCACTATCTTGGTTTCTCTGGATCAGCTGCCATCCTTGCAAACCAAAATACACCTCACATTCTAAAAGAACGCAGTCACACTGTGACGGGGGGGGGTGGGAAGATGGGAGACACCCAGGAAACCCCAAGGTAGTTTGGGAAGTCAGGTAATTATCTTGCAAAGCCGCTCCACACCGTTGCAGGGGAAAATGCATGGAGAGAGCTAGTGGGGGGCAGCGGAGGCGGCGTTGGACTAGGCTCTGGTCCCCGATCAGCTACGGAAGCCCCCATGGGCCCTCCCTCTCAGCCCCAGGGCCAGGGTGCTGTAGGGGTGAAGGTGCTGGATGGCGAGTGGGAAGACCCAGGTTCAGGTTCCCCTTCAGCCACAGAAGCAGAGAGCATGCAGGACTTCCTACATCACCTTGGGCTCTGGTTCAAAGGGTGGAATGTAAATCTGATGAACGCATAGATACATATATGGAGGTGTCCATCAAATCTCCAGGAGTGGCATTCAACTCAAGGACATCTTTACCTTTTCTGACACGCACAGACCCATCCTCCTACATTTCTTATTCTTCCCTTTGCTTGGACCACCAAACCTTTGTTCCTTAAAAAAAGAAGAACTGGACTACTGTATTTAGGGTAAAATCTTTAGATACAGACTCCCCTGGGTGGTAAGGAAATGGATCACTCCCTTTACAGGATCTAAGTGCTTGAATTTGGGGAGAAACAGAGGGGCAGGCGGGTGCACGCTGGAGGAAAACCCGTTCCCGTTTCCTCTTCACCAGAACTTTGAACCAAGACGTTGCCTGCTTCTGAGCAGTTCCCTTCTCAATGCAGCCCCTGAAAACGTGCCTTCCCTGTTTCCTTCTGTTCTTGGCCTTGTTCAGAAAATCAATTCGGGGGAATGTCTATACTCCAAGCAAGAATCACAGCCCAGATTACTCTCAATTATTCAGGGCAGAAAAAAAGGAGAGCCAAAGAGAAATTGGGTTCATTGACATTGCTCATTTGGCATAACGCCCAGTCCCTGCCCAGTTCCAATCCAAGCCAGCTTGGAGAAGCACCAGGCAGGGCTCGGATTTCACTTTTAAAACAGTGTGAGTGTTTGTGTATGTGTGTGTGTGTGTGTGCAAGTGAAAAGCAAATCCTGCATGTGGTCAGCAGCATGGAGCGGGGAGGTCAAGGGGCAGAGTGCCAGAAGCAGGGTTGCACCATCAGCCCGGTCTCTGGGGCACGTGGCTTGTGACCTCACGCGGATGCTCCAGAAGGGCAGAGCTTAGGGTACCACAGGGCAAAACGCAGCTTTTGTTATTTTGACCAAAGCAGGAAGCTTCTCAACTGCCCTGTGCACGCAGCCTTCGGTAAGGGTTTAAAAGGCCCCAGAGTCCCCAAAGGCCAACAATTACATCTGACGGATTGATTGATTGATATGGCCGCCCATCTCGCAAGGGTGACTTTGGGCAGCGTGCAAAGATGAAGACGCCAACACCAGGCGCACGACCCCTGGCAGCCAAGGATAAAACATCCACCCATTCATAGAGAAACACATCAACAGCAGCAGACCTCCCCTAACCTCCTGTCCGAAATGCCTGCGGAAGCAGCCTTACGGAAGGCCAACAGGGCCTGGCGGGGGATGCCCCCAACTTGCGGGTCCTTAAACATGGAGGGCAGTCGTTTTAAACCTGTTTGGTGTAGTTGCTTTTTCACATTGGCTGGGTTCATGCAAGGGACCATAATGTAGCTTGTAAATCACAGTTCAAAGCAGAGGAAGGAGACTTCAGGGGCCACGGGCCACCGAAACCTTAGCGGTAGCTTTAGCATTGTTAAAGTTGTTGTTAACCCAAGAGCTGGTTTGGTCTAGCAGTGAAGGCGCCAGGCTGGAAAGCAGGAGGTGGTGAGTTCTAGTCCCACCTTAGGCAGGAAAGCCGGCTGGGTGACTTTGGGCCAGTCCCTCTCTCTCAGCCCAACCCACCTCGCAGGGTTGTTGTTGTGGGGGAAATAGGAGGAGGAAGGAGTATTAGTACGTTCGCCGCCTTGAGTTATTTATAAAAATAAGAAAGGCGGGATAAAAAATATCTAAAGAAACCTTTGTAATTGTCAATATGTCAAAAGGGGGAAATTATTAAATACATGGTTAATGGGCATTAATATTAATTATATTAACACGCTAATGTAACAATAATATCAGCAAGCATTAATATTCATAGTATTGATTCACTGCTTAATTCAATATTGGGGTTAATATGCCAACTATATTTAGTTTTCATGGCATGGAATTGGAAAAATAAACAACTCTGACCTGGTTCCACCCACTACGATTTGAGTGGAAGATGCGATGGCCAGGAAGAGGTCTTTGCTGCAATAAAACTTTTGCAGCGCTGCTTCATGGCTTAGCATTTGACTGAATCGGGAACTATCAACTGTTCACCAAATTGTGGTTTAAAAAAACACTGAATGAGCTTGGAAAAAGCCAGGTATTAAGCTGGTCCTCTGAGTCAGAGACTCCAAAGCTGCCCAGTTAAGGTGCTTTTCATAGAAGAGATATATATATTTAAATTTTACTGGAGATTCCAGAGGCTGAATCTGGAGCCATCTACCTGCAAAGCAAGTCATTTTATATTGTGTTCTGGATTCCTCCTTCTGCAAGTTGAATCTTGTTACTGCAGAGAAACCCCAGTAGGAGGCAACAGCTGTCTAGCCTGCTCTCAAAAGACTAAGCAAGGTGGGATCTGGTTAGTTCTTGGGAGGTCACCAGCACTCAGACTGGGAAGTTCTAGAGACTTCCTGAAAAAAGGTGATGGCAAGTCACTTCCATCTTCTTGTGAAGAAAATTCCAGGGAAATTGCAATTTGTTGAGCTCAGCTTGCTCAAGACCTTCTCTTGACTCAGAAAGCGTCCATGGAATGCTAGGTAGGTGGGAGAAGAAGGCTGAAAAGATGGGAGAATGGGGTGGGAGGCATTTAGCTACTCATTTATGTGCCCATTTAATCACCAGGAGCTGAGCTTGGGTTCATGCCAGGTGACAACATCTAGTGAACCTTGACTGACCTTGAAAAGTTGGAGCTGCCTAGCACCTGGATGGGAGGCGACCAGAAAATCCCTGTTCAGCAGGAGAGTTAAAAAAAAATAAATCTCAGAAGATGACCATGACAAGCCACCTCCGTGCTGTTGCCAAGAAAATGACGTGAATGCCTCCATCAATTCCTCAAGAGTCAAGCTGGACTCCAAGGAGATGCTGCCTTGACTTGAGTTGGGCAGGTCAGCCTGAAGAGCACGGACATGGGATGGTGCCTGTGGTCGTAGGTCTCTGACCACAGCGATGAGATACAGCTGACTGATTCTTGGCCTTGATGAATCTTTCAGACGGGGAGGAGGAGGATCTTTCAGACCTGCAATTATCGTGAATGCATCTCCTGCTCCATTTGTTACACCTGCTCAGGAACCGAGAATCATCAAGAAGCTATAGTAGGAAAGAGTGGGAGCTATTTTTAAAGTGACAGAATCAGTGTATTTAGAAGTGAATTTTAATTAAGCCTGCACGGCAGGTTGCATTCCAATAATGTGTTGGGGTTTTTTTCCCCCCCAAAGGCTCCTTCTGAGTGCAACAGAGCAGAGCTAACAGAGAAATCTTCATGTAACATATGCCTCTCTCCCCAAGATGCTGTTGGGGGGGGGACGACTATATTTTTCAGCCAGGCTGGCTTGGCCTTTTGCTACCTGATTCCAACGAGGAGATGCCAGCGTCCCATTTTGTCTGGAGTATTGGCCCAGGAATATCTTCCAATCCTTTGAAGTCAACAGCCCATCACCAGTAAACGTTAGGCCAGGCCTTCTTAAACCACCCTTTACTCACAACCAGTTCAGCATTCCAAATCCAGGTGTCTGGACTTCAGCTCCCAGAATTCCCAGTTCAGCCCTACTTGGCTACAGAATTCTGGGAGTTGAAGTCTCACATTTGGAGAGTACAAAGATTGGGAAAGGCTGTGCTAGAAACTAAAACACCAAGTTCAGTCAACATTAAGCTATTCTACCCATTCACTTCCTATCTCTACAAGATCCTCAATATAACAGGACAAGAGTCTTGTGATTGTGGCAGATATAAATATGATAGATTTCACACAAGTGTTTCACACAAGATTTCACAGGAAGACAGATAGATAAATAGATGATAGATAGATAAACAGATACTCTCACTTCAAATGTTCCACCTCCTTCCTTTACCCATTAGTTGCTGTCAATTGATCCAACCAAAGGTAATTCTCACAGTCCTTTTTTACCAAGACTTACTGTTAAGCAAGGTTTGTCGTTAAACATGATTTATTGTTAACAAGATGTATCGAGATGGAAGGAATAGGGTTAGAAGAATTTCACCAGCTGAACTATTTCCGGTTTAGAGCCAACCCCTCAGGGTACAGACTTTCTCCACTTCTTTCTGATAGCTTTTTGGCCCGCTGGTGACATGAAGGCATTTGCAGGTCGGGGTTTGCCAAACTCCTTCCCGGATCCTTGCCAGTCTGTGAACCAACCGTTTCAGTGGGATTTGCCCAGGGCTCTTAACCATTCCACGGCTCTCTTGGTTTGTGATTAGTGAATTGTGCAAAGCAAGCCAGTTTGTGGCCTAGCATGTTGCGCAAACTCAGGGCATTGTGGTTATTTAGCTGCAAACCACAGTTAAGCAAATCATAGCTTAGCAACATGTGTGAACAAACCCATTGTTTCCTCAGGGGCCTGGCTTATAATTGGCAGCCTTTTCTACTTCCTTGACTCCAGCTGGGCTCCAGTAGTGTTTATTTGGGATGCGCTTACATCTAACCTCCATACCTGACCTATTTTTCCTCAAATTCTTCTTCTTGAACCCCTCCCTGCATGGCTTTATAACCTTCGAAGCCCCTCTATCCCAGGAGGATATTTTTCCCTAACTAAATTTACCTTTCTGTTCTTTCTAGATCATAGCAACACTTGCGAACATCTTCCTCTGCCATTTCAGGCATGGCAGCAGGAATCAAAGCACCCCACCTTTCTGAAACAGCGCGCACAGAGAATGAAAAGTATCCGCTGCCACTTTGAGATCAGTTTCCTGTTACATCACGCAACGAAAGTCTGCAACGGCAGATATTGCAGGCCTGCAACGTCTGACGGAAGACAGGGCAAGAGACGAACCTGCTCACGAAACGCGTCCGTACGTTAAAATGTTTGGGAACATTCCATAGCATTCCAAAGGAACGGACAAGGAGCTTTAAGACGAGCCTGGCACGCAGCCTTTCTTTTATTCTTTACAACCCGGCAGAATGTAGGAGGAGGAACGACATAAAGAGCTTGGGATCCTGCCTGTCTGCCCATCAGCAGGATAACGCTCTGAAAATTGGACAGAACAGGATCAAATTTGCTGGGTGTGGAGAGAAACCAGCCCCCAAAGGGTAGATCTGGGTTTGAAAACGGATCAGATCCAGCCGGGGGCTTTGGAGAGAAAAATATCCCCCAATGTACCCCTCTGAGAACGGAGGCAGTCGGGCAGCGACTCAGAATGTTGCCAACTGCTCCCCTGTAAGCCCCCTCCTGGTCCTGCGACCCACAGCACAGCATACACAGCCCACCCGCACTTCCCACAAGCACACTCAGACGCAATATGAAGGGCGAGCAAGGTACCCACAGACGTGCAACCCATTACTTCATTATGCAGAAGGAAATCTGGTGTCTCCAACGGGCACGGCTGATAAACGGGTGCGCAGAAAAGCTGGTTTGCCAGCTTACCTGATAGCGTTTGGTCCACAGAGGAGCGCTGATGAAGAGCAGAGCAACGCCAAGTCCACCAAAGCAACATTTGCTAGCTGCATCCAGAGCGCCAGCTCCTAGAATCAATTCCTACATTCACACCCTTCAAGGCGACTGAATTAACCCACTTTCAGAATTGGCATAGTACCCTGAACGTAAACTAATCAAGCGGACTGAGCTTGCAGAACACATCAAGCCACAGAAATTGACCCAAGGTTAGAAGAAACGAAGCTTAGCGGCTGCACGCGCCCAAGATGCTGAAGATTCACCTATCTGATTAAGTGTGTTGCGGGAACACAGATCTACATAAATCATCTCGCTCAACCAGCAGATGTAAAGAACCACTCCCTACATCCATAGGCAATCGGAGCCCCAAATTATCATCATTAGAATCATCATCCGTCATTGTGGGGGGCCAAGGCTAGCCCAGCTGGGGCAACTTTGGGAATGCAGCCTCTGAGTTTGGAGCTGAGCTGGTTAAGTGTGTTTTGAGAATGGAGCCTGAAGACTTGAAGCAGCCACTAAGACGGGGTTCCCCAAACGGTGAGGTGTATCTCCCTCGGGGAGGTGCAGAGAGAGAGTCCAGGGGAGGTGTGAAGAAAGAAAGAAAGAAAGAAAGAAAGAAAGAAAGAAGGAAGGAAGGAAGGAAGGAAGGAAGGAAGGAAGGAAGGAAGGAAGGAAGGAAGGAAGGAAGGAAGGAAGGAAGGAAAGGAAGAGGGAGGGAGGGAGGGAGGGAGGGAGGGAGGGAGGAAGGAAGGAAGGAAGGAAGGAAGGAGGATTGATTTTGGGAAGGAAGGAAGGAGGGAGGGAGGGAGGGAGGGAGGGAGGGAGGGAGGATTGATTTTGGGAAGGAAGGAAGGAAGGAAGGAAGGAAGGAAGGAAGGAAGGAAGGAAGGAAGGAAGGAAGGAAGGAGGATTGATTTTGGGAGGGAGGGAGGGAGGGAGGGAGGGAGGATTGATTTTGGGAAGGAAGGAAGGAAGGAAGGAAAGAAGGAAGGAAGGTTGATTTTGGGAGGGAGGGAGGGAGGGAGGAAGGTTGACAGATATAAATGAGATAGATAGATTGATAGATGATTGATAGATATAGATGATATAGATAGAGGTAGACAAATGATAGATAGAAATAGATGACAGAGATAGTTAGATGATAGACAGATGATAGATAGATAGATAATAGATAGATATTTGGTGCCTTCAAGTCTGTGTTGACTCCTAGCAACTGCCCAGAAAAGTCCCTGCAGTTTCCTTGACAAGATTTCAGAATTGGCTTGCCCTTGCCTCCTTCCTAGGGCCGAGAGAGAGTGACTGGCCCAAGGTCACCCAGCCGGCTTTGTGCCCAAGGCAGGACTAGAACTCACCGTCTCCCGGTTTCTAGCCTGATGCCTTAACTACGACACCCAACTGGCTCTCTTTTATTTTCCATGTCTTTATCAAAAATAAAGTTTCATTGCATTCTTTTCACTCTTCATGTGCATTCATTTTCACGTTTGGATTTTTAGGGGAGGTGTGTACATTAAGATCACACTAAAGCAGTGTTTCTCAACCTTGGCCACTTGAAGACGTGTGGACTTCAACTCCCAGAATTCCCCAGCCAGCCATGCTGGGAGTTGAAGTCCACACGTCTTCAAGTGGCCAAGGTTGAGAAACACTACACTAAAAGGAGCTGTGATGGCAGAAAGTTTAGGACCCCTGCACTCAGGTCATTCCCCCAGATCAGGACAGGAATCTAAACCAAATCAGCGGAGACCGAGGCCGCCCAGCCAACAGATCCAAGGAAGGGTAAGCCAAGGGTTCCACTCTGAGCTGCTGAACGTCCTAAAACGGTTAGGGCGTTTTCCCTAACTTTCAACCAGAACCAGGCTTCCTCTAACCGACATCCACGATCCCTGCGTCAGACTTCCCTTTACGCAGCCTAACGTTGCATTTCCCCTTTCAGCAGACCCGTGTTCCGTTTTTCTCTTCCTGCAATTCCAAGATCTTTCTCGCTTGGGTTATTTCCAAGCCTGGCATTCCCCAACGACGGCCTTGCCTTTGATTTTTGGGGGGTTTCCCCCCAAAGCACTTTGCATTTGTCTCCATTAAATTCCCTTCTGTTATTTTCAACCCACCGCTGCATCGTTCTGGATTGCATTTCTCTCTGGGATATTTGCAATCCTGTTGGTTCGGCCTGATTTGCAGATTGCCCAAGCCTGCCTTCCCCTTTTTCCATCTAAGTCATTAAAAAGGTACCTGTTGTTTTCGGGACTGATTTATCATCTGTACTTTGGCATCTGTTTTTCTTTCAAATGTTGCCAAGCACTTCCCTTCGACTGGGAGGTTCTCCCCACGAACACTAATTGGCAATTAAGTACGGCAGGCGCTGAGAAGCTCGTTCGAACCAAAAGCCAGGTAGGAAATCAAGGTATTTCATTTAGGTAAACAAGATACAGTTTGCCGGAAGAGCCGCACTTAAAACAAAAAGGAATTCAGAGAACAATGCTGTCCTTAAAAAAAAAAAAAAAATAGGAAGCCGAAAAAACTTTTCTAGCTTTAATACCCATTGAAAAGTGCAAAAAGCTTGCGATCATCCAATTTTTCTTACTAAACTGCAGAAGGAACTTCGTGCTTGTACCCGAGCCTTCGTTTTTAATGTCCCCGGTTCACCAAAACAGTGCAAGATTTTCAAAGCAGGCGTCCTTTGTAAGCTTAGGAAAAAATGTATTTACCCATTCCTTTTGTCTGCAGAGGAGGGCAGCAGCTAGCCAGCCTTGGTGGAACTCAGAAAGCTTAACCTGGTTAGGAGCTGGATGGGAGACCACATGGAAATTCCGCTGCCATGGGCTAGATTGGGAAATCAGAAAATAACCCGGGAAAGGGCAGGAGCACGCCCCATCTGAGAAAGGTATCTATGAAACAGCAGGAGCCAAGCTCAGCTTGGGGAAGACATTACTTTGTACGCATTTATCTATTTCGCCATCATATTTATAACTTGCCTGTTCCCAGCAAGCCAGACTATGGCAGGTCTTTGCAAAACTTTTTCCCTAATAGAATACATCCCTGTTGCATGTTTTTTGAGCTGTGAATCGCCAGAGATGGGCAGATACAGGCAGACAACTGTCTTTCAGTTCACCGGACTGTCTGCGAAGTGCAAATTGGAAAACTCACATTGAAATGCCTGGTGTAACTCAGAGTGTAACTGGCCCTTCGCACGGCTCCTCTCTGTTTTTCCTTTTGTGCAGTGCAGTTTGCATTTACATTCACTGTAACTGTAACAGCTGTTTACACATAGCAATTACAAAACAATAATTAATTTTACTTTGTGGTGAGTGAAAGATGATTTGCGTGTTCAGGCCTGTACAAGGTCAAATTTCTAAAGAACCTGGATGGGAAAAGATGTTTCTTCAAAGTTGAAAGTGCCTTCTGCATAACAGCCCATCCTGTTTTCTTAGCCATGGGCCCCTTCCCTCCCCTCCCCTCCCCTCCCCTCCCCTCCCCTCCCCTCCCCTCCCCTCCCCTTCCTTCCTTCCTTCCTTCCTTCCTTCCTTCCTTCCTTCCTTCCGTCCTTCCTTCCTTCCCTTCCTTCCCTCCTCCTTCCTTCCTTCCCCTCCTCTCCTCCTCCCTCCCTCCCTTCCTTCCCTCCCTCCTTCCTTCCTTCTCCTCCTCTCCTCCCTCCTTCCTTCTCTTCCTCTCCTCCTTCCTTCCTCCCTCCCTCCCTCTTTCCCCTCCCCTCCCCTTTTTTCCCAACAGCTGCTGTTCTTCCAAGCCAATAAATTCCAATCCGAATTGATTATCCACCTCTTTGGTTCACATACACTTTGAGGTGGTATAAACCCCCCAAATGGGTTAGCATAGCATCCAGGCTGAGCCGGCTGTGTGAGTCCCTCTTAAGCAAGTGTAAAAATCAAATGTGTCGGGCAGCACCTTTTCCAACTAGCAAATTTTATTAAAAGGGATAAGCTTTTGTGAGCTTCGACTCAGTTCAGCAGATGGAAGCGTGTGCACTAAATCACTAGGCGAGTGTGTGCCCTAAATCATGAAATCAAGTAAAAGTAATAACATCTGTGCTTAATGGAGATTTGTTTCCTCCATCCACCTCTTCCAGCTTTTCATGCAGTCCCTTCCTTTGCGTATGGTCTGCCCTACACTGTGCCATTCCAAGGATGGCATGGCCCTTGGTGTGGGGGAGAAAATAAACGTAGCCAACACAGGTAGTCCTCACTTAGCAACCACAATTGGGACTGGCAACTCTGTTGCTAAGTGCTGCAGTCGCTAAGTGGAAAATCATGTGTGACTGTGATGGACTTACGACGTCACTTCCCATTTGGTCGCTAAGTGAAACATCATGTGACTATGATTTATGATTTTACTGCTGGCTCCTCCATTAACTCTGCTTGTCACAAGCCAGTTGCAAAGCATGTGAATGGCGATCGCATGACCGTGGGAGGCTGCGATGGTTGTAAACGCGGGGATTGGTCAAAAAGCTATTTTTTTTTACACTGTTGTAACTTTGAACGGTTGCTAAACAAGGACTACTTGTAAAATGGAGGCGGCCCCCTTTCTCTCCCTGTCTTTTGGTGGCGAGGAGGGTGCAGCCCAGCTCCTCTCTTTCCTAGTCCTATCAGCGCCCCACTGCCCCTCCCTGCCCCAGACAGAGCCCCCCTGCAACCACACCGGGACCCAGAACGGAAGCCTCCTCACCCCCCCTGCTCCCAGCACCGCCGGAGGGCAGCCCTAAGGGGGGAGCTGCAACGTCATGTCCAGGGGAGAATCCCCAACATCCTGCCCTCCCTTGGGACACGCCCCCCTTGTCTCGACGTTCCGCCGGGGCTTCCCCAGCTCTGCTGCCCTCCTGCCGGGGCCCTCTGCCCCGCATCAGAAAGACCCCAGGGCACCGTGAGGACCTGCCGTGCTCCCCCAAACGGGCCAGCCCATCAGATCCCTTGGATCTCCTGCCCGGCAGCCCTCAGCTTCCATAAGAATCTCTGCTTTCCCATGGTTCAGGGCCCCTCTTTCTTGTGAGGCAGCCCCCATGACCCCTGCCGTCCAGGTGGTTCTTCTCCGCAGTGTTGCGCTCCGGACGTCCGAATTCTCCATGGTGCTTGGCTTGAGTAAAAATGTCTCTCCCTCCAAGGAGACGGAGGCACAGGGGATGGAGGAGAAAGGGGGATGCTAAGGGCTACTTGGTTACTCGGAGGAAACTGCTCTCTATTTTAACAGAAAAAGAGGTACAGACGGGGCTTCGGTTGTCTTTTGTTCCGAACAACATGATGTGATCCATCAGGAGAGAGAGGGGGGAAAATCAGATTTTGGCTCCATGTTGGGAAACGTTTGCCCATGGAAAGAGGTGCTGGGCAGTGCCGCCCGCAACTGAGCGGTGCTGGGCCGCTCTTTGCAGAAAGGGCTTAAACAGAGGCTGGAGCACCATCGGACCGGGAGGCTGAAACTGTATCCCGCAACGCCGCTTCCAGTTGTGCGAGCTGGGTGACCTGAACGTCCCTTGCGAGCGTATAATTCAAGTGGTTAAGTCCAGGCCAGGCACACAGGAGAGCCGCCTTTCCTGTCACAGTGGATTTAATTTCCCCTTCAAAATTTCACTCTCCCCGTCTTTAGCAAGGGAGGCAGACCTTTTGAGTTTGATTTATTCTGATTTTAGTTGCTGTTTTAATGGGGCCTTAATGCTTTGCCTTGCTGGATATGGACACGCATGTTCTTGCACCAGCTTCAGGAAGAGTGGCTACTGAGAGGCAAACAGAATTGCCTCCAGTAAAACGTCTCTCGTCACTTGGGGTCTTAAAAAGACCTTGAGCAGCCTTCCAGCACCAGGTATCCTCCAGGTGTGTTGGATCACTACTTCCATCATCCCTCAAATTGGCAGGAAATGGGCACCGCAGTCCAAGCACCAGCTTGGGGGAAAATTGGCCTCGCTTTTGTATGAAGCAAATTTTATGGGGCAGCATCTGGCCAAACCTGTCTGGGCTTGAAAATCAAGCAGGGTTAGACTGGGTTAAGGATGGGAGGCCACCCAAATGTCCCACAGCTGCTGGCTTGACTGGAAAAAAGGAAGAGGAGGAGGAGGAAAGGGCAAGGGAGGAGGAGGAGGAGAAGGAGGAGAAGGAGGACAGAAGGAGAAGGGGAAGGAGAAGGAAGGAGAGGAGGAGGATAAGATGGAGGAGGAGGAGGAGGAAAAGGAGAGGAGGAAGGAGAGAAAGAGGAGGGAAGGGCAAGGGAGAAGGAGAAGGAGGAGGAGGAGGACAGGAGGAAGGGGAGGAGGAGGAGGAGGGGAAGGAGAAGGAAGGAGAGAAGGAAGATGAAATGGAGAAGGAGGAGGAGGAGGAGGGGAGGAGGAGGAGAAGAAGAAGAAAAAGAAGCAGGAGGAGAGGGAGGAGGAGAAGGACAACAACATGATCCTCAAAACCTGGAAAAAGGTGACGGAGAACTGCATCTATAGTTTTGCCAAAAATGGGCCTGGACTGGGCTCAGCTGAACGGAGACTGAACCTGGATCCGTTGGATGAGAACCAGGAGCTCTTCCGAGCCTGGAGCCCCCAGGTGAGCTTAACCCCCCCCCCCCCCCCGAGAGTCCATCCATTTGGAAGACCAGAGAGCAGAACAGAAAAGACTGGGACGGGGCGTAGATGTCCCTTCTTTCTCTTTGAATGACTGTTTTTAATATAATGGGCATCTTGCGTTGAACTAGATTTGAATTTGGAGGAAAAGGATGTAACCAGCCCCCTTCCCTGACCGCTACTGGACGTAGATGGGGAGGTCGTATTAGCAAGTGTCAGAGAGAGGAGCCACAGACAAACTAACGCAGGGATGTGCCATCCACCTTCCCAACACACCGCAGTGCCAAGTAACCGTCTCTTTTTCATCACACAAAAGAAAACCGGGAGGGGAGGAGGGGGCCCAACCTCCTGACACAAAGATCTGCAGGGGGAGGCTGGAACAGATCTGAAGCATTTACATTTCCAGCTACTGTTCAAAGCAGCAAATTGGGTTGGAGAAAAGGAAACATGAAAAGCTTTTATGCACTCCTTTGTATAGTATTTGAAAGCAAAGTAAAAACAAAGAACCCTTTGAAACCTTGCAACCAAGACAGGTCTGACTTAGGGCACAGTTTGCAGAAACCCAGGTGTGTAATGTGTGAAAACACCCTTTAAATTACAAGCACTGTGGTGGTTTTGACATTTTTTGGATGTACCACCAAGCCCAAGGAAAACTCAGTCCGTTTATATCTTCCAAGGAGCCGTGCAGCACTTGGTGAAATATTGCTTCTGGACAGATCTCAATTGCAATGTTGATTCATTATTAATAGATCAACTAGACCTGGCTGAAGTTGTCATGATTATTCATGGAAAGAAATTCCTTAACACACACAACCAACTACAGGTAGTCCTCGCTTAACGACCATTCATTTAGTGACCATTCGAAGTCATGACAGCACTTAAAAAAGTGACTCACATCTGGTGCCCAAAGTTATAACTGTTGCAGCACCCCTGCGCTCATGTGATTGTGATCCGGGCGCTTGGCAACCAGCTCACGCTTACAATGGTTGCAGTGTCCTGGGGTCACGTGATTGCCATTTGCGACCTTCCCAGCCGGCTTCTGACAAGCAAAATCAATGGGGAATTGTGTGATTCACTTAACAACCACATGATTTGCTTAACAACCGCCACAAAAAAGGTTGTAAAATCGGGTCTGGTCATGTGCTGATTCGCTTAATGACCGCATCGCTTAGCTACCTAAATTCCGGTCCCAGCTGTGGCCGTTAAGCCAGGACAGTCTTTCTCAACCTCATCAACTTTTAAGATGTGTGGACTTCAACTCCCAGAATTCTTTAGCCGGCATGCATGGGCTTCGACTTCCAGAATTCTGGGAGTTGAGGTCCACAGGTCTTAAAAGCTGATGAGATTGAGAAAGACTGAACTACTACTATCCACTCAAACCGCTTTGAATTAAAGCCTCCGCCACTATTGAAATTCCATTCTAACCCTCCTCTGAAACTGGGGCCTGTCGATATTTACACGGGCAGGACAAGGAGCTATCAATCAGACGCCGCTGAAAAGCAACAGCTGAGAACAAGACCCCAGGAGGCCGAGCGCACAATTCAGAGAAGCGGATGAAGGGAGAGAGGCGTCGGAAAACAGCTGGAAAACCAAAAACCTGCAGAAGCTTGTCAACAGGGTCAATGCCAACGTTCAGGCGCCCCTCGCTCGGCGCATCGCTTCTGGCAGAACTTTGTCAACTTTGTCACCTCAACGAGTTATCGATCTTGCACTGAATTAAATTCATCTCAGTGTTCTTGCTCAAGGTTATGTCTTGAAATGCTGCAACGGCTAGAAGGCGGCTTGCTCCCCCTTCTTAATTAAAAAAACGCAATTTTATTTTATTTTATTTTATTTTATTTTATTTTATTCTGTTTAGTTTAGTTTAGTTTAGTTTTTTATTTTAGTTTTCATTTCTAGCACGAAACAGCAAGAATCACAGCACGTGGCAGCGGCTGGCTAATGTTGGCTGATTTCGGGAAAAGCTAAGTGGTATCAGATCTGGTTAGCGCTTGGATGGGAGACCACCAGGAGATCCAGGCCTATAGCTTAGCCTGGAAGAGGAAACACAGTGCCAAACCACATCTGTCCTGTGGCTAAGAAAACTGCCATTAATTTGTCCAGGAAATCACCAGATGTTGAGCTTGGGCTCCTGGAAGGTTGAGCAGGGCGGTGGGAGAACAGGGTGAAAACATGAGAAAAGCTGGACATACATATTTAGCTACTATGGAGTCCTTGGGGTTCTCTGAGCTTGGTTGTTTTCTTGCAGACGTTTCATTACCCGGCCAGGTAACATCTTCAGGGCTAGAAGGGAGTGAGGTTTGCTCTCTATTCCGAATTTAGCTACTAGTTTGGGTAGTCATCAGGAGCTGAGCTTTTGAGGCAGCCCTCCATTCACAGGAAGTGAGTCGTGAAAAAGCTAAGACAGGCCACAGCTGGTTAGTGTGTGGATGGGAGACCACTAGGAAATCTGAAGGCTGTAAGTTGAGGCCGTGAAGCCAAAAATCACCCCCCAAAAGAAGGCCTAGGGACGTGTGCCCTTTATTTCAATGGGATGGATCTGGGAGCGGATAGAAGCATCGTCACGATCAGCTGTTGTGCAAAATAGCACAGCAGGCACCCTCCAATGACTCTTTGCGTGCAGTTGTCCTAAAGACGGATGCAAAACTGTTCCAGGCACTCCAACAGGGAGATGCCGGTCGATTCCGTGCAGGACACAGCCCTGGTAAAGGACAAGCTGTCTCTGGGTATGTTGGTTTTTGAGAACACAGAATCTCAGAAGGGACATTGGGGGTCACCTAGTCCAACCCCGTCAGGGCAGAATCTGCCAGCCAAGGAGAACCGAAATGGGCAGGTCTGTTCAGTAACTGCAGGCAGGCACTGAAACGCGATCCCCGAAGGAGCTGGTTTCAGTCTAGCGACCATCTGCGGCCCTGCAGGGCCACCTCTACGTGGGGCAGAGAGACACGGTAGCGTGCTTTCAGTATCACATAAAAACAGCATTTTTTTTAAAAAAAATTATTTAGTCCAATATCCTATTGCCAGGGCCAGAATGGGGAAGGCCGGCTTTTGGGATTTTCGCGTTGTATGCCAAAGTCACTGGGCTGGGCTTGGGGGATCGGCACCTTGCCTCGGACGGGCGAGAGGTACGATTAAGCAGCCCTACTAAATAATTTCCTTTTTAGGGTGGCTTTTGGCTCTGCTTTCTTAAAATGGGGGGGAACCCGTCCTTGTTTCATTAGGGGCTTCGTTGTTTCTGTTCGAGCTGCTTTTAAGTTTCTTGGCAGTTTTTATAGCATGCATATGGTTTGCAACTGACTTCAAGCCCTTGAAGACTTTTTAAGGAACAGCAGGATAAATATATACTTGTTTTAAATGAAGTCAAATAAAATTGGAATGTGAAAGAGCACCAGGCACATAGGGAGAGTTATAAACCAGGGCTGGAAATCTGAGCCAAACCTCAATGTGAAGGCTTGCTTGTTTATACAGGTAGTCCTCGTTTAGTGACCACAATTGGGACCGGCAACTTGGTTGTTAAGTGAAGCAGTCGCCAAGTGAAACCGCAACTGTGCTTACGATCTTCCTTCAGTTTTCCTTTGCTTTACAGACCTGAGAAGGCTGTAAATGTGAGGATTGGTTGTAAAGTTACTTTTTCATCACCATCGTAACTGCAAATGGTCACTAAACAAGGCAGTCGCTAAACGAGGACTACCCATACACATAAATTAAAGCCTTCTTTGAATGGTACTCCTGGTGATTTCATGGAAGCATCTGTGTGACTTTCTTGTCAAAAACAGGGAAATGACTTCTTGCTGCTTCCTTTTATGATGTTTTTCTTGACCTTCCAGTCTAGACCACAGCTGAAGGATTTCCTAGAGGTCTCCCATCCGAGTACTAACAAGCTCCGAGCCTACTTTAAGTCTTTTTGTGCTTGGCTAAAAATTGGCTGATGCTATCCTATAGCTGGATAAAACAGCCTTCACAATTAAGGAAGGTTCTCCGTCTCTGCCGTAATGCAACTTTTTCACAATGAGCCAAATTGGGCCAGCTCTGTGTTGCTAACTACTGTAGGGAAGGCTGTCAGGTTCAGCCGGCGCTGCACGGTTAGGAACTTCCCCAGCCACGCTTTAGTCAGTTTCACCGCTCGAGCGCTAGCGCAGAAAGAAGAAGTGCTAACCGCAAACTAATGAATGGGCCACCTGGTGCCTCTTCACTAATCTGGAGCGGATGCGTTGTGTTAACGCCAGAGGGCTGCGGGCGCTATGGACAAAGGAAAGCCATGGAATTGAGGAAGAGCGATCAGCGCGCGAGGGATAGCTCCCAGCTGTGTGCGCGACAGAAGCCCAACGAAGGCAACGACCACGCCAAGGGCTAGCAACGATCAAAGAACAATGGGACTCAGGCTGAACCTGCCATCTGGACAATTAAGGGGGATTGTTGGGGCGCTGATAATCGGCAGCATGTAACGCGATCACGGGGTGAAAACGCGGGAAGGGGAGAGGTATAAAGTAACCAATGTGATTGTACCAAGCCAGTCCTGGCTTTGCTTGTAACTGTTGTGTTACGCTTGAGTAAACCTCTTTTGTGAGCCACATGTGTCACGGGAGTGTTCTCTTGACGAATGGGACAAGTTCTTACAAAGGCAATGTCTGTCCAGTTGAGTTGGATTCCTGGTTATTTCCCTGTACATGTCCACACTGTTTTCTGGATTGCAATACCAAAGTGGTTTGGCATCGCCTTCTGTTTTTCTGACCTTCCAGGCTAGCTTACAGATTGGTATTTCCTAGTGGTCTCCCATCCAACAATTAATCAGGACAGTTGGCTAGGGGCTGCCACCTGCTGGGAGGTGGAGTACACTGAAATGGATTCCTTGAAGAGATATCTAGGAAAGCTGGAAGAAAAAGAAAAAAGTAGGAAAAAAAGCATGTCTTGGAGGTGCAGCCTGAAGACTATATTTAAAACTGTTAAATGTTATGTTACAAATGGGAGAAGTTAACTTTGCATTCCTTTTACAGAATTTTATTTTTAGATTTACAAGCAAGCAAGGTTTTAATGCACCAAGTGTTCCTTAAGCTTTTCAAGACTACAGCTATACAGGAAAACTGAGATAAAATTGGCAAAAAATATACAAGAACCATTTGCAGATAAAAGAGGCAGTGCGTGACATCTTGGCCTCGGGAGAGGAGGGAGTGTGAGAAAGAGACTCAAGATTGCCCGGCCTAGATTCTGTTTGGTGGAAGAGGGGCAGAGTTTCACGTTTCTGTTGTTATACCCCACAACAATTAAGTCACACGCCTGGAATCCTGGTGGCGTCAGTCTCCTGGTCTACCTCAATGGGCTGACAACATCACACCCAACAACAATACAGTGTGTCTATTCATCCACAATAGAGTGTGTCTATTCAAAAGTGGAGGGGAGGGGACCAGGAGTAAAACAAATATCAAACTAAAACATCTAATATTTTTTCCTTTATATTCCATACCTATCTGAATAGGATGAATGAACATGCATACGATTTCATCCAACTCCAGAATGCAACTGGTTTAAGAAAGTTTAGTGACTGCATAACACTGAGCCTATATGAACATTGGGTCTTGGTTGTGCTGAATGTGAACATCCATTTCCACAGAATAAGGTGGAAAAGGTATTTGGTGCCTTTCCATTTAAAAGTTTGATTCTCAACCAAATAAATCCACAGGAACCCTTCCCCTCCAGTTCTCTCTCTCTCTCCTTCCTTCCTTCCCTCCCTCCCCCTCCCCCTTCTGTGATAAGGGCTTCCTTTGGTTAGGGTTAGGAAACATGGCTTTGACGTGTTCTGTTTCTGGAGAAATGCTCCGAATTTTTGCGGAGCTAAGCAGAAATTGCCAATGCGAAAGAGCCAAAGCTGGATCTGTCGAAAGGCTCCGCAGGTCTGACATTCCCACGGGAGAACTTGGTGCCCCCAAGAGCCAAACCAGCATCAATGGGAGCAGGTGTTCCTCAGCTGCTGGTCCTGAGAAGCACACTGGGGTTGCATTCACACAACACCCTTCGCCTGCCTCGCGCATTACCCCATTTGCACAAGTTACTGAATCGTAAACTAAATGGACTGGATTCACACAGCAGCTTAAATCCTTCCCCCCCAAACCAACAAGTGTAACCCTAAGCAAATGTGGCATGTTGTGTGAGTGCAATTACTATGTCTTTAACTGACCCTGAATAAGCGTGTTGAGTGAACCCCCAGCTTTCTTTGATACAGGCATCGCAACTACTGGATTGCGATATTCTTCATAATTCATGAACGTGTCTGCTCTCCTTGCAACCGTTTCAACCTTATTCTCCACCTCCCGGTTTCCGTACTCCCCGATGCTTCCACGGAGAACTTTTTCAGGCATCCACCTCTGCTTAATAATTTATCCAACCCATAATGCGAAGTCCATAATCGTCGGATGCAAACATCGCATTCCAACTTCAATATCCGTCTAATCCGCGAGGGGCAAGAAGAGACATACCCAACGCTGGGGGTGGCTGGCGCCTTCAGGATGCTCCCTGAGCCTAATCCTTTCACCATCAGTCTTGGAAGATATTTATTATTTATTATTTGTGGGACTCTGGTTTTAATGTATGTTAATTAATATTTATTCTTTTACTGTAAATCGCCCAGAGTCGCTTCTAGGGAGATGGGCGATGACAAATGAGAAGTATAAATAAATAAATAATCAATCAATCAATCCAGAGGTCTAGACCAGTGTTTCTCAACCTTGCCAACTTGCTGGCTGGGGAATTCTGGGAGTTGAAGTCCACCCATCTTAAAGTTGGCAAGGTTGAGAAACACTGGTCTAGATTGACTTGGACTACAACTCCTACAATCCCCAGCCAGCCTCTTGCAGTCAAAGACGTTTAGTTGACATCCACTTTGTAGAGGTGCTTGACGGATCAAGTATTGCACTGATATTATTGCTAAATATTGTTCACAATAAAGCCCAATGGCTGGATTCCTACAATGTGTGAAACCCAGTGGCTGTGTTCACACCACATGCCTGTTTTACGCAAAGAAACCAGATTACGGCTTCACATGATGGTCAGGTTCCCTCAACCCCTTGATTCAGGAACCCTCCACCCCCATTTTAACTTAGTCTAGTGTATTTCCCAGAAAATCTAGGTGATGTGAGAACCTCAAATTCGTATTCCCAGATCCTGATGGGAACTTCGAATCTAGGGATCCTATTCCCACATTTCAAGAACTCCATATTCTTAAACAGTTCCAACAGAATTGTGGAGAATAACATTCAATACCAATCCACCGTGAACTATTTCTTGAAGACGAAGAGTTTCTCTAACAATATGTTGGTGTCTAGAATAATAGGGAGGTCATCAAGTCCAACCCTCTACAGCATTTCGAAAGCTATTCCATCTGTGAGTAGATAAATGGGTACTCCCGTTTAGACGGGAGGAACCGGCGGTGCTGCGCGGGGGAGGAAAATACCGGTGCTGCCCGAATCTCCGAATGCAGCCGGCGTGAGCGACAAGCGATACGAGTGGCGAGGAAGATCTGCGGAGGAGGAAAAGCCCGGATGACCCCCCTAGCATCCCCTGCTGGTCATAGGATTCATTGTATAAATGTGTACTTTGTGAGCCACCCAGAGTTCCCCATTGGGGGGAGATGGGCGGACAATAAATCGAATGTATAAATAAAAATAAATAAATAAATAAAATACTGGGCTTCCAAGGGACGATGGCAGACTGAAGACATTTGCAGCATTTTACAAGATCGGCTCCCTTTGATCCTCTCTGGATTAAAGAGACAGACGCAAGGTTAACCATTTCTCCTTACGGTTGTGCTCACAAAGATCTCAGCGAGGGGGGAAACCAGGAGATGGGGGAATTCGCCATATTTGCTCCAGCTGCAAATGGAGCCCTTCGAAGGACTCGAAGGTCATGCACTTCCCTTGCTAACTGTTTTCGGAAATTGCCTATTAACGAAGAACGGAGAGCGAAATTAATGGAATTGGCGGAGATGGCAGAACTGACTGCTTGGATGAAAGAAAAGACTTTGACTGGCTTTGTTCCTACTTGGAAACTTCTTTTCGGCGTTTTGCTTGAAATGGAAAGAAATGAAATTTTAATTTGGGGGTTTGATGACTGCTATTTTTTATACTGACGTAAGCAATACTTTGTGTTAGTTTTTTTTAGTAGTCTTTTTCGTATAGACATATTTTGCACTATTTTAAACATTAGAGTAAAAACTGAATGTATTATATACTTGTGCCTGTACCAAAGAAAGTCAGACATTATCCTTTTCCCCCCTCTTCTTGTTTTTTTCTTTTTTCTGATCTCTTTCTTTTCTCTATCCTCTTCTTCTTCTCTATTTTCCTACATTTTACTCTTTGTTGAAATTTAATCAAGTTCTTTTTTTAAAAAAGGAAATTGCCTATTAATGGATTTAAAGAAGTTCAGACACCTTCAGAATGACAAGGCTGGAAACACTGAGTGAGCGAGTGCTTTCAATCCTCCTTGTAAGAATATGAAGATCTACCTTTACAATCTTTAAGAACTTAAAATAAACAGCAAACAGTAAGACAAGGTTTTGGCTACAGGAGATTTTATGGGCTGAGAAAACGTTGGAGTTTTGGACTTTGAATATTAAGATTTTGAGATTATTTTTTTTCCTAAAAAATAAAAGTATGCTGGTGGAAAAGAGAAATTGTTTTATGAGATTGGAGGTATAAAACAAGCAATTTATAATGGCGTTTAGAGACATCTTTGAAGAACTGTGTAGAGACCTGCGTCATGAAATGTCAGCTACGTTGTGTTTTCTTGAGGAGAGTTTGCTCCCAAATGAGGAACGAGATATGCAGCAAAATTTACGTGAGGAAAATACAGAGACTTTGAATAAGAATCTGTCACCAGACACAGAGAGAAAAACTGGATGAGGTTCTAAAAATCAAGAAGAAAATCAAAATGATAATCCCAGAGAACAATTGGAATAATTTCCTTTTGTTGGATTTACAAAAGAGACTGTTTAAAGTGCTAAAGAAATTTGTAACAAGGATCAACAATCGTCTGAACGGTTTACAGAGAAAGACCGCCCTGTATAGAAGAAAAAAAAGACTACAGAGTTGGTTTATTTGATCAGGGATAAAAAGGGACATGTTGTTATTCTGGGTGGTTCTTTCTGGATTTATTGATATATTAATTAGAAAATATGGTGTACTGGATTTGCCTACATTGAATATGATGTAAAAGCTTTTTACTCTATAGTTATTCTATGCAATCCTAATTTTATAGTACTTAAATTGGCTTTACATTTAACTGTTTCTCTTTATTCAGAGTAAGGAAGTTTGGAGAATTTGGTTTTTTTTAAAGGAGAAATTATTTCCCTTTGTTATGTTAAACTTTAGTTTTTTGGCTATACTAGAATACTGGGATTACTTTATATTTCTGAGACGTAGTTGTGCCTACAATTTAGAGTGAAGATATGGACTGTGTATTTGAATGGGATAAATTTGTTTATTTATTTATCTTTTATTTATATATCAAAGTTGTTATTTGGAATGTTGTGTACCAGAGCTTGTCTCTTGTAAAGTAGAAATGGCCTCTTTTTGTCATGTTAAATTTGGCTTTTGTTGTTGTTGTTTTCCCCAAATCGCTGGCCAATTTTATCATCCCTTGGAATTTATTTATTATTTATTTAAGAAGGTTTTATATTGCATTTTAATTGATTTTATCTCTTCTGTAAACTGCCCAGAGTCGCTTTTTAACGAGATGGGCGGTGACAAATTTGATATATAAATAAAAATAAATAAATAAAATGTTAGGAACCATTTTATGGCTTTTAAATGGGGTTTTGTTTTGGTTAAGAGGTGAGATGTGGAATATTGAGCTTTGTATGTTAAGTAATGTGAAAATCTTAGAGTTTTGTTTTGCTGGTAACTGGATAGACGAAGACGTTACTTACCGTATTTTTCCGACAATAAGACACCCCCATGTACAAGATGACCCCCATTTTTCCAACCCCAAATTAAGAAATCAATATTTTAAAGATAGTGCAGAACACATTTTTATTTAGTAATTAGGTAACATTGACCTGATACACTCGGTGGGAGGAGGTCCAAACCGTCTCTCTGCAGCTCTATTTCCAGGCTCTTTTGCATAACTGATTACATTCAAGCACGAGTGAAACTGCCGATAGCTTCTCTCTGCAGACAGCCTTCCTCTAATTGGTTTGTTCAGCATCAGCTGACGCCAGATACATCAGGCTCGTGATTGGAGGAAGTCTGTTTGGGAGACAAGCTATTTCACTCGTGATTGGAGGCTAGCAATAGGAGGAAGCCTGCCTGCAGAAACAAAGTATGGGCAGTTTTGCAACCGCGCGGTTCTCTCCTCGCTGACTCCCTTGAATAAGACGCCCTTCAATTTTTAGCGTAAGGATTTTAGAAAAAAGTATCGTCTTATAGTCGGAAAAATACGGTATTTGATTTACGTATTGTTAAGAAATGGGTTATGGGATGAAGAGTTTTATATCTGTTAACTAAGAAGAGGCGAAGAGATTAGCCTATTGTAGCAAAATTTGAGTTCAATACACAATGATTCAAGTTAAACACACAATGGTTCAAGTTCATTACACTATACGACTTATACCAGTGTTACTCAACTTTGGCAACTTTAAGATGTGTGGACTTCAACTCCCAGGATTCCCCAGCCAACTTTGCCGGCTGGAGAATCCTGGGAGTTGAAGTCCAAACATCTTAAAATTGCCAAGGTTAAGAAACACTGACTTATACAGTATTATACTGTTCCGGCTTACATACAAATTCGACTTACGGACAGACTTTGGGAACGGACCTTGTTCTTAAACCGGGGACTACCTGTATAGTTAACTATATCACTATTTAAGATGTTGGATTAGGACACTCAAAATTCAGTTCTGGTTCACTTTCAGCCATGGAAACTTTGGGTTACTTTGGGTTAATCATCTTCTCTCAAGCCAGTCTACCTTGCAGGGTTGCTGTTCTGGGGACAGAGTGAAAGGAGAACCCCACATAAGGTGTCTTGAGTTAACCAAGCTAAATAAGAATATCAACTACATCAAATAACAATATCAATGATATCAACAATGGATTTGCAAAAAAACCACCTTGCTGGACACATGTTATATTTAATGTTCCTTGAATAATTCCTAGGTTTCTGGTTGGGATTTGAATTTCCAAAGACCACCCAACAAAGATGGAATTCTTTTTCTTTGCATTGTGTTAGTTCTAGATGAAGAAAAACATCATAATAATGTAATCTCCTAATGAGATCACTAATCTCGGGTATATTTAAAGATTACTCTAGAGGTGAAAGTGATGGTTAATTTGTATTTTAACCTCTCCAAACTTGTAATCTACCACTGTAATTTCATTACTGTCAAGTTTAACAGCCGACTGCAACAGAGGAAGATCATTCACTGAACACTTAATGGAATAATCTCCTTTAGTACAGCTAAGATGCATTCTTAATGATGTATGGGCAGCTCACACCATTTCCTTCTGTTTTTCTGCAACTTCCCAGATTCAACCTTTTTTGCTTTTCTAGTTTAGATGAATTTTTCAGGGACTTTGTCTTGTGTACGTGAAAAAGACAGGAGAAAATAATCTTGAACAAAGAAACATCATTAATAGAGCTATTAAATAACTATATGGCCACATCTCTTTCTAATGTAGCTGGGTTCAAATCTGTATTTCTCCTGTATTGCCAAATCTTTAATTAAGGTAAATAATTGATTCAAAGCTTAAACACACTCGCCTATGCGAATGTTGTATCACAGGTTCACAACAAGAGGAGAAAGCTAAAGATTTCACTGCCTGCCTGCCTGCCTGCCTGCCTGCCTGCCTGCCTGCCTGCCTGCCTTCCTTCCATCCATCCATCCATCCATCCATCCATCCATCCATCCATCCATCCATCCATCATATTTATATAGCCAATAAAAGATCTCCAGTGTGCAGGATGGAATGATATGCATGTGGGTTGCTGCTTAAACTTATTAGATTTATTCCCCATCTTCCATTATGAGCTCAGGACAGTGTACACAGCATTCTCTCCTCCCCTTTCCCCTACTACAACACCCCTGTGAGGTAGGCTGGGTCAAGACGGAATGACTAGTCCAAAGTCACCTTTCCGTGGCTGAGGGTGGGTGTGAACCTGGTTCTTCCTGGTGCCGAGCCAATATGCTACGTCCTGAGACAGTCCATTTTGCTGTGGAACAGCACTTATTGGAGGAAAATGATGAACTGCCCATTAGAAGGTGGGAAAGACCTGGCTTGGAATGATGTGAGCATCACAGAATCATAACGTTACAGAGTTGGAAGGGACCCCCAAGGAACATCTAGTCCAACCCTCTGCAGAAAAGCCAATTAAACCATCCAGGAGAGGCCCAACCTGTTCTCCAAATCTCCAGAGATGGAGAACCCACCACCTCTGTAGGGAGACTCTTCCACTGTTGTGCCGGTCAGCGAGTTTTTCCTTTCGTTTAAATGAAATCTGGAAAGATGCAGCTTATACCCACTAGTTCTTCAATAAATTCAGATGTGAATGTATAACTGAAGCGGTCAAGTCAATTTATCGCAATTTTGAAACATGCTCATACTTTTTCCTAGGAGACATTCAACCCGGAGTTTCTCAGTATGCGGTTTAATCCTGGGATTGCTTTTACAGATGGGAAAATGAGAGGGACACAAATAAAATAAGAAATAAAAATCAGCGAACGAGCAGGAGTTCTGATGGATTCTCCCCACCCCATTACATATCCACTTTCCTACATAAAATTCTGTTCTTAGGAAATCTCCCAAAATCAGCACAAGGTTTCTACCCCAATCCTACTTCCTTAAGATTTAAAGCAGACCCCCCAGTTCCACCCTAGCGAATTCTTTCTCTGCATCAAGGAATCCCAAATATAATGTACAAAGATCTTTGACTTCTCAGTCCAACGTGGAGGGACTACGTGAAAGAGATGCTGATGAAATCCCTTTTCCCTGGCCAAAGCACATCAGACATTTAAATGCCATCAAAACTCAGCTACTCCAAAAGCCACATTTAAAGAACTAAAAATATGCCCAGCTGCCCAAAAGCTCCAGCTGCCCTGGAGTCTGGGTAAAACAAACGGAGGCATTAGTCATGACTAACTGAAGTTTGATGTCAGTGGGCTCCAAGTTCCAAAAGGGCAACTAACTTGCTTGGGAACCAACCTCATAATAATCATAAAGATGCCAGACCTCAGGTCAAATGGGATAAATTTGCAAGTGGTTCTTTAAAAGGAAATAAGAGGTAATCAGCCCGCCTGCACTGCGGTGTGGGTGAATACACAGGATAGAAAATTTAATCAGCATTTGATTAGTTGATAAGGAGGGTTGGTGTGGGGAAAGGAACGGAATCCTAGCTTCCTTGGCCTCTCTTTCCATTATTTTTCCCCACAGCTTCATTTTCAATCATCCAGATTGTTCTTTACCCAATTACTAAACAAAACTATTGATGCTGCTTGCAACAGCTGAATTGTAAAGCAAGCAAGGGTGCCTCCAAATCTTGCAGGACGAAGGTGGGGTTGAAAATCTTTGCCCTCTTGAAGTATCAAATCAGCGTCTGTTTCTGATAAACCAGAGTCACTCATAATGCAAAGTACTGGACCAGCTGAGACTCAAGGGCAGCCACCAGGGGGTGCGGGATGGGAGGAGCAGTCAAAAAAGTCAAGATGGCAGCTGCACTGTTCCTAATCAAAATGGTTAAAAAAGGGTGGGGCTCTGAGTGTGACTGCCACCTTGACTTTTTTGCACCTCCTGGATGTTATCCTCCTTCTAGGGTCTTCTTACAGGCAAGGTCACAAATAATTTTCAAAACTTTCTCCAGCTGAATCAGGCTAACGGATACGTTTCTCTTCTGATTATATTTGTGGGGAGAGGGGGGTCTTAAAAAAGGCCACGCCTGGCACCCTCCAAATGCTGGCTGGGAATTAGGCGAGCGGACATCCAACACATCTGCAAGGGCTAGTTAGAAAAAAGAAAGCAGCTATAATATCTACGTACTGATTCATCGATACAGATAAAACAACTCAGGCCAACCGCTCGCTCTGTTTGTACTCTGGAAATCCTCCAGACAGAAAACAACCACCGTAAGCCGCAGCTCAACATGTTTATTTCGATTTATTATCCTATTTCCCAGAAGGAAGGCAACCCTACATTTACCAGAATATCTTCCACAAAGGGAAGAGAAAATCAATCACTCAATCAATCTACCTTCCTATCTATCTACCTAACAGCAGACAAAAATTTCACATTCATGCTCATTTTACCCATCTGGACAATTCCAGCAGAAAGCAGCTGTGGAGATACCATATGCCCCCCAAAATGTATGTGTGTGACTCACTTGCATAGGTGTGCTCATGTCAGGTTCAGCCCAAGAAACTCCACGAGACGGTTCTGGAATTGCTCTGTTCTTTATTAGCTTGCACCTGCTAGGCAGAATCTCGCCAGACTAACTCTAACTCCCAAAGTCTGCAACCAAACACTACGAATTCCTTACTGTGGTGCCAGTCTCATCCTCTTTGCTTTCACACGCTCAGCCTGCGGGCTGAGGAGATGCTTCTCCCCATGACCTTGAACCTCCTCATCCAAGTCCTCCATCACAGCTCATATATATAAGGGTGTATCTAGATCTGGCCAAAGTCACCCTGGAAGGGAGGTGTAATGGTATGTGGGAAAGACCTTGGGAGACGGGGCGAAGAGATGCTACCTAGGGAATGCTCAGATAAGACAGGGAATAGCCCACAGCTGGACAGCAGGTGGGGCAAGAGGCTCAGAAGGGACCCTCCCTAGTTTCTTGGGCTGTAAAGGAGACAGTGGGAGAATTGTGCTTTCAGACTTGCAAGATTGATGTCAGCATTACCAGGTAGAACAGGAAACACGACCAGATGAGCTAATTCTACTTTATTGTAAAGCTCCATTAACAGAATCTTGAAAGTCTGAAAACACAACTCCCCCCCGTCTCCTTTACAGCCCGAGAAACTAGGGAGGGTCCCTTCTGAGCCTCTTGCCCCGCCTGCTATCCAGCTGCGGGCTATGCCGCCTCTTATCTGATCATTCCCTCGGCATCATCTCTTGGCCCCATCTCCCAAGGTCTTTCCCACATACCATTACAGGAGGGAGGGACGGAAGATGAAAACCTACAGCTATTAAGTAAAATTAATTACCTGTATAATAACATACCTGATTTACAAAATTAAGTGATCCTCAGATGCAAATAACAACCACTTTCTGGCTCAAAGACATGCCAGACTCACAGAGAAAAACACCGGACACGCACCAACATGCTCCAGGCCATTCCTGGGATGATCTTTGGTGAGGTTAAGATTGTACCTTATTGTCTCCTCTGAACAGTCAAGTCAAGGTGAGAAACTTTTTCTGAAGTGAGAAGTTGGATGGCTCTGACCCTGATGCCTCCTGGAGACTCTGAGGGAGAACCCTTCATAGGACAGGAAACATCTGAAGTAATTCACATGGAGCAAGCAAGATGGCAGAGGGTCAACAAGCCCAAGAAGGGCAGGATGAAGAAAATGGAAAGAGAGCCTTGGATGATGGTACCCCCTGAAGGTTGGTTTCTACCAGCTTCAACAATTTGGTCACTGATATGCTGCTCAGAAGACAAATGCAGGAGAAGCCTTCCAGCCCTGGATATGGACTTCATGAAGGTGGCCAATGCTGGAAACTAGCCAATGGAGGTGAAAACAGCTGGGTCCATGAGTTATGCGAGTGCCTTCCACTCTTTCACATTGCGATGGGCAGCATCTCTTCAAGACCTGAGATGCAGAAGTTGCCACAGACTTTATATGGCACCTTCTTTATCCATACTGGATCCTGTAAGGTATGTCTTCCCCATAAATAAAAATAAAACACACACCAAGATGTGTTTTCCACTTGGACGGCTGGAAAAAAACCAAAAAAAACCTGTGGGAGTGTGCCTCTTGAGGGCCCAAGAGGTGGAGACAACTGAATGTAGGCTTTTCAATTTCTGCAGTGTATTTAGGAGCTATGGCAACAGGCGCACAGTGATTACATAAAAATTAAATATTAAATTTGGGCCTTGGCATACGGCGCATCATCGGCTGCAAAAACAAGTCTAATTTGCTAGCACAGCTGTTCCCTTCCAGGACATTCAGGGATAACAGGAAAGAAACGACTGTTTTAGCAAACATAAGAGTTTTGCTTCGTTCGTTTCTGCAGATCTGGGGGGAAAATGTTCGGAGCTGCTAGTTGGGAGGTGGCGGGGCTGGAATTGCCAGTCCAGACTCGGAAAGGACAGGCAAATCCTCATTCAGCTTTATAGCCAGCATGGCACAGACTAGAAGCCATGAATGCTTTTCTGAACTGAAACGCAACTGCTGGTTTCACATGACAGGCTGAACCGGGCTCCTGAATTAAACCCTTTCCTGCATTCACACAAGAGGCTGAATTGTAAACTTGCTAAATGCACTTGGTTCTTCCAATTTACTAAACCACACACACACACACACCCCCCGGCACCGAGCTCTGATTAATATTAACCAAGGTCACCCTGTTCTGCAAATGCAACCATCAGGTCTGTCCCTGATCTTGGTCAACATGTTGTGTGAACAGGTCTTAGGATGCTCCAAATTCATTATTTGTATATTTGCAGTTGTTGTCTCGGTTCTCTCTCTTCTGGTGCCTTCCATTTCTCCATTCAGACAAACAAACTCTTGTTAGCTGCTCCCCGAAAGTTGGAAAGGCAGAAGATAAAATGAATAAATGATCAAGAGCACCTCCTTCCCCAACCTGGTTCTTCTCTCAGGTGTAGCAACCTGATTTGGAAGGAAGGAAGGAAATAGGGAGGGAAGGTGGGTTTGTGCATAAAACACCAAGTGCTTTAGATTTCTCTCCCATCTGCACAATTCTGGTCTTCTAGAAGTACTGGGAATTTGCATGTTCGCGACTGCAATTCAGCAATAATTGGAGCAGCACAGGGTGCCTCTTCTTATGTGCGCGCACACACACACACACACACACACTGCGTCGGCGATCACGGTCTGAAATTTACTGGAGCTGCGACTGATCTTCTAGCCATTCGGATGCTAATGGGACAGATTCAGAGAATCCCACCCCCCCTCCTTAGCCAAGCTTGTTCCCTCCAAAAAACTGGCAAAGTTCAAGTTGGAGGGACCAAAAATTACATTTTTAGCGGCAGCAGGAGGGGAAAAAGGATTTTCTTCACCGGCAGCAAATGTCACTGTCACTGTCTGCGGCAAACCACAAGGCCACTCGAAGGAGGACGCACGCACGCTAGGGTTATCCAAAGGCTGCAACAGTTGTGCAATGATGTTGTTGTGTGCCTTTTCTCAACCGTCCCCCCTCCTGCCCTGTGGACACCCATGTTTGAGCAGGTTCTGCTTTCTGTTGAGAAGGACACGGGGCCTGCAACTGCCCTGATTTCTGACTAAAGGCGAACCGACTACACCTCCCATCATCTCTAACCAGTGGCCATTTTGCCTGGAGATGACGACATTCTACCTTTGATTCAGGCACTCAAGATGACATCTGGAACCTCCTCTAGCCAAAAGCCATTCCACCTACACTGATGCCCAGACTTGGGGCCTGCAGACAGGAAGGGTGACAAACGCACAGGCTGGGCTCCTTGAAAACCAAACACGCGATGGCTTGGCATAACGGGCGATCCCAATTTTGGCTCACCCTGCAGAAGTGAGCTCCAAGCCGCAAAAACATTTTCAGCCACAAAGGTGCGTTGGTGGGCGGAGATGATGTACCCAACCAAAGTGGAGGTGGGCGTGCTACGCAGGCCATCCTGAGCGCCTGAATGAAGGGTAGAAGGTCAATCAATAACCCAACAAACCACCAATGTTGGTCTCATCCTACCCGACAGCACTGGTGCGGTTCTATGCCATTCTTTTGAGACTCGCCTTAAATCGGGGGAAAAAAAAAAGAGAGAGAGAGAGAGAACTAATTAGCATCGCTCACTGCTGCTGATCAGCTCAGCTTGGTCACCCCTGCCAACCTTTGTTCATGTGATCCACGCCTTCCTCCTCTACTTTTCTAAGTATTTACATCGTGACTGTAGAAATCATACAGCACCATCCAAACGGAACAGATCAAAATACCCGGTGAAAACAATAGCAACTTTATAAACAAATCCAGCAACGAAAACAAACATCCGACAGAAAGCCCTGCAAGACTGGATGATTACATGCTTTTGGGAAGGGCTCCTCTTTTCGTATTTCTTGCTCGTGGAATTTCAGAAAGGAGGGAAGGGAAGGGAAGGGAAGGGAAGGGAAGGGAAGGGAAGGGAAGGGAAGGGAAGGGAAGGGAAGGGAAGGGAAGGGAAGGGAAGGGAAGGGAAGGGAAAGCACCCTCTGTCCCTTGTCAAAGATGGAAGGAAGGGAGGGAGGAAGGAAGGAAAATACATCAGGTAAGGAAAATATAAATAACAGAATAGAGAAAAGCATGATGTATCTTGCTCATCATGTATCACGCATATGTCGTACTGTGGAGTGGAATTTGTTACCGAAAGATGGATTGAAGGCCACTCTGTTGGACGGTGATTCTGCACCATCAAGTTGGTGTTGACTCTTAGTGACCACATAGATAGATTTTCCCCAGGAGGATCTGTCCCAAACCTGGTCCTTCAGGTCTTCCAACGGTGCCCCCATCACCAATGTAACGAAGTCCATCCACCCAGCTGCTGGTCATCCTCTTCTTCTCTTTCCTTCCATCTTTCCCCCCATTAGAGTCTTTTCCAGAGAGTTGGGCCTTTGCATAAGTGTCCAAAACATGATAATTTGAATCTAGTCATTTGTGCCTCAAGAAAGAACTCTGGGTTGATTTGTTTGATGGTCTTTTGGTTTGTCTTCTTGGCTGTCCATGGTATTCTCAGGAGTCTTCTCCAACAGCAAAGTTCAAAAGTGTCAATCCTCTTTCTCTCCTGCTTCCTCAAAGTCTAACTTTTGCTTCCATGGAGTGTCACAGAGAATACCACGGCTTGTACAATTCTGATCTTTGTAGGTACAGATACATCATACACGATCAATTCTAAGGCAGCTTGTTCCGCATGTTGTCGTTAGTTCGGTCTTCTTTCTATTTCATGTTAGTCCCATTTTTTCACTGTGCTCCTTGACTTTTATTACTAGACCTTGTAGATCCTTTGCATTTTTGGCTATCAAAGTAGCATCCTCAGCATAGTGCAGAAGGACACGCTTTTCCAGGGCTCCTTGGTTAGCCTTTTATTTCTTAGGATGCAAAAATCTGGATGACGCTGTAAGTCTAGTAGTCATCTGGAGTTTTACACCTCTGGAAAAGATAGGCCTGCTATTAGTGCTGAGGATTTAATGCCATCTCCAGGTTGGGCTAGCATGCCTCGAAATACCAATTGCGTCAGAACAACCACAGGAGGAGGACAGCTACTCCGGGTGGAGTTCAACTCTCCTTGAACTCCATCTGGCCTCGTGAAACTCCAAGAAGCCTTTCAAAACTAGAAGAATCATCCTTTTCGACTGCAGTACCAAATAACCGCTGAAATTACAGTAGCGCTGGGAGTTATATTGATAGTTATATAGATCGTTGTAGTTTTATTGAGGTTATGTATCCGGACATACCAAGTAAAACGCTAAATACTCCTTGCTAGAGATGACTAGGAGAAGCAAAAGGATGGAATAGGACAGTCCCTGTTTTGACCAAGCAGGGACATTCTTCTCTTCTGATGTTTGTAGACAAACAGAAGTTCAAGGCAAGTAATGAAGGAAAAACGGCATGGAAAATTAACGGACAACTCGAAAGAAGGAGTTGGGTCTCTGGAAGGTCTTTGATGTGGATCTAGATCATCAAGGCCTTTTAAGCAGAGACTGACCCAGCATAATTTGCTTCTTTTATTTACAGCGCTTATAAACCACTCAGGTGACATCAATTCTGACCTACGCACAATTCCCCAAATCAGCATCTTGGATTAAAAGCAGGCAAGATAAATAAACAAGATAAATATGACCTCATCAGGAACCTAATCAAAATCGAAACATAAATCAATCACAACACGTCTATACAGAAGCCAGGAATCTAAATCACAATATCACAAATCAAAGTACAGTACCATAAATAACAGTATAACCTCACATAAACAGGGAACCTAAATATTCAAAACACAACAAAACAATCAAAAAACTCAGCTCATCGTGCAGAGAAACACTCGTAGCAATTCCGTCCCCCGGATTTGAGGGAACGTCCAATTACAGAATATGAAGCAGCTGATTTGAAGCGAAGGGATGAGCAGATGACTTGAACGCAACACTCAACAGTACATGAATTAGAAGCAAGAGTCGCAAGTGACCAAATCCAACCTGAAGCATCTTCAGTTGATTGCTGTCTATCCCCTGATCAAACCCATCCAGTGAAGGAAATCCATCAATACCCCTAAACTCAAAGCAATGCTTTGTAAATTGGAACCTTCTTGGAAAGGCCATTTTTCTATACTCTGCACTTGAGGACCACAGAGAAGAGGCAGTGTGTTGTTTTTCTGTGGCATTGGAAGAGTGTTGTGATATCCTCTCTTGGCCTCCTCTTGTAAGGGGAAGAAGGGATGACCTTGAGGAACAGGAGGAAGAGTCGCAACCAAGACAACAGTCAGATAAGAGAAATCTGAGTCCAGGCCAGAACTGTAACCTGAGAAAGCGACTCAGACAAGACCCTCCCTAGTTCTCACAAAGATAAAGGGAGGGACGGGGAAGCACATTCAGACTTGCCAGATTCTGTGACTATGTCTTTATCATAAAGGTAGTATTGGCCTCCATGACTTTGGTTTCATTGTCTGGTCTACCTTGAAGGGCTGACACCTCTTCTCACACCTAACCATGCCTACGTCCCTCCATCTTCTCAAAGATTTCACTTCCCTTCCTTGGAGTATCTCTATTTTTTTCTGAACCCATCTCAATTTGCTTGGATTCTTCTGAAAATGCCATACCAAAGGAATTGAAGGTGGAGTTTGAGCAGAAGAAGACAGTTACTTTCTCTGAGATGGAGACAAGGCAGATGGATGCAGATTTCACCTCTGAATCTGTCCTATGATGGTCCTTGGGGTGCCTTTGAAAAACGATGGGTAAAAGAGGTCCAGTGTGCACTCCCCTTAATCTGAGCACTCCCTGGGCACATATCATGCCAAACCGATGGCAGATATTAGAGGCTTCATCTTGCCTAGACACAACAGTCTTGTGAAATATTGCCACTCTCATTTTGAAGAAAGGAGGATGTGATCCCCGGAACCCACCTTTCAAACTGCCAGTGGAGCACAGGGATCTTGTACAATTACAGACTGGACAACTTGAAGGGAATGCTGAGATCATCCTGCCCTGGGCAGCAATCCACTACTATGGCATCTTAGCAAATAGTCATACTCCTCCAGCCAAGGAGATTCCACACATCTGTAGCAACTGAAAACATTTTTCCTGCTAGCTGAAAGCCATCCCTGGCCGAGAGGGGACTTCTACAGGGCCAGTGCAACACCTTCACCACCAAGCCACACATTCCGAACTGGGGACGTTTTCAATGCTTGTCCTACACACCTCTGCTCAGAGGTACAACACAACTTCAAGGAGAGGTCACTAAAGCCTGTGTTACTTTGATTGGATGGATCTGGTCTCTCCCAAAATAGATGAAATGGATGCATTTGCTTTCTCCTTGCAAGCAAACTCCAGGCCGCCGCTAACATCTGACTTTCCTGAATCAAGCCTGAATCGAGGGAAATGTCCGCGCTGCCAACTTTGGGCTGTTGAGAAAAATTGATTGCAACTCTTTCTCCCGACCTGCTTTTCAATCAGTCGACCCAGATGAGCTATGCCTTGCCTAGACTAAACTTCAGTTTATTAGCTTACCTCTTGTCTATCACTGACCCTATTTTAGGGCCTGAAGAATTTATCTGGCATTGGAGAAAAAGCAGCAGCAGGATTGGGTAGCAGGAAGATACTGGTGGAACTACAGTCTCAAACTGGTCATGGTATGCAGGAATGACCAAGATTGAATGACCAAGACTGATGTTAGCCCTTCAAGGTAGTCCAGACAAGAAGCGCAACTGTGAGTACTAACTCTATCTTTATTGTAAGGTTACATTAACAGAATTTTGCAAGACTGAAAGTATTTTCCCCCTTCTTTCCTTTTATTCTTCAGAAAATTAGGGAAGGTCCCTTCTGAAATGCTTCCCACGCCTTCTTTCCTGCTGTGGGCTGAGCCACCTTTTGCATGACAGTTGTCCAGGCTGCGGCTCTTCCTCCTGTCTCCCAAGGTCATTCCCACAGACCACTACACAAACTCTCTGCCAACCGTTGTGTTTGTGTTAATAAGAATAATGGGCAAAGAGCAGATTAAGGCCCCCATTACATTTTGCAACTATCCTGCTGTCCAGGTGCCTGGAACCCCCCTCAAAAGATGTTTCCCAGCCAGGGCAGTTGAGCAAAACTCTGATCTAGACCTTCCGATTTGAGAAATGAACCCTCAATCTCCAATTTTAGAAGGAGACTTTAGAGTACTCTGAATGGAATTTGCCAGCCTGGGGAGGAGAGTCACTCATGACTCCAAGTCCCCACCAGGGGTGGGGGGTAGGAATCAGGGTGCCCCAAAGACGCCATGATTTTCCCCAAATCCAAAGATCAGAGGCTGAAAAATGTTGCATATCCAGAACCTCCCAAACACAGCAGCTCTTGTAAATGTGAGAACTCAATTTTGCTCCTGCATCTGCCCGTTGCAAAGCTGCAGACATGCCAAGTGATTTAATTCTGCTAAGTCAGAATTCATGAATTCCAAATTTACGGCTTGGGCTTAATTTACCCCCATAATTTATGGAACTGATGCCTTTTCTTCCTTTTTTGTACTGCAGGATACGTCATTTGATTAGCCGAGTCCTGACTTGTGCAATTACTCCCAAATCCAGGTAATTTGGCTCCTGCGCATTCCAATTTCTGATTTGCCTTGCACAAACGCTAACTAAATAACTAGATACATAAATAAAATTCCACACTCATTGGAATTCATCGGCCAATGCCGGCTCAAAGCTGTGAATATTTATCCAAGGAAAAACAGGTGTGGAAGTCGGCAGATTTGGGAGGGGGGTGGTGGAACCAAAAGCGTTTGTTTTTTTCCCTCCGAAGACTCGAGTACACCAGGTTTAGCACTAACAGACGCGCTGCCCACATTTTTCATGTTGCGCCTACAGAAGCTCCCTGAGAGAGGAGACCGCCCTCCAACACACCGCTCGATCCTGTCTCATCTGTGCCCAAGTGAACAAAGACGCTCCACCGAGCCGAAATGGGGACCGTCTGATTGCCCACTATGACATCGCTCCCTTTCAGCAGAGACCGTGTGTAGGCTTGGCACAGCTTGGGTATGGTGCGCAGTGGGTTTCGGAGCAGGATAACCTTTTCCAAGATCCTCTTTTCCATCTGTCAACCACCTAGGGAGCTGCGTGGCGCTGGGCGGGGGGCGCAGGCAGCCTGGGAGACAGCAGAAGGGCAGGACGATGCCAGGGACGCAGATTAGCAGCAGCAGCTGTCAATCTCCTTCAATGGCATTTTGATTGGGGAGAGTAACTCGGTTTGGAAATAGGGTGAGTGGAAGATGCTGGGGGGCAGGCTTCACGCGGTCAATCGCCTCTTATTTATTTGATGGCTTTATACCCTGGCTTTCCTCCAGGAGCTCAGGGTGCTGGACACAGCATTTCCTCCTCCAGTTCTCCCCTGCAACAACAACCCTGTGAGGTGGGTCAGACTAAGAGAAGGTCAAAGGGAGTTTCAGTGGTTAAGGGTGGACTCGAACCTGGATCTCCCCACTCCTAGGCCAGCACCTTCCCCTAATTCTCCTAACATTCTTCTAAGCATTCTTCTTTCCCCTAGGGAGAAAGGGATAAGATTTTGCTTAATTTGTTGGAATTAAGCTATAGGACAGGAGTTCCATTTTGGGGGGTGCTTGGAATGTCACACCACGGGCCACAACCCCCAAAAGGAGGCAAAACCCAATAAAAAGAGCATCTGATTTGATTAAATCCACACTTAAATTAAAGACAGCTCATCTGATTTCTCCCCATGCAGTTTGCCCTTTCTGCCCCATTGAAAATTCTACTCAGGGAACATCTGGCAAGGTTCTGGGGTCTTTGAGGCACTGCACCCTAGCAAGCTGGTGAATGCCGTTGGAAAAGCTTGCTCAAGTTGGTTTCCAGATAGAAGAGGCAAATGACTGCTGAGATAGAACAACACAATGCTGGGAAAGGTGGAAGGAAAGAGAAGAAGAGGATGACCAGCAGGAAAGTGGAGGGACTCCGTTACGGTGGCGATGGGGGCACCACTGGAAGACCTGAAGGACCAGACTGTGGACAGATCATCATGGAGAAAGTCTATCTATATGATTGCTACAGGTCAACACTGGCTTGATGGCACATCAGTCAGTCTATGCAAAGACCCAGCTCTCTGGAGAAGGCTCTGATGCTGGGAAAGGTAGAAGGGAAGAGAAGAAGAGGACGACCAGCAGCAAGATGGATGGGCTCAGTTACAGGGGCGATGGGGGCACTGATGGAAGAGCTGAAGGACCAGGTTGGGGACAGATCATCATGGAGAAAATCTAGCTGGGTAGTCACTAAGAGTTGACATTGACTTGATGGCACGTAATCAGTCAATCAGTGTGAAGACGGAGCTCCTTTGAGAAGTTCGTCATGCTGGGAAAGGTGGAAGGGAAGAGAAGAAGAGGACGACCAGCAGCGAGGCGGATGGACTCAATCACAACGTGATGGGTTTACTGTTGGGAGACTTGGCCAGGTTGAGGATTGGAGAAGGTCTTTGTCAGCCCTATAAGGGAGACCAGACTAAGAAAAATGCTATGCTATGCAGACCTGCTATGCTACTTTTATTAGAACAGCTACAGAAATAGCATCTTGCAACGTACTTCCTTTCTTCCCTCTTTTATAAACTTTGTTTATCTGATTATTGCCTTGGTAGCCGATCTTCCCTCTGTCCTTCTGTCATCCTCTTTATTCACTACTGTCTACCTAGGTGGTCGCTAAGAGTCAACAGTGACTTGATGGCATATACTCAATCAACCAAGAAAACATAAGGGGCATCATGGTGCACCTGCTAAGAAAATTTAGCCCAGGTAAGTGGCAACACCTGATCCAACTTAACTGATCTCATTAAAAAAAACAAAAACCCTAAATAGTAGTACTGGGATGGGAGACCACCAGGAAATCACAGGGTTGTAGGCATGATTGGGAAATCAAAAGAACATCTGGGAGAAGGCAATGGCAACCCGATTCCACGCTACTGCCAAACAACCCAGCATGATCTCGTATATTACCTAGTCATTTTTTAAAATTGATCATGGAGGTAATTTTCTTTCTTACTCAACCCTTTTGGCGAAGCTCAGCAAAAAGTGTGAGAACACGAGCAGAACATTAGCTTCATGCGCTGAAGCTAAAACAGTTATTTGCATCTGAGACCTCTTTCTCGACAAGGCCACGAAAAGCCCTTTCACACTCGCAGAATTTTTCCTGCTTCTAATTCCTCCCCCTCCAGTAGATTTTTTCCCCCAGCATCTTTTCTATTTTTGTGCAAATTACCGTTTTAGTGCACCATATTTCAGGTCAGTCCCAAGTAAACATTTTAAGAGGCTTGGAAATGCTAGTATTATTTCACAGAGGAAAGGAAAACCATAAAGGGGGCACATAATTCTTCTCCTCCGCCCAGAGATCTGCGTCCATCCCTTTGACTGGTGGGAGCCTTTTCCCGAGACCCATTCTCCCCTGCCCCATTCGAGGACCAAGGGCTCCACTTTTTGCACCCGCTCCTGACTGCATCTCTGGAGAGGTGATAAAAGTGTCACGTCAGGATACAAACGCGAATTTTAACGGGGGGGTCCATTACTCAGAGTCCACATTAGTGCGATTCCAGAACACACTGCCAGAAATCGGTATCGTCTGTGAAAGTGGCCGGAAAGGAAGCTGCAAGACATTGGGCAGAAACGAGAGACGCTTTGCTTTCTGCCTTGCCGGTAACACAAGGAGGGATAAAGCGAAAGACGGGAGACTGAGAGACGAACACACACTTCATCCAAGACGAAGATGGTTTCGGACGCAGAGACTGCAGGAAGGCAGCGGTGCTAGTCCGTGTGAGGCAAGAATCGGACGGAGCTTGCTACCACCTTGCCAGACTAATGATTTTTATTAAAAGGCATAAGCTTCCATAAACTTATTCCTCACACATTATAATTGTTAATGGATAAGGTACTTGCAATCTGCCTCGTGGGTAACCTGCGTCTTCATAACCATCCTGACTCCCCCACTTCCCTGCCCTCCATCCTCATCGCAATTTAAATCCTACATCAGTGTAGGACAGTGTTTCTCAGCCTTATGAACTTTAAGATGGGTGGACTTCAACTCCCAGAATTCCCCAGCCAGCATGCTGGCTGGGGAATTCTGGGAGTTCAAGCCCACACATACTGGCTAGGGAATTCTGGGAGCTGAAGTCCACACATGCTGGCTGGAGAATTCTGGGAATTGAAGTCCATGCATGCTGGCTGGGGGGTTCTGGGCGGAAGTTCACACATGCTAGCTAGAGAATTCTGGGAATTAATGTCCATGCATGCTGGCTGGGGAATTCTGGGAGATGAAGTTCACGCATGCTGGCTGGGGAATTCTGGGAGTTCAAGCCCACACACGCTGGCTGGGGAATTCTGGGAGATGAAGTTCACGCATGCTGGCTGGGGAATTATGGGAATTGATGCTCACGCATGCTGGCTGAGGAATTATGGGAATTGATGTCCGTGCATGCCGGCTGGGGAATTCTAATTCTGCCCCCGGCTCCCTGCCTGCCTCACTCACCTCTGCACCCTGGGTGTGTGATTTTCTGTGTCGGGGTGTGCTGACGCGTCCCCCTCTTTCCACGCCAGGGCTGCGGGTTCCCTGCCCGGCAGGCATCGGCCGGCAGCCCCACCCAAGCGCGGAGCCTCTCTTGCCCCAACGCCGAGGCTGCTACACCAGACGCGGCTGCTGCTTCAGAAGGCAGCTTGTGCATAATTGCAGCGCGACTGAACGACGGGCCTTGTGCTCTTTTTCCTTCTTGCTGGGGAGGGGGGGGTGAGCTGTTAATATCTGTGTCTGGCAGCAGCCATGGCTTCTCAGCATTTCTTTTTTTTATTGCTTCATATCTTTGCAAGGGGGGAAAACAGCATAGCTGGAACATCAATGCCACGTTGTTTTTAAGCGTGGCACACGTTTTTGTTCCTTTTAATTTCATCTTTTCTTTCTTTAGAAATATATGTATTGCTCCTTTTTCTCTTTCTTTTAATTCAATTGACAAGAGCAGAAATAAATAAATGAATGGTGGTGGGCCTTTACAGGAAATTTCCTGGTGGTGTGCCATCCAGGGAAATTGCATGTACTACAGCCTAGAGGCCTCTTCCACATCAGTGCTGGCAGAGACATCCGAGAACTCAGCTTTCTCCAGATCTTTATGTATTTATTCAGATTTGTTTTAGCCATCCCACTCCAATGGACTCTGTGCCAGATGTTGACTTCCAGCGAGCAAAGATGATAGTAATTCCAGCGCAGGGGATCTGGAGCAGAACCAAGTGGGAAGAGCAACAACAGGCATTCACCTGAAATGCAAACCATGACTTGGAAAAGGAATGGCTGAAGGCTGGCCCAGTTGAATGCCAAAGAACCCCAGTGTGGAGGATATCACAGAGGTCGCCTAGTCCAACCCACAGCTCAGTGCGGGGTCCGCCTCAGCATCTCGGTCAGATGACCATTTGGACTCTAGGGAAGACCTCCAGCAGACCATTCAGGTCCTGAAGTTATGGTAGAACCCAGACTCTGACAAGGCTTCCACCCACCACATCTCTAAACCCCATGTCTCCTGCAGTTCCCCAGCTTCCCTTTGAGGAAGAAAGCGGTCCAAAATTTGAGCAAGGGAATGGGATTTGGAATAGATGGAATAGATACAAAAGCTCCTACATTTTAGTCCATGTCTAATGACCGGTGGGGCAGGAACTGGAAACCAAGCCATGGAAGAGAAGATAGAGGGGAGATAGGACAACAGTGTTCAGACAGCTAAGTGTTGATCTATACAGGTAGTCCTCGACTTACAACCATTCATTTAATGACTATTCAAAGTTATGATGGCACTGAAAAAAGTGACTTATGACTGGTTCTTGCATTTATGACTGTTGCAGCATCCCTATGGTCACGTGATCAAAATTTGGGCGCTTGGCAACCGGCATGTATTTATGCCAGGTGCAGTGTCCCAGGGCCACGTGATTGCCATTTGCGACCTTCCCAGGGGGCTTTCAAGAAGTCAATGGGGGAAGCTGGATTCGCTTAACAACTGCAGCAAAAAAATCGTAAAATCAGGCATGACTCACTTAATGAACACATCACTTAGCGATGGAAGTTCCAGTCCTAATTGTGGTCGTAAGTTGAGGACTATCTTGTAGATGAAAGCAGAATCGATCTCTGTTGCCCTGGAGGACACAACCCAGAAGGAGTGTATTAAATTACTTGGAAGTAGATTTGGATTGGATATCAGGAAGAATGTCCTGATGCTAAGAGCAGGAGACTGGCGAAATAGGTTGTGCAGCCCTGAGAAATGCATTCTGAACCAGTCTTAAAACCTTAAGATTCTAGTCCTCAAGAGACTTGGGGGCAGAGAGACCCGGCCTCCCCTGTAGGGTTTGTTCCGACCTCTGTTTGAAGAACCTCCAATGACAGGCAACTTAGCCCTTCACGAGGCTGCCTTGAAAGAGAGGCTGAAGGGCCATCGGTCCAAAACGCTTCAGCAGGCCCTTCACAAGCAGCGGGCTGGACTAGAGGACCTCTGAGAACGCCTCCAGGGATACGATTCCAACTTTGCCTGCCTGCCATCCCAGGTGCTTGAGCGTGGCAAAAGAAAAAAGGAAGGAAGAAGCTAGGCCCGCACTGTATTTGATTCAATTCAATTTATACCGAATTAAAATAAAATCAATTAAACCCAGCATGATTACTCCCTAAGTATTTAATAATTTCCTCCTGCTGTCACATTAAAAATTACAATTTGATGGCACTTTGAGGGGAGTTCCAGGGGCCGTGCGCACTGCCGGGGCATCGGGCGATGCCTTCAAGAGGAAGAGCCAGCGTGCAAAGCGTGTTCTTCCTCCGGCTCCATCCCCGGATTATTGCCAGGTGAAGATGGAGCAGAATTGCTTCTCAGTGTGGTGAGGGTTGCTAATCAGCTAATCAAAAGGTGGAAAATTAGCTTTCTCCCCCCCCCCCTTGCTTTCTTCCCCGTCTCTCTCGCACGGTCCTGCCTCTCTTTGCTAGCCTCAGTGCTCTACATGGGGGAGATTTTTCGTAAAACTCGGTGGCTTTGGAGGTTTCGCACCCTCCTCCTCAAATCTTGGAAGAGCTGCCTTGGGGTACCTTCCCCAAGATGCCCCCATTCACAATGCGGGTGATCCCCGGCAGGAGGGTCTACATGGAAGTGCGATCGAAGCCCGTCAGAAACAGGCAGAGCTTCGGTCGCACTGTCGCAGCCGCCATCTTGACTGTTTTGACCACATCCTGCAGACACCCCCAACCCCATAGCTAATTGGTGAATGGGAGCTGTTTGGGCCGGTATGGATCTTCAATGCCAGTGTTTCTCAACCTTGGCAACTCTAAGAGGGGCGGACTTCAACTCCCAGAATTCCCCAGCCAGCCTGGGGAATTCTGGGAGTTGAAGTCCGCCCCTCTGAAAGTTGCCAAGGTTGAGAAACACTGTTCTATGCTATTCTTAGGACCCATTACAACCAATGGCCCCATTTGAGACAGAGCCTAGTTTAACTTACTTCCAGCCTTCTGCTCACAATTCCCCATTATCTGCTTCTCCTAATTTCTCCCTCGGACCCTCCACAACCCAGGCCCCAAAGGTCCATTCATTCCTGGGAGCAGGTCCTTCTGTTCTGGCCGGGTGATGATCTCCAGGCACTGGACCTTTGGGGCCTGGGTCCTACAACTCTGGAGTCAGCTCCACCCTTCCCTTCATCTCTGGGCAAGTCTGATGGCCTTCCAAAGGGGGGTACAGATCTCTCTTTGGCTAGGAATAGGTTGCTTCTCTTAAGGTTCTAGTCCTCAAGACACTCAGGGGCAGGGAGAGTCAGCCTCTCCCGAGTTAGTGTAGGGTCTGGCTGTCTCAAACCCACCCCCAACAGTTTGTAGGTTAATACTTGGTTTAGTTTCATTATGGATGCGTACGTGCTTGGCGATATCACCGGGCGCTCTTTTAAACATGCACGGTTGTGAGGTTCGGTTTGTTTAAGGTTACTATTTCTTGGGTTAGCTGTTAAGTTGTCAACTCATCTTATTGGGTTGAATTTAATTGTTTTTGTATTTTTCTGATCGGTACCAAACTATGGCAAAATAATAATAATAATAATAATAATAATAATAATAATAATAATAATAATAGAATTCAAACAGACCAGCACCTGCCACACAATGCTCCAGACTGAACCATTGTTGATAAGAAAGTCAAAAAAGTTTGGAGAGTAGACATTGCAGTATCTGGAGACAGCAGAAGAGAAGAGAAAGAACTGGAGAAAATCCCAAGATACAAAGACCTGCAAATAGAAGTAGGACGACTGTGGCAAAAGAAAGCAAAGATAGTACCAAAGATAGTAATAGGTGCCTTGGGTGCAGTCCCCAAACATCTGGAGCGCCCCTTGAAGACCGTCGGCATTGACAAAACCACCATCCGCCCATTGCAAAAGGCAGCTTTACTCGGAACTGCTTCCATCCTGCGACGATGCCTTTAACCCCATCAAACAGCAACATCTGCCTATCCTAGGTCCTTGGGAAGGACTCGAGAGGTGGACAAAAATGCCAAATCCAGTCTAAACATCTGGCGGACTCTGCGACCAACCATAATAATAATACAACTGGAACACAAGAAAGCAGCAAAATTTCAAGAGCTAATGTCCTTGTCTCCAGCCTGGCACCCTTCAGCTAGGCTGGGCACCAACCCCTCCTAAACTTCACCACCATCTTGGTTAAGGGCCATCCTGGCTGGGAATTCTGGAGTTGCAGTCCAACATATTTGGACGGTGCCCCATTGAGGAGGGTGGACCGAGGAGCAGCCAGTCCAACACAGGTGCCTTAGACTGCTGGTCTGGCGCTGTAGTGAAGGTGCTGGACTAGAAATCAGGAGACTCTGAGTTCTAGTCCTGCCTAAGGCATGGAGGCCAGCTGGGTGACTTTGGTACCCAACCCACCTCAAAGGGTTGTTGTTATGGGGAAGATAGGAGGAGGGGGCATTATGTACACCTTGAATTGCATAAAAGAAAAGGAGGATGGATATCTAATCTGATTTTCTCTGAACTGCTAACATTGCTCCCTAAATTCTGTATCTATGAAATGGAAGGGAACAAACTGCCAAGATGTGGCTGAGGGTTTAGCTCGAACGCAGAGCCAACAATGCTCTCTTACGATGAGAAAGGGAAAAAGGATGAACTTGCCCCTGATGCCAAGGCCCTGCCTTGAACAAAAATGAAAAGAAACTCCAGTTACACCTCCAGGGTGCTGGAAATATTTTAATAAGCACCACCATTTCTGTAGTCAAGATTTTGTTTGATTTTTTTGCAGCTCATCAGAGCTGGGAAATGCTTCAAGAATGGCCTCTCTGCAAACAATTGACACCGTATCTAACTTGGAGAGGTTGAGCCGGTCACACAGCCCCCCTGGTTATTTTGCAGCGAAAGAGCCAGCTGCATTTTAAAACTCTTTTTCCTTTTCTGACCTCGCGAGCCTATCGAGCGGAAATTTCTTTTATTTTCATCTGCCAAGGCCACGCCAGCCAGCCAACTCCGAGGGGCGTACCGCTCCCCAAATCCATAATTTGGGATTAAGACAGGCACATAAGTAATCAAATTCTAAAATTAAAACCATACAGGAGAAGCAAGCGTAGCAAAAGCGAGAATCAACATTTGGAGTACAATAAAACGAATTCATTGTCTGGAGGGGTAGTGATAAAGAGCCTGTCCCTGAAGTCTACACCAACTTTCTGCAAAAGAGGAATCTGGAATCTCGCTATTCCGACGGATGAACTCCGATTGTTCTGGTGCATTCCTATAGCGCCCGCTAAGTTTATTGCCTCCTCTACTGGAACCCTCCCAATGGACTAAAAGCGGGGTTTCTTACAACCCGAACTGCCTCTGCGATACAACCCAGTTGTAATGGCTCCCCCCCAACCCGGTTCTTTTTCGTTCTCGGCCCAGGGGCAGAAAAATGGGACGCTGATGAATTTCAAAAGCAGCGTTTCCATCGGAGGCACATCAAACAGGAGAGGAGTTCGTTGGCCTAAAGAGAGGTGGGCTGGAGAGTTGCGCTTCTACCCACACAGAGTCAGGAATACTTTCCAGGCACCCGTTCAAAGGATTTCATCAAAAGGCAGCATGTGGGTTTAAAAGAGAGAATTCAGTTTATGCTGGCAAAGAACCGCCTTTATGAGCATTGGTGGAAGGAAAGATGCCTTTAGGAAAATGACTCAGACGGCACGGCTTTTGATGGCATCATTGATGTTGAAGTCAGAAGGGACCTCGGAGATCACCTAGTCCAACTCGCCGCCCAGGGCAGGAATTTGCTCCCGAGCATCCGCAACGAATGGCCATTCTGCCTTTTCAGTGCCTCTGAGAAGGAAGAAGGACCTACAGCCATCCGGACTAACGGAAGGGCAAAATTGCTTCTCTCCACCGGCCGTTATTGATGAGATGAATGTCTCTGCCTTGGGCTCCTGAATGAAAGCAGGATCCTGTCAAATCAATAAAATCAAAAGGATGGAGATGACTCGCCCAGAGCCAACAGCGCACGCGGTTTCATTGCTTGTACAACCGTCCTGGAATTATCCACGCAATCCCCCAGATAGGAAAGCCATAATAAGTTTCAGAAGAGGCTTAAGAAATGCTGGTTATATTGGCTGATTTACAGCTGAAGATTTTCTGTCATTCGTAACACAGTGTTTTTCAAACTGGGCAACTTTAAGATGTGTGGACTTCAACTCCCAGAATTCCCCAGCCAGCAAAGCTGGCTGAGGAATTCTGGGAGTTGAAGTCCACACATCTTAAAGTTGCCCAGTTTGAAAAACACTGGGTAGGTGATCCTGGCTTAGCTACAAGTGGGCCTGGGCGAAGCTCCAGCGAAGTGCAAGAACGGGCACAGCTTTAGCAAACTGGGAAATGCCAAATGATAATACTTATTTTGGAAAAAAAAATCAGGAGGTGTCTGGTAGCCCCTTTTCCGATGAACAATTTGTATTCAAAGGCGTCCGCTTTCGTCAGGGACAGCTCCCTTCATCCAATGCTCTCTTTATTAAAAAGCTTCCACCTTGGAATAAAATTTTAGTCGGAAAAGGACGTCTTCCGATTGCCAGCTGCCCTCCGGCAGCGTCTCCCAGAAGAAGCACCCCGTTGAGGAAACTCTGCTCCGTTTCGAAACAAACTAGAGCCGGACCAAACGGAAAAGTCGTAACTGCAGAATCACGGAATCGTAGTGTTGGAAGGAATCCCAAGGGTCATCTAGTCCAACCCCCTGCTGTATGCAAGAAAACCAGTTCGACCATCCAGGAGAGGTGGTTGTCCAATCTCTTCTTCAAAGCCTCCAGAGATGGAGAACCCACAACAGGTAGACCATTCCATTTTGGGGCAGATTATTCCATCAAGAAAGTTTTCTTTATGTTTAAATGAAATCTAAGAAGCTTCTCTTTGCGCACCTAAACATGTCTATCCTGTCTCCTTTAGGTCTGCTCTCCAGACTGAACATCTGAGGTTCCTTCAGCCTGTTCTCCCAACATCCTTCTGGAAATGTGGTGCCCAGAATTGTCCATGATATTCCAGCGCCAAGTAGAGAGGAATAATGACTTCATACATCTTCCATGCAGCGCTTGTTCTAAGGCAGTCCAGAACGGCATTCGCTTTTTTAGCAGCTGCCTCACACGGCTGGCTCATGTTCAGTTTGCGATTGATGACCACACCCACGCCCTTCCTCAATATAGTGTTTCCAAGCCATGGATCCCCCCAGCTTACATCTGTGTTTATATAGACTTATCACACAAGTCTCTTATTCCATACATCCAATGAACCGAATGGGGTATAAGAAAGCCAAGGTGCTAATAACATTAGTTTGTTTATAAGGTGCAAGAAGATTGGCCTTAAAAAAAAATTATTTTGCTGCAAAGGGCAGAATGGATTGCAATTCCATTCTGAAGCTATCACAGCACAACAAGGGGCCTTTTGGGTGGGCAATCAGCAACTAGTTGCATGACACAGCTGAGCCAAGGACTCACTGGCTGTGGACATACAACATGCTTCACCAGATCACCTAAAGACCTAGCAGAGACTCACATACGTGTTAAACTTGATTAGTGCATTCATCTTGATTTGTGTGTGTGTGTGTTTGCCCACAGACGATGCAAATCCACCCCACTTACTTATTTCACAGCTCAAACTCAGAACCTGGTTTAATTTAGAAACACAATTAAGCGCATAGTGCGAATGCAACCAACATTTTTCAAAATTTCTTAATCCCAGCAGTTAGGAAAACCTTTAATATCATCCAGAGCTGGGAACAACCCCCTACTTGGCTGTTTTGGGGTCTCGAAGCAGTCTGGGAAATATATTACAGGCTGAGGCTTTGTTTTCCTCCGCGCAATTTAACCATTCGTCTTCTTCTTCTTCTTTTTTTTAATTAAAAGAACTTTTAGTGTCTACTAGTCTCTCCATGCTGGGGACTCTCCGATTCCAGAAATTCATCTGCAGGGAGAACTCTACAAGCCAGATATAAACTCTCCTTGGTGAATTACTTTCTGAGCCTTGAAAATCTGTAGCAGAGATGTAGCCTTCCCATAAATTCATTGTGACAGATTTTAAAAAAAATAAATCTTGGGGGGAAGCCAAGCAGATTGCGGGAAAAGGGAGTGGGGAAATCAGAGAGGGAACTAAAGCTCACGCAGCCAGGATTCAGCTGATCAGCCACAGGTTCCTGTTCATCCGTCCATCTGTCCACCCACTAACGGTCTTTAGAGCAGTGTTTCTCAAGCTTGGGAACTTTAAGCTGTGTGGACTTCAACTCCCAGAATTCCCCAGCCAGCGCTGCTGGCTGGGGAATTCTGGGAGTTGAAGTCCACACAGCTTAAAGTTCCCAAGCTTGAGAAACACTGCCATATAGAAATATCAAGGGAGAAAGGGAGCAATTTCAGAACCAAACAGCCAAGAAAGATGGGGGGGGGGTCCCCAAATAAGTTGATGTGTGATGAATTAATTCACTGACCTTTTTCCTATATCCTCCACCAGTTTCTACACACCTATGCCCTCCACCCCATCCCAGCCTATTTCATATTGACATGAATGGGACGGATCTCTCTTTTCTGCAACGCCGGGGGTGGAGTATTTCCAACAGATTGCATGTGGGCACCCCCCACCTTTTTTTCTCTCTCTTTTTTTACCGCACGGAAGTCAAGGGAAAAAGAAAAGGAGATCTCTATTTTGATGCATATCTCAGGCAAGTGATCAGATTCATGACTGCACCCTGTTCACCCAGCTCTCGTGTGCCTTCCAGGCATTCGAGGCCTCCCCAAAATGTTTCTTTTCGGGCCAATGATGCCGTTCATCTAACTTCCTTTGGTCGACCCTTCACCAAAGTCTCCCAGCCCCCTCCTCTTCTCCGTACGTGTGGGGGCACCGATGTTAGGAAAGGAAGGGGTTAAAATTGAGAATGGCCTTTTTGGGCTCGGGGCTGTCCAGATGTGTTGGACTACAACTCCCCCCCGCCTCTCCGCCCCAAGTGATGGGGACCAAGAGCAGCACATCCAGAAGGTGCTGAGCAGGAGACTCTGTGACAAGCCAGGGGTTCTGCTTGGGAGCGATGAAGACCCCGATCCCTCTGCTTGGGGGCAGCCGGCCAGTGGCCCAGCTCCTGGGATTCCAGCTGCCGCAAAGTTGACAATCGACAATCTCTTAAACCACACAAAATCCAACTCATCCTTTCCTAGGATCTCAAGAACCTCAAAGCTACCAGAGATCGGATCAAGACTCCAGCTAAGAGCAGGTCATATTCCAAGCGACCCAAGCCTACGGCTTCCTAACCCAACCGAATGAAATCAAACCCTGGATCCAAGCAAACCTTGAAGGAAGCCACCATCCACCTCCCTCAGTCGCTCCCTGAAAGTGACATTCAGGGCTCTGCAGGAGGAGGATCCCCACGGCCCCCCTCCCTGCGGCCCCCCTCCCTTCTCCGCTCGCCTTTCAGGTCCTGTGACTCCTTCCATTTTTCCTCTTTCAAACCACAGCAAGGAAATTATTTGGGGAGGGGGGCACCCGGGCGGCCACGGTCCTGCTTTCACCGCAGCAAATTAATTAGATCGCGGCACGACGCGTTCAGCAAGCCTGATACGCCGCTGCCAGGCAAACGGAGCCGCTGAGACACGCACATCCCCTTTGTGCTGGTCAGCAGAGGGAAAAAGCGAGAGCCAGGTGCGGGTGTTAGAGGGACCAGGTTTCATTTACAAAAGCAATTTGTCTGTGTTAATTTATGCAAATACTAACGAAGCAGTTGCAGTATGTTTTCCCCCGGCGTGAAGACATATAATCTTGACTGATTATGGCACAAGCCTCACATCGGGGGCTCCGCGCATCATCTTTAAAACACCCACCACCAGTTGCCTGCAGGAAGTCAGACAAAAGACGCTTCTAGATTTCTCCTCCCACCTCTCGCTGGGGCTCCGGCATATTTTCCTGGGGCTGCCGTTCGTTCGGCTGGATTCTGCTCCCCTCTTGTGAGTTTTAAGGAGGCCCTGGGTTTGACACCACCGACTCTCTTTCGGTCCTAAATAAGTGTGTGCTTTGCATGACGTGCTTTGGAATGCTCGCCAGTGTGAATGGAGCATCGCCCAGTGTCTCTTTAAAGCAGCTGCTTCTTTTTCTAGGCTCATGGGATTCAGCAGCGGCTTGAATGCGTTACAAGGAGGAGCCTGTATTTGCGTACTGCCAGCCCTGCGAGGTAGACCAGATCAGAAAACAACCTCGCAGGATGACTACAACTATGCTTTATGGAGACAGGCTATAAGAACAGCGCCTGATTGTGCTTCCCTCCCTCTGTCAACCCAAGTCACTTCTTAATTTTCGTCTCCTTTCCCGGGACTTCAGGAACGCTCCTGTCTTCTCAACATTTGCTTCAAGGCTGCCTCCCTGGCTCTCTACACATACGTTTCCGAGCACCTCTTCCAAATCGAACCCGAAGCGCTAGGCAAACCAACTTTATCAAAAGCAAAATTGAACATGTTTCAAACAATAGTAAATGCCAGCTCCGGAAGATCAAAGATGTTCCTGTACCGTAAATCGCTTTATGAACGGCTGTAGCAAAATTGCCCAAACTGTCTATGAGCGACACCATGATAGGAGTGTGAAAATAGTGCTGTGGGATTTATGGATTTTATTTTAGTTTATTTATCCAATTTTGAGGCCGCCCAGTTCCTCAACCACTTTGATAGCTGACAGATAGAAGAAGAACACACAGAGTCAAAGTGGTGAGATGGGCGGCCATAGAAATTACCTAACTAAATAAATGTGTAAAATAGATCTTCGTCAAATGGAAAATCCATACACCCAGCCATAAGGCAAGCATAATTAAAAGGAGTCCCACAATCCCCCTGTCCCAAGGCCTGGGAAAACAACCAGGTTTTTAGCAGTTTCCTGCATATCATAGAGGTGGGAGCTGTCTGGATTTTATGCCAGAGGGCAGGTATTAAAATAGGTAATATGTGCTTCCTGGGTCCCAAAAGCATGCTGGCTGGGGAATTCTGGGAGTTGAAGTCCACACCTCTTCAAATGGCCTAGGATGAGAAACACTGTTCTAATGCAAGAGTGGGAACAAATTTTTGACAAAGAGGGGGAACAACTTTGTGATAAGAGGGGGCAAAAATAATAAAGAGGAAAAATACTTCTCAGTTCCCCAAAGGTGTGATTTTCGGGGGGGGGGGGGTGCCTGCAACAGAGCCAACAAAGGAGCAGAAACAGGCAAAGTGAAAACAAAGAAGATTGAGAAATCACCATATTCAACTATCTAAGACTTGGATTTCTAGCCCATTAGAGCCAACCCTGGAATGGATCTGTTAGAAATATCTCTAGCTAAAGCATCATTGTGTCTGGAAAATCTGACTCTTTCATTTTAAAGATATGGAGAAGAATGAAGATTATTTAGAGCAGTGTTTTTCAGACTTGGCAACTTTAAGCTGTATGGACTTCAACTCCCAGAATTCCCTAGCCAGCCAGCTGGCTGGGGAATTCTGGGAGTTGAAGTCCACTCATCTTAAAGTTAAAGATCTTAAAGTCCACTTTAAGTTAAAGAAAAGTTAAAAATCTTACAGTCCAGTCCTCTTAAAGTTGTCAACTTTGAAAAAAACACTGATTTAGAGGAAAGCTTAAGGGAATCCACAACATTTTGGGGAGACGCTTATTTCTCAGGAAGTCCACTCATCTTAAAGTTAAAGATCTTAAAGTCCACTTTAAGTTAAAGAAAAGTTAAAAATCTTACAGTCCAGTCCTCTTAAAGTTGTCAACTTTGAAAAAAACACTGATTTAGAGGAAAGCTTAAGGGAATCCACAACATTTTGGGGAGACGCTTATTTCTCAGGAAACGCAATGCTTTTGCGAGCAAAAGAAAGGTGAAAAAGAAGAAAAGAGACTTTACAGAAATGAAAAATAACGGCAAAGGAGAAAAGGGGAGGGGGAAGGAATAACATTCAACAAAGGCAAAGTAAATTTTAAAAAGAACAGTTGGAAATCACGGGCAGATTCAGATTAGATGCAAGAAAAAGAATGCTAATTTTAAGGGAACACGTTCATCCCAGGCAAGTTTGAGTAACGAAACCTGGGAACTTGGCATCTCGCCAAGTTAAAATTCCAAGGATTCTTTGCTTCCACAATTAAATCAGGTTAAAATCAGGAAAGTGGTATAAAATATGTCCCACAAAGAAAGAGCTACTGCAGAACGGTCCACCTTGATGAAATAAAATAGATAAAAATATTAGATCTCGGTGACACCTAAATTTCTACCCAGTCTCTAAAGACCGTGGATACACCTCTCTAAACTAAGCCAGTGCTTCTCAACCTCGGCAACTTTCAGATGTGTGGACTTCAACTCCCAGAATTCCCCAGCCAGCCATGCTGGCTGGGGAATTCTGGGAGTTGAAGTCCACACATCTGAAAGTTGCCGAGGCTGAGAAGCACTGGGCTAAGCCTATAAATATTTCCAAGAAGCTGAACCCAACTGATGGTGGTCAGTATCAATGCATCTCCAACCTCCAGCACTAGTTTGTCCCACAGTCAAGAGATACCAGCCCTCTTAGTCTGCAGAAATGATTTTTCTCCTTTTTATCACTGTCAAAAATGCCAGTCTGCTTTAATCCAAGCAAACAACAAAAACATTATCAACGTTTGTGATGCAACGCTGGATTATAACGGGCACGTTTAAACACCTAGTGAAATAAATAGGGAATCAATCAAAAAGTTCATTTCAAGGTAACGTTCCGTAACAGAAACGCAATCCTTTGAAGAAGACAAGATTGGCTGCGGTTTGTAAGAAAAGGATGTCGCTGGAAACTAATCATACTCAAACGTCTGAGCTTCATTACCGTGCCTGGGGCAAAATGTTTAAAAATCCCGCAGTCCCCCTCTTGAATGGTATCTCATGACCCACAGCTTGAAACCTCTTGCTCTAACCACTATGCTACACGGTTGTTCTCATGCGCTACCTTCTACCCAATATCGCATATTTCATTTTAAGTTCTTGTCTACATCTGCAAGAGTTCCAGCCTGGAATGACTGTACCCATTGCTGATTCTTCCATCATATGAATCTGTTTGAGGTTGGAAGGGCTAAGCATTTGGGGTGGATTAAAATTAAAAATCAGTGGCCTATTTATCAAATGCCCACCCAATGACTCTGAGCAGGACCCGTCACATTCAATAACGCAATCTATTCAAGGCACTATTGAGGCACTACAGTAGCCCTTGGTGCCCAACAAATATCCAAGAATAAATCTTGGCTAGCCCCAGTGACATTATTATTTTTATTCATGAGGGTGTGAGAATTACACAGATTCACGTGAGGGGCCACGGCATCCCAAAAAATGTGGCTGCTTAGCTGGGACGAGGAGGACCTAGATCTTGCGAGGGTATGACCACCACATACCAAGATGATTTAGTCTGAACGCTGCTTACGTCATTTGCAACTTAAGAAAGTGGCTTCATTCTGTAACCAGGTTATATGCCTTGCTTTGAATGCAGCCACAGACCCAGGACTCCGTCACCAGCTTGTGTGAACCCAACCGTCTCTCAATCCAACTATTTCACGGGGTTTTGAGAGAATAAAACGAGAGAGATTCTCCCCGTCAAGGCCACCGGAGGAAAGAGAGACTATAAATCAGCGTTTCTCAACCTTGGCAACTTGAAGATGGGTGGACTTCAACTCCCAGAATTCCCCAGCCAGCACAGCTATTCTGGGAGTTGAAGTCCACCCAACTTCAAGTTGTCAAGGTTGAGAAACACTGCTATAAATTTAATAATAAAGGCATTGATATAACCTTTCTCTTTAACATGTGAATGTATTTTGAGCTGGTTGACATCCAAGGACATCATGGTGTATGGGATGACCTCATACGTGGGGATGACCTCATGATGCAACGGTTGACTTCACGTTGCACAGAACTACACAACGCGCGGCCTCACGACGTGACGCTATGCGGCATTTCCTCCAACCCTCCCTTTCACAGCACCCACGTCAACCGCCTGGCCTACAGCAATGCGCAGCGAAGGACGTTCCGAGCATGAATTTTATGAAACGCACAACACCGAAAGAAGTTCAGAAGCAGAGAAGTCGGTCTGATGAGGTTCCTGAGGCTCCCAATTACGAGAGCGCAGAACAGCAACTAAATCAGCCGCTGCCAAATTAGAAAAACAAGATTTGTTGACTCTAATCACGAAAGGGCAACCTTCATTTAAATTATCCACAGAGCTACACACCCAGGAAGAATTTTTCAAGCCGCGTTGCAGGCCGGATGAAGCAGCCGCGTTCACACAACAGGCTTCACGAGATCGGTTCAGATCCACACCCGAAACTTGGTTATGGCCCGCAACGGCGAACCTTTGACACGTGTGTCGAGGGTGACACGCCAGATGTTTTGGGTGACACACCAGCATTCGCCGACAACTGTTCTCCCTGTTGGCATTACCAAAGAAACTGAGTTTGTTTTACCCGCATTTCCTTTTTGTAATGATTTGACAGCGCTTTCTTTCTTTCTTTCTTTATATTTATTTATTTGTCAAATTTGTCACCGCCCATCCCGTTAAACGACTTGGGGCAGTTCACAGAGCAATTAAAATCAATTAATTAAAATGACCTCATTGCAATCGTACATAAAAAATCATTGCTAATGATACCAGTAATCAAATACCGCTCCTATCATACATAGCACCGCACAGGATTGGACTGTATTTTTTTTTTAAATAAATGAATTTGTAAATAATTGTTTCTCTTTTGTTCGGGGCGGGGGACAGGCCAGTGTAGTCAAGTTCGGCATTTTCCGAATTTTTGACACACCGAGCCCAGAAGGTTCGCCATCACGGGTTATGGCGAACCTGGCGTTGTTTGTTTGGGGATGAGTTACGGGGATGTGGAAACCCAGCCCATTTGGTTAATTTATGGCCAGTGTCTCGTGCAAATCCAGAAAACTCGGAAACCAGGTTCAGTGTGTTGTGTGAACCCCACCCCACCAGTGAGTATGCAGAGCAGTGTTTCTCAACCTTGTCAACTTGAAGACGTGTGGACTTCAACTCCCAGAATACCACAGCCAGCCGTTGGCTCAGCTTTCTGGCCCAAGGAGAGCAGCCACTAAGGAGGACCTGTTACCCCCGGCTGGGTTCAGACAATACACAAAACCCAGGTTACGAAAACAGGCTTTCTGTGCTCACATATCAAGAGATGTGCAAGCAAGTAAACTACACTTCTGAGTCTCACAAGATACCAGAGCATGAGCTGGATTCCCACCAAGAACATTTAACTGCAAGCTACCCCAATTCCCTTTAGCCTACTCCAGTATGTTGTGTGAATCCAGCCTCTGTATTCGATATACATTGCAACGTACAAGTTCCACTTAGTTATTTTCAGCAATTTCCCTAGCTGTCATGATTGATCACAGCTGATAGAACTGAAGACATGTGCTCTGTCATTTGCTTAGCATGTTGTGTGAATCATGGTTTATAGCTTAACTCAAACTTAGTTCAGACTTAGAAGTTCATCTGGGGCGTTAAAGGTTGGAACTGATGTTTAAATCAGTGTTTCTCAACCTTGACAATTTGAAGATGTGTGGACTTCAACTCCCAGAATTCCGTAGTCAGCATGCTGGGAATTGAAGTCCACACGTCTTCAAGTTGACAAGGTTGAGAAACACTGATGTAGAGAGAAAGAAGTGGATGCCAGTAAAACCCCTGCAAATCTTTGATACCGACTTTGTCTCGTGTGTCTGGAGCCAGAGAGAAGTCTGAAATACAGCAGGTGGATCCCATGAAAGTTTTCGGTTCCGGTTCTGATTCATTCTCGGTAGTAACGGACCTGTCGCCACTCTCTTTTGCAAGCCAAATCTTTGGGGTTCAGTCCTTCTGGGAGAGGCTCTGCCCGCCAGCCCCTGGAAAGTTACCCCATGAGACCCAGTTGCAGAATTACGCAATTTCCTGGGTTTGCACAAGAGATTGAGTCAACAGCTAACCACCGAGGGTCTGGACCCGGCCGACAACGATAAAAGATACTTATCTTCACACGGGTTACAAATCCAGCAGTTGGGTTTTCATCCGACCTGGTTAAGCAACCGGTGTGAGATTAGTAACGCTGGATCGGATGGGCTACCCCATCTCTCAGCATCTGGGGCTCCTTCACACTGTAATTTTCTTTTTAAAAAACTGCCACTCTTTGTATGCAGCCAGTCAAACTGGCTAGCATCCCAAGACGAATTCATTTATTAAATAAAATTTAGATAGATGCAAAAATAATCAAGCGAAAGAAAACGATGCGTGCCGTGTGCACGTGCGGGCATCTCTGGGGAGGAATCCTGCCACGTGGGTCATACCATTATGGCTCAAATGACACGCGTGACCTAACGGGTGTCATTTTGGTAGCGTCACGATGCCCATGACGTCATCACAACTTTACATGGATACCTCGCCACCTTTGCATCTTAGTTTCCTGAGCAGGGCGACTCATCTTCCGCGGGTTAGGAAAAATGAAGCGCCTCTTCGAAAACACTGTTTGTTATCTGCATCTTGAATCAATACAAGAATTTTTTTTTTAAAAAAAAGTTGCTTTTGTTTCTATTAAGAGGGATTAAAAATGATTCAGTGCTGCAGCCCTAGTTCACATATATAATTGGTCATTAACATTCAGACCTAGAACGTTCCCGCAGAGGAAAACAGCAGGTGGGTCTACAAAACAGCCTCAGCTGAAAAATAAAAAATAAATACCCCACCTAACCATGGTTAATGCTCAGCCACCTTGGCATATCATGGAAACAGAAGCGTGCTAGGACTGTCCCGTGCTCCTACCGAGCTTTCTAACCTGGATCAAGTCCCATTAGATTCAGCGTCCCATCTCTCGGGGCCGCCTCTCCAACCCGGCGTGCACCAGAACTGTTCAACTTCAGCTCCCATCATTCCCAGGCAGCATGAAGAATCCAGCTAGCTTCACTGACAATGGGCGATGGGAACTGTAGTCGAACAAGGCAGGCAGCTGGCTGGCAAAAATAGCTTAAAGAACGGGACCCACGGCTGCGTTGCTGTCTTTGCAGGGTGGACATTTACAGACATGCTCGGAATAGCTGACTAGGCGTCCTACTTATAACCCTATTCCAAAAGGCAGCGTGCGTTTGTCCGAGTGCAAAGACGCTTACCTGACTGCGTGGCGTGACTTATTAGCGAAGAGGAGCCAGCAGTGTGAGCTGGCTGCAAAAAAGGCAAAGGAAAATGCAGTTTTAGGATGCCTGAACAGGAGTATCTGATGATCCGGCGGGGGTGGGGGGTGGGGGGCTAGCAACTAAGCACTAGAAAATGAGTTTAAAAGAATTGGACACGTTTAGCTCTGATAATAGACAGCTGAAGAGAAACAGGATAACTCTTTTCAAGAGCTGAAAGGATGTAGCATAGTCTTTCTCAACCTTGGCAACTTTAAGAGGTATGAACTTCAACTCCCAGAATTCCCCAGCCGGCATGCTGGCTGGGGAATTCTGGGAGTTGAAGTCCACCCATGCTGGGCAGGGAAAGCTGGGAGTTGAAGTCCACCCATGCTGGCTAGGGAAATCTGGGACTTGAAGTCCACCCATGCTGGGTGGGGAATTATGGGAGTTGAAGTCCACATCGCTTAAAGTTGCCAAGATTGAGAAACCTTGGTTTAAATTATTACAGAAAACAATTTGTGCCTCTTTTCTCCAAAAGGTTGCCCTGAGAGCGCTCTTACTCGGGAAGAAGAGCGAACAAAAAGGGGCCGTTTATTGCCATTAAGAGACAAACAACACCATATGTTTTCCAGAAGGGGAATTCTGGGAGTCAAAGTCTTACAAGGTTGAGAAACATGTCATAGAAAATGATCAAGATTTATTCTCTCTCCTTCCAGAGTTCAGGGTGCAAAACAGTGGGTGTAAAAGACAGATTTTGATTGAATTAAGGAAAAATACAGCCTTAGTGTTGGGGCTATGGCCATTAAGGGCCAGCCACCTTCAGCAGAGGATCTGGGGGAGGACATAAGCGGGACCAGGCAGACCTTGTGGGAGACGGTGTCGCTCTCCAGATGGGGCTGTCACTCCCATCTGTTTAGGCCTACGGACGATGGGAACCGGAGTCCAAGGACATCACTAGCAGGTCACGGGTTACACAGCCCAACTTTTGCAGAATCGCGTAAGGTGTTTCCGTCTCAAGTCAGAAGCCGCCGGGACAGAAAACCGGGTTTCTACTGGCTGGTTTAATCAGAAGCAGAAGGCTAAAATCATTCCCCTTGTTGGGTGAGTCTGTGTACACGTAATGCATTGAGTGGATGGATGCCATCCTGTTTATTTACATTATTTTACACTATTTTGTGCTTTTATTCTGTCGTCTGCTTGATACTGTGAGGCACTCAGAGCTGTTTTGGAATTGGGCAGCACCTAAATTGGAATGAATAAGAGGAAGCGCTTCATAGGAGCAACAATGAAGGAAAAGGTGGTCCCAGCCCTAATGCCAGGTACCAGAATTATATTTCGTAAGGAGATGAATCCATTTTGGTCTTGTTTTATGGCTGTTCTGAAATACTGTGTGGATCAGGATTTAAGCTGACATACAGAACTCTCCTTCGATGTATTATTTTATTTATAAAAGGTCTGTGGGTTGCCCAAACAGTAGAAAACCCTCCCAGGATAGCATTTAAAAAATAGAAAATGCAAACATTTTGGTGCACTGTGATCCCAGGTCATGACCAAGAACTGGGAAGAGGACATGAATACCCTCCAAAATCCAATAAAAAATTATACAAACCCTATCACATACCTGTTCAGTGGATCAACTAAATCAGTGCTTCTCAACCTTGGCCACTTTAAGATGTGTGGACTTCAACTCCCAGAATTCCCCAGCCAGCATGGCTGGTTAGGGAATTCAGGGAGTTGAAGTCCACACATCTTAAAGTGGCCAAGGTTGAGAAACATTGAGCTAAATATTTTTAATAAAAAGCCTTTACAAATTGATTTACCAACAGGGACCCAGTTGGATGGGGTATCTGGGGTGTGTGCCATAATTGGTCAGGTTTGCGGGCACAGCATCTTGCCAATTTGGACCCCCTACGGATGCCTTATAGTCAACACATCTGTGCTGCAGACAAACTTCCCAATTCATTTCTACTCTTTTCAACCCACCAAAAGGTTGGGAAAAAAAGTTACAGAAAGAGATTTAGGACTCCCTCAGCAAAAGACTAACAGACCTGAAGGTTGAAAAAAGGCCAGATTCTCCCCAATCTTCCCCAGGGCATCCCTACAGGAAGGGCAGTTGGGCATTGGCTCAGCACGCTGCCAACTCCCCCATTCTAAGCCCTGTTTTGCCAATTGTGAAGGCCGTGATCAGGTGCCCGGGCAACTGGTTCTTTTAGATCCAAAGACAATGAACTCGCCAGCAGGCAAGGAGATCTTAAGCTTTATTGTTAACTCTAGCAAACAGATTTAAACAGGAACATAAGAATTAGCAGATAGCATTAAACAGAAATACATAAGCATAGTATAAAAACGACATACCAAGCAAGATGATAAAACTCTTCTCCTCCTGTCAGGAGCTACCCTAAGGTGATAGCAGAGAGACCCCAAGATGGTTTAGATCAGGGTTCCTCAACCTTGGCCGCTTTAAGACGGGTGGGCTTCAACTCCCAGAATTCCCCAATGAGGCTGGCTGGGGAATTCTGGGAGTTGAAGTCCACCCGTCTTAAAGTGGCCAAGGTTGAGGAACCCTGGTTTAGATAACACAGCATCTAGGCCCAGGGCCTGTGCCCACGCTCCAAGACTCCAGGGGCAATGCCAGGGCTTTTTATCAAAGTCTGGTCCTGCCATACCATGACTCTGTTTTGGAGTCGGGCTGTGGGAGTGACCTTGACCAGATGTGATACCTGCTCATCATGTGAATCAGAGCCTGTCTAGAGAAGCTAGTGCTTCGCCTAAACAACCCTCAGGGTCCCCCCCCCCTCCACTTCTAAGTAAAAGTGAAAAACAAGCCTGTGAGATGTTATGACTCAGAGTGAGCTTTCTTAATGTGTGCAGGAGAAATCAAACTATGTCGCCTAAACTCTTCGAAATAACAACAGTCTTCCACATCGCCACTACAGCCCCCTCCTTCCTGGTTGCGTGACCCAGCAGAGCAGATGCCCAACCACCTGCAGACGCAGAGGGCACAAACCCAGACATGCAACATGCGATTCTTAAGCGGAAGAAAATGCAGATGCTTCCTATGACCCGCGCTAGCCAAAAGATGGACAGGGTGCCAAACATGGCCACTACAGGCTTCTCCTGTTAGGTTTAAAGCTTCTTCCCCTTCAAAGAAGGGGAAAACAATTTGATTTATGTTTCATTGTCCAAAGCATCCAGCCTGCTTTTTTTTGTGCGCGATCGCCACAATTACTCCGAAGGAAAGCGGCGTGCATCCTTCACTGAGTGGGCTCAGGGTTACCTACTGCTTCTTGGAAGCTGGCATGGGTGCTAATTAAGAAACACCTTCCATTTTAATTGCATCTCAGCCATTATAGACCAAGGGCGTCACATGAGCACAGCGGGATGCTCCTCTAAGTAGCTGAAATCCGGCTCCCACCCCCTCCTTATTCCACTCTTATGAGATGATTTTATATACAAATGGATAATAAAGCCTGTGCCTTTTTTTTTTCCTGCAGGGCTCAGTACAAACGTGTAAGTCATGTCAATGACAATCCTGGCTGGAAAGTGCATGTTCTGTGTGTTGCAACCTGTACTTTGTGAAAGGTTGGGTCCCAGTTTCCTCCACACCTGTTCTCACTACCACCCCAGGTATTTGCAGCCACCTGGAACTGGACCAGTTTGGAAGAAGGTAGCTTTATACCACGCTGAATCTGTTCGTCTGGAAATGCTTTCACAAGTCACTGTTTTCCCCTTCTCAGAGGGAACCCCCTGCCCACAATGGAGCTTTCCTATCACTCTGCAATCCGGACGCAGGTTTATTGGGGGGGGGGCAGGTTTTTTCATTTAATATAATACCCAGCCAGAAAAGTCTCATCTAGTTGAATTTAACTGATTTCAGAAGGGGCTCAGATTTGGACCTTGTTAGTCTTTGCACGAGCCGCCCTTTCGCGGTGCCTGGAGGCTGTGAGGGTCTGGATGGGGAGCAACAGGCTTCGGCTGAACCCTGGTACGACGGAGTGGCTGTGGGTTAATGGCTCCTCTGTATCCGGGACTTTGTCGTCTTTGGTGCTGGATGGGGTGGCACTGCCCCAGACAGACCTAGTACGTAATCTGGGGGTCCTCCTAGACTCATGGCTCCTGCTGGAAGAGCAGGTGGCAGCCGTGGCAAGGAGGGCCTTTGCACAACTTCAGGTTGTGCATCAGTTGCACCCTTTCCTGGATCGGGATGCCCTTCGAACAGTCACTCACGCCCTTGTTATCTCCCAGATAGACTACTGCAATGCGCTCTATGTGGGGCTACCCTTGAAGAGTATCCGGAAGCTACAGCTGGTCCAGAATGCAGCCGTGCAGGCTATTTTGGGAGCCCTGAGAAGGGCCCATGTAACACTGTTGCTCTGTGAGCTGCATTGGGTACCAGTTTGCTTCCGGGTCCAATTCAAGGTGTTGGTTATTACCTTTAAAGCCCTACATGGCATGGGACCAGGTTACCTGAGGGACCACCTCTTCTCCATGACTTCAACCCGTCCCACCCGGTCACACAGAGAGGGCATGCTCCGGACCCCCTCAGTAAAAGAATTCGATTAGCGGGGTCCAGAGGGTGGGCCTTCTCTGCAGTGGCCCCCGCTCTTTGGAACATTCTGCCCCCGGAGGTGCGATTGGCCCCCTCACTCCTGACCTTTCGAAGGACCTTGAAGACCTGGTTCTGCCACTTGGCCTGGGGTGGGGGGAACATCTCAAGCAGGGAGATGGCTAGCCCCATAGTGGCTGGCTGTCCCCGCCCTGATTTTCCATCGTCTTGGATTTTGTTTTTGTTTCTATTACTGTTTTAATTGTATATATGGTATGTATTTTATATATATTTATAGTTTTAATGCCTTTGTAACCCGCCTAGAGTCCCCTATTGTAGGGGAGATGGGCGGGAGAGAAATCCAATAAATAAAAATCATCATCATCATCATCATCATCTCAGGGCCATATGTCAAGACAGTGTTTCTCAACCTTGGCCGCTTTAAGGTCTGTGGACTTCAACTCCCAGAATTCCCCAGCCAGCCATGCTGGCTGGGGAATTCTGGGAATTGAAGTCCACAGACCTTAAAGCGGCCAAGGTTGAGAAACACTGAATCAGGAAGTCAAAAAGTACTTCTTTATGGCTGCCAGGAAAACTCCATGGATTTGTCCATGAGAGGACGAGGAGTTGAGCTTGACTCAAGGGAAACTTTACATTACTCAGAGTGAGATCATGGAGGGTTGGGCAGGTGGGTGGGAGAATGTGGCTGAAGACTCAAGAAGGGCTGATAATAGACTTTTAGCTACTAATTTTTGTGTCCATGTCATCACCAGGACTTGAGAGAGTCTTTGGTTCCCAGCAGGTGATGATGATCCAGCCAACTCTGACTGGTCTCAAAAAGCTAAGCAGGGACAGAGCTGAGTGGCACTCGGATGGGAGATCTTAGAAAAAGGAAATGGCAACCACTTCTGTATTATTGCCAAGAAAACTGTATCGGATGAATATGAGTCATCCGTTACTCAACTTCTTTTTAACCTGTCTCAATATCCTTTTCACAAAATATGTTTGTCTGCATTTTGCCCTGAAAAACAACACATACCCGAAGATAAAAGGGAAGGCCCAGAATCACAGTAGAAATGCTGTCAGAAGAACCAAGGGGGTGTTTCAGCTCTTTGTCTCCTTCATGTAAACCAGCAGGAAATGAAACCACTTTAAAAAAAAACTTTTTCCAGATTTAAGCTCCTTCCTTGGCTTCGGGATCGATCTGGACCAAGCTGATCCTGGTCCTGGACTGGTGGCTTCCTTGTTACTTTACCCCACAAAAAAGTGGGAGGAAGAGGAGGAAGGACCCCTCCCCTTTTTCCTGTCCCTTAAGGCTAGAAGGGGGAAAGGGCAGAACCCTTGTCAATTTCACTGGTTCAGAAACAAAGACCATTGATCCTCACACTGCTCTGTCAATGAACTTGCCCCCCAAAAGGCAATGGGAGGTAATGACTGGAGGGGAGGAGTTGTTCAGTAGCCGGCTGGGGTCAGCATACCATATGGCATCTATTTCCTGACTTGGCCTACCTCAAAAGGTTGAAGTGAGGCTGGCAAGCTGCATAGCACGGCATGAGCTTGTGATGGAAAGTCCTACTTTTGACACCCGGTCCTAAGGTTGTATTAGATGCTGGCTGGACAATCCTGTGCAGACTTCCCCTCCAGAAATGGAAGGAGGGGGGGTTGGGCTGGGTTGAGCTGGAAGAGATGGATCTGTAGAGGGCAGAGGGAATGGCCTTGAGAGACAGGAGGAAGAGTCGCAACCAAGACAATGGTCAGATAAAAGAGGACTGAGTCCAGGGCAGAACTGTAACCTGAGAAGGAGTCTCAGACAAGCCCCTCCCTAGTTCTCAAGAAGATAAAGGGAGGGAGGGGGAAACACATTCAGACTTGCAAGATGCTGCTACTCTAGCTGTTACAATAAAAGTCGTCCTGACCTATATAGCACTGGATTCCTAGTCTGATCCACCTTGAAGGGCCAACAGGATCTGCCCAATGCATGATTGCTGTGGTTATGTCACTTTTTAAAAAAGGCTTCCTCCATCCAGTATCCTCCAGAACACCTGGACTGCATCTCTCAGAACTTCCCAGTCCTTGGGCCTGACTTTTCCCCCACCCTCCGAAAGGCATCTGTCAACCAAGAGGGATCTTCTGCATTGCTAAGAAATCGCCCCTCCTCCTAAGATGCCCTGCTTGATCCATGCAAGCGAGAGTAAAGATCCCTAAAAACAGGGAAGTTTAAAACAAGCCAGCTTTTGTTTCAGGGTCCACCTTGGAAGCCTTCTCCAAAGACGCATCTCCCCCACCACCTCGGTCTCCCTTGGCCACGGTTAGGAGAGGAGCTTAAACAGCCGTCCTCCCAGCCCAGAGACAGCTTGCTAAACCAGGTGACTGTTTAATCTGCTCACGCAAAATTAAGAAGCAACAATGTCAGAGCGGCTGGTGGATGGAATGAGAGGATTTACTGCACACCAGAAACGTAAAGGTACATGGCAAGACAAAGGGGTTCCTGAAAAGAGCAGAGGAACTAGAACAGAGTGCAAGAAGAATGGGGGAAGGAAGCAGAAACCAGAAGTCGGTCTTCGTTCACATTGCTAAATCTTTCCAGCACAAATGTTTTACCACCACCTCTTCCCCTCCCTTCCGCACCCCCATCGCATCCCGATTTAAATCCTCTGTCAGTCTAGCCACTCTATGCATCTGATGAATGAACTGAAGCTTGCAAACGTTGATGCCTTGCAAAAATGTGGTAGTTGGACAAGGGGCAACCAGACTCCTGATTTTTGGCTATCCTTCTCTAAGCGGGTTTGGGAATTGAAGTATCAAGTCCACGCTGGCCTTCGGATCTCCACTGTCAATGCAAACTCAGACCCACCCCGGCCAGCAGCAGAGCTAGCCTTCCGGAAGGCATTGTCTGCATGGGCTAAGAATTAGAGGAACTTCAACTCCCTGCAGTGCAACATTACAGTGCAGTGGGCTCTCCCCCATCAGCGCAAAATGCAAATGGAAGGAAAGTGTGGCTGAGTCATGAGAATGGGGAGCCCAAAGACGAACCTCCCTTGTTTGTCTTTCCCGATGTCTAGCATTTGGGAGATAGAATGCCTCTGAACTTGGAAGCTCTGCTTTCCAGGCAGCACTACCATGCCAGCCCAGCTGTCAAACTTCTTATCTTCCTTCTGCCTCGGGGGAGGGGGGGCTACTCAGAGAGATCTTCAAGTGCAGGATTGGACCTTAAACAGGTTCTTCAAATCCATCAGCTAGACCTCCAGGATCCACCCAGACTCTCGCGAAGTCTCCCCATTCACTAGGTTAGGCCTGTGCTTCTCAACCTTGGCAACTTGCAGATGGGTGGGAGCTGAAGTCTGCCCATCTGAAAGTTGCCGAGGTTGAGAAACACTGGGTTAGTCTTTCCAAGCCCAGTGCTCTCTAGATGTGTTTGGACTACAACTCCCAGCATCCCTAGAGGCTGGGAGGTGCAGTTCTAGCACCTCAGGGTGCAACAGAGCTGCACTATTGTCAATGGTGGTGGGAAGGGCTGCTGCTTCTAGACAGATCTCTTGTTGACCTCTTCCTGCCCTCCACGATCTGACGTATTCTGGGGGCGCAATCACCAGCTGCCTTTACAGAACCCGTAGAAGCCCCTCACCGAATGAACCCCATTCTGGGTTTGCACAATACACCAAACCACACTTCACCAAAGGAGCTGGGCTTGCAGACCAGACCCAGGGGGCTCATTTACACAGGAGGAACATATGGAGGAACGTATGCCAAGAGCAAACAGTCTACCATTTACTAAGTCTGGGCGAGAAAACTAGTTGTGTTGCAGTCCATACACAATTCAATGAGCGACAGACTCAGGACAGCTGGTTACCCTGTGGGATGGTAGAGAGGACCATCAGTGAGAAGAGGATGGGAAGGCATCAGTGGATTTGCTGGGTCCCCTACTTCCCAAACCCACTGGGGAAAGCAGTCAGTAAGTGTGATTCTGCTTTCTGCTGACCAAGGGGAATGTTGACCTTGTGCAGTGTTCCTCAACCCTGGCAGTGTGAAGATGTGTGGACTTCAATTCCCAGAATTCCCCAGCCAGCAAGGCTGGCTGAGGAATTCTGGGAGATGAAGTCCATCCTTCTTAAAGTGGCCAAGGTTGAGAAACACTGGCTTAGACACTAGGAAGAACTTCTTGCCAGTAAGAACCGTCCATCAGTTCAAGGTTGAGAAACACTGACCTTGTGAAAGACTACATTCATTCTTCCACAAGGTCAATATTCCCCTGACTAAGCCCCAAAGATCTTCACAAGAGAAGTGTCCAGCCATGGAGTTGTAGAACCCAGGGGCCAAGTGTCCCAGAACTCAGCCACCATGTGTGGCCTCCCTCTCATGGTTGCCGCGATGCAAACAAGGAGATCATGTCTGAAGCATACAGAGCTTCTGAGAGGCCCCTGTAGCTTTCCAGGCATCACTGTCACACCTTATGACTCTGCAGGAGGCCCATCCAAGCCCAGCAGATCACCAATCTCTGAAAGTTCCCTTCCATGCACACTGGGCTGTCCACAAAGGAAGTCTTCTGCTGAAAGGGCAAGGAAAACATGGTTTTCGAGCCAGAAATCGTGACATCCAGCCTGTCTCAATATGGAGGCTCTGTTGGGAGGATAAACCCTCAGCAAATGATCAGTGGGGCATCTTCACACTGCAGCAACAGGACAGATGGATGAGCCAAGTTTGGTTGCAACCCTAACCAAACTTCTGAAATTTGTGGGTTGCAGGAACAGGCAGGGGATCCTACACTAAGATATCTGCCAACCTGAAGTTTTCCTTTGCTCCAGAAGGATGCAACCTTATGCATGTTTAGGTAAAGATCCCTTAGGGTGATCCCAACTCCTGATGACTGCATCTTTGGCAGCATTACAGATGTGGTTTGCCCAGAGTTCCTTCTGGACATCTTTTAGTCTAGCCCGAAATCCTAAGATTTCCAGATGACCTCCCCATCTGAAATGGTCTGTGAGAATAACCTTGGGAGACAGGAGGAAGAGATGCAGCTTAGGCAACTGTTATGTAAAAGATATCTCAGCCCACAGAAAGAAAGGAGACGTGGGAAGTGTTTCAGAAGGGACCTTCCCTGGTTTTCCGGAGAGTACAAGAAGAGGAGGGGAGAAAGACTTTCAGTCTTGCAAGATTCGGTTACTGTAAGCTTACAAGAAAGGCAGTGTTTGTACTCACGGCTGGTGCTTCTGGTCTGGACTACCTTGAAGGGCTGACACTATCCAACTACTACCCACGGCTGAACCCTGTTAAGCCCCAGAGATCCTCCATGCTTGGATAATTCTAATACCACTGAGATTTATTCCCAACACAAGGAGCTTAGGGTTGTATCTTTCTGTTTAGTCCTCAAAAAAACTTGCCAACGCACCGAGTCACAGGATGAGCTATGCAAATCTTCAAGATCATTCTATTACGCATATTTTTACAGTTGTGCCGAGTGTGTGCAGTGTTGTGGCTAGCCACCTGCCTGTGGCTTGCTTATGGAGTTTCGTTTCCAGATGCTAATGTCCGCTTCTGTCCACTCAGCTGGCTGGGTGAACTGTGTGTTTTCCTGCTTGCTACATGACTCACTGCATTTTTTTATTCGGCTGCTCCAGAACTGCATTTGAGAGGGGAAGAGGGAAAGGGAAGGGAAGGGACAAAGGGATCCTTCTAACAGCCATGAAAGTCCAAGTAAACCTTAGTCGGTCCAAGGGAAGCCACTCAAGAACATGACCTGGTCTCAATTGCATCACTGCGTGTGACCTAGCAGGACACGTTGGGGTTGAAACCCACAAAGGAAACAGCACAACACGTTCTGCCAAGTCTGAGTTACTGAGAGTCTAGGGCAGTGTTTCTCGACCTTGGCCACTTTAAGACGGGTGGACTTCAATTCCCAGAATTCCCCAGCCAGCAGGGCTGGCTGGGGAATTCTGGGAGTTGAAGTCCACCCGTCTTAAAGTGGCCAAGGTCGAGAAACATTGGTCTAGGGCCAACTTTCCCAACCTGGGTCCAAATGCATTCAACTCCAACCCCCATCATCCACTGTCAACGCTGTGTCAGTTGAGGATGACAGGAGGAGCAATCCGGTGCCTTGGAGGGGAGGGGAAAAGGCAGAATAAGGAAGGTAGGGGCAGGTGTGACTTCCAAATCTTGAAATCACCTGGCACTGGCTTTTTAAAAACTTCAGCTCCCCAATAAGGGTGGATAAACAAGCATCTGGACCAGCACACAGAAGGAACCGCGATACAAATAAATGCTGTCTCTTTATGGGTGCTTACATATTGCCGTCCTGTGGCTGTTAGAAAAGCCAAGCTCAACACAGAGATCTCCTATGGCTGTTAGAAAAGCCAAAGTAAAACACGCACAAACAAATCCCTGCATGCAGATAACTAGCAGCTAAGGCACGCATTCTACTCTCCAGCCTTCTTTGTGGGGGGGCTTTGTTTCCTACCACAGGGATGTTCTCTCTGCAGAGAAAAAGCATTCCCTTTTACAGGACTGAACTTTCAAGGGCATCACCCGGGATAACTAGATCTAAACCTTAGCCAACCTCCTACCAACCCGGTTTATAACAAGCAAACCATTTATTATACAAAGGCATGTTTTAAAACCTGGACAATTATTTTGTGTGTTGGAAACCAAGTAGGGAGGAGGCAACATAACAATGGAGAAAGTTGGGAAGGAAGGAAGAGATATGAAAGAAGGGAGGGAGGGAGGGAGGGAGGGAAGGAAGGAAGGAAGGAAGGAAGGAAGGAAGGAAGGAAGGAAGGAAGGAAGGAAGGAAGGAAGGAAGGAAGGAAGGGAGTGCAACCAGCGTATGCTACAGTTTCCCCCTCCTCAATCAACACAGCACAAAAGCAACTGAGATGAACACAGGGGGCTGGCCGGCCCCATCGCCCCACACTTCATTCCTGTGCATCAGTTCCCACATTCAGCCAAGAGTCACGCGCAGGTGATGTGTGAGTGAATCAGCCCCGCAGAAGAGCAGAAGCAAGGAGGAAGAAACAAATGAAGCGCAGGGGATGTGTTTAGCTTACAGAAGGACCAGACTGCAGACATTTTGTTGACAGCCCGTCCTAGTATGGAGGAAGGCACTGGAAAGGCGTGTGTGTGTGTGTGTGTGTGCACGCACATGTGTGAGTGTGTGCGTGCGGGTGTGCAGGAGGGGGCAAGGCAAGAAAGCAAAGTGTGATGATGGAGTTTACCGAGCTCCACATCACTAGCTGTACGTCCAGGACTGGAGCCACGGTTGCTCAGCGCGAGCATCTCCCTGCAGCCCACAGCTGCAATACGGCCTCCCTCGCACTCTTGCTCCAAGGCAAACAACAGATAATGTCTCAAGCACACAAAGCGTTTCAGAGCCCCCTGAGGCTCTCCAGGCGTCACTATCACACATTGTGACTGGCACCAAAACCTCATGAAATCAGGTGACCTGGTGTGCATGTAGGATGGCTGCATTCACTAATAGGTTTAACCAGGTCAGGTCATGTCCATGAGACTGTGTGGCTACCGCTTGTTAAGCGTGGTTAATATTCCCCTTGGCTTGTTTTTTTTGGGGGGGGGGCTCTGCCTGTGGTGTGAACCCTGCCCATTAGGCTAGGGTTAACTCAGAAACAGGTTAACCATGTTGTGGAAGACAGCTTTAAAGTCTGTTCCCTGCATTGTGTAGGTGTTTCAACCCAGTCCGAAGGTCTCTTTTCACACCCCTTTGCATTTGTTTCAGAATACTGGCCCTAAAAGGTTTGCAGGAAAGGTGTGCAAAGCATCCATGTCCATTTTTCACAAGTCTTTTCTGCAGGAAAAGTCACACACAGCTATCTTTAACACTGTTAAGAACTCTCCTCTTCCCACCCCATACAGCCTTAACCAAAACGTAAGGATCTTTAAGAGGAACTTTGGAGATAATAAACCACAATCATTATCTGGGGCTCAGATGGTCACCTTGCCGGAACCTCCGGTGGCCGCAGTTTCCTTTCGAAGGCTGCTCAAGAAATCCAGCTTCAGACAGCAACATCTCCTTGCTTGGAGGGATTGGTGGGGAACCCAGCCAGCTGCATTTTAGTTTTCCCATTAATCTGTCATAACAATAGCCCACTAAAGCAGCAACATGCTTCTAACCTCAGGCTGGGAAATGAAGCTTCTTTGAAAAAAACTTCCCTGCATTTAACTGCACACACAACAAATGCCATTCTTTCATTCTTGTGGAGGAGAGCTTGGGAAAGAAAAGAATCTCTGAAGGCTGAAACCCTGAGATCTCCCTTTAGGCATCTCTTTCTGCTACTTGACTGACAAGGCAGCTACTGTATGGGACTTCCCAGAGCCACAGGTCCAACTTCAGACATGCTCCAGCCCAAACCTCATTCTGAAGACATAGCCAGGGCACAGTGGTTCATTTTGGGAGCCAGCCATCTGAAAAATGACTCCAAGGCAGGGGTGAGAGCAAATGAGACACGGCTGAAGTCAGGAAGCAACACAGCTTATAACCCCCTTGGTTCCTTAAACCATCATAGCCGATGCGGTATCTGTCCAATCGTATACAATAATAACACCACGCATCTGGGGTCTTTACAATCGCTAGATGGTTTGGAGGAGAATTCCCAGGATTTCCAGCCCGCAGAGACACTAAACATCCTCTGGAAGAGGGGAAAAAGGTTGCTCACCCCCTCCTAGAAAGACATTTTCAAGGTCAGGCTTCAGTGGATCTCTACAGAAAAGCTGGCCAACAAAGAGGAATGCCATGAACATGGTGCCCCAAAACCATCTCCCTGGGCTAGGCATTCACTCTCAATGACAATGGACAGAATACGGGTGGGAGGGGGGGTGAAAAAGGGGCAGAGGAGTGTTATTTATTTCTGTCTGCCTTGACTATGTTGCAAGACTGTACCACCATATTTCACAAGGCCTTCAAAATGCACACAGCTTCTCTTTGCCCACAATGACCACTCTGTTGGTCATTAACCACGGTGAGTGACTTCTGCCTCCACCTGACAGGACTGCTGTAAACCTCTTCCGCAACTGACATGTAAATGCCTGCTGCTTTTCAAAAAGACACATAACCATTACATACTAGTACTATTCCTCTGTGAGTCATCACTAGTACAACCACCTTGACCCAGCAGACCAGAGAAGCTACCTAAAAGCTACAGGAGGAGCCTGGAGCCCCTTTCCCAAAGGCACACACTTTATTATTTCGTGATGAAAGCTTATGCCTTTTAATAAAACGTGTTCCTGGGAAAAGGAACTTTCAGACGCCTGCATTTTCCTGGCGTAGCCTATAAGCAAGTCACAAGATCTGTACCTTCCTTCCCCTTCTTTTCACACAAATGCTGCCAGACAGACCCCCATATGCCTTTCCCCCAGACCCAATACATCTTTTCACTCAGAAGCCTCCCCTCCCCGCTTTTTTTGCACTCCAAAAACATCTCTTGAACTTGCTTCTCCTTGCAGGCAAAGCCTACCGCAGGCGGCTGCTGGAGGAGGGCAATCTTGAAAGCTGCCTTGAAGGGGGGGTGGGGGGTGAAGGGCCAGGTGCCCAGCCTCCATCCCCGCACAGGGTAGATGCACCCTATGCCACCCCTTGGAGCCCCCCCCACTTTCTCCTCCTTGCTCCCAGCCGAAGGGTTGCCCGAGCCCAGAAAAACTTCGCGAGCCAGCAGCAAGCTCGGCGGTGCAAAACGAAGCCTCGCTCTGTAGCGATCGGTCTCCTCTCGAACCGCGGGTTTCGGGCCTTTCGATCGAGTCCTTAAGGTGAAGGCAGAGGAGGAGCAAGAGGGCAGGAGACCCCAGGCAAACGCCAGGCCGGGCCTCGGCCGGAGAAGGAGCCGCGCGGATCGAAACGCCGAGAAAACTCGCGCAACTTACCTGCGCAGCTGGAAAACAGCAAGGGCGCCAGCAGGCAGATCCACAGACCCCGGGAAGGAACGCCGAGCGCTTCCATGATCCTTTGACGCTGCTGGGGTGGGGGGGAGAAGAGGGGGAAACCCGTTTTATCAGTGGGCCCGGGAGGAGGGCGAAGAAAAAAGGGGGAGGCGCTGTTGTGCTACACCAAGGGCAGATGAAGGGGGGCGAAGCTATCCCGCGTCGCTCCGTTTCCAAAACGCCCCCCCCCCCCCCAGTTCCTTGGCTACCAGCATCCCAGGGAAGGGGCGGGGGGAGGAGACAGGACCAGCTCAAGTTATCTGGAGGCGCAATGAATGAGAAGTTGCCCCCCCGCCGGGCTTTCTCCTCCGGACACGTCCGAAGGTCGCAAGGCTAGACAATTTAAATAGGAGGAAAGCATATCGAAGGGGAGGGATGCCCTGATGGAGGGGGCGGGGGAGTCTCCCTCAAAGTCTGCAGCCCCCGCCAAGCAGAGGCAGGCGGGCACATCCGCGCCACCCCCGCCAGCCGGGCCCGACCGGCCACCCACTCACCGGGCGGCGGCGGCGGCGGCGGCGGCGGCGACCCCCTCGCGCCTCTTCCTGCCGGGCGCCCGGGCGCGCCACAAAACCGCCCCCGGGGCCCCGATCCCGGGCCGCGGCGGCCGGCTTGGCTCGGGTGGCCCCCCCGCTGGGTCCCGGGGGCCGCGGCCGCGGCGGCCCCCCGCGCCAGAAGCCCGGGAAGAGCCCCGGAGCGAGCGCCCGCCCGCCCGCGGCCCGAGTCAGCCGGGGAGCGGCGGCGGCATCCGCGGAATCGCCGGCGCCGGCCGCCCCCCCGGCCCGCTCTGCCAGCAGCCGGCCGGCCGGGAAGGGAGGGGGCGCGCGCAGCTTTCACCTCCGCAGCCCCGCTCGCCCGGCCGCGCCGGACCGCTCCGCAGCTCCAGCGCGCTCGCCGTCTGCGCGGCTACTGGCTCAGGCAGCGAGCGCCCCCGTTGCCTAGCATTGGCGGGGCTCCGCCGCGAGTGGCGACGGAGTGGGAGGGGAGGAGGCAGCCGTGCCCTCCACCCCGCTCCCCCCTCCTCCCCCCGTCCCTCGAGGAAGGAGCGCCCGCGCTCGGAAGCGGCTCGGAGCGCCCGCTCTGCCGGGTCGCGCCGAGTCCGAGCTGCGGGCGAGCGGCGCTGGGCGGGGGTCGGACCTGCCGCTTTTCCCTGCCCGGCTCCGCGCTCGGGGGCGGGGCGGCGGGTCCAGCTAAGGTCACCCCTGCTTCGGAGGCGGAGCGCCGCGGTCGCCTTAAGGTGGGCTGGCAAATGCGCGCGCTCCGGGGCAGGGGCGGCAGCGCCTGCCCTGCCCTGCCCTGCCCTGCCCTGCCCGCTCGCCGCGGCTGCCCAAACCGCCCGCCCGCGGCCGAGGAGGGTGAGCCCCGGCGCCCCGCGCCCCTCCCGCGGGCAGCGAAGCGCCTGCCTAAAAGGGCCTCCTCCCGGCCCCGCGCGCGGCTCCGGCCTGCCCCGGAAAACGGCGGCCCAAGCCCGGGCGCGCAGAGACGTACCCCGATCCCGGGCGAGCCGCTCTGAGCTTCCGCGAGAGGCCTGGCAGCGTCCCGGGGACTGGGTTGGCCCTGGCGGGAGGAGGGGAGAAGCGGGTGGCAGGAAATGGGCAGGAGACGGAGAAGCGGTCAGGGCTCCGCGAAAGAGGAACGGATGAAGGAACGAGCGGCGGGCAGGCACGGTCTCTGGCGCAGGGGAGGGGGGGAGAAGGAAGGAAGGAGGAAGGAAAGGGGAGGGAGAGAGGGAGGGAGAGGAAGGAAGGAAGCAGGGAAGGAAGGAGGGATGGAAGGACGGAGAAGGAAGGAGAAGGAAGGATGGAAGGAGGGAGAAGGAAGGAGGGAAGGAAGGAAGGAAAGAGAAGGAAGATAGGAAGGAAAGAGAGAAAGAAGTAAGGAAGGAAAGAGGAGAGAAGGAAGGGAGGGAGGGAGAGAAAGCAAAGGGCCCAGGCTCTGTTTGGACCCCATCTGGACAACCAGTTCCATAATTGTGACTGGATTGCTTTTTCCAGCTCTATTTTATCTAGAAGGAAAATGAAGCAGGACTTTGTGGATGTCAAATAGGCGCAGAGATGTTGAGCATCGGGACCCAGGCCCCCAACGCAGGTGCAGACCCTGATGCAAACTCTGCCTCTGCCCTGCCCCCCCCAGGCCTAATAAGGGCAGGGGAGCCCACGCACTCGCCCACTCCTCCAGTGGGTACAGATTGATGGGTCGATTATGTGCCATCGAATCATTTTCAACCCCTATCGACCACATAACTAGACAGACAGTGCGTACAGACCTTTGCATAACATGGTACGCTTCAATAGTATGACTTTGCTTAGGATTTAGACGAGCGGGCTGGCTTCACCAGCAGCCACTCAGACAATTGGTTCATTCGCTTCACCGGGGGAAGCGTGTGCTGCAAACACAGCCAAAGGCATTTCAGGGGGCAAAACTGCCCGGCTCGGGGAGGCAGACCCCATCTGAGCCCTGCAGCTTTCTGAAATCAGTCTCTGCTTTAGCCTTCAAGCCTGGAGTCTTTGTAAAACGGGATGACAGGATGGCCATCCAGGTGCTTGTCCTGCTCTGCTCCACTCTGAAAGGTGAGGATCTGCCTCTGTAGCCCACCTGGCTTGGTTCTGCCCCACATAGGGAAGGGGCAGTGCTGATCTGCCTCGGAAGTCCTGTTTCTAAACTTTGGGCTTGTAGCCTCCTGCCTGGGTCGGCTGCCCATTGAATCCCGCCATTTGGCCTCCCCCTGGAACTTGGGAAGGAAAAAAAAAAGGAAGAAAACTCTTAAGCTGTCTTTGTAGCATGTGTACAAAGGTTATTTTTACACGCTAGACAGGTGTTTCTCAACTGTGGCAGCTTGAAGATGTGCGGACTTCAACTCCCAGAATTCCCCAGCCAGCGTTGCTGGCTGGGGAATTCTGGGAGTTGAAGTCCGCACATCTTCAAGTTGCCAAGGTTGAGAAACATTGCGCTAGACACTCAGAGACTCCAGCCAGAGTAGGTTTGCACAGGAACTGGTTATTTTCACACACGCAGCAGAAGAGAGGCAGGGTCAAAAGCAGCAGGCTAAGCAGCAGAACCACAAACTGGCCAGCTTCATTCTAGCCTACAGCAAACCCAGCCAAGGAGTTCAGTCTATGATTCAGAGCTTGGTGTGAATCCCGGAAATTGGCTTCATCCCATAAAGTCTATTGAACAAGTGAATCCTTTTAACGACCTAGGAGTGGTTTTTACTAGTACGGGGTTGTGGTTAAATTGCTTCAAAAGAAGCTTGGCAAGGGCCATGGCAAGGACTAAAAGATTATATAAATTATTTCACTACAATTGTCCAGGCACCCTGACCCCTATCTTGAAGGTGTTGAGGGCAAAAACAGTTTCAATGCTGACCTATGGTGCAGAATTGTGCGGTTTCAATAAAGCTACCCCACTTGAACGAATTCAGACCTGCTTTTTAAAATGTATATTGGGAACGGATAAGAATACGTCTGCTCCTGCAGTCAGAGTGGAATTAGGTATCCGTTCCTTCCATAGTCATCTAATAATCCAAGTTTTCACATACTGGCTGAGGATCCAGTCAGTGGACTTCGATAAACTTCCCAAAATATGCTGAACTGAACAGATCAATATGGCACAGCCCAATTCCTGGTTCAGCCAAGTCTCTGAAGTTATTTCACAATACGGGTTTTCCATTCAGCATCTGCTTTCAACAGCCTCTCGGCAAGGGAAATTTTTAAACAGAGTCCTAGACATTAGTGCGTAAACCGACACGGAATTACTGTCTAAAAATAGATTGTTAAGATAGTTGGCTAAAATAAAATCACTTTTCAACCTGGAAAATATCTATCAATGGGTCTGCCACAATTTTGAAGAAGGGCCTGCTCCAGAGCTAGATTTGAGTTGATGGGTTCCATGGTCAAATAGGGGCCTTCCACCACTTGCCATATCATGAGAGAACCTGCATATGGGGTTCGCCAGCCATGGAAAATATTTTCCATATTTTGTTCAGTTGCCAATTATATGCACCTATTAGGTTTAAGTATCTGTTATCCTGATTGGAAAGAACAGCACACTGGGATCTAAACCACAGATTCTCTTATTTCCTCCTAGGTTCTAATGTGCATATTGTACCCAGAACTGCTAAGTTTATAACTAAGGCAGCGGTCTTACGCACCCAATATATTGAACAAATTGGGGCATCCTGTAAAGGTGATTCACTTATCTGATTACTGACTCCTTGTATTATCACATATCTATTTTATCACTGTATTTTCACCTGTCTGTTTTCCTTTTTGGAATTGGACTACGTATTCTATATTGCACGATTTTAATTTTGTTTTGTTTTATTGGTAAGGTCGTGGGACTAATCAATTAATAATAAACTAAACTAAACGAAGCTTAATCCCATAAACTATGGTTAAATGAATCCCTGTGAGTGCATTGTGCAGACACAGCTTCGGTGTGCCTATATGCATTGTGTTTTAATTGAAAAGAGTTGCCAGACTGGATGGGAGGGGGAATGATCCTTTCCCTTAGCTGCTTAGCTCTTTCCCCACCAAAAAAAGAGAGGGGGGGAATGCAGAAACCTCCAGGTGAGAAAACATTTTGGGGAGGGATCCATGGATAAAAGGCGAGAAGGAGAAGGAGCGGTTTGGTGCTCCCAACCACAGATTTACTTTCAGCAGAGCAAAAGCTTAGAAATCAAGGCAGGAGGCGGACAGCATGTTTTGGTCCTTCCTTCCAAGCCCCCAGTACGTTGGAGATGTTCTTCAAAGCCAACCCAAGCATTTCTGCCAATGCAGCCGCTGCGGATGAAGTCGGGCCCTGCTCAGCTGTATGGTGGGGAACCAACTCTATGAAAACCCACCACAAGAACAGGAGAAGGAGAAATGGGTACCTCCAGAAGGCAACTGCCTGATCCTGCCAGCTTCAAGGTATATAGTATTGTGGCTTTTCTTTGGTATGAAAAAAGGGTAAGACCAGCAGATAAACTGCTTGGCCTCCAGGTGCCCCGGGCATGGTACCTGTGGCCAGGGAGGTCACAAGTCTCAGGATACTCTTGGGCAAATGATGATCAATTGAGATGGTGTCAGGACACGTGATGTCATCCTGGCGGGTCCCGGATGCTGTGGGAAGCAGTCAGATGAGGCTGAACAAACAGAGACCAGGGTTACACAACTTCCTACCCCAATCGAAACAGATTCTGCTTCGGCTTAGGAGGGTTATGCAAATCTAGACATTCGAGAACGTGCTGGGCTCTGTACAGTGTGCAGAGTGTCTTTTCTCGCTCTGCATTTGCACGTGATGTTTGCAGCATGATTCAAGAGTCAGACTTTGTTCTTCTCGCCCTCCAGTTACAATAAATCAGTGTTTCTCAACCTCAGCAACTTTAAGAGGCATGGACTTCAGCTCCCATAATTCCCCAGCCAGCCATGGCTGGCTGGGGAATTCTGGGAGTTGAAGTCCACGCCTCTAAAAGTTGTAACGGTTGAGAAACATTGTGATAAATGGTTGCTTCGTGTGTGTAGAAGCTGGAACTGAAAAATATTGTCGAGGCTACATCTTACTGCCCTTCTCATGCCCCACGTTTTACAAAAAGTTATTTTTTCTGAATGGAGACCGGAGACTTCAATGTGGCCGTATTTCTGGCTGTACTGTTTTACCCCACCGTTTCCATTCTCAACCCTAAAACCTTGCTCTGTGGGGCAGAAATGGGTGACATGTTGCATTCACACTTAACCAGGCCACGTAAAGACCTAGCAGCTAGCTGCATTCACGCAACAAGTTTTTTGTTCAAACCCAGCCTGTTAGGTCCATTTCAGTGTACTGTATTGCATGAACCCAGAAAAATCGGTTCATTCAAGAACCAGGTTAAGCATGTGGTGTGAACACAGCTGTAAAATCCAAGATGCAGCTTTTATATTTATTGGTTTGTTTATATTTCAAATTTAGTCACCGCCCGTCTCACTCAAAGAGCGACTCTGGGTGGGTTTTTTTGCAGCCGCATTGCACTAGTCACCCATATTCAAAACAGCACCTTAGCTCTCTCCCTCTGTTTTGCATCAGTCGTGAACCTGATAAGGACTTCCTCAATGTCTTCATCCAAGTCACTAAGGAAGATGCTGAAAAAGCCCAACTCATAAAGCCCCTGGCTAGGAACGTCCCACCAGCACAGAATGTGCCTCCCATCATCTGCTTCTGCCCAGCCCTTGAGAAACTGGGACTGGAGCACTCTTCTCCCTGGGTTTTAAGGGGGTCAGTTTTCCAGTTGTACTTAGGGAAAGAGAAGACGAGGTCAGTGCGTGATCCACCAGAGCAACGTTCCTCAACCTTGGCAACTAGAAGATGGGTGGACTTCAATGGCATACTGGCTGGGGAATTACAAAGTTTTCTAACAAGCAGAAAAATGGCTAGTATTGTGCTTCACTATGGGTTTGTCTACTAAGCCACAACTGGCTGGGTTCCCATAACACCATAAGCCGCAATCCATAGTTTAAAGGCCGCAATGTCTGGTTTGACACCATTCCAGAACCTGGCCCGGAAAAGCCTGCCTACAATTCCCCCGTTGCGATAAAACAATGACAATGCGTGGGGTGAATCTCAAGCCAGCATCCTTGCTTTCTGGTTAGTGGGTGCAGACAGACATGCTAGATCCTGGTTTGGACAGGCAGCCACAGGCCAGTCCTCCATTGCCTGGTGGAACAGCATCTCGTGAAGGTTAGAGGAAAAGGCAGGGCTGAACGCAACCCTTTCCAGCTTTTCTGCCAACGGCCCTCTCTCTCCAGCTCCTGCACGTTTGTTCAAGAATAAAGCCCATTTATTCTTCCAGCTCCTGAACCAATCCGTGATACATACCCTTAAATAGGGGCTTGTCTGTTGGGTGGCACCAACTCTCTCCTTGGTTCTGTGGGGATGAGTGGGTGGCTTTGTCTGCTGGAGCAGCCGTGAAGAGGGTGCTGTCGCCAAGCTAGTCAGCGGTATTTCTGCCTGTATTGAGATCCCAAGGGGGTGAGGGTGGGAGGGAGACCACGGGGAAGCCCAGCCAAGGGAAAGAAGGGGGCCGCTCACCTCTCCTCTGGAATTCCTCCCGTTCGATTACCCATTCGGAGATCACCCGCTTGTGTGTTCAAAGGGGGAAATGTCCTTGCGACATCTCGCCCACCTTCCCCAGACAGGGGCCCTGCTGAAGCCTGCAGCCTCCAGCACCATCACCTGCACCCAGGGAGGCCTTTCACTGTGCAGGTCTGGGAAAGCTGCTTGGCATCTGGCTGGGTTCTTGAGAGAGGCTCAAAAGATGATTTGCCTAATATAAAAGCCGGAGAAACTGGCAGGAGAGGAAGAGGTTCATTCCTTGAGGCGCTGAGGCCGCAGAAGAAAATGGACCCTCCAGGAGAAGAGGCATCGCCAAGGAAGGATCCAGGTGTTTGCATAAAAGGGGAGGCTGGGGAGAATCTCTGTTGCTCGTTGCTCCTTGTTCTCCCACCTGCAGCGTCAGGCAAAGTGCAGCCTGTGCGCGGCAGTCGAAGATGCCACAGCCTCTGACTAGCATACTGATGTACCTCCATCCAGACACAACAGGTCCCTCTTGGAGGAAAAAGTCAAAAGCCATCGTTCCCGGCTCCGTGCCTGGCCTTGTGCGATAAAAGAACCTGCCAATGAGAATTCAGCAGCTGGGGATCCCAGTCTGGAAAAGACACAGCTGGCAAAGCCATTCATCAATCAAATCGCAGCAGGTGGTTTCTTTAGGATGGATCAATGGGCTTCTCTGGAAGACTCTGGGGCCCTGCCTCGAGCAGGAGGTCACGTACCCACCAGCCAGGGGTACGATAGGGCCAGATGCAGCGGCCTCTGGGCCAGGAGGAATGTGAAAGGTGAACAGTTATCGATTGCAAGCAGAAATGAGGAATTTCTACAAGGGAGAGGAAAGCAAACCTGATGTGGCTGGGTATTATAATGCACGCTTTGGTCAAGGAACACTAGGCGGTCGACTTTGTGCAAAGAATACCGTAATTTTTTCTTCCACCAGGACTCAAAAACAATGTACACCCCCCTGCGATTAGGGGCAAGACCTCCAACTTGGGCCTTCTGGGCTCCGGAATTTCTGAAGCTGAAATTCATCCTTGTTCCGACATTTGTAATAGGAAGCCAACCGGAAAACAGCGGGTTGGGAGATCAAGATGACTTTTTAGCTAAAAGTCTTTGGAGAAAAAGCTCAGAGCCTCTTCCCGCGCTCCAGTTCAATTCGCCTACTTAGGAAGTCATTAAAAGAACCTGCTTCCTCATTTGACAACTCAGGCAGTTATTGGCTTTCTACAAAATCCAGATTTTTTTTTTTTTTACTTTACTTAGCCCATTATTGCTCCTGCCGCAGTCCAACCCCTTCGGGGATTCTCAAAGGCTAATTTCAACTTGCCACCAGGAACAATACCGCTTTTATTGTTTAAAAATGACCAATAACGTTCTCAGTAATTTATCTGAATAGTCTGCAGGGTGTTTCCCCACCCTACTTTTGTTCCTCCACACACACAGACCCCACCCGGCACGATGACATACATTTGGGGTAAGAAAAATTGATCCTCTACAGCTGCAGCTTGTTCAACCGTTCAGCGGCGCATTTAAGCTTCGGAGTTCCTTGATGTCATCCTATTTATAAATTATAAAGGCTGTTGGGGAAATAGCAGGAGCAAACGTAGGAGGCATGATCCCCCAGGTCAAATAAATAGAGATGCTAAAAAGAATCAAAACGCTCAAGCAAACGTTGCGAGTTTGCAAAGCGAGTTCTTTTTTTCACGTGGCCAACTCCAAGCAGGTTTCCGGCAGGTCTGTAGCGTTGGCCTGCTTAGGAGACTTCTCAGCGGGGTCTGCAGGGGGAGAGAGTCAAGAGAGTCAAGATGGTAGCCACAACCCTGTGGACGAAGCCCCACCCGTTTTTATGGTGTTGCGACCAGGGGAGGGAGGCTTTGATCACAGGGTGGTGACCGCCATGGTGACTCTTGACTCCCCTGCTTCTCCTCCGCTTGAGGGCAAGAGAAGATGGACAGAAAGACATGGCTTACCTTCTGTGGCACTGGAAAAATTAAGGGGGCCCTCAGTAATGTACCGTCTAGAGCAGGGTTTTCAACCTTGGCTTGTCATGGGTCCTAAGAATAACATAGAACCGTGTTTTTCAACCTTGGCAACTTCAAGATGTGTGGACTTCAACTCCCAGAATTTCCCAGCCAGCCATGCTGGCTGGGGAATTCTGGGAGTTGAAGTCCACACATCTTAAGGTTGTCAAGGTTGAGAAACACTGGTCTAGGGGCCACAGATCAGCAATATTCCACCCCACCAAAAATCCCTGGTTGCTCTTTCTAAATAAAGCAAGATTTCTTCCTTCACCTGAACCAGTTCAGAAAGGAATGAATGGGTCTCCTTTCCTTGTAGGCTCCCCATTCATTCTCTGTATTATATATTTATTGTGACATCATTTTTTTTTTTATCAGAAGAGTCCTGCGCCTGGATCAGGTCAGTTCCCACGCAAGAATCCTGCGTCAACAGCCACCAACCAAGAGCTTGGCTCTCTTCTGAGTTACGGTGTCTCCAGTTCCAGATGCCACACAGCTGTCAAAACTAAAAGCTGTTGCTAGCCAGATCCTACAGCAATGTGGATGTCCTAAGGCTCAACCTCAGTCGCCATTACAACATCTGGATGGGCTTCCTTTAACAACCTGGACTTTCTCTGCATTTCATGTCAGTCAAACTGCTCTAATGTTTTGAGAGAGGAGGGCCCTTGCACACCCGTAGCTCCCCCTCCCTAGCCCTCAAGAATAATTTGGAAGTCATTTATCATCCACTTCAAGCTTGCCAAAATGAAGTACCGAGGAGCAGAAATTCACCGCCCACCCTGAGCTACCATAGATGCTGGAGTATGGAAAATCTACTTGCCCCACTCCATTCAAACAGGAAATATAATAATAGCAATAAAATAATAAATAATAATAAAAGGAATAATAAAAATAACACGCACACACACATATAAAAATGAAGCTCAAATTGCAACCTATCAGCAGAATCTTCAATTTCAGTCAAATGAGAAATGTTTCTACCAACCCATCAATGGAGAGACTGCAATGAACCAGTCAACACCTGACAAAGAAGAAACTGCACTCTGGACGCGGCTATGGGACAACCCAAAGAAATACAGCAAGAATGCAGCTTGGATAAAAGAGGTGGATAAGAATGAAAAGGAGCTGAAATGAAAGAACTTGTAATAAGAGTAGAAATGGTGGAGAAAAGGGCAAGGAAGATCAAGAATTGGTTAGCACTAGGTGAAGATGAACTGCTTGGCTTTTGATTGAAATATCTGACTGGTCTGCACCCACTCATTGCCAAGTGGTTTAACAACACGCTGCAAGGAGGTAAAATCGAAGATTGGTTCACATCTGGCAAAACCTACCTGATAATGAAAGATCCAGCAAAAGGGGCAGCACCAGGCAACTAGAGACCACAACTTTCAAACTGCTAACTGGTGTGGTATCTGATGCAGTCCAACAGCACCTAGCTGAAAACAAGCTCTTTCTGTCTGAGCAGAAAGGAAACTGCCCAAACTGCAGAGGGACAAAAGATCAGTTCCTAACTGACACTGATTTTGGAAAACTGCAAAAGAAGGAAGACCAACTTGAATGCAGCTTGGACTGATTACAAGAAGGCATTCGACTCCCTCTGGATTATTCGACTGGGTAATCAAGGGCCTAGAAATAACAGGAGTCAGCAGAAACATCAGAAGCTTTGTGCAAAGATCAATGGCACAGTGGAAGTCAATGGTGATAGACTGGGAGAAGTTAACATCAAGAGAGGACTCTTTCAAGGAGACTCACTATCACCACTGTCGTTTGTCATTGCATTGATTCCTCTGTCAGCAGTACTGAATAAGTCAGGCCATCAAAACATCAAAAACATCTGCCAGGTCATCCCACCTCCTTTACATGGACAATCTGAAGCTGTATGGAAAAACACCATCTGAAATGGAATCACTGCTCAATACTGTCCGAATATACAGCCAAGATATCGCAATGGAGTTTGGACTGGACAAATGTGCCACCAGCCTAGAAATCAGGGATCTGTGAATTCTAGTCCTACCTCAGGCACGAAAGCCAGCTGGGTGACTTCGGATCGGTCCCTCTCTCTGAGCCCAACAAACCTCACAGGGTGGTTGTTGTGGGGAAAATAGGAGGAGGAAGGAGTATTAGATATGTTTGATGCCTTGAGTTATTTATAAAAATAATAAAGGTGGGATAAAAAATCTAAAAAAAAAAAGTAAAAACTGAAGGAACTAAGATGCCCAATGGAAATAACATCAAAAGTCTGGATGAAGAAGATCACTACAAATACCTGGGCATCCTTCAGGCTGACAACGTCAAGCACACTGAAGTCAAGAAGAAGGTTAGTAGTGAACACATCAGAAAAGTGAAGAAGATCTTAAAAGTCCAAACTCAGTGGAGGAAATACCATCAAGGCGATTAAAAACTGGCAATTCCAGTCATTAGATATACAGCTGGAATAGTGGACTGGTCTCAAGCTGAACTAGAAGCCCTGGATAGGAAGACCAGAAAAATAAAGACAATGAATCATGCCTTTCTTCCACGCAGCGACGTTGACAGACTCTACTTGCCAAGGAACATAGGCGGGCATGGAATGTTGCAAGTACACTAGACAGCTGAAGGATAAAAAAAGGGTGTTGGAAAAATATCTGAAGGGCAGTGAAGAAGATGCACTGAAGCTAGTACACCATGAAGGCTTACTGAATACCAAAGAGATCAAACTGGCCTACCAGAAAGACCAAATGAAGAATAGAAAAGAGATATGGCAAGACAAAGTGGCCAATACACAAAAAACTAGCAGGCAAAGCAGATAACAACAAGACCTGGCAATGCCAAAAGCAGGAAAGTTGAAGAAAGAGAGGGACTAATTCTGGCTGCACAAGACCAAGCTTTAAGAAAAAATGCATACAAAGCCAGAATTGAGAAGACAGCAAATGCTGCCTCTGCAAAGAAGCTGAAGATCAGTGGACCACCTAGTCAGCTGCTGCAAGAAGATCGCACAGACTGACTACAAACAACGGCATGACAAAGTAGCAACAGTGGTGCATTGGAAGATCTGCAAGAAATACCATTTGACTGCAAGCAAGAACTGGTAGGGCCACAAAACAGACTAAGTCATAGAAAATGAAGAACCTAAAGGGCTCTGGGACTTTGGAATTCAAACAGACCAGCACCTGCCACACAACACCCCAGAGTTAACCATTGTTGATAAGAAAGTCAAAAAAGTTTGGAGAGTAGACATTGCAGTAGCTGGAGACAGCAGAAGAGAAGAGAAAGAACTGGAGAAAACCACAAGATACAAAGACCTGCAAATAGAAGTAGAACGACTGTGGCAAAAGAAAGCAAAGTTAGTCCCAATAGTAATAGGCACCTTGGGTGCCATCCCCAAACATCTGGAGCACCCCTTGAAGACCGTCGGCATTGACAAAACCACCATCCGTCCATTGCAAAAGGCAGCTTTACTTGAAAACAGCTTCCATCCTGCGGCGATGCCTTTCACACCATCAAACAACATCTGCCTATCCCAGGTCCTTGGGAAGGACTCGAGAGGTGGACAAAAATGCCAAATCCAGTCTAAACATCTGGCTGACTCTTCCAAACAACAGCAGAGGGAGAGGGGCATCTGAATCTTGGGGGGAATCTTCATTCCAGAGGGCAGGCGCTGCGTCAGAGAAGATGTGCTTCCGGGGTCCCAAAAGATGGCATTGTTTAATCGAAGGGGCCCAGAGCGCACCAACCCTGCCAGATCGAACCAACCACACAGATGCTAGGCTTGTCCCACTTCTTTCACATTCTTTCACATTCTTCTTTCACAATCATCTGGACCTAAGCAAGATAAATCAAGCAGTTTTTCCTATGAGGAAAAATGGAAAAGGCGCTGAGACACTTTTCTACTTGAAAGATCTAAAGACATGCGGGTCTGGCAGGCACAAGAAGGCCAGTGTTCCCACAACAGAGACACCAAACAACGTGGTCTCAAAGAAAAGACTGATTTTATTGTTGTTTCAAATATACTGCAGCCGAATGAGAAATGAGCTGGCCTGGCTTTCAAATGCAGCCAACATCATGAGACGATAGAACTGCGTTCAGATTAATGAAGAATCGTTGTATGGAAGCGCCCTCTGTCAGCATCTTCTATGTGTATTTTTTAATCCTGGGATCAAGTCTCCTTTTAATGGCCATTGCTCCAAGCTAAAAATAAAAATAACAAAATAGCCACATGCTGCAGCCTGTCGTTGAAGGGTGCTCTGTCTCCCTGGTCATTATGATATAGCATGACAGCACGCGGAGACATAAAGATAACCGCATCTTCTGGGGTGCTACTACTGTATGTCCTCACACACACATTCTGCAAAAACTCTAAGAAAGAAAACCAGCTTTAATTCTTTGAAGGCTTGGGCTAGCTGGGACTAAATCTGAGGCTGCTAGTTTAGCCCAAGATATACCACTGGCTGTTTAGGCCAGTTTGGTTTAGTGGTGAAGGCACCAGGTTAGAAACCGAGAGACCGTGAGTTCAGGTCCCACCTTAGACATGAAGCCGGCTGGGTGACCTTGGGCCAGTCCCCTCTCTCAGCCCTGGAAGAAGGAGGCCAGGGCAAACCACTTCTGAAATCTTCCCAGGAAAACTACAAAGACTTGTCCAGGTAGTTACCGGGAGTCAAGATTGACCTGAAGGTATATACACACGCACACACACAACCAGGATTACATTAGGTCTACATAAGGTACAACCCTTGATCTGCATCTTTTGGTCTGCCATTTCCATGACACGTCCTTGTCCTTCCTCAGGACTGAAAAGGCAGCCAGGTGCCTGGTTTCTTCTCCCAGATGGTCACCCTCTGAAGCTTCTGCAAGAGCAGTAAATCTCATCAGTAACGCAAATGAGGTCTAGTTTATTTATTTATTTTTATTTTATTTTTCAGGCTTGTATGCCGCCCATCTCCCCCAACGGGTGACTCTGGGTGGCTCACAATAATAAAAAAGGAAGAAAACACGAGTCCCTCCAACAATGGGGTAAAATCTATAAATAATTAAAAAGAAACATATATTAAAAATGTCCTAAGAACCTCCTATAATTTTTTTAGCCCTAGAAACCTGCAAGATGCTGGGGGAGGGGGCGAACCCATCACCCCACCAGCCATCTCCACAGGTGCGGGCCCCCCTCCGGCCCCCAGGCCTTCTGGCAGAGCCAGGATTTAATCCCTTAATTATTATTTATTTATTTATTTATTTATTCAACTTGTATGCCGCCCATCTCCCCCATCGGGTGACTCTGGGCGGCTCACAATAAAAACACAGCTCTCACCGAGATGGCTAAAAACTATAAATAATTAAGAACATATTAAAAAACCCTAAAAAACCTCCTCTGGTTTATGGCCCTAAAAAACCTGTAAGATGCTGGGGGGGGGGAGACAACCCATCACCCCACCAGCCATCTCCACAGGTGCGGGCCCCCCTCCGGCCCCCAGGCCTTCTGGCAGAGCCAGGATTTAATCCCTTTCCTGAAGGCCACGAGCGAGGGGCACACCGGACCTCAGGAGGCAGGATGTTCCATAGGGCGGGAGCTGCAGCAGACAAGGCTCTCTGCCTCGACCCCACCAGTCGAAATTCCTTGACTGGGGTCTGCAACCTGCCCCTTCTGCAGGCTCAAGATGCATTTTGTACATGTTGAGCAATTTGGACCCAGGGATATTTTTTCAGAGCTTTACTTGATAGAAAAGGACTGTATTAAAGTATCATTGGAAATATGCTAAGACCGCCATTTTCAAACTGCCCAACATATGTCGAGTATTGCTGTGTTTCCCTTGAAAATTTAAAATGCCCCACGGCGCCCTTGTGAATTCACTGTGGTACCCCGGGGCACCATGGTGTACAGTTTGGGAACCTCAGGGCACCATGAAAAAATTACTGAGACACTAAGGACAGTGTAAAACAACATTTGGGAACTTTTGTGCTAAGAGATAGTATGAACAATAGTCCTTGATATCTTGTGTCTGTATTTTCCAGCAATTCTTAACTTATTTTTTTGGCTGTTGTATTTTTACAATGGGTTATCAGATAGATAGATAGATAGATAGATAGATAGATAGATAGATAGATAGATAGATAGATAGATAGATTCAAATGTATTCTGCCTATTATGTTGCTATTCTCCTGGAATTCAAACCATTTATAATCCAGTGTAGTAAATGCAACTAAACCCAGAAGTTTGCAGGGTTTGGCTGGAGAGTAAACATCAAGCTGTAGAACTGGGCTTAAGTTTTCTTCCTGCACTGCAGTTTGACTAGGATTGCCATTTTTCATTCTTGCGTTTTCCAAACAACGTTCCTGCCTCCTTCTTACTATATTCTTGTGATTTGTATATTTCCCTCCTGTCTTTTCTAAACTTTTTTGTAGCTTCCTTAAAAAATAACAATATATACTTAGGAGTCCCAGAATGATCTAACGAACCATGATTTTTGCTTTTCAGGGAAATTGTTTTTACTTGGAAATTCTTTCTTGTGTTCTGCATCTGTAACTGTGTCTGTTCAGCAGGTGCTTGATTATATTTTATTGCTTATTCTTTGGAGGGACCTTTAATTACTATGTTCCTTTTTCCCCTTTATCTTTAAAAATAGAGAAATAGCTCTCTCTTTTGGAAATAAAAAAGGAAAGAGTAAAGCAGTAATGAAAGATACCCCTGCATTCCCCCAGAACAGGAACTGACTAATTAATGGGCAGTGCTGTAATGTTCCAGTCCCACTGAACAGGAAACAATTACAGGGACAAAAGCCATTAGGAAAAAAAAAATATTCTAATCAAGGTAGCAGGGGACCTTTGCTGAATAAACTCACATCTGGTAAACATTACTGGAGCATTTTATCTGTAGGCAGGTATTGTTGAATAATAAGCAGCTATATACAGTGCCATGTAGAACCATCATTTTAATTTAGTTCCACTCCATTTGATTATAGAAAAGCAATGCTAACAGCCCGGCTATGGAAGAAACACAGCAGTCCAGTTATTGGATTATTGGAATAACAGTAGACCAGTCCAACTTTGTAGGATGTAATTCAAGTAGGGAATTTACTCTTTTTAATACAGGGTTTTCCAGATTTAGAGCAGAACTCAAGATATGAATTATCTGAAGGTGCTTGTGAGTGTCTTTGGCTCAGTCAGGGAGAAAAAGCAATCAATAATTCAGGAGACACACCACTGTGCCAATATTGCCTGATTTAGATAACCCACCTGCGTTACCCTAGAAAACGAACTTGATAAGTTAATTCAGTTATTGACTCACCACAATGCATCTGGCTGAGTTGTAGTGTTGAAGAAGATGGAGGAGGAGGGACAACAACAATAACAATAACAGGAGACAGGGTCAAGATGGGCCACATCCTGAAAGAATGTTGACTGAATACAAACTAAATGCTCTGAGGTGGTTTGGTCATAGGGAGAAAATGAATGGGGATTCAGTTGCAAAATCAATGTATTTATGGATTAAATTTCTAAACGCTCACACAGTCATAAGACTCTTGGCAGTACAAGCAAATAGACCATGCAGGGAAGCATGACACATGAAGGAAATGGGAATGAGTGGAGAGGAAGGGAAGCACCAAGGAAGTTGTGGTTGGAGGGACTGGTTTGAGGGTGGTGGCTGATGGGAACCTTGAGGTTTGAGGTTGATGGAAACCTCAAAACAGAAAGGCAAGAATGTTACAGAAGAAGATAAGCAATGGTTAGTTGTTGTGATGAAAGCAAGGAAGATTGGCCTGGACAGAAAAGGACAGAGAAGGACAGTGTTTGGTAATGTTATAAACTAAATTAGGTATATTTCCTTATCTCAGACCTACATTCTTTGTCCTACTATTCCTTACTGTTTTTCTGAACTCTACATAAGGAGCTCCATTTAGAAATGGAAGAATGCGATGGAAGGATTGAAACAAAATATTAGATGGTAGGTTCCAACTCTGCACCAGGTTCTTGTATCCAGCATGTTGGCCCAGCTCTAAAGCAGAGATGGACAAGAATTGGGCTGGGCCCTTTTCAGGAAGCAGATGTCATCAATAGCCATCTGCCTACACAAACAACCAGTTCAGAGCACTGGAAACACTTTGAAATCAGTTTCTGCTAGGTAACTCAACCCATCTTCATCTCTGTTTTCTGGAAAAATGCAGTCAAGACAGAGCTGCAGAAATTTGATGTCTACTGTGATGGTGGGGATGGTCAAAACATTCAAGCTGGTGACCGCTGACTTGACATTTAGTCTTTCAGGGGAGATGGCTTCACCCCAGAGGACTACAAGCCTTCACATTCCCCAAATGGGGAGATCTAAAGAGGTGAGTTCAATGCATATTTTGAGATCTTTGAGATCCCCACCATGGCGCCAAAGGCTGGAACTCAAGCACTGTGTAAGGGAGGATGTAAAGAGAACAATTCTCATGTGTTGGCTTGACAATGAGACTTCTTGCTTATCAGTGAAACGTGGGCAGAGGATGAGAAGGTTCCTGCTGAGGATGTAGGTAGACATTTGGAGTACAGAACAACATTTGCCTCAAATCTCTGTGTGGAGAAGGGGACTGACATATCCCCGCCCAACAATTGCCTTCATAAAATGAAACAGATTAGCCGTATTCGCCTTGTCTTTAAGGAATGGTTTGTTTATTGGGGACTGGGGGAGGGAAAAGTAGGAAGAAAAGATAAATGCTAGAAATCTCTTTGGAGTTTTTCCCATATTATGAATCTTTGCATCATTTAAATTCTTTCTGAACTAGCAAAGCAGTTGGTGAATGGACAGGGTAGAATGAGACAAACTCCATTTGTCATATGGTAGGCACCAGACACATTCTTTGGGAATGTGTTAGTGCCGGGGGACAACTCATCAAAAAGACAGAAAAGGAGAAGATGGATGAAACCCACCAGTTGAGATTGCTGAAATGGCCATCTAAGCCACTGTTGTCCCCTTTGGGACTTTCCACCCAACCAAGAGTCAGCACAAAACGATAATGTCATGAAATGTACTCTTCCTTTGCCAATATCTTTCCTGCCTCTGTTCCCAGGTACTGCAGTCATTCTACTTCCACCAAAGGTAATGGGGGAACAGGCCTAACAGATCTTACCTACCATGAAGCTGTCCTAGGACAGTGTTGGAAGAAAGGGGAAAACCACTATCTTTAATAATGGTACAGCTTAGATCAGTGTTTCTCAATCTCAACAACCTGAAGATGTGTGGACTTCAACTCCCAGAATTCCCCAGCCAGCACAGCTGGCTGGGGAATTCTGGGAGTTGAAGTCCACACATCTTCAAGCTGCCAAGGTTGAGAAACATTGGCATAAAGAAAAGCAGACTTCTCTTCTGCTTCATACAGCCCAGTTCAGCCATCTTTGGAAAATGTTTCACCCCACTGCAGAACTCCAGCTATCGTAACTCCTCCAGTTAGTTCCTGGGGGGCCTTTTTGGCTCCTCACATCTGGGATGCTCCCTGAATCCACACTGAATGTTTTAGACAACCTGCGCAGAGAGTTTCCCCCAGGGATTGGAGGGTTGTAGGATAACTTAGGAAAGCATCTTAAGAAAGACAAATGAGTGTCTCTTCCTCATTGCATTTGGCCTAGAGTTTTCACTTGAGGCACACATGGCCAGGCTCAAATTATCCTATTTTGAACACACTAGCTCTCTGGAGAAGGCTCTGATGCTGGGAGAAGTAGAAGGAAAGAGAAGAAGAGGACCAGCAACAAGGGGGATGGATTCAGTTATGGCAGCCATGGGGGCACTATTGGAGGACCTGAAGGACCAGGTTGGGGACAGACCATCATGGAGAAAATCTATGTGGTCACTAAGAGTTGACAACAACTTGATGGCACAGAATGAATCAACATGAAGACCCAGATCTGGAGAAGGTTCTAATGCTGGGAAAGGTGGAAGGAAAGAGCAAGAAGAGGATGACCAGCAGCAAGGGGGATGAACTCAGTTACAGTGGTGATGGGGAAGAGATGTTGGGAGACTCAAAAGAACAGGTTAGGAACAGATCATCATGGAGAGAATCTATCTATGTGGTTGCCAAGAGCTGACACCAACTTGGTGTCAGATAATCAATCCATTGCATTTGGAAAAACAGTAGAGGCAGGGTGTGTTCAAAACCCATTTGAGGAAAAGACTTGAACACCACATGATCTACATGGATGTATGTTGACTGTTTCATTCTTGGAACTTACGGCAAATGATTCAACACATTCTGATGCTATTTTCTTTGAAAACGTTTTTCCCCCTCCAACTACGTTTATTCCGGCTCTTCTAGGCAATTCTGTGCTGCCAAACACAAGCTGTTTCAGTTGCTGGGTGCTCAGACTCACAGAAGGAACACTGGGTGAGAAAGTGGGCACTAGCAAGCTACGATGTTTTCTACAAAATGAGAAAGTATTGAGTTGGTATCAACTCCTGCTGACTTCATGGATACATCTATGTAGCTTTTTGACTTCAGATACTGACTAGAAAGGAACCCAAGTTGAGTACAAAGGACTATGGTCACATTCATTAATAAGATTAGCTAGTGATTTTTGTGTCTGTGCCTTCAAGTCATTGTGGATGTCTGGTGACTGCCGGGACGAGTCCCTGCAGTTTTCTTGGCAAGGTTTTTTCAGAGGTGGTTTGCCATGGCCGCCTTCCTAGGGCGCAGAGAGAGGGACTGGCCCAAGGAAACCCAGCTGGCTCTGTGCCTAGGCCGGACTAGAACTCATGGTCTCCCGGTCTCTAGCCTGGTGCCTTAACCATGACACCAAACTGGCTCACCTAGTGAAAGAGAGCTTGGCGAATCAACAAGACAGTACTCAGCCCCTTGAGAAGGAGAGGAGGAGAATGTAATGGAATGGACTTATGAAGGCCAGGCTCAGGGATATAAGCGTGTTCTTAGCCCCCAGCAGGAGCGTGGGAAGTTCAAGAAGATGAGGCTGGCATCTCCCTAAGGAATTCACGGTGTTGTGGCTGGCTGGCTTGGGAACTAGGGTTCAGTCTGGGGAGATTTTCTGTCTGGAAGTTGAAGCTAATAAACGCAACAGAACTGTATTTGCATTGTCTCTTGGAGTTCTTTGGGCTGAACCTGACAGAGGAGAAGAGAACACCTTAATCTCTGTTTCTCCAAGGGAACTGGCAACCAGAAACAGCAAACTTCTTTTTAAGAATCTCAGCCGTGCAAGGGACAATTCAAACCTGTGGGTCCATTGGCCAATGTCTGACTTGAAAGACGGACCTCCACGGAGCTTGTGCATCACACCCAGCCCCTCTAGCAGCTTCTGTTTCTCCAGCAGTCGTGAGATGTGCACCTTCTCCTGAGGGTACAAACGCTGCTGATATTTCACCGAACATTTCCTCCTGTGCTGCTTGGGGGAAAACGATGGCCCTGCCAGGCTTCATCCACAACAGGTTCTGTTCCATCTTGGCCCAATCCAGACTGTCGTGTCTCTTAAGGTAGGAAAAAGAGTAACAAGGAGGATACAGATAAGAAAAACTCCAAGGAGATTAGAGACAGGGACGAATTTAGCAGCACTGAAGGAGACGCAGAAATATTTCGAGCACAGTTTCTTCCAGATAGACAGCTGCTAATGCTCTCTCTGAAGGCGCCGTGCAGCGATTCTGCTGTTCTAATGGACTTTTGCTGGTAAGAAAGAAAGAAAGAAGAAGAGGAGGAGGAGGAGGAAAATATGGGAGATCTGAAAAGGGAAGACACAGCCACCTGAATCTCTGCTAACATTTTTTTGAGGCAGAATAGACTGCATTGAAAGAGCCAGGCAGGAGCCAAAATTCAGGGGGCCGGAGCAGAACACACTCCAGGACGTGTTCCGGTCTTCAAACCCCAGCTATACATCTCCACTTGAAGCTCCTGAATATTTTATTGCTGGCCCTGATAAAGCCACAGTGCAAAATCAAACATGGAAAACAAAGCACTTTCCCTCTCACACACGCCTGCGTGCACCGTGTAAAAATGCTCAAAGCTCGCTAGCAAGTAAACACTCTGTATTTTGCATTGTCGGTTACACACTTTTATTTTCTGAGCCAATTCCAAAAACAGTTGGGATGAGACCAGATCAACGGCTATTTTATCTGGCCAACTGGATGCCCCTTGGAAGCTCCTAAACACGGTGGCCTTCTCTCACCCTTGCAGGCAAGGGGAGGAAAGGGTGAAAATGCCTCTTTGTTACTTTGTCCAACCCAGATAACTATCCAGGTAATAAAACCATTGCCTGCACAATCCTGATATTTGCACTTTTAGAAACATTCACAGCAACTGAGTATCTTTTCCAAGGCCTTCATTGCTACCCTAGTAAGTGCTAGTTTATGGTATATTTCTTGAATTCCTTCTTTATCTTGCTAAAAGAGAACCTTGATTGATCAAGGCCATGATGGGCTCTGAAGGTCAATATCTAGGGGTCCATCTGATGACACACGTGGCACCTGGGAGATTATGTCTCGGAATGTATGATGAATAAATAGTAAAGAATTAGAGTTTTTTAATTTTAATTTTAATTTTAATTTTAATTTTTATTCTAGTCTTGGAAATTTTTAGTTTTTATAACTTTTATAATTTTTAAACTTTTTATAATTTAATTATGTATTGTGATTTTAGTGACTGTAAGCCGCCCAGAGTCCCCCATTGTAGGGGAGATGGGCGGGGACAAATCAAATCAAATCAATCAATCAATAAATAAAGAATTAATAAATGGAACAAAAGAAGAAGATAGACATGTTGAGTGCTGTGAAACTAAGAGGAAGGGGAAGGTTGTAGTAGATCTGAATGAAGATGATTTGTTCTTGTGGAATCGCGTTGATGAACAGGGAAGTGAAGGAGCAGCTTTAATTATGAATGAAAGGGCTGGAATGTGTGTTGGAAAGTATTCATTAGTGTTGCTAGATTGTTGTGGAGAGTGTAAAAGTAGGAATTAATCAGTTGGTGATACCTTCCTGTGTAGAGGTGACCTTGGAGAAGGTATGCAAAGACTGTTAGCAAAACATGAATTAAGCCTAGGACAGCAAGAAAACATTAGAGAGAAAATTAAGGTGACTGTACCTTGACTTTCTTTGACATAAGAAGGAAGGAGGGAAAATGCTGTTGGGCTTTCAAGTCTGTTACTACAGCTTGCATCATTAAAGCAGAGGTCCAGGATTTCTGATGGAGTCAGGTCCCTGACGTGAATGGTAATAATGGAAGAAATAGAGATGGTTCTCGATAAAATGGTTCAAGATTCCGAATAAATCAACTGTTAATTGATAAAAATGGGTGGAAATAAGATGAGAGAGTATAGAAAAAGTGGACCATGCTGGGACTCAGGGATAAATGGGAAGGGTGCCTGGAAAGTGGGAGATTAGAAGAAGATTATTTCATTGTGATTGTTTCAAATACAGTGGTACCTCGCGTTATGAATTTAATCCGTTCCGTGACTCTGATCACAACTTGATTTGGTCGCACCGCGAGGCAAATTTTCCCATAAGGTTCAATGTAAATACGGCTAATCCGCCCTCCGAATTTGGTCGCGCCGCGAGGCAAATTTCCCCACTTTTTTCTTCAAAGCCTTATTCTTGCCAAGCCTGCTCTGCATTTTCTTTGGAGCCCTGCTGACAAGCACACCAAAAACCTTCCAAACGCCACAAAACACACCACAAGCCTCACCGGACGTCTCCTGGCTACCGCGATCTCGCCCACGGGAAGCCGCGACCGCGTGGCAGCAGGGCAAATGGCCGCGGATCCAGTTCGTAGCTCGAGGTGGAGTTCGCGTGTCGAGGTAAATTTTTGGGGCCGGAGCTGGTCGTATCTCGAAAAATTCGTAAGGAGGGGCGTTCGTAACCCGAGGTACCAGTGTATGTGGTTTAAACATGTCTACTCATAGTTATTTTGTACATTGGAAAGGAACAAATACATAACATCATGATTGATTTATTCAGGATGAAAGGTTGAGAAAACTAGTGAAGAATTTCAAGGTGATGAGGGAATGTGGGACTGACTTTTTTTTGGTAGGGTCAAGAGGGGATCATAGCTAAAATGGTCATGAAGAAAAGGAAAGGAGTGAAAGAAAGGGGAGGGACAGTGACATTAGAGGTATGTTAGTTGGCAGTATGAATATATCTCTATTTTTGTATATAGACTTCTTGTGGGCTGAAAATCGGAAAGTTTTGCAGTGAATATTCGATGGATTGTGTGATGCAACAAAGAGTATTGACCAGCAAATTAATGTGACAAAGACCAAGGTAACTATGTTTGATGGGGAAAATGGAGAAAAATACTGCAACTTATATGCAAATGCAAAAAACATCAGCAAGTAGATTTTGGGTACTTTGGCAGAATATATACTGAAGATGGGAAAAAATGGAGAAATTTAAAGATGTACAAATGCTGGTAGGAAGACAGTGAGTAGTGTGTGGCTTCTTGTGAGAAATCAATGTTTGTCAAAAGAAGGAAAAGTAGCTGTGAGTGTGCTTCTGCTCATTTTGTTATATGGAAATGAGAGTTGGCCGTGTCAGGAAAAAGCTTAAGAGCAACTTGACTACAGTAGAAAGGGGTGCTTAAGAAGTGTGTGTGTGGTTAAATGAAAAGAAAGTGGGTTAAGACAGAATGAATATGGATTGAGTACACTAGTGGGTAATCATCATAAAAAGGTACATTAGGAGGGTTTGGTCATAGAGAGAGAATGAACTATGGTTGAATTGCAAGAGAAAAATACGAAGGAAGAGTGAATGGGTCAAGAGGAAGGGGAATGTGGTTGGATGGAGTTGATGAGAGCCTCCAAAAGAGAGAGAGGCTTCAAGAACAAAAGGGAAGGCATGAAGAAGTATACAGATGTGATGGAAGCAAACATATGACCCAGGGCCACATTACCTGTAGGACCACCAGTCTCCCATTGTTTCTGTTCATCCCATCAGATCCAGCAGGGGACGTATGGGAAACAAGAGCATCTTCTGGGACTTAGGAGGTGGCCCCTGTCCTCTGGAAGACCATCCCTGCCCCCTGAGATTCAGATGGCCCCCATTCTCTTTGCCTTGTAGGGCCCTGAAGACATGGGCTTTTCCCCCAGGCGTCAGGCCAGGATGTCTATCCAGTTCTGCCCCAGTATGTAAGATTAAACCTTTTCAGACAGTCTACTAGAAGCCTCGGTCGTATTGTATTGCTTATATGCGTTTCATTATTATACGGGTTTGGGGGAGGAGGGTTGATACGTACATTATATTTCTGCATTTATTTTTATACGTTGTTTTGTTCCATTTCTATGCATTGCAAGCCACCCAGAGCCACTACCCAGAGATGGGCAGATCTAGAAATGGTTGAAATAAGCAAATAAGGATGGTTTAGTGAAAAACAGCATGGAGAGGCCTATCCAAGGGTACGGGCACAAAAATAGTTCCAGCTATATTTCCATTTCTTTTCCTCCTTTAATTTCTTTTCCTTACTAACCCTTACTCCTGGGCTCTGCGTGATTGCGGCAAGGAAACAGGGCGAGGGTATCTGTGTGTCTCCTCTGCAGCCCTTTCACTCAGCCTTCAGAAAGCTGGGTGGGGGGCGGCGGTCAGGGAAAGCGAACTTTCCCTTTTTAAACGACTTCATGGGGATTATTTCATCTCACTGTGGATTCGGTGGTGCTGTAGTTAGCATGGAACCCTTGCAACCTGACCTGCTCTGCAACAAGTCCCGGGGAGTGCCAGGGAAGAGAATGGCACGCACTGTTACTAGGGGAAGAGAGAGAGGTGGCTAGAAGCTGGCATTTACTCTCTCGCTTACCCGTGTCTCTCTTGGAAAAGCAGGAGGCTTAGATGATGTGCTTTGGCAGAAATGGTCTAGTGCAGGAAGAGAAATCATGCTGAGTTTTAGAGCACACTGTGTTACTGTGGTTTAGAGGGCTCCCCCCCCCCCCCCGCTCCCCGCTCCTTTGCGAGCGGCAGCGTCTGCCCTGGGAACCGAAAATGCTCAGCACGGCCTTGTAGTGTGCATTTCGTTAAACACCGAAAACAAAAGCCTCGCATCCCGCCTTGTGGGACCTTTAAAAATTGCCGTTGTTTGGAAACTTTAATATAATAGAAGGGGGAAATTATTAAACACGTGGCTGGAGAGTAATCCTGTTGCTGATCTTTAATTAAATGCATATGAAATCAAATCAAATTTTACTTTTGTCCTGATCCCCGCCATTGGGGGCTGGGGGCCAGCTCCTAGCAAGCCATTCCTAAGAGAACAGTGACGTTTCTGGGCTCCTCAGCCAGATTTAAACGTTGAAACCTCCCAGCCTCGCAACCGATGGCGAACGCCTTCACTTCAGAAGCTCTTACCAAAAGGATGCGAGAATGGATCCTTCTGAAAATGAAATCTGATCGTTCCTTTCAGTTGTATGCAAGTTTAGCATTTTGATAGAGGTAGCTTCCTCCGCCTCCTCCTCCTCCTCCTCATGGCTGGGGAATTCTGGGTGTTGAAGTCCACCCATCTTAAAGTTGCCAAGGTTGAGAAACACTGGTGCAGAGAGCCAGGATGGGGTGATGATGAACGTAGGTGCAATGGTATGTGGGAATGACCTTGGGAGACGGGGGGGAAGAGCCATAGCCAGGGAAACAGTCAGATAATAGGCAGCTGAGCCCACAGAAGGAATGTGGACATGGCAAACATCTCAGAAGGGACCCTCCTGAGTTTCTTGGGCTGTAAAGGCAAGGGGGGAGAGATGCACATTCAGACTTCAAGGTTCTGTTAATGTCGCCTTACCATAAAGCAGAATTAGTCCATCTGGTTGTGCTTCCCCTCTGGACTACCTGGCAAGGCTGACAGTAGAGGACTAGAAGTGGGGAGATTCAGGTCTGAGCCCAGCCACAGCAGCACTGGAGCCAGTCACTGTCTCTCAGCCCAACCGACCTCACAGGATCGTTGTTCCAGAAGAAAGAAATAGGAGGATGGAGTGCAATATACACTGCCTTCTGCAGGAAGGAGAGAATGTAAATCAAATAAGTCCCCCATGTTTCTAAAAAAGGAACAAACATGCACAGTGAGCCTAGCACACAATTATCTTTCTGTGTTTTCCTTGTTGTTTCCACCCTTTTGCACAACGGTGACAGCAATCCAGAAGTATCCTGCTGCAAACATCTAAATATTCTGCTTCTTTGCCATACAGGTACTCCTCGTTTAGTGACTGCCTCGTTTAGCAACTGTTTGCAGTTACGATGGGGGTGAAAAAAATCACTTTGGGACCAGTCCTTGCATTGATGACCTTCGCAGGTCTGTAAAGCAAAGGAAAGCTGAAGGAAGATCGTAAACACAGTGGCAGTTTCACTTAGCGGCCTCTTTGCTTAGTGACCGAATTGCTGGTCCTCATTGTGGTCACTAAACGAGGACTCCCTGTACCCTGAAAACTAAGACTTTGTATCCTCCGGCATTTTGTGGTGGATGAGCTTCTGTTTCAATGAGGTCATCTTACATTTGGGGTGGGGTGTGGGGTGGATTGCCCTTTTCACTGGACAGTCTGGAGCCACAGCTTTGCTGGCCAGTGACACTGTCTTGATTTACTAGGACAACCCGCTTCGCAAGTGCCACGGTGAATCAAGTCTTCTTTTGTTCTTCCTTTCCTTTGATGGAGTCCTGGAAGTTCTCCTTCTGAAAGGGGGTGAGTTCAGCCACAGAGCAGGCTTGCTGCCAAGAGCGTGTGGGCAGGGAAGCCCAGCGGGCGAATGTCTCCTCTCAGGTCAACATGGTCCTAAAAACCCGTTTGGGATCTGCAAATGTGAGGACGAGGTGGGCTTCCAAGGGCGTGGGGATTATTTGCAGGGGGAGGGAAGAACAGCCAGGCAGACCACAACGTCCACGGGGAGAAAAGAGGATCAGTCGGAGGGCAGGAATTTGGAGGGTGTGAGAAGAGCGCCCAGACTTCTCTCCTGGCGAATGAGCGGGGCTGCAGAAATCCATCCTGCCCCAACTTTAAATTTTCTGTGATCTGCCTTTCCTGCGGCTGTGCATCGTGGGGTGCGGGGAGACCCAGGCCTTTGTTTAGGGGGGGTTCACTCATCTGGGGAAGCTTCTGTGTCCTCTTTCTAACGAGCAAAATAAAGGAGAGTTTTCTGCAGCTCCTCAGCTCCGTACCAGAAAGCGCGTGGCGTCTTTCAGGAAATATAATGCCATAATTAGTAGTTTCCCCTCAGGAATCAAACACCCACAGCTAGAAGGCAATGCGTCCTCCTATTTTTGTGGCAAAGGTGGAGGCACAGCGCCAGATGTTATTCTGGGTCTGCGCAAAGCAAGCTTCTTAATCTGCTGGGTGGAAAGCACGGGCCTGGGTTTTTTTTTTGAAAAATAAAACAAAAAGAGCTCGAACCCTCTGGGTCCTTGTAGGCTCCCCTTTTCCAAGAAGAAAGAAGCCAGGAAGTTGGTGGCTGGATTCACACAACATGCTAGACTAGGCCCCGATAGAGTTGGGCACTTTGGGCACCAGGAATCATGCTAAGCCACAAAGTGGTTTTCTTGCTTGGGCATAGCGTTTCTTGTGAACCACGGCAAATGTGTTTTGCTAACAACACATTTACGCCCCAGAGAATCTACCCATGTAAGAACAAACTTTGAGGATGTCACATTTCCCTCCCTGCAATCTAGAGATGCAGTATTTGGACACATAATGCTCTGGCCATTGAGCTTGTCAGCCACTCCTAGAGTTCTACTTTTGTCACAAGTTTGTTGTGAACCATTCATAGACAGGAGATCAAGTAGATAGAGACCCCACCCTTCAAGGTTTCTGTATGTTTCTCTTCTTCATGCAGCATTGTCCTACTTGGCACAGACCAGCACATTCTGCGCTGAACCATCCCACTTCGATTTGGTTTACAGGTAGTCCTCGACTTATGACCATTCATTTAATGACTGTTCAAAGTTACAATGGTGCTGAAAAAAGTGACTTATGACGGTCTTCACACTTACGATCGTTGCACCGTCCTCATGGTCATGTGATTAAAATTTGGGTGCTTGGCAACCGGCATGCATTTATGACAGTTGCAGCATCACAGAGTCACGTTATCACCATTTGTGACCTTCTCAGGGGGCTTCTAACAAGCAAAGTCAATGGGGGAAGCCGGATTCGCTTAACGACTGGGGAAAAAAGGTCGTAAAATCGAGCGTGACTCATTTAACGACAGCATCACTTAATGAAGGAAGCACCAGTCCCAATTGTGGTCGTAAGTCAAGGACTACCTATACTTAGTTAGTTTTAGATAGTTCAGACCAGCCAAGATAGTCGTGTAGGTACAGAATTTGTTCTCAGTGGTGGTATTTATTTCTCCATGCACTCCATACTGTTTGGCAGTGTACCATCCCACCATGCCATCCTATTAACAGCAGGATGATGAATGAAATGGCCAGAACATTATGCGCACACAGTTCTGTACCTGCAAATTATCCTCAGGCACAGAGAGGCTGTTCCCCAGCTCTTGCTTCCCGGTGCTAATTCAACCATTGATGGAAAAGGGAGGGTCAAGGAATCCTGGAGCATTGTGATCCAATGGACATTGGATACCAGATCCCCTTCTGCAAGCAAACGAGCGAATCTGCCCCACAACCTTTAGCAGCGTGCCAAAACATTTCCCAGATTTTCTCAGGTTCTCAACCAGGTCGAGTGCAAGAGGCCTTCTGAATTTTTTCTGCCAAATTTGTAGGCAGAGAAACGGGGTGGATGATTTCTCCCCGCTTCTCCTCCAGGGAAGAAGAAACTCGCCAACATTTCCTAGGTATAATTCCAAAACCTGTCAATAAAAGAATACCAACCATTTATTAAGATACACACTTCCAGCTGCGAGGACAACGTTTGCACAATACTGGGAAAAAAGACAGAACAGACAATATCCAATTGGGAACTTAAAGCTGGAGAATATGCAGCAATGGCAAAACGAACGGTATATATACATAACAGAAGTTTAAGTTTAAGCAAGAATGGCTTCCATATATATTATATATTACACTGCAAGGTAAATACAAACAGAGCAGTGTTTTTCAACCTTGGCAACTTTAAGGTGTGTGGACTTCAACTCCCAGAATTCCCCAGCCAGCCATGCTGGCTGAGGAATTCTGGGAGCTGAAGTCCACACACCTTAAAGTTGCCAAGGTTGAAAAACATTGACGTATGGTTTCTAAAAATTATGCCAGTAGATACTGCAAGTCATTTGGGGTACAAAGAAGGAGGAAGCCAGAAATTAAATATTTCTCTATATTATTTTTGGGGGGGGGGTCTTTTTTCTCTCTTTTTTTTTAAACATTTATAAATAACAATATAGTGGAAACTTTGGCATGAAGCTTAAAAATGTATCCTTCTTTTTTATATCATGAAAACAGTTCAATGTACTTTGCTAGGTATGGTTTACCTTGTACAATTTCCATCATTATCTGTCCATTTATAGAGATTTCCTTTTTTAAAAAAAATATACCTTTGTTTCAAAGAAAAAGGAAAGGAAACTATTCTCAACGGCAGGACTCCGGCTTAGCAGTGCCAGCTACTGAAAAAATGAGAATCTTTTTTTATTAAGGTGGAGGCTGTGGATAGCCGGAGACAAGATTGCCCAGCGAACAGCAAACACTCACAAGCCAAGCTTGTACTGCAGTTCAGAAGTGCAAAATCACCACTTTCCGCCATGAGATTTTTCTCAGACTCTCTTTTCTTGAAAGAAATTGAAACAGCAAAAATTCTTCAAGTGGAGTGGGAACCGTAGGGAAAGAGAGCAAGATGTTTTTGTCCTGTTTTCAGCTCAGACCTGGTGGACAGCCACACAGAGCAAGCAAGTTACTCGTATATATCTTTCTTTTGGATAGGATGAGAAACAGAAGTCTACATTTATCAGCCCAGCAGAGGGAGAGACTAAATGTGGGGAGAGTGCAAAAGGAATAAGGACCTGTGTTGGACCCAAAACGGGGTTCTTAGCCCAGAGACGACTGCCAGTAACTTCGCCGGACACGAGAAACTCTTTAGAGCAAAATTCCTTTATTGGTGCGCCACAGTAAAGGGGATACCTCTATCGAAAGAGGCTCCCTGAACACAAAGAGATCAGGGTTTTTATACATTTTGCTTCAAGGAGATATAATGTTTAGAGATTACCAGGCTGGTGTGGATCTCTCCGTGCCCAGGATGGTGAAACGTTAGGAAACAGAACTGCCAGAACACGGCCACACAGCCCGGAAGATCCACACCAGCCTTCGTATGCCGGCCGTGAAAGCCTTCGACAATACTTTAGAGATTACTGATGGTTCAAGCAGCTCTTCATCACCTGAACTGGGATTTCCCTTTGATCTCTTCTGCGCAGTGGACCCATCCCCATATCTTTTGTTTCCTCAAGAGATGTCAGCTGCAGGTGAATACAGTTAATAGGTTACCAAGGTTAGATGTAGGCTAACCTAGAAGGGTCAGCTATGGGTGAATACATTTAATAGGTTACCTAGGTTAGATATAGGCTAATATAGAAGGGTCAGCTATGGCTGAATACCGTATTTTTCTGACTATAAGACGATACTTTTTTCTAAAATCCTTACGCTAAAAATTGAAGGGTGTCTTATTCAAGGAAGTCGGCCGAGGAGAGAACCGCGTGGTTGCAAAACTGCCCATACTTTGTTTCTGCAGGCAGGCTTCCTCCTATTGCTAGCCTCCAATCACGAGTGAAATAGCTTGTCTCCCAAACAGACTTCCTCCAATCACGAGCCTTATGTAACTGACGTCAGCTGATGCTGAACAAACCAATTAGAGGAAGGCTGTCTGCAGAGAGAAGCTATCGGCAGTTTCACTTGTGCTTGAATGTAATCAGTTATGCAAAAGAGCCTGGAAACAGAGCTGCAGAGAGACGGTTTGGACCTCCTCCCACCGAGTGTATCAGGTCAATGTTACCTGATTACTAAATAAAACTGTGTTCTGCACTATCTTTAAAATATTGATTTCTTAATTTGGGGTTGGAAAAATGGGGGTCGTCTTGTACATGGGGGCGACTTATTGACGGAAAAATACGGTATATCCTTGCTGTCCTGCAAGAATCACAGGCACAATACTTTTCCATTCCATGCTCCTCACCTGGGGGAGAACACACTTCAAGAAAGGCCCGTGGCAGAACACGTGGCTTGCACATAAATGCTCCCCAATTCAATCTAGAGCAGCCAACAGCCTGCCCTCCTTTTCAGCTAAAACTGCTCAAGAAGTTCATCTGGACGTGGCAATTTCTTAAGTCATGGCTGCCAACCCACGCGACAAATAAATACAGTTGTTTTTAACGTTCAGAAGCTTTTACCTAGTTGCGATAAACCCCGTTCGGGGAATAAACACCTTGTGTGAAAGGGAGAGATGTATGAAGCAGGCAAGCTAAGTACAGCGGAACAGGAAAATTGCCACATTTCAACCGGAGGTCTTTACTTCTTCATAAGAATTAAGGAAAATGCAATGTACGGGAAAGACAGCGAAGGGAGGATTGGGGCTCTCCTGCTAGGAAAATGGGAAGAGAGACAAATTAAACACCCCTTTTCCAATGCAGGGGAGATATTGCAAATTTCCTGTATTTCAAGCTGCTATTAACATAGCAGAGACAATCATTGCATGTTCAGCAGGATACGTAGGAGAGGGGGAAAAGAGAAGATGGGATTTTTTTACAGAAATCCAGCCCCGGATTCGTACATTCAGGATGGACTGCTGTAATGTGCTTTATCTGGGGCTGCCTTTGAAGATGAAGCAACCAGGGGTGCTCAAAAAATCCTTCCCAAATGTAAGAAAAAACGGGTAAGCAGAGCTAGATTGGATTTTAGTCTCATATATTTTGCAGGAGAATGACGAAAATACATTTATCCTGCTTCAAAATATTTTCTGGCACGAGTGAAGGTGTAAACAGAACTGCTTCCTATTTTATTTTGACGCAGATTTTTCGAAGACGCAGAGAAATCTGCATCTTCAGAAAAGTCTGCATGTTTTCCCCCAAATATGTACAGAACTGAATTTACTAAGACATATTTGTTTCTGTGCAGCTTTGCCAAATAGCCACGTATGTGGCAAGAGGTTTTTTTTTAAAACACAGTATAAATTTGTTGACTTTCTTTACTATTGCACACAGGTCTAGATGTTTAGATTCCAGCCACCCTCCCCTTTCCTCACAGGCAGCATGTCTGGCCCTGCTCAGGATCCTTGTGTGTTTTGGTCCTCCTCTTCCCCAATTTTATGGCTAATTCTACTTTATTGTAAGGTGAAAAACAGAATCTTGCAAGTCTGAACATGCATCTCTCCTCTGCCTTAAACTAGGGAGAGTCCCTTCTGAGCCTCTTGCCCCACCCGCTGTCCAGCTGAGGGCTAAGCTGCCTCTTATCTGACCATTGTCTAGTCTGCGGCTCTTTCTCCTGTCTCCCAAGGTCATTCCCACACACCATTACCGAACCACCAAGAAATCCCAGGATCGTGGACTAAAAAAATATAAATCCCAGAAGAAGATAATGGCATAACACTTTTATGTTATTTCCAAAAAAGCTACAAAGTTGTTTCCTTGAAGTTACCAAGAGCTGAGCTCAGTTCAATGGCCTGTTTATTTTTATATAAATAACCAGTCTTGTAAGGTGTGTTATTGGTGTAACCAGCACCCCCACAAAGCCTCAGCTATCTGTGTTGAATGTTAATATGTAACCCACCAATATTTAACTTGACAAAATTGTGAAGTGCATGAGAAATAATTAAAGGCATGGCGGTAATCGTGTTGACTGTATCTCGTTAATTTGATTTTCAGTTGAATCGAGTTTAAATTTAAATTTAGGTTAGTCCCATCCCCGTCTACTTCTTGGCCTGTGGCCCTGGGACTGCTGAGTATGGCTCCATGTGCCCCCCCTCCCCAAATTCCGAGGCAAGTAAAATCCAACCTTTGCACATTCAGTGCAAGCTTGGTTATTCACACAAGAACAAATGTGTTAATTAATCCTGAAAGTGCTACAAGACTCCCGGGATCTTTTCCATTGCACATGGGTGTCTGTGGCCCCTCCTCTTCCTGTTGCAAGGGTTGTTTAGATTGGTTGCCAATAGGCAGAATATTTCTTCCAAATTGGAAAAGTAGGGTTGCTGTTTTGGTTTGCAAAACACCTGAGATTCCTCTAAATGCACGTGAAATATTTGGATTTTCCTTCCGAGCGATACAAAATGCTGACACCCACAGCTGTCAGGATGCTCTGCTTCTAATTCTCAGTTTTCCTTTGTGATAGAAACACCTTTTAAAGGTTAAAGACCCAGGTGGGAACCCAGCGGCTGAGTTCACACAACATCTTTAACCTGGGCACTGAATTAATCTATTTTCTGGATTTGCACTAGAACCTTAAACTAACCCAACAGGAGTGGTTTTGCAGAATAAGTCACAGAAACAGACAAAATTCTAACCCAGGGTTAACACTACTCAGTTTAGCACATTGTGGAAATGCAATGTGTTATGTGAACATGGACCTTGCCTTCAAAGCAGCAGCGGTATGCTTCCTGGCCCAAACAAGACCCTCTGATCTATGGGGCCAAGAGAAGGTTTAATTCTTTAATTTGGGGAGGGGGGAGAATAGCATTTTCTTCCCCAACTGCATCTGCCCTGGAAATCACTCTCCCCTGTGAAAATAAAAGTTAGGAAGAAAAAATACTAATTTCAATTCGTATTAATGGGGTCAATTTTTCTACCTAAATGTACTTTCTTGGGGTGGGGGGAGTCTTTTTAGAGGCTGTATATTTTAGGGAGGGAGAATTAACCCCTTCCTTCCCTTCCTCCCAGACGTGGCAATTAAGTTTAGGAATACGAGTCATAGTAATTATTATTCCTAATGCATCCAATAACTGGAGCTCTTCTGTTCTCATCAGGAGTTCCTTCCCAGCCCACCCAACAGTGAACTGGAAAATACAGGCTAAAAAGCTCCTGAAATATTAATTGAAGGAAGTACCTTTTTGGAGTCTTGTAATGAAAGATTGAGTGCCATTTTCTTGCGCTTCATTGCCATGCTGGGGAGTTGGGAGGGCAGCCCATGGACAAGAGAGGATTAATTTCCCCAGCTTTTTTCTTTTTTTAATTTTTTTTTGGGGGGGGTTCTTTTGTTTTATTGCATGATAAGATGCGAATAATACATTATGAGATTCAGATGCTGGCAGGGTACCATGGTATTTGTGAGCTATAAACTAAAAATGGTTCACGCTATGATGGTTACACCTTGAAAGCTAAGGAGATAAAAGTTGAGATCAATGTTGAATATAATTTCAAAAACGTTAATCGACATTAAGGCCGCTTGAATTGTACAGTTAAAGCTAAAGATGGTATTGATAGATAGATGGGTTGATAGACAATTGCAAGTTACATTACATTATTTTATAATATTAAAAAGTTAAGCTTCCCAGCTTTAATTTCCCCTACAAACAGCACGCGAGCCTTAAGGAAAGGCATTTCATTGGCAACCGGTGATACGATGGGTATTGGGAAATATAATCTCAAGGCTTTTTCTATTAATCCATTTCTAGTACCTGGACCATGTTGCAATTTTTTTAAAAATTATTTTATTCCTGATCAAGCTGCTGTTAGGGATATGCAGAAAACCCCATAACTAGAGTACCCGACCTTTGACAGAGCTGACACGTGCTTATATCTGACAAGCCAAAAAAAACACGTTGATGACTGATCCAATAAATATGTTCTGGAGTGATGCTGGATGTCAAAACAACTCAATGTTTTTGTGCCTTCCTTAATAAGGTTCCCCAAAGGCACTTCCTTCAATGAATATTTCAAAAGCTTTTTTGCTTGTATTTTCTGGCTAACTGCGGGGAGGGAGGAGGGGGAAATCCTGATGACAATAGAAGAACTTCAATTATGGGATGCCATAGGAATAATGATGATGGCAATGTTGATATGGCTCGCTCAGTCTGCAGCTGAAGGCATCTTTATCCCACAAATGGAAGCTGGTTAAAAGGATCGTTACTTCTCCTGAAGAAACCTTGCATTAAACCATTCTTAACACCCAATTCCTATACAGCAGATTGCTCAACCTTAGCAACTTTAAGATCTGTGGACTTCAACTCCCAGAATTCCCCAGCCAGCATGGCTGGCTGGGGAATTCTGGGAGTTGAAGTCCACAGATCTTAAAGTTGCTAAGGTTGATAAACCCTGCTATATGGTAACTCAGTTTGCTTAATCGAGTTAAGTTACAACTGGCTGAGTCCACAGCATGCCAATACATAAACCCTGGTTTACAAATGGTCTTTTTTAGCCTACAGTGTTTCACATGACACAGTTAAACTGACCATCAAACCAATCACACAATGGTTTAATGCAATGGTTGATCTGAGCCAGAGATTCTGACAAACCATAATCTCCAGGATCAGGAGTGTTGGGGGGTGTCAAAAAAGTCAAGATGGTAGCCACCATGAGGTCAAAGCCTACTCCTTTTTACAGCCTTGTATGTGTGCCATGTAAAAATGGGGGAAGTTTCAATCACGTGGTTGTTGCCGCTCAGTGGACTGTTTTGACCCCCCTGCAGACCTTCCTGCCTGGCATTGTTTGGTGAGACCCCTACCAGGGTAGCCATGACCCTAAGTCATGGTTTGTTTTAAAAACGCACTGCTGAACAAGACACAATGGCTTGGTCCACACCTAACCCTAAGCTAGAAATCTCCATTTACACATCACAATGGTTGGACCCACCTTGTGCACTAAACCAGGGTTCCTCAACCTTGGCAACTTTAAGACGGGTGGACTTCAACTCCCAGAATTCCCCAGCCAGCAAGGAATTCTGGAAGTTGAAGTCCACCCGTCTTAAAGTTGCCAAGGTTGAGGAACCCTGCACTAAAGCACACCCTAACCTAGTGCAAAACAGCTCAGTGCAATGTGAGAATTTAGCATCCTGTTTCAAGTTTAGAACAAAACTTAAACCTGGCTATTTCCATCCCCCTCTGTGGATTTGTGGCAGCACCCACCGCTCTTTATGAATACAAAACCAAATCTGTTCATTCTCTTGAAGCCAAGAGTTGGCGTGGTTTTATATTCTCTACTTCAGTGTTTCTCAACCTTGGCAACTTTAAGATGCGTGGACTTCAACTCCCAGAATTCCCCAGCCAGCCATGCTGGCTGGGGAATTCTGGGAGTTGAAGTCCACGCATCTTAAAGTTACCAAGGTTGAGAAACACTCTTCTATTTATTTACAGTGGTTTGCAATTATTTTGTTTCTTATGGATGTCTGCTAAGTCTGCAACGACGTAAGCAAGAAGGGCCACGTAGAAGGGCTCCTCTCCTTGAAGCCAAGTGACCGACGTTCCTGCTTGGGCCCCACCCGCACCGGAAGTTTTCCCCCAAGTTTTTCCCTCATTAGGGACGGTGCCAAACCCTGCAAAAATGCTTTGAATGTCCGAAAGGTACAGTGCTGAAATTAGTTGCTGTGACGGCAGGAACCCGTCCCCAGCAGAATGTCAAGTGATGGGTGAGCAAAATCGTCCTCCTGCCAGATTTAGAAAGGAGGGCAAGGTGCCAGTTTTGGCCAGCCTCTGGCTGGGGAGAGCTTCATTTACATTTGGGGCCAGATGGAAAAAAACACCTTTTCTGGTACGGCCTATTGAACATGACTGTATGTTCTTTCATCCTGAGCAATTTCCCCTCTGACTTGGTTCCACATTCCCAGGCACCAAGGCACGCTCAAAATTTGTAAAGTTCCAACGTTTGAAAGCAACGGGTATGCCCCAGTTCCAAAATCTTTGCCCCAAGCTGCAAAAATACACCGTATTTTTCTCCTTGCTGCTGCACAGAGAGGCTGAGAGAGGCTATATCTGTTGTAGCAAGGAGAGGGAAGTTGGGAACTTTGCAGTTGCAAAATAAATGCCAAGCTAGAAACTCTGCAGGCCTTGGAACCCAGCTGGAGAAATTCTGGCACCATCCAGGGTCGATCGTTTAAATTCAAGGAGAAACTCGACAACCCAAGGAGGAAATGTAAAAGGCTCCCGTTCCAAATTCCAGCCAGTTAAACCTTCCTTGATATTCCGTTCTGGTTTTCTTCTGATCCAGTTTGCTGTTTGCCTCAGCCACAATACAGCAGACCAGTGTTTCTCAACCTTGGCAGCTTTAAGATGGGTGGACTTCAACTCCCAGAATCCCCCAGCCAGCCATGCTGGCTGGGGGATTCTGGGAGTTGAAGTCCACCCATCTTAAAGTTGCCAAGGTTGAGAAACACTGCAGCAGACGACGCTAAAAGGGGGTTGGCTAGTTTCTTGTCTCAGCATCTAATACAAACTAGGCTGGAATTCATACCATATATGGATTAATTGGGCACAAAGCATGTTTTGCACAGCAATTAGGCTCGGCGATCTTGGTTCAGGTTTTGTATATTTATTTATTTATTTATTTATCTATCTATCGTATTTACATAGCCGCCTATCTCACACAAGACGACTCTGGGCGGCTTACGACCATTCAGAAGAATAAATACATAAAAACCCTTGCAGATAAAAATGTCGTGCGAACCCCACCGCCTTTCCTTTTGCTTTGAGTCGGTACAGCCAGACCCTCCCCAGACATTCGGGGTTAGGTGGCCTGCCGCGGCTCAAAGAGCATCTTTCTCTTCCAGCACCTTCCACTTCGTACGTCTAGCAGCTCCTCCGATCTCTAATAAAAGACACGCCCGCAGCACCGGGTACGAAAAAAGCTCCCAATTCTTTGCCGAAAAAAAACTTTTCTAGCAGCCTGGCCCCGAAATAGTGTCTTGAGATCACACTTGCCTGGCTTCCCGCAACAACTCTGGCACCCAGCTGTTGTCTGGCCTTTGCATGCGGATCCCACAAAGGAGGGCGAGGCAGACACGCCGGGCGTGATTCATGGCTGACCGTTCACCGTCGCAGAGGCGTAGCGCACTGCTGGGACCGGTGAACAGGTGTCTGCCCAACAGGTCCAGAGCCTCACCTGTTGAATTACAGGGGAACGGAGTCTCCTGCACGACATTTAATTATGCCTTTTTTCAAAAATAGCTTTCTTCTTTCTGGCTGGGGAATACGATCAGCAGCATCATCTGTTCCAGTATGATAAATTGCAAAATTTCATTTTCAGCGGATTACCCGTTTGGAAAACTAAAGGCAATATCTTATTAGCACAATAGGTTTCTATGTGGTCTAGACTTAATAAGAAGTGTAAGGATTGAATTAATCCCATCTTGATACTAAATTGATACTATATGGATCCTTTTTTTTTTTTTTAATATAATTGGTTCCCCCCCCCCCTTTCTTTCACGTTTAGTTTCTTTTAATCACTGTAATTAATGGAGGGGTTGGTATAACGGCCAACCTCTAGAGTGTTTTGGTGTTCTAGTAGTTTGTTATACCTCACCAATGAAAAATATTAAAAAAGAAGAAAATGCCTTATGTTTATAAGGGGGTGGATTTTTATATATTAGAACACTGTTTGGCAATCTTAGCAATGTTAAGATGTGTGGACTTCAACTCCCAGAATTCCCCCCAGCCGTGCTGGCTGGGGAATTCTGGGAGTTGAAGTCCACGCATCTTAAAGTTGCAAAGGTTGACAAACACTGCCTTAGAAGTAGTGAGCTCTTACAAGTTAAGGGGTGGTAGCCGCTCAGATTGCCAACTCCATTTTTTTGCTTAGCCATTTGGCTCCTCTGCTTTATACAGCAGTCTGACCAGTGTAAATATAATGCGGTTTTTCCTCATCCTGCTGTTCCCATCTGTTCTGGCTACCACAAGGCCTATGAACCATCCTTAACAATCTGGTGCCCTTCAGGTGTCTAGGGACTACAACTCCCAACATTCCCAGACATAACTACATTTGGGAGGTCCCAAGGAGACGGCTGGTCTAGAAGCCAGGATCCTGTTTTTTCAGAAGAAGCAATTGAGCCTTTCCCTAATAATTCTACTGCCCCTGAACATGGAGGTTTTGTCTAACCATCATCATTCCAGGCCGTTCATCTCTTCCAGAAAACTACCAAATCACATTTTAAGCTGGGTGTGGACTTATATTACTCCTTGGCTGGGGGGCCTGGGTAGGCTTTGTTATGGGGGCTTACTTTTGTAAAAAAAAGTAAATTAGACGGGTTAAGCCTATTGGAGGTATCACCTATTTTACGACTTGATTTTACCAGAAAATTGGGTATCCATTCTATGGCAGTTTCTTGTTAACTCTGATGGTCTGAACTTGGGGGTGGGAGTCTGAAGACTGTGGAAAAGGGGTGGGGATGCACAGCCAAGCTGGGCTCCTTGGAAAATCACCCCCACTTTAACTACCACCCTCCAAGCCTTGCCCACGAGTGTGTTTGTGGGGGGGGGGGGGTAGGGGGTAGGTGCACAAGGTTTCACTCTCTCGTGCATGACTTGTCATGACTTGGATCCGAATGAGGTCCCCTTCTTAGGGTGCCTCTGCGTTTTTTGGAATGGAAATAATCATTCCTTTGCTAATGGTCCAGTCTGGTTTTTTAGATGTACAAGATCCGAGAATCAGGGAGGCTCAATTATGTTTTATGTTATGTTATGTATTAAATTTTTCAACCGCCCATCTCCCCCCAATGGGGGAACTCTGGGCGATTCACAACGAACATTAAAAACATAAAATATATAAATACATAAAACCTTAATTAAAAACATTACTAAAAAGGAAAAGGAGAGACCAAGAGGATGAAAAATCTGAGGCTGAAGGCAGAAGGCCTCTATGGGGCTAGCCATCCCCATGCTGTTTAATGTTATGTTATGTTTAATGTTATGTTATGTTTAATGTTATGTTATGTTTAATGTTATGTTATGTTTAATGTTATGTTACGTGTTGTGTTATGTTATTCAATTCACTTCGGTGCTACCTGACTCTGGGTGGCTCACAATACACCAAGCAAAATAAAAACAATATAATAAGAAGCAACACAGAACAGAAAACAAACTATAAAAAAAAGAAAAAGAAAGATCAGGATGGGAGACCCCCAGAACATCTCACCGACGTGCAACTTCCTTCCTCCCCCAACACCAGCTAGAATTGACAGTGAGGGGAGGAAGAGAACCACAGTGAGACGGTGCTCCTAATTCCGAGCCCATGGAGATGGTCCAGAAGGATACCATGGCTGATGGTATCGAAAGTGGCTGAGAGATCAAGGAGCACCAGCTCCACCTTGGCTCTGCCACAGGTCACCTACAAGCACAACCAAGGCTGTTTCCGTACTGAAGCTGGACCAAACTGGATCTAGGTAATCTGCTTCCTCCAGGGTCCCCTGTAACTGCACTCCAACCATCTTCTCAACATCCTTCCTTTCCTGGAGAAAGGATGGTAGTTGTCTCAAAATATTAGACGGTCTCTCGAGGAGGGGGCGCACCACCACCTCCTTCAGGGCTGGAGGCATCACCCCCTCTTCAAAGAGGCCCACGCCGCAGCACGGACCCAACTACCGGTCACCTCCTGGGCCCCCTTAACCACTCTGCAGGAGCCCGGATCCAGCGCACAGGTGATCACGCTGAGGACGCAGAGAACCCTGTCCACATCCTCAGGAGTCTCAGCTTCAAACTCATCCCAGATCACATCACGAGAGCGCCACGGGCACCTCGGCTGGACCTGCCCCGTTGGAGCCCAGTTTGGAGCGGATGGGGAAAGTCCTGGACTGAGAGTGCGTGAGCCTTCTTCCAGAGCCATCTGGCCTGGAAACTTCTGTCCTTGATCTCGGAGACGGGAAGGAGGAGGGCGAGGTGGCGACTGCAGCTTCTGTCTTCTCTCTTACGCATTCCATTAGTACCACTTTGCATTTAGTCCTCGCATTAACAGCCTCAGGGGCAGAGCCACCGTGAACTTTTTGTCACAGATTAAGTCCCCTTAGCAACCAGCGTTCCCCAGGCTGAATCATGCAGCCCATTTTTCTGTGTGTGTGTGTGTGTGTGTGTGTGTGTGTGTGCGCGCGCGTGTGTGTGTGTGTGTGTGTGTGCGCTCTGTTTTTCTTCTGGCTTTGTTTCCACTTCCATTTGCAACGGGCTGCAATTTGCAATGCCAAGGTTCCCAACTTCTCTGGGAAGGGACGGGACGGAGGGCTGAGGGAGGGTGGAACCCGTTTATGATGGATGCTGGTCTCTTCCAGAGGAAATGAGGCCAAGGCGATGTGAGGAAACAGAGACGGCAAAGTGACTCCGTCAGCAGTTTGGGCTGGGTTTCTCATTATGTGCAGTTTCCCTCCTATAATTTTCTATTTATGCGTTTGGTTCTTTATTATATTATATTATTTATTTATTTTTTTTTGTCGCTTCGCCTTGATTAATGTGCTCGGATGGAAAGATGGGGTAGGAATCCGGAAACTAAATGAAAATAAATCACTCTGCTCATATTGGAGATGGAGGAGAAATGGGTCGAAGCAGAGTTAATCTACACAGGCTCCAAACCAGGAACGAAGCGAACAACGGCCCCCCCAATCCAACCGCCCCTTCCTGAAAGTCTACACGAGGGCTAAAACTGTGGCTTTTATTGAAGCAATTCAGGTCCAGCTGGTAAAAAAGGTACAATGTTCTACCTCCTCTGAGACTTGGGTTGCCAACCACCCAGAATATAATAAAACTGTCCTGTTCTTGTGCTTCTAAACTAGGAGGAAGCAAACCACAGGCCTAGGGCCTCTGTAGGGTGGCGAGGTCAAAAAAGTCAAGATGGCAGCCGAGACCACACAATGGAACCTTTGCCCTCTTTTAAGGCACTCTGTGACAGAGGTATAAAAGGGTTGGGGCTTTGATCGTGTGGTCTCAGCCACCATCTTGACTTTTTTGCCCGCAGATGCCTCTTTCCAGGTTGCGTGCCCCTAGTCCTTTTCTGCCCGCTGTACGACTGAAATTCAACAGCGAGTCACTCTCCCTCTGCTGTCACCCCACCCAAAATGAGCAGGCCACATATTTGGCCCTGGCTCTCAGAATGGGGTCACCCCACCTCAGCTGGGCCCCCTGCACTTCCTGGAGCCAAGAACGGTCCTTTTAAACAATGCTTGTTGCCCCCCAGCCTGGGGAAAAAAATGCAAAGCCTTTGGGACGCTATTGCTTGGAGAAACCGGGACCGAAGTGTGCGAAATGATGCAGGGCTGAGAAAACGAAGAGAGAGACATTTCTCTCTCCGAGGGCTACCCTGCGATCCGACTGGAAGAGGATGGAAGAGGAGGCGTCTTCCCACAGGGCAGGATTGTGAGGAATCCTTGCCACCAGACGTGGCAACGGCCTCTGACTTGGAGGGATTCGAAGGGGGATTGTGCGAGAGCTCTTTGCTTTACGCACACCACAGCGTAGCAAAGCTGCGCACGAGGCTTTAGTGCAGCACACGCCTTCCCCAACCACAGGCAGTTGCTCTCCACCCATCCGGGACTTGCCAGGTGATGTTGCCCTGTGAATACGTCTTTAACACTCAGCCCTTTAACACTCAGTTCAAGCAAACGTCTATAAAGGGTATAAAGTCTATATAACTATATAAGGTCTATAAAGTCTGTAATGTGGCAGACAACCTTTGCCTCCTTCCAAACGTTCTTACTCTAGTCGAGAGAAGGGGCTGCTTCAGTGCGGTTGATCCTCTTCTAGTTGTTCCCCAGCTCCCAGCAAAGCTCCAGGCAGGGCTCCCCCCAGGATATGCTTCTCCCCATAACTTGGAAACGCCAGGGTGGGGCTCTGTCATCACTGGCAGCTGGAACACCGGCTTGGATGCTTGTGAGTACAGTTGTGAGTGAATGTGTGAATGCACGAGGCAGCTGAGGTGAGAAGCGTTTCTGCCTGGCTGCAGAGACTTCCCCCCCACCCCAACCCACAGACAGCAGCCCCAGTTTCGCTCCCTCGCAGATCGGAGAAATCCACGGAGGGCAGTCTTCATAAGGGTCTCTGAAGCCTCAGAGATACCCCTGGCTCAGGAGCAGCACCAGTTCCAGTCCTGCTGAATCAGAGAGTTGCAAGGGCCCAACTCCTCACTCACTGTAGCATCCACGAGATCCATGTTCCTCAGCCTCAGCAACTTTAAGAGGTTTGAACTTCCCAAATTCCCAGATTCCCCAGCCAGCAAGTGTGGACTTCTACTCCCAGAATTCCCTAGCCAACATGGGGAGTTGAAATCCACACATTTTAAAGTTGCAAGATGGAGAAACACTGCACTACAGTAGATCATCTCTGACTTACAACATCTAAGGAGTCTTCCTACTCTACAATTGGGCAAAACCATGGCTTAGTGCGTGGCCTGAACCAAGCGGGTATGTCGTCCTCTTGGGATCCCTTGGTCCCTGAGCTTCTCATGCTTGGTAGCAACACTCTTCCAGCTGCAGACAAGAAGGCAGATTGAGGAACCACCGTGAGGCTTCCTGCTCCACAGGTTATCTCCCCCATGCACACGCATGGCGGGCTCAGCATCGTTTCCTTCCCTTTCCTGCATGTCCTCTCAAGGGGATTCCGTTCAGCTCACAGAGCAGTGGGAAAGGGGGGCCTTCCGAATAGGCCTTCTGGCCGGGTGTCCAGCCCCCATCTCGTCACCCCGAGAAAAGAGACGGCAGTAAAGGACCCTTAAACCAAAAGGGGAAATCCTAGTCATGATTTGGGTTGAGCGATCGCGCCAGGAGGGTCAAGGAGAGGAAGAACAAGGACGGAAGGGGACGGAGTTTTATATTTGGCACGTGTGGCTCTAGCAAATTCCTCGGAAATTGGAATGGGAAGTTGCTTCCTTAGCTTTCTCAGCAGACCTGGGACTTTCCACAAGATCAGAAGCTATTTGTTCTCGTCGGCTGTTTCATCAGAAATGGGTGGTTCCTGCAACATTTTATAGCAGGTCTCTGATAAACCTGGGGCTGTTTCAAGAACATGCTAACTTTGTACAGTGTTAATCTTGGATGTTTGAGGGCTTAGTGCAAACTTAGGTGGCTGGGTGAGTTCATGGCTCAGTGTTTTAGGCAGATGACAGCTGAAGGGCTTCTTACCTGAATTCAGGTTAAGTGTTTTAGAATCATAAAGTAGAAGGTTGGAAAGGACCTTTGAGGTCCTCTACACCACCTTCTGCCAAAACAGCCAGCCTGTATCCGTTCATTAGCTTTACTAACTTTTCTGCCGACCCCTTAGCAGATATATTGCAATTTTATCCTTTATACATAGATAGGCTTAGAGCCAGAGCAAAACAGTGGGGAGAAAAGTGGGTGTCGGCCTGCTTAGAGTTCCCCCAAATTTGCAGGGGGAAAAGCCTTCAAAGAAAATGAAAAGATTGGGGGGGAGGGGAGGAAAAACATACAAAGGGACCGAACAGGACCCGAGCATGCTTGCAGGTCAAATAAAATTGAACGGTGGGTAGAGAAGTGAAAATGCAAACAGACCCCAAATGTCAAGGTGTACCATGGGGAAGGGGGTATCTGGCTTTCAGCAGGCTGTAATATTCTGTTGGACCAGTGTTTCTCAACCTTGGCAACGTTAAGATGGGTGGACTTCAACTCCCAGCATTCCCCAGCCAGCAAGGCTGGCTGGGGAATGCTGGGAGTTGAAGTCCACCCAACTTAACGTTGCCAAGGTTGAGAAACACTGTGTTGCACACTCCATGCATTGTCTTTCTTGGCAGGGTCAGAGATGCCTCTTGAGAAACATAAACATGTAACGCCATTGCTCGGCGAGCTGTGCGGTTGGCAGCTGGGTCTGGGTGCAATTCAAGATGCTGGTTATCATCTACAGAGGCCTTCATGGCATAGAGTTATTGGCTGAGTCCATCCCATTTGTATCCATCCCGTAAGATCCAGTAGAGTTGGGGTGCTCCAGACCCCTTCAATTAAACCTTCAATTAAACAATGGGCCTTCTCTGGCACGGCATCCCCCCCCCCCCCCCCGCGAGATCCACACGGCGTCCACCCTGATGATGTTCAGAAAGCCCTTGAAAATGTGGTGGTTTTCTCAGGCCTTGGGGTTGGGTGGCTGGGGACCCCTTGAAGATCTCGTGCTGTTTTTCTTTTAAAGTGGATTTTCTACTTCTGGACACACCTCTTGTTTTTCTTTTATCTTATTGTTCTGAGTTTTTATGCTGTGAAGGGCCCAGAATCGTTGGGAGTTGGGGGTCCTTTAAATCAATCAATCCATCACTGTCTTGTGCTTAGATTTTGCTTTCTCAAGATGCCTTGTTAAGATTTTGTTGGTACCATTTGGCTAATTATGTTAGCATCCTTCAGCCTGGGACCTTCTCCTTAAACCTCCTACACTCCGTCGCTCTGAGCTGGGCCAGAGTGTGCATTTTGACTCCAGTGCGCACAAAGATATAAACGCCTATGGAAGTTTGCGTCTTTCCAACGGCAGAAAGGCCTTTCCCCCTCAATTCCCAGCAACTGGCTGCATGGCAGTTACTGTTCCCTAGTAGATCTTTGGCCAGCCGGACCATCGCCCTGCCAGCATTCACAAAACCGGTCACGGCAAAGTGAAAGAATGGGGGAACCTCAGAGGGAGGCTTGTAAAATGATTCAGCCCCAAAAAGAAAAGAGAGAGAGAGGGAGGGAGGGAGGGAGGGAGGGAGAACTCTGTAAGCATCTTTCCGGCTGAGCTGTGGCAGCTGCTCCTTTAAGAGAAATTTATGGCCTAGCAGTTGGCCCGGGTTCAAATCTGGATGCTTTGAGAACACCCCTTCAGCTCCTCGACTTGCTGGATGGAAATGCCCTTGTGAAAGGGACAGGAACAACAAGCACTGTTTTTCTAGCCGGTTCATGACCCTACAGGGCAATCCATCCACCGGAGCCGTTGGTCTGGTTCGGCAAAAATATTCCCTCTGGATGGAGGTCAGGTATGGGGGCAAAGAAATCGTGAACGACGTGGCTGCTGGTGGGAACAGTGGAGCGCAGATGCCCATGAAGCAGAACAGTCTAAAAAAGCTCTCTGCAGAAGATGCAAAATGCCTTTGGCCTGCAGATCAACAGGGTTGACATGTCCTTAGGCAGGACTAGTTGTAGGCTTGACAGCTCCATGCTTGGTTAGCTCGTTAACCTTGGTTCAGTTTCCCATAGCACAATGCAGTGTTTCTCAACGTCCGCCACTTTAAGGTGTGTGGACTACAACTCCCAGAATTCCCCAGCCAGCATGGCTGGCTGGGGAATTCTGGGAGTTGAAGTCCACACACCTTAAAATGGTGGAGGTTGAGAAACACTGGCATGATGTGTCTTGCAAAGCCAGCCAGTGGATTACTTTAAGGTTCCCTACATTGCATGGGTGTGACTTCATGGGTTGAGTTAGCAAATGGGCACCACCCTGCAACAGTGAACTCTACTTTTCTGGGTCTTGCTGGGTGTCTCTTCTCCTTGTGAGGTCCATAGGACCTGGACTAGGTGGCCTTCTCTGTGGTGGTGTAGGGGGCATAGGGGATGGCCTTGAAGGACAGGAGGAACAGCCACCAGCAAGGCAGTGGTCAGATAAGAGGGTCCTGAGGCCAGGGCAAGAATGTACTATGAGTAAACATCTCAGATAAGCCCTCCCTAGTTCTCATGAAGTTAGTGAGAGGAAGAAGCACATTCAGACTTGCAAGTTTCTGTTAGTATAGCTCAGCATTTCTCAACCTTGGCAACTTTATGATAGGTGGACTTCAACTCCAAGAATTCCTCAGCCAGCATAGCCTTTCTTGGTTTCTTGGCCAGATCACAAAAGAAGAACAGTGGTGGATGAAAGCAGTGGACCCATCCTCCCACATTTCTACGGATGACCAAAAACACACAAGCCTGACATACCTCTCTGACCAATTGTATCTTTACTAGGGACTCCAACATACAACATAGTGAAAGAACCTGGACATCTCACAGAGAAGAGCGAATATTCTATCAACTGCTCACTACAGTGCCTCCATAAAATCAAAGATGTACGCATAGATGAAGATGAAATTATGGTCTCATTTGATGTCACAGCACTCTTTACGTCCATAAACCCGGAACTAGCGAAAGAATCCATCAGCAGTACTACACAACACACCCGACCTAACCAAACACACCCAGATCAAAATACCCAGAATCATGGACCTCGTCAACCACTGCCTCACCACCTATTTTCAGTTTGATGGACAAATATATCACAAATCAGAGCACACCCATGGGATCACCACTGTCAGGACTCATCACAGAGATTGTAACGCAACGCCTAGAAACGATAGCATTCCCACACATACAACCAAAAGTATGGATCCGGTATGTAGATGACACCTTTTCACAATAAAAAAGGAACATCTAGAGAAGACGCATGAAACAATCAACAATGTCTTCAAAGTAATAAAATTCACAAGGGAAGAAGAAAGCAACAACACACTACTCTTCCTGGATATCCTCATCAGCAGAGGAAACAATGGCAAATTAGAAACGCAAGTCTATCAAAACACAACCCACGCTAACCAAAGTGCTCCATGACCAAAGCAACAACCCAACCTCCCACAAGAGGAGCTGGGTAAGAACATTATTCAGACGAGCACAAACACCCTGCAGCAACCCAGAACAGCAGAAGAAGGAAACAGAACACCTATACAACACCTTCCAACAAAATGGATACCCACGCAACTTTATCCAGAAGTGCCTGGCCACTCAACCTACTACAACACAACCTACACAAGCTATGAAAAAGGTCACACTGCCATACATCAGAAATGTCTCAGAAACCACCAACAGACTATTACAACCACACAGCATCTCCGTAGCACAGAAACCAACTAAAGCCCTCCAAAACATCTTCAGTAAACCAAAAGATGCAGTAGCCCAAGAAGGAAAAACAGGAGTCATCCACAACGTACAGTGTAAGGACTATAACAGCCACTATGTAGGACAGATGGGCAGAAGGCTGGCAGAGCGCATCCATGAACCCAACTAGCAGTCAGAAGACACCATGAAAACTCCTTAATCTCACAACACATGGACAGAACTAACCATAGTTTCAACTGGGAGACTGTCAGCATCTTAGACCAAGCTAAATCCAAAAATGCGAGGCAACTCCTGGAAGCTTGGCACTCAGGCAAGGCAGCCATCGACAGACACATCGAGGTAAACAACATCTTTGTTGTTGTTCAGTCGTTAAGTCGTGTCCGACTCTTCGTGACCCCATGAACCATATTGCGCCAGGCCTTCCTATCTTTCACTGCCTCCCTGAGTTTGCTCAGTTTCATGCTCATTGCTTCAGGGATGCTATTTAACCATCTCATCCTCTGCCGTCCTCTTCTCCTTTTGCCTTCCATCTTTCCCAGCATCAGGGTCCTTTCCAAAGAGTCCTCTCTTCGCATTAGGTGACCAAAACAACATCTACACACCATTCAAAAGAGACAATAGAAAGGAAACCAAAAGACCAGAACATTTCCTCACCAGCAATCATCACCCCGATAAGCAGAGATTAACTCCAAGGTTACTACCAGACATACAAGCAGTAAACAATACCCTAATCAAGGAACTACCAGAGGAGCAAAACCAGACCCCCACCCCCAGCAACACTGGCAGGCCAGGCCGTAATATATAAGCAGAGAGCAAAGCCCACTCCCTTCTAGCACTGAAGATGCTACCTAGCCGGGTAATGAAATGTTTGCAAGAAAACAGCCAAGCTCAGAGAACCCCAAGGACACCACAGTTCAACCCTGAGCTACACATATTCGCTTCTGTTGGTATCTTAAAGTTGCCAAGGTTGAGAAACCCTGCTCTAGCTGTTGCAGTAAAAGTAGTCTTGACCTATAGCATTGGATTCTCAGACTGGTTTACCTTGTAGGGCTGGCCGGTAGCCCCCGTGTTATGAAATACGTTACCCCTAGAGTCTCAGAAGATGCCCTCCATTCTTGTACTCAAGGAAAATGTTGAAAACCTTCCTTTCCCAACCAGCTTTTAACACATGAGCATCTTTACAGCGGTACATTCTTGGCTGTGTTTCTAACTGCGTCTTTCATTTTTGCATTTTGGGGGGGGGTTGTTTCTCCTTGTTGAACACCCTGCAGAGAGGTAAGAGTGGGGTGTTTGACAAAGAGAGTAAAGAGAGGAATAGTAAAGAAAGAATTGGGTTCAGTGAGCCTTCTCCAGGCAGAACCCTTTCATCTTGGGCAGATCCTTTGAGGCGGCTTCCCCAGGGCTGGCTCTAGGCTAAGCCTGGGGCGGCATAACTTTGGGGGGTGCTGCAATGTGATTTTAAACACACTTGTCTGCACACGTGTCACCTTCCAATCCAGTCGACCCCCATTCCTCCTGTTCCAGGATGTAATCAGAGGTCTAGGGAAGCGGATGGCTTTCACGTCTGTCTCCAGATATTTCAATTTGTAAAAAAAAATATGGATTCTCCTCTCTGAAAATTACAAACACTGTTGTGTGCTACACTCGTTCCCTGATTTTTTAAAAGGTGGTATGTATGTACGCAATTTTGGTAATATCATACATAAACATGCCAATGATAGGCAGATTTTTCAGAAGGGGTGCCATTAATCAATGGGGCTGAGGGGTGCCATATACCCTTGAGCTGTTCCTGGGCTTCCCCAGAGCTCTTGTTTGCTGTCCTTGATCCAAAAAACATCTTAAGCAATAGAAGATTTGATCGGAACTGGCTAACATGAGCCGTGGAGATGTTGGCCTCGTGGGGAAAGCCAGATAGGAATCACAACCAGATAAGCGAATTCTACTTTATTGGAAAGCTACATTGACAGAATCTTGCAAGTCTGAAAGGACAACTCCCCTCACCCCATCTTCTTTACAGCCCAAGAAACTAGGGAGGATCCCTTCTGAGCCTCTTGCCCCGTCCACTATCCAGCTGCAGGCTAAGCTGCCCCTTATCTGACCACTGCCTAGTCTGTGACTCTTCCTCCTGTCTCCCAAGCTCTTTCCCACATATCATTACAGGAATGTAGTTGAGATGTAGTTAATTTTGAGAATTTATAATGTTTTGCATTATAGGAGTAGAGATGCCTGCAACTGAATTTGTATATGTTGATGTTAAAGATTTTTATGCATCATCTATTGATTCTGAATATTGCTGCTGTGAACTGTTTAGAGCAGTGTTGTCCAAACTTGGCCACTTTAAGATGAGTGGACTTCAACATGGCTGGCTGGGGAATTCTGGGAGTTGAAGTCCACTCATCTTAAAGCCCCCTTCATGGATCACTGCCTTGTCGTGGCGAAGGGGCTTGTGTAACTCATTGAAGCCATGAGCTATACCGTGCAGGGCCACCCAAGACGGACAGGTCATGACAGAGAGTTCTGACAAAATGTGGTCCACTGGAGAAGGAAATGGCAACCCACTCCAGTATCCTTGCCAAGAAAACCCCATGGACAATGTTAAAAGGCTAAAAGATATGACGCCGGAAGATGAGCCCCTCAGGTCGGAAGGTGTCCAATATGCTACTGGGGAAGAGCAGAGGGCAATTCCAAGTAGCTCCAGAAAGAGTGAAGTGGCTGGGCCAAAGCCGAAAGGACGTTCAGCTGTGGATGTATCTGGAAGCGAAAAGAAGGTCCGATGCTGTAAAGAACAATATTGTATAGGTATGTGGAATGTAAGATCCATGAACCAAGGCAAGCTGGATGTGGTCAAACATGAGATGACAAGATTGAACATCGACATCTTGGGAATCAGCGAATTGAAATGGACGGGAATGGGTGAATTTAATTCAGGTGACCATTATATCTACTACTGTGGGCAAGAAACCCTTAGAAGAAATGGAGTTGCACTCATAGTCAATAAGAGAGTGGGAAAGGCAGTAATGGGGTACGACCTCAAAAACGACAGAATGATCTCAGTGCGTATCCAAGGAAAACCATTCAACATCACAGTAATCCAAGTCTACGCCCCAACCACTGATGCCGAAGAAGCTGAAGTTGACCGGTTCTATGAAGACCTACAACACCTTCTAGAACTAGCACCAAAAAAAGATGTCCTTTTCATCATAGGGGATTGGAATGCTAAAGTAGGAAGTCAAGGAGTAATCGGAATAACAGGCAAGTTTGGCCTTGGAGTACAAAATGAAGCAGGGCAAAGGCTAATAGAGTTCTGTCAAGAGAACAAGCCAGTCATAGCAAACACTCTTTTCCAACAACACAAGAGACGACTCTACACATGGACATCACCAGACGGTCAATACCGAAACCAGATTGATTACATACTTTGCAGCCAAAGATGGAGAAGCTCTATACAGACGGCAAAAACAAGACCAGGAGCTGACTGTGGCTCAGATCATGAGCTTCTTACTGCAAAATTTAGGCTTAAATTGAAGAATGTAGGGAAAACCACTAGACCACTCAGGTATGACTTAGATCATATTCCATGTGAGTACACAGTGAAGGTGATGAATAGATTTAGAGGATTAGATTTGGTAGACAGAGTGCCTGAAGAACTATGGACGGAGGTCTGTAACATTGTACAGGAGGCAGCAACTAAAACCATCCCAAAAAAAAAGAAATGCAAGAAAGCAAAATGGCTGTCTGATGAGGCTTTACAAATAGCTGTGGAAAGAAGGAATGCGAAAAGCAAGGGTGAAAGGGAAAGATATAAGCAACTGAATGCAGATTTCCAGAGAACAGCAAGAAGAGATAAAAAGGCCTTCTTAAATGAACAATGCAAAGAAATTGAGGAAAACAATAGAATGGGGAAGACTAGAGATCTCTTCAAGAAAATTGGAGATATCAAAGGAACGTTTAGTGCAAAGATGGGCATGATAAAGGACAAAAAAGGCAGGGACCTAACAGAAGCAGAAGAGATTAAGAAGAGGTGGCAAGAATACACAGAAGAACTATACAAGAAAGATCTTAATGTCCCTGATGTCCATGCTGGTGTGGTCACTGACCCTGAGCCGGACATCCTAGAGAGTGAAGTCAAGTGGGCCTTAGGAAGCATTGCTAACAACAAAGCTAGTGGAGATGACAGTATTCCAGCTGAGTTATTTAAAATACTAAAAGACGATGCTGTTAAAGTGCTGCACTCAATATGCCAGCAAGTTTGGAAAACGCAACAGTGGCCACGGGATTGGAAAAGGTCAGTTTACGTTCCAATTCCAAAGAAGGGCAATGCCAAAGAATGCTCAAACTATCGCACAATTGCACTCATTTCACATGCTAGCAAGGTTATGCTCAAAATCCTACAAGCTAGGCTTCAGCAGTACGTGAACCGAGAACTACCGGATGTACAAGCTGGGTTTCGAAGAGGCAGAGGAACTAGAGATCAAATTGCCAACATTTGCTGGATCATGAAGAAAGCACGAGAGTTCCAGAAAAGCATCTACTTCTGCTTCATTGACTATGCAAAAGCCTTTGATTGTGTGGATCACAACAAACTGTGGCAAATTCTTAAAGAGATGGGGATACCAGACCACCTTACCTGTCTCCTGAGAAATCTGTATGCGGGCCAAGAAGCAACAGTCAGAACCGGTCACGGAACAACCAATTGGTTCAAAATAGGGAAAGGAGTACGACAAGGCTGTATACTGTCACCCTGCTTATTTAACCTATATGCAGAGTACATCATGAGAAATGCCAGGCTGGAAGAATCACAAGCCGGAATTAAGATTGCAGGGAGAAACATCAATAACCTCAGATATGCAGACGATACCACCCTAATGGCAGAAAGTGAAGAAGAACTAAAGAGCCTCTTGATGAGGGTGAAAGAGGAGAGTGCGGAAGCTGGCTTGAAACTCAACATTAAAAAAACTAAGATCATGGCATCTGGACCCATCAATCCCTGGCAAATAGAAGGGGTAGAAATGGAAGCAGTAACAGACTTCATTTATTTGGGCTCCAAGATCACTGCAGACGGAGACTGCAGCCATGAAATTAAAAGACGCTTGCTCCTTGGGAGGAAAGCTATGGCAAAGCTAGATAGCATATTAAAAAGCAGAGACGTCACCTTGCCGACAAAGATCCGCGTAGTCAAAGCTATGGTTTTTCCAGTAGTAATGTATGGCTGCGAGAGCTGGACCATAAAGAAGGCTGAACGCCGAAGAATTGATGCCTTTGAACTGTGGTGCTGGAGAAGACTCTTAAGAGTCCCCTGGACTGCTAGGAGGTCAAACCAATCAATCTTAAAGGAAATCAACTCTGATTGCTCATTGGAAGGATTGATACTGAAGCTCAAGCTCAGATACTTTGGTCACCTAATGCGAAGAGAGGACTCTTTGGAAAAGACCCTGATGCTGGGAAAGATGGAAGGCAAAAGGAGAAGAGGACGGCAGAGGATGAGATGGCTAGATAGCATCACTGAAGCAATGAGCATGAAACTGAGCAAACTCAGGGAGGCAGTGAAAGATAGGAAGGCCTGGCGCAATATGGTTCATGGGGTCACGAAGAGTCGGACACGACTTAACGACTGAACAACAACAACAACATCTTAAAGTGGCCAAGTTTGGACAACACTGGTTTAGAATCATAATGATTGAAATTGCATTGATTCGTTTGATTTGATTTATAGCCCCCTTTTCTTCAAGGGGGCATATCTAGGGCTACTCCCTTCTCCCATTCTGCCACAAACAACAACCCTGTGAGGTAGGTTGGGCTGGGAAAGAGCCCAAAGTCACCAAGGAAGCTGCTGCGGCTGAAGATGGTCTTTCCCTTGGATTTTGGCTCTGCCTGTTTTGTGTGAATCCAAAGTCATGAAACCTGACTGAGAAAATGGGACTTAGCATGACGTGTAAACCAGGTGAAAAGGAAGGACAGTAAACCAAGCTGGGTTTAAGATTAAATCCCACTTCCCCCATTTCTACTATATGTAAAAGTCTCAGTGGGAGGCAGCACCTGGCTCAGAAGATACATGGGATCAGACCTGGTTAATATCTGGATGGGAGACCACCAGGACACCACAGAGTTGTAGGCTAAATTGAGAAGTCACAACACATCACTGGAGAAGGCAATGGCAAACCGCAAACCTCTACAGGGACGATCATCTGATCATCAGGAGCTGAATTCAATTCAGACTCTTACTTTTGACAAAGAGAATACCCAGATGAAAAATAGTGCTGCGTCCTTGAACATAAACTCAAAACAGGCTAGGCTGGAGAACTCTATCCACTCTTTCTATCACACAATAGAGCCAGTTTGGTCTAGTGGTTGAAGGCCCCAGGCTAGAAACCAGGAGATGGTGAGTTCTAGTCCTGCCTTAGGCACGAAAGCCGGCTGGGTGACCTTGCGCCAGTCCCTCTCTCTCAGTCCAGCCCACCTCACAGGGTTATTGTTGTGGGGAAAATAGGAGGAGGAAGGACTATTGGGGATGTTCGCTGCCTTGAGTTATTTATAAAATACAGGTGGGATTAAAAAAAAAAATCTTATATTTGGTCCTCCCACTCCAGAGCTGGAGCCCGAGAGGTCGAAACATTTCACCCCATGAGATCTGATGTAATCTGTTTGGATTGCAATCTCCCCCCACCCCCAAAAATTAAGGCAATAGAAGCGTCTGCTCTCCCCAGCTCTGTCTTCCCAATAACGCTCAGCTTGCAATCGGAGGTATGCAAAGGTATTGCATAGCCATTGTGGAGATGGGTCTCCGTGTGGGGCAGGATAAGGGGGAGCAAATGATGAAACGTGCATGATGTGCTGTAAATGCCTCCCCTTAAGTACTCTGTCGGATCTCAGGACATAAGGACATGAGCGCATCGTTGTTCTGGCGTGGTTACGGTTGCTATGGATGGCCCTGGAGGTGGGTGCCTCTTGCTAGGCCTGTCGGCTTGCTCCTTTAAAGACCTGGCTGCTTTAAAGAGCAGCTGACAGGTACGGAAACATACCTGAGCCCCTTGGATCCAAATGCCGCCCACCACAACACTGTGACTCAGGGACAATGTTTGGCCCAGTGTCACCCCTGCCTGGAGTTACACCATGTGCTAAACTCTAAACCCCGGTTGGCAGAACAGAAACATGCTATGCTTGCGTAACACACGATGTGGAAAGGAACAAACCGGATTCAAGGGTCTGTTTGGTTAGGCCCCCAGGCTCAGTCAGTTGCTGGGTTCTCACAACACTCAAAACCAGAAACGATGCAACCCCCACAGCCTCTAATGCAGTGTTGTCCAAACTTGACCACTTTAAGATGAGTGGACTTCAACTCCCAGAATTCCCCAGCCAGCCATGCTGGCTGGGGAATTCTGGGAGTTGAAGTCCACTCATCTTAAAGTGGCCAAGTTTGGACAACACTGCTCTAATGTATTGTGAGAACTCAGCTTTATGGCTGAAGGAACGGGTCAGTTTCGATGGCTGTTTTCCACCTCTGAATCCAAGGCAGGTCTTCTGGTTCAGGGGGTGCATGGGGGGGGTGTCAAAAAAGTCAAGGGGGTGGCCGCAAGCATGCAATCGAAGCTCACCCTTTTTGGCCAGTGTCACATGTATGTAAAAGGAAAGGCCTTTGATTGCATGGCTGCCATCTTGACTTTTTTGACCCCCCTCCCTGATACCCCTGTTCTGGTTCCTGGGGAGAGCCCATGGAAGTGGGCTTTCCACCCATGAGGGCAGATTTCTGCGTTTCCAAATGCTTCCACTTGGCCACTGGACGATGACCCCAACATTTTGGAGTAGATGGATTAGGGGCCCAGTCCATCCTCAGAGCTCTACCTTCTGTCTCCTCGGAAGGAAGCCCATTTAAGATCAACAGCATTTCTTCCCAGGTAAGGCTGGAGGAATCGAATTACAGATTTACCTAAGGCATAGCTAGGGTTGTAATTTGAATTAAAGGAAAATCTACCAGGTGTAAAACAAATTCAATTTGCACCTAAGATTACAAGAGGACCCCCCTCCCCAATTTTGTATCTTTTAAATCATAAATATAAATGCTGATCATGGATCTTTCATTTCCTTCAGCCTGACTAACACGAGCTCTATTAACAGTAACCGAGAAAGCTAGATTAATTTGGTTACCAGACTATGGAAGAGCCTCAGTGCTCCGACATGAAGTGGGATTTGGTTCATATGATAATTTAATTGGACTTGTGGTTATCTGTGGCAAATATTTTTCATTACATATAAAGAACAGGTTTATTTATCTATCGAATTCCTAGGCTGTCCAACATCAGGATGACTCTAGGTGGCTTCACAAAGTTAATATCAGCAGCATGATATTAAAAAAAGCATGCACATTAATGATTAATTGGCATTTATCAAGCTGTTTTTCTCAGACCTTAGCACACCTCTTTCCACACTGGACCCAGCTGACTTCTGCAACCCGGTGCCCTTTAGATGGGTTGGACTTCAACTCCCAGAATTCTCAGGGCAGCAAGTTGGATATACAGAAATGAAAATGGAACCATCCCCGTGAGAAACGATGACCAGCTGGAATTGCTCTAAAAGCCTGAGTCTGGAACAGGATACCAGCCAACAGGTTTAGGCTGGACAACAGGAGAAAAAGTTTCCATCAGGAGTATGTTGAAACTGGATTGTTAATCAGGTTACTGTTGTCAAGTCAAGCCCAGCCTTGGGCTGATTGCAGGAATAGATGCTCAGAAACTCATCTAGTCCTTAGTAATAGCACACAACTTTTCCAGGGACCACCCTGTGATTTCTTTGATCCTGTGCACCCACCCAATCCATTGTCTTCTCCTTCTTCTAGTTCCACCAACCTCACAAGCACAATCCTTTTCTCTAGTCCAGTGTTTCTCAACCTTGGCAACGTGAAGATGGGTGGACCAACTCCCAGAATTCCCCAGCCATCTTTACGTTGCCAAGGTTGAGAAACATTGTTCTAGTCCATCTCCTTTTGTATCTTATGCCCAAAATAGGTGAGTTGTTGCTTGTTAATCAATCTAGGGAGCAACTGGACTTGATTTGGTCTTGGACAGTTGGTTTTTTCTTCTGCAATCCACACTAGTAGATTCCCCAAGGTTTCCAAAGCTGTAATTCAGATGTATTTGTCTTCTTTCTCTCACCATTTCTGGGTCCACCTTTCTCAGTTGAACATTATCAAACAAAGACTTGAACTATGCTGATCTTCACAATCACTGAAGAGCTGTTAGTCTTCAGGATCTCTTCTAAATATCTCATTGCCTTCCTCCCTAGAATTAATTTTTACTATCCATCTTGATGCCTTCTGGAGACCAAAATAACAAAATCTTGCATCTTCTCTTCTTTGCTTCCTAAGCACTCAACATGTTCTTTGCCTCCTTTATCCTGGTTTATCCCTTTCCATTTGGACTTTCAGAATCAGCTTCTTGAAGCCTTCTTTTCTTTTGAGTGATAATGGTGTGGTCTGCAAATATCAAACTGTTACTACCAATTCAATCTTGCAGGGTTGGCACGCTTTGGACTTCTTCGATTAAACACTGCCATCTCTTAGGACCCTGGAAGTTCACCTTCTCTATAGCAGTACCTGCCCTTGGGAATGACGTTCCCCCCAAGATCTGTTCCCCAAGGTCAGTTCCTCTGCTGGTATTCAGAAGAGCAGTGAAGATCTGGCTCTTCACCCAGGACTTTGGTGAGGGAGAGTGAGTCTCTTTGTGTGAGAACTAGAGCAGAAAGAGTTAAGCGCATACTCTTATCTCTACCTCTTTGTTCTGGGGATAAGAGTAGTGCTTAACTCTTTCCTCTCTAGTTCTCACACTTTGCTTCATTCCCATCTGGTCTGTCATTCTTGCCACATTTTATCTCCCCCCCCCCTTCTTTTAAAATTGGTTTTATTGTAATTGCCTTGCTTTGGCCATTGTGAGCCACCCAGAGTCTTGCTAGCTGGATGGTATACATGTTCAATAACAAACAAAATTCTGTGATTCCATCTCTTCTAGTCTTGCCATCCTTCTAAAATGTTTGCTGTATCAGTTAAACAGATATGGGACAATCTGCTCCTCCTTCTCCTTCTCCTTCTCCTTCTCCTTCTCCTTCTCCTTCTCCTTCTCCTTCTCCTTCTCCTTCTCCCTCCTTCTCCTTCTCCTTCTCCTTCTCCTCCTCCTCCTCCTCCTCCTCCTCCTTCCTTCCTTCCTTCCTTCCTTTGAGTATCTGAGTCCACCACATATAGTGGCCCACTTCCTAGCGACTCCAGACAGCTAACAGCATTAAAAAGAAATGCAAGTATCAAAATTCAAGGGAAAAAACTCCAAATATAAAAGCACACGTGCGCACACACACACACACACACACTTTCTTGACTCTTTCCCCCCCCCCCCCCCAATTGTGAACCACTCTGTTACTCCAAAGTCAGCTTCTTCTCATCGCAATGAATCCTCAGAAGAAAAATAAGACATTCTGGCACACCCATTAGCCTTAATGTATTCCACACTGTGGCAGGATTTGCAGATTCAAAGGCCTTGATGTAGTCCGTGAAGCAAAAGTAAACCCCCTCCTTGTGTTCTTCTGCTCTTGTTCTCTCTCCCCATTATGCATCCTGTGTTAGCTACTTGATTTCATGTCCCTCTGCCTTTTCTGACATATGCCCATTCATTCAGCACGTCTCATTTGGGGCACGGGCCTATTTTTCTTTGTGAAACTGCAAGCAAAATGTTGTTTGCGTGAGTAGTCAAGGAAGAATCATGTGGACTTCCTCCAGCACTTCCTTTCTTAGCTCTAGGTATCTTCACCAATCAGTCTCTTTGCTCCAGGGTTGTGTTCCATATTTGTTGGCACACTTTAACTGCCTCTTCTCCTGTAGCTCTAAACCAGTGTTTCTCAACCTCCTCAACTTTAAGATGGGTGGACTTCAACTCCCAGAATTCCTCAGCCAGCATGCTGACTAAGCCCACCCATCTTAAAGTTGAGGAACTGTTCTGAACAGTTCCATGGGATATTTTGTTCAGGCCTGATATTTTTCTGTTGGATAACTGACCTATTTCCTCATTTCTAGTGGAGTTGGTTCTTGAATATATGTTCATTGGGATTGTTTCTTTCATTCTATACTCCTCTCGTTAAGGGGTTCAGTATCACTTTCATCTTCCCTTTCCATCATTTGCCTCTATCAGATTTTTTCCAAGATTATACTTGGCTATTTTCATTTTGATTATTACGATCATGTGCCATCAAGTTGTTTTTGACTCCTAGTGATCACATACATAGATTGTCTCCAGGAAGATCTGTCCCTAACCTGGTTTTTCAGGTCTTCCAACGGTGTCCCCATCACTCCTGTAATTGAGTCCATCCCCCTTGCTGCTGGTCGTCCTCTTCTTCTCTTTCCTTCCACCTCTCCCAGCATCAGAGCCTTCTCCAGAGAGTGGGGTCTTTGCATTGGTTGACTGACTGATGTGCCATCAAGTCAATGCCAACTCTTAGTGACTACCCAGCTAGATTTTCTCCATGACGATCTATCCCCAACCTGGTCCTTCAGGTCCTCCAACGGTGTCCCCATCACCACTGTAACTGAGTCCATCCCCCTTGCTGCTGGTCGTCCTCTTCTTCTCTTTCCTTCCACCTTTCCCAGCATCAGAGCCTTCTCCAGAGAGCTGGGTCTTGAAAGGCAGTAATGGGGTACAACCTCAAAAACGACAGAATGATCTCAGTGCGTATCCAAGGAAAACCATTCAACATCACAGTAATCCAAGTCTATGCCCCAACCACTGATGCCGAAGAAGCTGAAGTTGACCGGTTCTATGAAGACCTACAAGACCTTCTAGAACTAGCACCAAAAAAAGATGTCCTTTTCATCATAGGGGATTGGAATGCTAAAGTAGGAAGTCAAGGAGTAATCGGAATAACAGGCAAGTTTGGCCTTGGAGTACAAAATGAAGCAGGGCAAAGGCTAATAGAGTTCTGTCAAGAGAACAAGCTAGTCATAGCAAACACTCTTTTCCAACAACACAAGAGACGACTCTACACATGGACATCACCAGATGGTCAATACCGAAACCAGATTGATTACATACTTTGCAGCCAAAGGTGGAGAAGCTCTATACAGACGGCAAAAACAAGACCAGGAGCTGACTGTGGCTCAGATCATGAGCTTCTTACTGCAAAATTTAGGCTTAAATTGAAGAATGTAGGGAAAACCACTAGACCACTCAGGTATGACTTAGATCATATTCCATGTGAGTACACAGTGAAGGTGATGAATAGATTTAGAGGATTAGATTTGGTAGACAGAGTGCCTGAAGAACTATGGACGGAGGTCTGTAACATTGTACAAGAGGCAGCATCTAAAACCATCCCAAAGAAAAAGAAATGCAAGAAAGCAAAATGGCTGTCTGATGAGGCTTTACAAATAGCTGTGGAAAGAAGGAATGCGAAAAGCAAGGGTGAAAGGGAAAGATATAAGCAACTGAATGCAGATTTCCAGAGAATAGCAAGGAGAGATAAGAAGGCCTTCTTAAATGAACAATGCAAAGAAATTGAAGAAAACAATAGAATGGGGAAGACTAGAGATCTCTTCAAGAAAATTGGAGATATCAAAGGAACGTTTAGTGCAAAGATGGGCATGATAAAGGACAAAAAAGGCAGGGACCTAACAGAAGCAGAAGAGATTAAGAAGAGGTGGCAAGAATACACAGAAGAACTATACAAGAAAGATCTTAATGTCCCTGATGTCCATGCTGGTGTGGTCACTGACCCTGAGCCAGACATCCTAGAGAGTGAAGTCAAGTGGGCCTTAGGAAGCATTGCTAACAACAAAGCTAGTGGAGATGACAGTATTCCAGCTGAGTTATTTAAAATACTAAAAGACGATGCTGTTAAAGTGCTGCACTCAATATGCCAGCAAGTTTGGAAAACGCAACAGTGGCCACGGGATTGGAAAAGGTCAGTTTACGTTCCAATTCCAAAGAAGGGCAATGCCAAAGAATGCTCAAACTATCGCACAATTGCACTCATTTCACATGCTAGCAAGGTTATGCTCAAAATCCTACAAGCTAGGCTTCAGCAGTACATGAACCGAGAACTACCGGATGTACAAGCTGGGTTTCGAAGAGGCAGAGGAACTAGAGATCAAATTGCCAACATTCGCTGGATCATGGAGAAAGCACGAGAGTTCCAGAAAAGCATCTACTTCTGCTTCATTGACTATGCAAAAGCCTTTGATTGTGTGGATCACAACAAACTGTGGCAAATCCTTAAAGAGATGGGGATACCAGACCACCTTACCTGTCTCCTGAGAAATCTGTATGCGGGCCAAGAAGCAACAGTTAGAACCGGTCATGGAACAACCGATTGGTTCAAAATAGGGAAAGGAGTACGACAAGGCTGTATACTGTCCCCCTGCTTATTTAACCTATATGCAGAGTACATCATGAGAAATGCCAGGCTGGAAGAATCACAAGCCGGAATTAAGATTGCAGGGAGAAACATCAATAACCTCAGATATGCAGACGATACCACCCTAATGGCAGAAAGTGAAGAAGAACTAAAGAGCCTCTTGATGAGGGTGAAAGAGGAGAGTGCGAAAGCTGGCTTGAAACTCAACATTAAAAAAACTAAGATCATGGCATCTGGACCCATCAATCCCTGGCAAATAGAAGGGGTAGAAATGGAAGCAGTAACAGACTTCATTTATTTGGGCTCCAAGATCACCGCAGACGGAGACTGCAGCCATGAAATTAAAAGACGCTTGCTCCTTGGGAGGAAAGCTATGGCAAACCTAGATAGCATATTAAAAAGCAGAGACGTCACCTTGCCGACAAAGATCCGCATAGTCAAAGCTATGGTTTTTCCAGTAGTAATGTATGGCTGTGAGAGCTGGACCATAAAGAAGGCTGAACGCCGAAGAATTGATGCCTTTGAACTGTGGTGCTGGAGAAGACTCTTAAGAGTCCCCTGGACTGCTAGGAGGTCAAACCAGTCAATCTTAAAGGAAATCAACTCTGATTGCTCATTGGAAGGATTGATAATGAAGCTCAAGCTCAGATACTTTGGTCACCTAATGCGAAGAGAGGACTCTTTGGAAAAGACCCTGATGCTGGGAAAGATGGAAGGCAAAAGGAGAAGAGGACGGCAGAGGATGAGATGGCTAGATAGCATCACTGAAGCAATGAGCATGAAATTGAGCAAACTCAGGGAGGCAGTGAAAGACAGGAAGGCCTGGCGCAATATGGTTCATGGGGTCACGAAGAGTCGGACACGACTTAACGACTAAACAACAACAACAACAAAAGTAAGATAATTTGGACCTGGTTATTTGTGCTTCGAGTGAGAACTCTGGATTGACTTTTTCAATGATTCACTGGTTTGTCTTCTTGGCTGTCCACGGTATTCTCAGGAGCCTTCTCCAACACCAAAGTTCAAAGGCATCAATATTCTTCCTAACCTGCTTCTTAGATTCCAAGAAGATTCTAAGATTCCTATCTGAGCTGCATATTTTCCTCTAACCTTCCTGAAAAAATTTCTCCTTTTGCTTCTCTTGTTACGTTGTTCTATTTTGCTGACATTCTTGATAAAGATAGTTTCCCTTTCCTTTCCTTTCCTTTCCTCCCATCATAATAGCTTGTTCTTGGATCTTTTACTCTTTGAAATATTGTGAATTATTTTGTCCACTCTGTTTCCATAGTGCCTGTCATCTCTTCCCACAGGTTCTTAAATTTTGCTTTTGGGTTTTATGTACTAAATTTGCCTCTTATATTGATCTTCCCCGAGTATATCTTGCTGTTCCACCTACACACTTAAATTTTCTGGATTGAACTGCGCACCAATAATTCATAGGCTGTTGTACAATCTGCCCCTGGAAGGATTCTGGCTGACTGGACGATACCTTTGTCTTCTGCTTTCTGTAGCAGGGTTTCTCAGCCTTGGCCACTTGAAGATGGGTGGATCCTGAAGACTAACAGCTCTTCAGTGATGGTGAAGATCAGCATAGTTCAAGTCTTTGTTTGATAATGTTCAACTGAGAAAGGTGGACCCAGAAAAGGTGAGAGAAGAAGACAAATACATCTGAATTACAGCTTTGGAAACCTTGGGGAATCTACTAGTGTGGATTGCAGAAGAAAAAAACCAACTGTCCAAGACCAAATCAAGTCCAGTTGCTCCCTAGATTGATTAACAAGCAACAACTCACCTATTTTGGGCATAAGATGCAAAAGGAGATGGACTAGAACAATGTTTCTCAACCTTGGCAACGTGAAGATGGGTGGGGAATTGGCCAGCTGGGGAATTCTGGGAGTTGAAGTCCACCCATCTTCACGTTGCCAAGGTTGAGAAACACCGTTCTATAGCTTCAGAGAACTGTAAAGTTGGACGGAATTATAGGAATTGTGTAGTCCAACCCTCTGCAGTGGGCAAAAAAGTCAATTAAACCATCCAGGACTGGTGGATGTTCCACCTCTTCATGCAAACCTTCAAACCTCCAGAGGTGGAGAACCTACAACCCCCATAGGGAGCTTGTTCTGCTGTTTCTCAGATCACGAAGTTTTTCATTCTGATTAAATGAAATCTGAGAAGCTGCAACTGATATTTAGTATTGCTGGTTCTAATTCCTGTGGCCATGGAAATCGTTCTTGACCATCTTCCCTGTCATCTTAATGTACTTGAACATAGTTACCATGTCCCCGTTCAGTCTTCTCTCCTTCTGACTGAGAATGTGAGACTAGGCTGAAGCTGCCATAACCTAAAGATGAAGCAGGCAGGTAAGCAGAGAGGACAAAAGCCAGGAAACTTATCTATGGGATCCCTTCGGGGAGGTAGATAAGAAGGAAGCAAGTCGTTAAGGAAAAAACAAAGGACCTGAACCAGAAAGAGGAAGTTGGGCCTGAGCACATGGAAGCCCTCACCCCAATCCCATCAACTTGTAAATCAACCCAACAAGGACTTTTGGGGATAAAAGGGGTCCCAGGGCCCGCCCACTTGGAGTCATCTGAGTTGTCTGAGCTGAGTCGTCTGAGTCACCTTTGGAGCCAGACTTGGCGGCTTCCGTCCCTCTAGCTAGTGCCTGGCAGCCTAGTTGGAAGGACGTGGGTAAGTGTGTATGAGAAAGAGCAAATGTACCTTGCAACCAGTAAAGTTTTGCTGTTACTTTAAACTCACTGGGTCTCCGTGTATTCCAAAGAACCTCTTGTGCCTCAGTGTTCGGTTGGAAGTGATTTGTGTGTATCCCCAATTATTTCCCAGCTGTTGACCAGGGCTGTGTGTCTGTCTGCTCCAGCCGCACCTATCTGGAAAACCCAGGTAGAAAGCAAGGGGGGCTGACGAGATCTGCGTGCCTCAACAGGCTGTGACCATAAGCCGAACCTGGGAGCAGCGTGTGTAACAAGAATCCCAGGTTCCTTCAGCCTGTCCTTATAAAGCAAATCAATATGGCATTGATTTAACTCCAGGGTGGTGAGTCTGGCAATGTCCATATTTATTCAACCCAAATATTCCTTAATTTCAAGTTCTCCTACTTCTCTAACTTTTGCATTTCAGGTGCATTTACAGTCCTCTGTTCTTTTCTGGATGTTGTGATCCGTACTTGCAAATTGTCCTGGAATTCCTTACTCTCTTTCTCCCCTGGATCTGTACCAGATTCATATGCTGATATAATATTGATATTTACTCATTCTGATAGATGTGATTCTATGGATGACTGAGTACATTGTGGAGTCCTTGGGGTTCTCTGAGCTTGGTTGTTTTCTTGCAAACATTTCGTTAACTGGCTAGGTAACATCTTCAGTGCACTGAAGATGTTACCTAGCCAGGTAATGAAATGTTTGCAAGAAACAGCCAAGCTCAGAGAACCCCAAGGACTCCACAGTTCAACCCTGAGCTACACATATTCGCTTCTATTGGTACTGAGTACATTGCTAACAATTTTTTTTTTTTTAATATCATTGATATTTCACTCCTTCATACGTTGTCATGTCTTGGGTGCTATTATCTGTGTTGGTACCCACTCTGAACCGCCAAAGCTCATTGACTTATAAAGCGTCTGGTTTAATTTGCTTTATTTCCACTTTGACAACTGCAGGTTTTCCTCGGCTCATATTCCCACTTTCTCACATTCTGACCGTATGGATCTTAAGGAATTTCTCTTCCAGTAATGACACCATCACTGTTTAGACTTCATTGTGCCTTTGATTTGGCTGTGACATTAAATCCAGATCTATCCATGGGGGCTTCAGCTCTTCATAGCGTTGGAAAGTTGGATGGGACCTCAGCAGTCACCTACTCCAACCCCCGCTTTCAACAGGTGGCTCTCCAGTCTTTATCTGAAGTTCTCCAGAGGAATGTCTTCCGACCACAGAAGTCCCACCTTCCTTCCTCCCCACTGTGAATTAACTTTCATCCTCCCTACCAGGAGCTCCAACCCTCCCACCGAGGAGAGAAACACACCTCAGCAATATTTATTTCTGAATTGCTTCAAAGTCTTGAAATACAATACATAAACGAGTAATTTGCAGTCTTGCAAATGTAATTGATTGATCTATTTATCTGCAAGTTACTTTAGAAACCAAATGTGTACATTAAAGAAATTACCACTTATTATCTTATCAAATTATACATTTAATGTAAGACCCAGCCTGACAGATTTTTTTCAGTGTCATTTTCTGTGGCTTGTCTGTACGACGAATTAGACAAAGGTTTTTCCCCCTCTCTCGGACCAGCCCACCTCACAGGGTTGTTGTGGGGAAAATAGGAAGTGGGAGTATTAGGTAAGCTCACCACCTTGAGTTCTATATAAAAAGGTGGGATAAAAATCTAATAATACCTGCAATAATAATGTTGTGATCGTGAGTTTAACCTCCTTGTGGGACGTTGAAAAGGGCGTGGAAATTGCAGCTGGTGCAAACCGCAACAGGATCACACAGTCTGACCTGCAAGAATTTGGTGGCAATTTAAGAGGCTGGTACTGACTTCCAGGGCCCCGGCTGCCACCGACACAGGCTGACCATTGAAGGGACTATTTCTCCCATTCTGAACCTGCCCAGCTGTTAAGATCAGCAGGTGAGGCTCTTCTGACAAGTGCCCCCCACCCCCTTGGAGGCTCTGGGGCACGCAGCCCATTCATAACACATGCACACCCACAAACGAACGCCCAGAGGCATTTTGCATTTATATGATCGTAAATTAGTTTACGCCTTGCTTCCGCAATTCCGAGGACGTGTGAGAAAAGGTCCCTGCGTCTTCCAGCTCCTCAACAAGACAAGCCATATGCTACAACATATCAACAGCTTCAGAAGCAGCCACAGCTATCCAATTTCACCCCCCTGCTGCAAGCAGCCATCCCCTGGCAGCCTCCTTACAAATTGAGCTGAGCAATTCACCGTGGAGTGTTTCTCCCCAGCCCAGAGCTGGCGTGCAACGGAGCAAATGTCTCAGGATAACGCGAGTGGGAAAAACGAAGACGGGCACGTGGGGCTGGTTGGGTGGGTTGCTAAGCTCATCAGTTATTTATTGGCTGGTTTCGTTTTAAATCCACCTCTTCCTCTGGGAGTTCACAGCGGTTGCGTCTCCTTTTTTCCTCCCACAACAACCTTTTGAGGTAGACCAGTCTGGGAGAGTGCTGAGGGGAGATCTGAGCTCCGGCCTCTCCTCTTTCAGTCCAGGATCTGAACCATCGCATGGTGCCATAAACTCTGCTTATGGAATTTGCGATGATGGGAGTGCGATTCATGGCAGAAGAAGTTGCAGTACGTTGTAAGAGGTCACTGATCAAGCCAGTCCTTAGGTGCCTGCGTCTCTCCAGGACAGGGTTTAAAATGACATCCTTGCACCTGCTCAGAGCTGGAAAAAAAAAAGTTACTTGCTTGCCAGTCCAAATGATTCCTTGCTACCATCTCGTGGTTCTGCTGCTTGGGTTGACTAATTCTAGGAAATGAAGCCACCTTCTCCCGTGGGCTGTCCAAATGCCTGTGGCTGGCCACTGCAAGAAGCAGAGGGTTGTACAAGGTCAGCCTTGCGCAACCTGGTGCCTTCCAACTTTGGAAGGGGAATGGGGAATTCTGGGAGTTGAAGTCCACTCATCTTAAAGTGGCCAGGTTTGGACAACACTGTGCTAAACTAATTAAATTATTTTGTGTCCTATCCCAAGGTGCAGACTCAAGTGATTGGTTTTCTTTCGATTTAAGGTGTGGCGCAAACCCAGAAGACGAGTTAATTCAGTGTCAAGTGTGTTGTGTGAATGCAACCGTTTAGAAGATGCCAGCTTGGCTGAACCGGATAGATCCTCATGTGCTTCAGGAGAACTGTTATATTTACTGACTGCATTCTCATAGCACTCTTAACCTGCTTCTCGAATGACCCCACATTCTGGATTCCCACGATATTCAGCTGACCGCCAATGGACTGGGTTTGTACCACAATCTAAGATACTACCAAACCAAACCAGTTGAAAAGAACCATGTGGTGCAAAGCTAGTCACTAGGTTCAAATCCACCCTGATAAAACAGAGCCCTATGTAGCAATATGGAGGACAAATTCAGGGGCTGGATTCACACATCGCCCTAAGCTTTAAATGTGTTTTTCTGGTTTGGGCTTAGCTTGATGTCACAGCCAATTGATCGGGTGCTGCTCCACAAACCATGATTAAGAAAATGGACCATGCTGGCTTTGCGTGAGGTCTGAACCTGGCCTATATGTGTATATTACTTCTCTTTCGTTCTCCCTATTGATAAGAGACAATTGCCTGCCGTCTGGCAATTTCCAGATGGGTTCAACAATTACCAGAGTTCTAAGCCAGGCCAGTTCAGGGCCCATGGGGGCGGTAGTTCAGCACATCTGGGTGGGGGGAATCTGCTGGAGTACACCGAGGGACTTGAGAGCCTTGGGAAAAGCAGCGCTTTCTTAAGGAGACCCAGCCAAGAATTCAACACATCTCTTCCTTGGTTCCTTGCAGGACAGTGTTGTCCAAACTTGGCCACTTTAAGATGAGTGGACTTCAACTCCCAGAATTCCCCAGCCAGCCATGCTGGCTGGGGAATTCTGGGAGTTGAAGTCCACTCATCTTAAAGTGGCCAAGTTTGGACAACACTGTTGTAGGAGGAGAGATGTGTGGCCCAAAATCAGGAGTCTGCTAGCCAGTTTTCCAACGAACACCAGTTTATTCAAAGGCAGACGCTTATGGGAGCTGCAGCTCCCTCCATGAGATGCTTCTGCCTTTGAATAGCGTTTGTTCATCAGGAAAGGTGCTGCCAGGTCCCTGAGTTTCTTCCTTGCGCTGACGCATGTTTTTTCTTGTTTAAAAATAAATTGACCTCAGCCACGGAGGCAGCTCCAGACTCATGACCTGTCCAGGAAGAGAGTTTCTGGGTTAGGGGGGATCCTAAGACACACGGAAAGCCGTTTCGCTTTCGCTCTGCTTCCTCCCACGCTGGGAAGAAGGTTGGTGTGCCCTTGGCAGATGGCAGACCGCAGAACGAGGAGCGCCGTCAGCGAGACACTCCCGAGACGAACAAGCACAGACAAATGAGTTTGCCACCGGATCCAAGCTGCGCCTTCTCCTTGCAAGCATCCTATTTCCTTAATTGTTCCCGATGCTGTGTTGGGCTCAGTTTGCCGTCACAGGAATGCGTTGCTTTCTTGCTGTTGCCGCAGCTGTTTGCTCCCCCCCACAACAGGAGGAGGAGGAGGAGGAAGAGGAGGGGGAGGAGGAGGAAGGCAGCAAGGAATTGCCGTTGCCAAATTCTGACAAGGGCCCCATAGGGAAGAGCAGCCTTAGGCACAAACCTGATAGCCAGGTTTGCTGGGAATTGATCGAGCGGCAATTCAGCCTCGTCCCCGAGAGCAAGTCTGCTGATAAAGCAAGTTGGAAGATGCACATCCAGTTTCAAGAGCTGGAGACCAAACTTACAAGCCAGGCTTGACTCCTTTTAACTTCATGGACATGCCCACATAGTTTTCTGGGCAACAATATGGAAATAGTAGTAGGCCAATGCTTTCCTCCAGGGTATTTTTGCACTTCCCAGTTCTATTCTCCCGCCCTGCGATTTCCTGGTGGTCTCCCATCCAAGGGCTCCCTGCAGATGACCTTGCTATGTTTTTGGATGGATCAGCCAAAGCTGGCAAGATGCTGCCCCCTGCTGGGACAAAGCTGGAGCAGGTAGAAGAATAAAGAAGGAGGAATAAAGACTACCTGTTTTAGCTTTGATGTCTTAAATCACCTTGTATTTAAAAAGTAAAGCAGACACGGAATTGCATTTTAATTGGCAGCCATTCTTGGACGATAGTTTTATACGTGGAATCGTGCCGCATCCAAAACTTGGGTGTGAGAGCCCAGAACTTAACTTGATGGACAATTTACAATATTGATTTAATGCATTATTTCCTCTGCATAGTTTTCTTGTAACGATTTGAATTGTGTTAACCAAACATCTTGAGCTTCACTCAACAGAGACACGGGGATGTTGATGAGAAAACGGATATGAAATAGCTTAACTGTACTGAAAGCTTCTAATGTTGTCCTGGAACATATTAACTTCATGACATTTCAGATTTGCTGCTTATCTACCCGTATTTCTCTACTGGCACCTGATTTTCTAATCTGTATCGTTTATTTCTTATAGTCTTTCGAAGTATATAATAAAATGGGGAAAAGTTTGTTTATACGGAGAGGCCCAAAACTAACCATCAGGTTGTAATTATTCCCAGCCTGCAGTAACTAGAGTTAAATCCATCTCCAATAATCATAACCAGCTTAAGGGTGCCAGAGAAACTCATATATAGGTCTTTCTGAAGAAAGATGAATCAAGCCTGCAGCAATACGTCTTGTTGTCTGCAATGTCTGTAACCTACTTACAAGAACAGCTGGGTTTCATGGCTTCATTCAAGGGGTGCTGGTGGCTTTTGGAAGCTTGCTTCAATGGGCGTTGATGGCTGATGGCAACTAGATGTGACTTGTACCCCATCTTATTTCAGTTTGTTGTTGTTGTTCAGTCGTTAAGTCGTGTCCGACTCTTCGTGACCCCATGAACCATATTGCGCCAGGCCTTCCTATCTTTCACTGCCTCCCTGAGTTTGCTCAGTTTCATGCTCATTGCTTCAGTGATGCTCTCTAGCCATCTCATCCTCTGCCGTCCTCTTCTCCTTTTGCCTTCCATCTTTCCCAGCATCAGGGTCTTTTCCAAAGAGTCCTCTCTTCGCATTAGGTGACCAAAGTATCTGAGCTTCAGCTTCATTATCAATCCTTCCAATGAGCAACCAGAGTTGATTTCCTTTAAGATTGACTTATTTCAGTTACTTCCAGAGAAACGTCACTGTGAAACCAGGGTTGATAGAAGGATGGAATTATGGCTTGGCAGCCTAGGGTACAACCATCGATGTACAGACAGCCTCTCTCATATGGTCTTGGCAGCATTTCTTTGGGCCAGAAGAGTTTTCATATGTCGTTCTCTGAAGGCAGAGGAAGAACCTTACACTGGAAACCTCTTTGAAATATTTATGCATTTGCCATCTTTATATAGACTAACTCCCCATGGGCTCTCAGCAGTTTGCAAGAGTAAACACATGAAATCTATTACCTGACACCCCCAGAATGTGCAAACATTGATATTTCAAGTTGTCAATAAACTCTACAGAACTACCCAAAAACAAGATCTGTGGAAGTGCTCTGTTTTAACTGTCTTCCCAAATATTGCTAGGAAAGGACCACCTGTGTCTCCAGGGCCTGGATATTTCCTAGAGATGGAGCACCTGTTGAAAAATAATCTGTTCTTGCCCCTCTCCTCATCAAGAGGTAGGTGGGTGCATTCTGCAATGACTGCATTTCTGGGTAGGCTTCAAAGGTAGCCCCGTTTAAACCTGTCTTGCGGGAGTCAAATGAGAGGTGATGAAGGGGTGAGTCACTATGGTCAGGGCACTGTGCTTTAGGAAGGGCCAAGGAGCAGAACTGGTGCACTAGCCATAGGCTCCACCTATCAATTTAGCAGTTGCTATGAGTTTAGGAGGTCTCCTAGGTCAAGGAAGGCTTGGATATGACTCTCCCCAGCACTCTTAAGCTTCTCCAGTTGATTGCTTTGAGTTTAGGAGTCTCTTAGGTCTCCAGAGAGAGCCACCATGTCCCAAGACAGAGGAGCCGTCTGCACCAAGCCAGATGGTGTCTGTACAAACAGCACCTCCCTCTTGGAAGGGTTCAGCTTCAGCGTTTTTCTTCCCATCCAAAACCTTGCAGCTTCCAGGTGCCAGGTCAAGACTTACATTGCACCCAAGTTTAATCCAGGGTGAAGATGCATAATTGAGCATTGTTCACATACTAGTCATACCTCATCCCAGTCCAACAGATGATGTCTCTGAGAGGCTTCATGTCCACGTTAAATAGCATGGGAGAGAGGGCAGTCATTGGAGCAACCCCTGGTTCCTCCATGGACACCAACAAATTGCCCGCTGAGGAAGGAATGGTACCACTGCAAGAGAGGGCCACCAATCTTCTTCTTTCATAGGTGGTCCAGAAGACACCTTGGTCAATGAGCCTGAAGGCAGCCAGAAGGTCAAAAAGGACTAGGAGGGTTGCTCTATGTCCATCTACATCCTGACAAGGGTGACCAGGTTGGTTTCCATCTCATACCTGGGCCTGAATCCTGATTGAAAGGGATCTAGATCAATGTTTCTCAGCTTTGGCCACTTGAAGATGGGTGGACTTCAACTTCCAGAATTCCCCAGCCAGCCATTGGAATTCTGGGAGTTGAAGTCCACCCATCTTCAAGTGGCCAGGATTGAGAAACACTGATCTAGATAATCCATTCCATCTAGGACTCTCACTCTGACCTCAGAAAGAGAGAAATGGAGATATGGCCAAGTTTATAGGGCTCCAGACTTTCTATTATATCTCCAACCGGGCAATTAGAATCATAGAATCAGAGTCAGATGGGACCTCAGAGGTCATCAAGTCCAACCCCATGCACACTGCAGGATTCACTACCTCATCTCCGATAGAGGGCAATCCAGCCTCTGTCTGAAAACCTCCAGTGAAGGGGAAGAAACCCCTCCATGCATCACCCATTGCACTGATGGACGGTTCTTAATGTCAAGAAGTTCTTCCTAATATCTAAAACAGTGTTTCTCAACCTTGGCCACTTCAAGATGGGTGGACTTCAACTCCCAGAATGAGTCTCTCTCATGCTATTTAACATGGACATGAAGCCTCTCAGAGACATCATCTGTTGGACTGGGATGAGGTATTGCTAGTATGTGAATCCCTTGCTGGCTGGGGAATTCTGGGAGTTGAAGTCCATATACCTTAAAGTGGCCAAGGTTGAGAAACACCGGTCTAAGCTGTATCTACATTGTTGAAGTTTCATCCCATTAGCTCCACTTCATCTATGCCAGCCTTGGAACTGGCTTCCATGTCTGCTCTCTGTTCTTTTAAAAAACTGCTGGTGTGGTGTGGTGTGGTGTGGGGGGGGTGAGAACTTGGGAAGCTGGGGCAGGGTGGGGGGGAGAATCCCAAATCCCAGTGTGGCTTTCCCAGAAGTTCTGCCCCAAAGCTCTCCATCAATGGCCTTGTTATTTGATTTTGAACCAAACCTGTAACATGGTTATTCTCTGGGGGCAGTGAGGAGCTGGGGGGAGAATCCACCTACTCTGTTCTTCACTCAGTCCTCCAGTCCCTGTCTCTGGATAACGTCTCTGGGTTCTTGTTGCTTAGCCAGGCCTGATTTTGATTCAACAGAGCCCAGATGTAGGTTCTCTTCTCTTTCCCAAGGCTCAGTCCCATTACGTTGCTGGCCAACAAGACATTGATCAGAAACTCGCTGGGACTGTGGCCACTGAAGGCAGGGGGGTAGACTTATGGCTAAGTGACCATACGTCCTTTACTATAAAGGACAGCCCTTTATTTCGGAAAGCTGTCCTTTCGATGTATTTATTTTTCAAAACCTCACTATGTCCCTTATTTTGGTGATTGAACGTGTACCGTCCAAATGACACGGTGCCACTTAATGTGCAGTCCGATTGCAGGAATCCTTTCTAATCCTTGCTTCTTACAACATCATCGCCTTTGAGATATTTTTATTAGAATGGGTGTTTTCGTAAAGCTTTTCTTGAATTTTCTTTTTTTTTTTTAATAGTATTTTATTGGAATTTTAAAGTTACAAAGTTAAAAGTTAGAAATGAAAAAGAAAATTGAAAACACAAATTATAAAGAAAAAGAAAAGAAAAAGTGAGATAAAGTAAAAGAAAAAGAAAAAAGATATGAAAAATAGATAGCTTCCAATATCTCTGGTCTTAGGAATAATAAGAGTATCATAAGTGCTAGTTTTTAATGCATTAAGTAGGAATAATTCTTTGTCAAAGCATATCCCATTACATTTATAATCTCATCTTCAAATCCCCATGTAAGCTTCGCCCTGCCTGCATTTTGCAAATAGTCCATCAATGGTTTCCATTCTTTAAGGTAATAATTATTTGAGTTTTCTTTTAATAAGCAAGTCAATTGATCATTTTCTGCCATTTCCATCAGTTTTAACAACCATTCTTGTATTGTTGGTAGTGTCTGGGTTTTTGGTTTTGCTCTTGAATTTTCCTGTGTAAAGCAAAGCGATAAACGTAAGCAATTATTATTTTTTTAATCCTTAGGAACCTCTTTCAGATTTGCTCCTTTTTCAGGCTTGTCCTATATTTTTTCCAGGGAAATATGGTCGCCCCGTTTCTGGGGGGCCCTCGCTCCTGCCACTGGCGGTGCTGGAGATGTGTGGACAGCCAAGGTGGAAACTCTGGGCTGTTTGGCCCTTCTGTTCCCTCTTGGATAGCATGGTTGGTGGTGATATTTCATCGAACAGCTGCAGTTTTTTGGATTTTATCCTGCACCCTGCTACGAGCCTCCTGATATTTAAACTCAGATTCCTTGCTGTTGGCAAAACTGGAGATGAAGCAAGTGGGTCATGCTAAGAAACCTCAAACATCAGAGGAAACATCAAACAGCCATGGTGGCCTAGCAGTCAAATCCCAGGGTGTTGAACCCTTTTCCCTAGCTTCTCCTAGGCCCGGATGTACTCCGGACCAGTGTGTGGTTGAAGGCAGGCTGTAGACTGGCACTCTGGCGGGCAGTTCATCTGGCCAGCTGCCCCTTCTTCACTGCTCTTGTTGGACAACCCTCAAGGACTGTCAAACATCAAAACCAGCTCTATGTCAGCTGTCAGGTCTTTGCAGATCCCGGGGTGCTTTTGAAACATTATGGGATGTTTAATGCCAAAGCCCCGGTTCGAAACTAATTCAAGATCAAAGTACAGGCTTGGCAGAAGATACGTTAGAACGTTCTTCCCCTACTGTTAGACCAGTGTTTCTCAGCCTTGGCAACTTTAAGATGTGTGGACTTCAACTCCCAGAATCCCCCAGCCAGCCAAGGTTGAGAAACACTGTGTTAGATGATTCTATCCAAACAGATGGACCACCAGTTTGGAAAGGAAACCCAGTACATTATAGCATCTTCAGGCAAGACCGATTGCTTTTAATTTGTTTCTTGATTTATCTTCCATCTGAAACTGGAAGGACTCTAGATGAAGATGAGGCATCTGGAGCAAGATATGGACCCCCGTCTGAGGCTTCCAGGTGCCTGCGGTAAACCTTTGATTTACGTTCATTTTTAACTATCAGTGGCAGATGCTCTTCTTATCAACTATGGCTGAGCTGAGAAATTCAGCAAGGCTTTAAAATACAAGACCAAATTCAATTCTCGGCCAGTTTGTTTTAACTGAAATCAGCGGCGTCCGAAAAGTCAAGGCGGTCGCATCAAGCACAGGATGGAAGCCACGCAGGTAAGAAGGGACAGGGTTTCAACTGTGCCATAGCGTCGGCCATCTCGATTTTTTTGTGGCACCCCTCTCCCAACCCACCCCCCAAGATGTCCTCGTCTGCCCAGGATTTTTCCATAATTGCATCAGGTCCAATTTGTGTGGTGTTCCCTACGATTCTGTTTCCACCTGGGAAAAGAGAAGGCAGCTTCCTTCCTTTCTGGCTGCTGAAATGTGTCAGTTGCGATAAGCTTGGAGTCGGCTGAAAATATCTTGCTATTTGAACAGCTGGGCCAGAGGTTGCCAGTTTGTACATCAGCTCTAAAATGTTTGCTTTGGGCTGGATAATTGCCTTTTTTTTTTTCCAGTTGTCCAGTTTGAGGCTCCAGACAAACAGAGCCACAAGAGAGCATCCTCCTTCCCAAAGACCAGGCTGCTGCCAGGAACGGAGAGACTCCAGAAATCGAAAGCAAGGCGTCTCCCGTTGTGTCACGCAATAAGCTCCTGCAGCCGTTCTCAGGGACCGGGGTCTCGGTCGCCAATGATGCCACAACCCTATTACCAAATCGGGCAGGACGTAGTTAAGATGGGCCGGGAAGAGAGAGAATTAGAAAAGAGCGTTGTCTGCAAAGTTGATAATGGGTGGGCTTTTGAGACAGCACTTTGCAAATCAGTGCCGATTCAGAGAAAAGAACAAGGTGTTATTTGCAGCAAAGTGGTTGACGCAGGACCACTTCGGTTTATGACACAGCACCCATTTTGAGGGGCTTCTGAGCTTTGATGTCCCCCAGACGATTACCATTACAGTCAGCCAGATGTTTAGACTGGATTTGGCATTTTCATCCCATTATCAAGTCCTTCCCAAGGACCTGGGATAGGCAGATGTTCTGGTCTGATGGTGTGAAAGGCATCGTCACAGGATGGAAGCGGTTCCAAGTAAAGCTGCCTTTTGCAATGGACGGATGGTGATTGTATCAATGTTGAGGGTCTCCAGGTGGTGCTCCAGATGTTTGGGGACTGCACCCAAGACGCCTGTTACTATCTTTGGTACTATCTTTGCTTTCTTTTGCCACAGTCGTCCTACTTCCATTTGCAGGTCTTGGTGATTTTCTCCAGTTCTTTCTCTTCTATTCTGCTGTCTATTATTACGGTTGGTCGCACAGTCAGCCAGATGTTTGGACTGGATTTGGCATTTTTGTCCACCTCTCAAGTCCTTCCCAAGGACCAGAGATGGACAGACATTGCTGTCTGATGGTGTGAAAGGCATCGTTGCAGGATGGAAGCGGTTCCAAGTAAAGCTGCCTTTTGCAATGGACTGGTGGTGGTTTTGTCAATGCCAACAGTCTTCAAGGGGTGCTCCAGATGTTAGGGGATGGCACCCAAGGTGCCTAATACTCTTAGTACTATCTTTGCTTTCTTTTGCCACAGTCGTTCTACTTCTATTTGCAGGTCTTTGTATCTTGTGATTTTCTCCAGTTCTTTCTCTTCTCTTCTACTGTCTCCAGGTATTATTATTATTATTATTATTATTGATGGAAAACCATTCAGGCACCTGGAGGGACCAACAACCAAATGGGTGGCTTGAAGAACTAGAAGACAGTGCACTGGTTTTATGCAGCCACATTCAAGGGTTGCTGCTCTCCTGAGAAAATAACGTCTGGATGGTCACGGAGCAGATGCTAAATTAGGGCTTGTCTGCCCTCTTATTGCTTGTCTCTGACAATGCTGTGGGACCACAGTGAGGGACAGAAGAGTTAAAAATACTCCATGCTGCAGTTACTCAATGGATGGGGAACAACAGGCTTCGGCTGAACCCTGGTAAGACGGAGTGGCTGTGGGTTAATGGCTCCTCTGTATCCGGGACTTTGTCGTCTTTGGTGCTGGATGGGGTGGCACTGCCCCAGACAGACCCAGTGCGTAATCTGGGGGTCCTCCTAGACTCACGGCTCCTGCTGGAAGAGCAGGTGGCAGCCGTGGCCAGGAGGGCCTTTGCACAACTTCAGGTTGTGCATCAGTTACGCCCTTTCCTGGATCGGGATGCCCTTCGAACAGTCACTCACGCCCTTGTTATCTCCCAGATAGACTACTGCAATGCGCTCTACGTGGGGCTACCCTTGAAGAGTATCCGGAAGCTACAGCTGGTCCAGAATGCAGCCGTGCGGGCTATTTTGGGAGCCCTGAGAAGGGCCCATCTAATGCCGTTGCTCTGCGAGCTGCATTGGGTACCAGTTTGCTTCCGGGTCCAATTCAAGGCGTTGGTTATCACCTTTAAAACTTTACATGGCATGGGACCAGGTTACCTGAGGGACCACCTCTTCCCCGTGACTTCAACCCGTCCCACCCGATCCCACAGAGAGGGCATGCTCCGGACCCCCGCGGTAAAAGAACTCCGACTAGCGGGGTCCAGAAGGCGGGCCTTCTCTGCGGTAGCCCCCGCCCTTTGGAACATCTTGCCCCAGAGGTGAGACAGGCCCCCTCACTCCTGGCCATTCGGAGGGACTTGAAGACCTGGCTCTGCCATCTGGCCTGGGGCGGGGAGGGAACACTTCAAGCAGGGGGATGGCTAGCCCCATAGTGGCCGGCTGTCCTCAGCCCGATTTTCCATCTTCTTGGATTTTCCTTTTTTAGTACTGTTTTTAAATTTTAGATGTATTATGTATTTTATATATATTTATAGTTTTAATGTTTTTTGTAAGTAGCCCAGAGTCCCCCATTGGGGGGAGATGGGTGGGGGAGAAATTTGATCAAATAAATAAATAAATAAATCTGGCTTTGGATTTGGCCAAGGGTTCAAAACAGGGAATCAGATAGACACATTCAAGTGCTGTAATTTTAGGGCAGAGAATGTTCCTGGCCAGATCCTGCCATCCTATTGCTTATTCTTTCAGGTTGGTTTTCTTTCCTTGCAAGAAGGAAAGATCACCTTAACTGGCCAAGACTTCTAGAAATTATGAATAATAATAATAATAATATTAATAATAATACAGGTAGTCCTCACTTAATGACGGTAATTGGGACCAGAATTTCTATCATTAAACGGCACAGTTGTAAAGCAGACTGTTTAGCAATGGCACTTCTGGCACTTCTGGTTGCCGTTGTTAAGTAAATTCCACATCTTAGTTAAACGTGATGTCACGTCGTCTCCATTTGTGACCTCCTGCCGACTTCCCCCTTGACTTTGCTTGTCAAAAGTGAAGAGTGGGGAGAACAGAATGGGAGGGGCTCTGAAGGCCATCTAGTTCAACCCCCTGCACAGTGCATGATCATATGACCATGGAACACTGCGATGGCCAAAACTCCGAGGACTGGTCATAAGTCCCCTCGTTCAGCACTGTCATAAGTTTGAACGGTCACTGAAACCTTTAACCAAGGACCACCTGTAATAATACGTTAAATTTACATGCTGCCCGACTCCCAGTGGCTCTGGGTAGGTCAACTATGCTCCCTGTCCTTAATTTTGCAGCCTCAGGGGCTACTGGTCACTCTATTTAGTGGGACCATCCCATTCAGGAGCATAGGTGGAGGGGGGTCAAACAAAGTTAAGATGCTGGCCACAGCCATGTGATCAAAGCCCCGCTCCTTAAAACGGGGCAGGGCTTTCCTTGCACAGCTCCTGATCCCATTTGTGCCAGACTCTGCTAGGCCCTGGTATTCCACCTTTCGACCAGCTCCTCTGGCCTCAAAATGCAGGCTGCAGTCCAGACATCGTTGAACTACAACTCTCAAAGGCCCCCTTTATCAGCCAGGCTTGATGGGAGCTGTAGTTCAGCAAGGACCGGAGGACTACAAGTTCCTTAACTCTCCCCAAGGAGCGTGATTGGTGGGGGATTCTGTTCCCTTTCTTGCTTGAGTGCTGGGCTTGCAGAACAGGCTGAATCGGAGGAGGGAAAAGGGCATGCCAGGTGCAGTCACACAGGTTAAACATGGTCTGGGCTAACCTGGATCAGTTTGTTCAAGCATGTTGGGTCGATCCAGCCAATTTGGTTAATTTGGGGTATGTGTGCCCCGAAAATAGGATCACTCAGTAACTGCCCAGGGTTGTTGGGAGCCAGGCGGTATACAAATTTTAACCACCACCACCACCACAACAACCAGGTTAAGTGTGTTATAAGTGCCAATTTCTACAGCAACAGAGAATACAGTTCCACTTATTCATATCTACAGGACCTCTAACTCTAAGCAAATGTATGTGCAAAACCTGCTAAGCTTGGTTAGGTAACACTAACACTGACCAAGGTTTTCCCATTATTCAGATGCATTTGCCAACCGGTGTAGAACATTGGTTAATATTTTGGGGCAAACTCCCTCATTTTCCCTTCATTGTATTGCGCAAACACAGGGAACGGGTTCATCCGATCCCCCAATGAAATGTGTTGTGTGAATGCAGCTGCTGGAATCGTAGCAGCACAGAGTGGGGAGGGGCTCTGAAGGCCATCTAGATCAACCCCCTGCACAGCGCAGGAATCCGAATTCAAGCCTCCCTGACCGATAGTTGTCTAGCCTCTGCTTGAATATATCCCCAACAGAGAGGAACCCGCCACTTCTCTGGGTCCCTGGTTCCCTTGTTGAATTACTCTTAGCTTCCAGGAGGTTCTTCCTAGCATTTAAGGAGATTCTGACAATTCAGGTTACCAATTTCTCAGGATCAGCAAGGATCAATGGTCCTTTTCCTGGTTTTTGGACAGAGTTGTTCTCCCCAGCTTTCCTAGCAGAGGGCCTTCTCCTGCGATTGAAGTACACACCTTCTGCCTGTGAGGCTTGTGTTCCACCTTGGGCTGAAGCCCACCCCGATATTATTCCCATCCTGAAGCTAGCAAAAAATCTTTGGAGACCAAATGGAGTGGGGAGGGCTGGGGCAGAGAAGGAACTGGGAGGAAAACAGGAAGGAGGGTACTTTGTCTGGAACAAGGTCCCCCAAAGTGGTCAGTAGTGATCCCCAAGGGTTGATGGGTCCGTCCGTCCATCCATCCATCCATCCATCCATCCATCCATCCATCCATCCTTCTCTCTCTCTCCATCCTTCCATCCTTCCATCCTTCCATCCTTCCATCCATCCATCCATCCATCTATCCGTCTATCTCTCTCTCTCTCTCTCTCTCTCTCCATCCATCCATCCATCCAGTAGTAGTAATTAAATTACTATTTATTAAATTATTTTCATATAATAAATGTTTGGAGGTCGATGAACAATTTGACACTTTGAGGAGCTGAAGAGTTTGGGGACCCCTGGTCTGGATTGATCTTCCACCGCAGAGACCAACGTCACAAATCTAAACACATGGGGAAACCTCCCCCACCTGTCCCCACAGGTTTCTCTTCCCGTTTTCCTTCCCATTGCCCTGCAACCCTCCCACCATCCTCGAGTGAGTCTAAGACTGGCACCGGGTCTTCGGAGCTGAATCAAATTGCACGCTTGGGGTAACATTAGCCAGGGAGAGCAACTCTATTACTAGAGAAGATAACAGGTAGAGGCGGTGTGTGTTCACTCGCCGTATCTAATACGTCGCTGTTAAGAATGCAATTATGCGTTAAGCAGGGTGTCTGTGGGAAAAACAGCCAAAGTGACAGCTGAGCTTGTTTGCAGCACCTGCGCGTCAGCGTGCCATCAGATCTCCCCTCTGATCTCGCTGAAGATTCAAATCTGGTGCGCTTCTCCCTGCACACGCTCACCACCCTCGTCAGTCAAGAAAAGGGAGGGTGGATCTTGGCGCACGATGTGCTGCCTCCGCAGGGGTAGCCTTTGACCCTGCCAAGCAGCTCAGCTTTGCAGAAAGATGGTTTTGGGAGGAAATGAATTTGCAAGGCGCAAATGCTACAGAAACAAAGATGTTTGGCGGGGAGTGGGGGGGGTTGTGGAAATCAGTGAGCGTGCAGTGCACTGAATTGTGGGTTTTGCAGATGTATTTCTCTGCATCTGACAGCCTAGGGAGCTCTCTGTCCTGCCCTTTGTGGACATCTTCTACAGTCTCCAGGAGGCCCAACTAACCCAGCCAACAGTGGGGGAGGCTGTAGTGCTGCAACATCTGGAGATGTTCTGGTCTAGAAATTCAACCCAGGGACTGTGATCCTTCCAGAAATGTGATCCTGGAAGGAGCTTCCACTTTTGGAAGAAGCATCTCCACTGGAGGCCTCGGGAAAATAGAAGAGGTAGCGGGAAACCCGCTCTCCATTTCTGAAAAGGTCCTCTCTTTCCTGCTTTAGAGAGGAGGTGAGAAATGAGAAGAAGGAGAGGGGTTAATCGAGCCAGCCCATCTCATCAGCTTCCATCAGCCCCACCAAACAGCCAATAGAGGAGGAGCTGCAGATATTGTGAGTTTTAATCCAGCACTTCTTGGAAAGCTTAAGAAAATAGGTTAGTGGAGCAAATGCACTCTTTTAAGCCTCCCTGCAGCACTGCAATCTAAAACAGTGTTTCTCAACTGTGGGAACTTTAAGAGGTGTGGATTTCAACTCCTAGAATTCCCCAGCCAGCATCAGTCCCTCCCAGCTGGAATCAGCAGCTGTGCCCCCCATATGGGGTCAAAAAAGTCAGTATGACAGCAGCAGCAATACAGCCGAACCTCCACCTGCTTTTTATGTGTGTCACACATAAAAACCAGCCACAATGCACATAAACACCCCAAACACCCATAAAGAACAGTCAGACAGTGCACCGTCGTGGCCGACATCTTGCCTTTTTTGACCTGCGGACACCCTGCATGAGAGGTGAAGGGAATGGGGGCCATTCTCAGCGTCAGCCCCCTATTATAAAACCCTGCGCCCTAAAGAGGAGGCCCCATCTCGCTTACACTTTGCAAAGTTGTGGGAACCACTCTTTTCTAATGGGCTTTTGGGAGAGGCAGCGAAGTGTCGCTTTTATGTTCATTGAGTTTTCATTTGTTGCAAACCACCCTGGGCCCTGAGAAATGCCCACGCAATTCTGATTTATTCCGTGGGCAGCTGCTACTATCTGACCAGTATGTTTCAGTTTCTATGAACGTGGTTTAATTTTGCTATAACTGTTTGTAAAAGCAGACACGCTTTGATTGCATGGATGATCTTGCCATAAACTATATTGTTTTATTTTGTTTCAAGCTGTTAACTTGTTGAATTGTGGCCAGCAAGCATAATAAAGTTAATGCAATGTAGAGTGTACTCAATCCATCAATCAAACAGCACCGGTCAACATAAGATGAATGACATCCATGGACATTTTGAGACGGGGGGAGAAGTTTGCACAACCTTTGGAGGACTGTTGGTGATTACTTTGCCCTCCCAAATCCTATGAAAATTATCGGACTAGATCAATTCAGCCAACCCCATTATCAACAGGGCTCGTTAAGAGTGGAGAGGGAACATCTGCATAATTAAAGAAGGAGCACTCGTAGTCTCTGACAGCAAAAAATCAAGAATCTTGATTAGCACCTTTCTGAACTAACATATGCTCAGAAACGCTTATGCCTTTTAATAAAATGTGCTAGTCTGAAAACGTGATTCCAGATTCCTGTTTTGTTTTTAAAAAACGTAACAAAGCAATCTTGAATCTTAAAAAATAAAAGTACAAACTAACAATGCAAACTAAGGAGGAAAAGAAGAAGAAAAAAATGTTTTATATTTATCAATAGTCACTGGTTTACCAATGAATTCACTACTACAATATGAACTATATGAGATATTATCGTAAGATATCTTAGCATCTCTGCCATAGGAACACATATGCATCCTTTGATTAGTGGAAAATATTGCCTTTTCCAAAACAGATCGATCACACATTTCTGACAACCGTTCCTTATCTCTTTTCCAATTTCTTAATGTAATTCTTGTTGCCACCCCCGGTGCTCGATGCAACCGCAATTCCAGCTAAACAATCAAATTCCAAAGCTTTGGCATAGTATTCAACGTTACGTCCACACCTTTAACATGTCAAGATTTCCCCATGAATCTGCTAATATACATTAATACACCACTGTGTCCCCAAAAGATGCTAAATGATCACATGACCATCTCATGCGTGTCACTGAGCCCTCGGGTTCCTTATACCTCCACTATAAAAAATCTGACGCCCATCCTTTCAAATACATTGTCTGGGGAGTCCAATACACCCTAAATACAATGATTCATGATTTTGTTTTGCATAATTAAGGGATCTGCTTGTAAGTAATATTGCTGTTAACCTTTATAAATACGCTTTAAACAAAATCTGTGAAATCTGTGCTTTTGTGGAGTTCAAAATGTCCTTGAACCTAATTATCTGCCTACCCTTGTAAATTGCCCTTCGTGTTTTTCAAGGGTTGATTTCTGCCCCATCAGCATATCAATGACTACAGTTTTTTTAAAAAAAAGAAGCTGTAGCTTTTCTGGCTTGGCTGTATGATTCCAGCCACTTACAGATGGTTTATTTCTTTGTTAGATTTATATCCCACCTTTCTTCCCAAAAGGCAGCTTCCATGGGGATCTCTGTTCATTTTATCACTACCAGCACCACCACTTTCTGTGGAGGCCAAGCAGAGAGAGAGAGACTGGCCCAAAGTCACCTTGGAAGCTTCTGTATCTGAGGATGGACTTGTCTTTGGATGTCCCCAGTCCAGGTGCAGGGTAGGAATGGAAGCAGTAACAGACTTCATTTATTTGGGCTCCAAGATCACCGCAGATGGAGACTGCAGCCATGAAATTAAAAGACGCTTGCTCCTTGGGAGGAAAGCTATGGCAAACCTAGATAGCATATTAAAAAGCAGAGACGTCAACTTGCCGACAAAGATCCGCATAATCAAAGCTATGGTTTTTCCAGTAGTAATGCATGGCTGTGAGAGCTGGACCGTAAAGAAGGCTGAACACTGAAGAATTGATGCCTTTGAACTGTGGTGCTGGAGAAGACTCTTAAGAGTCCCCTGGACTGCTAGGAGGTCAAGCCAGTCAATCTTAAAGGAAATCAACCCTGATTGCTCATTGGAAGGGTTGATAGTGAAGCTCAAGCTCAGATACTTTGGCCACCTAATGTGAAGAGAGGACTCTTTGGAAAGGACCCTGATGCTGGGAAAGATGGAAGGCAAAAGGAGAAGAGGGCGGCAGAGGATGAGATGGTTAAATAGCATCCCTGAAGCAATGAGCATGAAACTGAGCAAACTCAGGGAGGCAGTGAAGGACAGGAAGGCCTGGCGCAATGTGGTTCATGGGGTCACAAAGAGTCGGACACAACTTAACGACTGAACAACAACATCATCAAGTCAGTTCCGAATTAAACCATGCTCCGTGTCCTCACTCTAAATAAGCACTCACTACTATTTGTATTCACAGCTTTCCCTCCCCGTCAAACACTCATCCTCATGTGGAACAATCACCCTCATAAGCTGTGTTCACAAGTCAAAGTCATCTAAACCCAGCCATAACATCTTGCCTAATGTACTGTGTGACACCAGCTGATGTCAGTTTAGGGTTCGGTGTGTTATGCAAATTGAGATAACTGGATTAGTTGAATCTTCCATGGTTAGTTTAACCATGTACACCAACACAGACCCTCAGGGTATTTCAGTGAGCCTAATACCTGGAGCAAGACCCAAATATTATTATTGGATCCTCCAACAATGTTTCTCTCCAAGCTTCCTCTTCCATGATAATTCTATTGTTCAGAAAATCGAACATTCTACCCCTCATTTCATATGAAAAAGAAGTGAAAAATGAAAACATGAAAAAAGTCAAGATTGGTCATGACCATGGCGATGACATCCATGCACATTAAAGAGGCAGGGGGCTTTGGCTGAATGGTTGTGTCCACCATTTTGATTTTTTGAGAGATTCCCCCTCCCCAAACGCCCCTACTTTCTAGGATATTCTTGATATTGTTCTAATGTTTTATTCACTTTGCAGGCTATGCTTTTCCTCTGTTTAATTAGCTGCACGCACACAATATATTTGACTGGTTAACTCCCTAGGGGTTAATTGACTGGGTCACCTGATTCCTTTTTGAGGTTTCCATGTCATCCTAAACCTCCACTGATCCAGTTAAGCATATTATGGGAATAGAATTGGCTTACTAGCCCAATATCACCCCATGACTTTCATGGTCAAATAGGAATTTGAGTTTAGGTCTTCCTAATCCCACTCTGACATCTTAATTACTCTACCATGTTGCTCTGTTTCAGTCATGGTGAGTCAGACAGCAGAATTTTCTGCTAACTGACTCTGTTCACACAATGCATTCAACCTGGTTACTGAATTTATCACTTGATTGGGTTCTCACAATTCATTGAACCATAAATGAACACATCAGATTGGGCTTGTACAATTCCGTAAGGCAGTGTGGTGGAGTGGAAAGCTGGAGAGACCCAACTTCAATATAAACTCAACCATGGGAAATCACTACGTGACTTTGAGTCAGTTACTCTTTTGGCCCAGCTTCCCTCGCAGGGTTGTTGTGCTGAGGTTAAAATGAGGAGATCCCCAAACAAGCTGGACAAAAAGCAGGATAGAAATCAAACAGATAAATGATCAATTAAATCTCTAACCAAAGTTTGCATGATGTAGGTGACAACACAATTTTTCCTCTTTTTTTAGTTGAAAATAAGCAGTGAAGAGGGAGGGGCTGTTTGTCCCCAGGATAAGAGGTCTTCCTTTTGTAATCAGTCCAGACAAATATTTCACCAACCTCTCTAACTGATCAAAGGCCCTTTTCTTCTCTTTGACAAAGGACAATGTTGGACTCCCAGAGAGTTTGTTTGCATTCGCCTCTATGACTGTTCAAAGCCACTGCAGGAGTTGTCAAAGTGAAGAGTGGGACACAAATATTTTACATAATTAAAAAAAAATACCCAGAAACATGAACATGGTTATAACTTTCCCTTCTCCTGTACTGGAGAAGCCAAAAGCGTTTTTCACACATTCAGACTGACCACCAGGCAATGCTGCAGGTTAACGCTGAGCTCCTTACATTCTCCAGCTGACCTCACTTCCCAATTCAATGTTTACCTACGATGAAGTAAGTCCAATTGTATTCAGCTCTCCCAAGCGAAGGTCCAATAGCCTCTTCCTCCACCTGGTATGGTTCTAAGGTGTTGCACCATCTCCCCTAATCTTCCATAGTGTATAGCCACATGGGGAATTCTGGGAGTTGAAGTCCACCCATCTTAAAGTTGCCAAGGTTGAGAAACACTGTTGTACATTAACCAATTAGGCTTCCATGGAGCTTTTGCCAAATAACATCTCTGAGCCCTGGAGCTCTCCGAGGTGCTGATGATTCCATCTCTGTGCTATTTGAATTTGAGCTTTTCGTCTTGGAGTCTGTTCTTGGCCCTGGGCCCCACCCAGCTCCCTCCCTGCTGTTTGTCCTTGTGTAGGATGGTTCAGATCCAGATCCACACTTAGTTTCAACAGCTGTACTACTTCAGCTATTTCAGAGCCATTCCCATATCAGATCTTGATAGAGAGATAGAGAGAGATAGAGAGATAGAGAGATAGAGAGATATGCAACAGGCTTAGCTTGGTTCTTGAATAAACCCATTTTCTGGGATTGCACTTTGCATGGAATCATAAACTAACTGTAATGGTATGTGGGAATGACTTTGGGAGACAGGGTAAAGAAGTGCAACAAGGGAATGGTCAGATAAAATGCAGCTGAGCCCACAGCAGGAATATGGGCAGGGCAAGAGGCTCAGTTTCTCGGGCTGTAAAGGAGTTGGCAGGAGAACTGCACTTTCAGACTTGCAAGATTCTGTTCATGTAGCCTTACAATAAAGTAGACTTAGCTCCTCTGGTTGTGTTTCCTGTCTGGTCTACTTGGTAAGCCTGACACTAACCCTGAAGCCACAGAAAACCAAACTAAGGGTTAACCACAATCCAAGTTTAGCATTGTTTTGTTTCAAGCTGCAGACACACACACACACAGACACAGTTGCTAAGGAGTTGAGGTTTTTACTACAGCTAAGCAGATAACAGCAGACAAGATTGTAAATCAAGTCCAAGTAGCAAGAGAGTGGTTTAAATACGTTCCAGGAGGCACAGAGCGCCGAGCTGGGTAGTCAGCTGGTCCAAAAGTCAGGAATTCAAGAGCAAGATACAGGAACATGACTCACGAGTTGGAATTCTGAACGGTTGATTCCAACAAAGGCTGAAGGCAATATTAATCTATCTGCAGCCAGTTGGCTGCAGTTCCTCAGGCCTCGCCCTTCTCCTAGCAAGGAGCCTCACTGAGCGGCGTTGCTCTGCTTGCTGCTGCATGCATCGAGACCTGGGGCGGAGGTCGTGCCTCATCATCCAGCTGATCAGGAGATGCCTGTGGCTGATCAGCCTCCGATGAATCATGGCTTGAGGTTTCCTGAGGCTGACATTCTGGCAGCGGACGATCCACCGGCTCGGTTGAAGCAACTTCATCAGAGTCAGCATCTGATTCTGAATCGTGGCTCGGGACAAGCGTCTTGTGGAAAGGCATCATCTCGTCCTTTCACCAACCTGTTTCCACCTGTTGTGTGAACACAGCCACTGAAACAATTGGCAGAGGGGGTCAGATAAAATCAATACGTTTGGAGAGAATGAAGGGAGTAAACTGTACATCAGTAGCTCGTTATAAAGTCTTGACTTCACAGGCCATTAAGTAGAAGCAGTTAATTGGAAACCGGGAGGCCCTGAGGCTGCAAGAAGCGAACCAATGTTCGCTCTTGTGCTTTAATGTGCCTTTCCCCAAACTGTGCCCTGCAGATATTTTGGTACTACACCTCCCATTATCCCAAAGCTAGCCTGGAGTGATGGGACAAGTAGTTTAGCCTATCTGGAAGATCCCAGGAATGGGGAAGTCTAATTTCATGGGTACCCAGAGGAAAAAACAGTGGAAGCAGAAGGATAGGAGATATTCTGAAGCCCCACATGTCTTTAAAAAAAAATAACATTCATCATGGAAGGACATAACTTCTGCCTAGGAAATTCGGATCTAGGAAAGCTGCTGCTTGATCTTCTTAAAACCAGTAGTGAGGATCATTCCAGGCAGTTTCTAGATTTTAGTAGGCAAAAAGGAAACTGATTTGGCTGAATGAAAAAAAACATATTTGGATAGTGTCTCAGGTGGAATCGTCTAGGCCAGTATTTCTCAACCTTGGGAACTAAGATGTGTGGACTTCAATTCCCAGAATTTCCCACCCATCTTAAAGTTCCCAAGGTTGAGAAATACTGGCCTAGTGAAATGTGGGGCACACCAGCCCACCTCTTAACCCAGCTTTGCTTGTGACCCAGTGTTGGGACCAAAACATTCAGTTCAGACATGCTCAATATGGCTATTTCATAGGTGCCTCGGGGGGGTGGGGCAAAAAAGGTCAAAATCACCACCATGACTGTGATTGAGCAGGGCTTCAATCCCATTGTTGTGGCTGCCATTTTGACTTTTTTTCGACACACACACACTCTCTCCACAGACACCCTTGCTCTTCCCCAATTTTATATTTTGACATTTTGATACTTAGAAAGTTCAATCGTCCTCTTTATTTGGGAAGGTTCATCATCCAAAGCAACAGGGCCGAGAGAGGCTCATATGGCATATGGTTCCTTGCTCTGATGTTTCAACTGGGACCAAGGGTTTTCTGTATTTTGTCTCTCCATCTTGTAGACCTTTGGCACCCACAAAGTTACAGGGCCACCAGAATATTGTCTTCCTGAGCCATCGGTCGCCTAACATTTATATAGCATGTCCTGACTCATTCTGTTTCTATTTTCATGCTACTTCGATGATGTCCTTAAAGTTCGGCTTGCGATGAATTTCTCTTTTCCCCCCGGTGCCCAAACCCTTCACTTAGTCACAACCCAAAGATTGATCAATCTGATAGAAATATACCAACTTTTTCTTAGATATAAATATAAATTTGACTTTTTCTGGTTTTTCGGTGAAAACTGCACCAAGCTGATTGGTCAACAGAACCACATTAAGGCTGGTTTGGGGCATGCTTTGATGGCCCAAAGCCAGGTTTAACATATGATGGCCAAGGCATGCTTGGACAAAGGAGATGGGGTATATCTCACATGGAGAATGAATTGGGGAGGGGGATTTGGGAGGCAGCCTCTAAACTCCCCTTTTTAGGATTGATATGGAACTTTTCTACTATTTCCAACTTGAAATGGCAGGAATCTGTGTTGCTGGCTTTCTGTAACGGTGAGAGAGTTTTGAGGACTACCAAATGAACTTGTGGGTCACAAACAGCCCTGAGGCTATAGGTTCCACCTACCCCCCAAGGGTAATAAAGCTTGGTTTCCCCAGTTAGGATTGGTTTTGCAGAAAATTGCTTGTGAGGTCAGTGGGACTATTTATGTACAACTTTGCCAGCATTTCCCTTCCCCTTCCCGTTCTGCTGAGGCAATCTGACATTTCTCCTTGCTGCGAGAAGGTTGTAAGAATTTTAGCAATGACTAATTAATGGAGTTAACCACTTACGTTCTGCAAGACTGACTCACTTTAAGCCCACGACAGTTTTATTTGCTAATCCTGCCGGCTGCATGGAGTTTGCACGTAGGTAATTGGGGGTATCATTCACCCACATGGCTGGGTTGTCTTCCAAGGATGCCACTGGTGAACGACAGCGGCAGTGTTAGAAACTCGTAGGCAGCATCATTTATTTATCTTCTACTTTACTAGCCCGCCCCACTCAACAGTCTCTGGGCAGATTAAAGTTATAAAAGCAACTAGAAGAATGAATCAGAATGATTTCAAAAAAACACATAAAACCAACCCACAGTAATCATACATCAGCTGTCCTGCAAGATGAATGCCAAGCAAACTTAGCGAGGGTTGATGGCCCAGTGAAATAAAACTGTTTTTAAAGTTCTTTAAAAAGAATAATAATTAAAAAAAGATTAAGGGAGCATGTGGAACATCTGGGGGGTAAAGAGCTCCAAAATGTGGGGGCCATCACAGAAAAGGCTTGTTATCCCCGTCCCTCTTGGACAGATGGGGCACCATTAATAGGCTTCCTGAGATGTTCTCCCCCAGATGGGCCCTTCACTTCTGGCCAGCTGATTCCTGGCATAAAATGGTGCAATGCCTTACACAGAACTTTAAACTGAGCCCAGAAGCTTATTTATAACCAGGACAACGGTGTAGGAGAGGTGTTACTTGCCGTGGTGGGATTATTCCAAGAATAATCTCATCTCCAGCTTGAGGACCCTGGCGCAACTTCTGGCTCATCTCCAAAGGCTGCCCCACATAGAGCACATTACAGTAATCCAGCCAGGTGGTGATCAAGGCCTGGGTTACTGAGGCCAGAGCATGGTGGCTTTCTTCTGGTCGTTCCTTGGGAAATGCTCCTCTCTTAACGAAAGTGATAGCAACAGGTCATGTAATGGAAACCTGACAGTGTGTTAGCTTTACTAGGTAGACCAGACAGGAAACACAACCAGATGAGCTAATTCGACTTTATTGTAAAGCTACATTGACAGAATCTTGCAGGTCTGAAAGAACAATCTGCCCCCCCATCTCCTTTACAGCCCGAGAAACGAGGGAGGGTCCCTTCTGAGCTTCTTGCTCCACCCACTGTGTAGCTGTGGGCTATGCCCTCTCTTATCTGACCATTCTCTAGGCAGCTCCTCTTCCCTCCGTTTCTCAGGGTCTTTCCCACATACCATTACAAAGTGCTTCTGCTGAACTTTTCTCATCATGCGTGATGGAAGTTAGAAACAGGCACAGAAAAGAAAGTTAACCCAAACTGTATGCAGATGAACAAATGGCACCACCAACTTTGTTGTTCTGTGGTGACTAGGAGCATCGGGGGGGGGGGTCAAAAAAGTCAGGATGGTGGTGGCAACTGTGCAAGCAAAGCCCCGTTCCTTTTTTTTAGATGTATTTAAAAGAGGTGGAGTTCAATGCAGTTTCAATGGCCATCTTGACTTTTTGTTACCTGCCCCTCCAGGCAGATGCCCTTGATAGTGACATACAGGTAGTCCTCATTTACTGACCATTCACAGTTATGATGGTGATGAAAAAGTAACTTTGCGACCAATCCTTGCATTGACAACCTTCGCAGGTCCATAAAGCAAAGGAAAGCTGAAGGAAAATCATAAGAACAGTTGCGGTTTCAGTCAGTGACTGCTTCATTTAATGACTGAGTTGCCGGTCCCAATTGTTGTCACTAAACTGCCTGTATGGCTACAGAGAAGAAAAGAAAATATCTGATCAATCCTAGTCATTGACAAGGTCTCTGCAAGACATTCAGTATCTCTGATTTTTGCAGTTCATTCCTGATGGATTTCCTTGGTGCACACCCCAGATTTAACACTGGAATCTGCCAGGATAGTTGCAGATTTTCCCCAGTACTGAATTTTGGACAATGGCTATCAAGGCCTTTTCCTCCACACTGATCAAATAAATTCTTTTGTATTTCACATTAAAAGAAGTGTGAAAATTTACTGGCGGACAGTAACCTACTTAAGATATGCAATTTCCCTCCAGCTGCTAAATGACTTATGCAACCAGGCAGGGATGTCCACGGGGGGGGGGGGGGGGTGTGTCAATAAAATCAAGATGGGAGCCGCCTGTAAAAAGGGGCAAGGCTTTGGTCACACGGCTGTGGGTGCCATCTTGACTTTTTTGACCTCTCCTTGCACACTCCCTGCACCGAATAAGCATTTGGGGAGGATTGATTGATTGATCCACATTTGTATGCTGCCTACTCCTAGAGCTTGTAAGTGACTTACAATATATAAAAACAATAATGTCATCAAACAACGTAAAAAGTGAACCAAACCATGAATATGGTTTGTAAGAACGATGGCCGTCTTTGGGAGATCTTCCAGCTGGAATGTCCTCTGAAGCAAACCTTTCTTAACTATTTTTCTGAAGGCTGCGGGGTAGGGGTTGTACAGAGTAAGGAAGATGGACCTTGATAAATGTAGGCCAGATCGTTACCAAAGTGACAGAAGGGGAAAAACATGCTTAAATGCAATAGTTTGCGAAAGCAACTCAAGCAGACACCTCCCTAATTCACATGAGTATAAGGAGCGGGGTGGGGGGGAGAATAAAGCACTGTTAGATTGCAAGATTCTGCTACTGTAACCTTACAGTAAAGGTAGTATTAGTACTCATGGCTTTGGTTTCCTGCCTGGACTACCTCGAAGGGTTGATACCCACCCCCTCAATCTCTTTCAAGGTGGGGACAAAAAGCTTTCTCCCTCTGCTAGACCATGAAGGGCAGACAGGTTTTGCCTGGAGAAAATGCTCTGGAAGGTAAGGATATGTAGCCTGTCTTTCTTCCTGTAGATGCCCTCAAAATGGGGAACAAATGAATTAAAATATGAATTGAATCACTGGAAAAACACATTATTCAAAGAGGAACTCAACTGTGATGGTGGTGGAACCAGAGTAGCTGTAATAGTGGTGTGAGCTACATATCTGGATGGTGATGGACCTGATGTATCTGGTTGGTGATGGGACCAAAGTAGCTGTGGGACTGATGTCTTTCTGATATCTGACCCCAACTCACTTGGGGTCAAATTCTGACCACTCAGATTAGATGGTCTCACCAAGAGTGGAAAGGAAGAAACCAAGATTGAAGTTGGGATGATTAGAAAGAATGGAGACATCTTTTTCTGAACATCGTACCTAGAAAGTCTTTGTTCTTCCTTCTTTTTTTAACCCGTATCTTTTTAGTTGGAGGATATCAAGAGTTAACAACCCAATAAATAAAGTCCATCGCAAAGATAATCGTGCTCTATCACATCCCCATTCCATGTTGCTCTTATCAGCCCATGTATATATTTCTTTGGCGATAATATTCCCGCCTTGTTTTAAAAGTCAAGATGTTGTTTCTTCTTAACTTAAAGATAAGCGGGAAAAATACTCCTGCCTTACAATCTATGATCTGCAATTCAAAATGCGCTGTGCCAGCCTGGGTTGTACACTATACAGCACTTTAATGGTAAATGAATTAGGAGCAAGATGCAAATTACCTGTCAAGGAGCAACCGAACTTCAAATCTTGCTCTCTCCAGGCTGTTGGACTACAACCCCCAACATATTTGTGGAAGTTGTTGGACTGCAACTCCCATCATGCCTGGTGAAAGCTGTTCTAGACAATATTTATCAGTGTTTCTCAACCTTAGCAACTTTAAGATAGGTGGACTTCAACTCCCAGAATTGAATGGGGCAGAAATACATGACAAATAAATCCTATTAACTGTATTGAATTCATTTTGTTTGCAAGGAAATGAAATCCCATTTAGCTTTTAACCTGGCTTCAGTGTCTTTCTGGTGTTCAGATGGAACAGGAAGAGTCATTTAACCTGGAACAGTTGGAGCAAATGCCGGGTGTTTTCCGTGCATCCCCAACTTGTAATATTTGCGTGTCAGGGATCTGCATTCTCTACAGATCATCAGATTTATGTCAAGGCATGCCAGGTCTTTAGCAACCTCCTTCTCTCCTGTTTTTGCAGCTTCTGATGGGCAACCAAAATTGGAGGTTTAGGGCCTAGCTTAGCTACGGAGCTCTAGTTTAGATCTTGACTGAGCTGAGAAATCCTGAATGAAGGCACTGAATCGAGGTGGACAGTGCAGGGGTAGCTTCCAAGGTGGATTGTAGCTCAGAGGTGGAGCTTGGCAGGGCAAAAACCTCATTTGATCCTGGATTATCTTGAGTTAAATATATCAGGTCTAGTTTTGAACTTTTAACTCAGATAATCCCAGCTTCATCCTAGCCCGGGCATAATTAAGTTGCCAGGGATTGCAAAGTTGAAGGGAACCTTCTGTAGAACTCATCCAGGGTGGTTGGACCATGGGAAGCTGCATTGCTTGCTCCTACTTGCTTCCCAGGAACAACACATGAATAAAGGGGAGATAATGGACTGATGGACCCATCTGGGCTCCAGGGGGATCTTGGAGTTATTCCCAGCTGAAGCTGAAGTCTTTGCTGCTTCTTCAAATGGCTGGCTTTAGACTAGATTGGGCCTATGTGGTCTCTCCTACCCCATGGGTACTTGGGTCTCTCAGAGGAGGAGAGGGAGATGAAAAGTATGAAGAAATGCCTACCTTGGGTGACGCTGGAGGGCTACTAGAGTTAGAACCCAACCAAACACAAGCTACAATTGCTAAGGTGTATCTTGTGGCATTAAGGCAACCAAAGTGTCAGTACTTTTCCACCCTAGTTGCATCTGTGGATAGCTGCCTGGTGGCCTTGTTTAAGATGACCCAGTCCCTTCTGGGGATGGGGAGTGAGAAGCACATTTGCAGGACCACTATGAGGACTATGCTAGGCCTCTGTGGGACAAAATCACTTGGATTTCCTCCAGATTGGAATTTGGCTTGATGCAGGTCCTTTGGAGTTGACTGAAGCTCATCTTGTGTGGCTATCTGGGCTGAGTTTGGTCCTGTGACTCCTGAGGAAGTGGAGAAAGTCCTTGGAGCTCTCAGATTGGCCCCTGTGTGTTAGATCCATGTCCCTCCTAGTTGTTTAAGACCTCCTGGGAGGTGACGTGTGGATAGGTCCTGATGCTGGTAAATGCATCCTTGAAAGTGGGGGTGGTCCCACTGACACTTAAGAAAGTGGTGGTCTGCTCCCTCCTCAAAGAAGTCATCACTAGACCCCACAATTCTTCTGGACAATTTTAATCCAGTGTTCATCCTTCTCTTTTTAGGGAAGGTTGTTGAGAACGTAACTGCACTACAGCTTCAGAAAGTCCTGCAGGAAGTGGATTATCTGAACCTCTTTCAGTCAGGGTTCAGACCCAGGCAGGGGACCAAAACAGCATTGTGGATGAGTGGGATGGGGACAGTGTATCCATCTTTGCTCTCCTTGACCCCTCAGCGGCCTTTGATGCCGACGGAAACCTGGAATTAAACAAATGAAGAGCCAGCCACTCAACAGTTCCAAAAGCTGAGCAAGCTGGCCAAATGCAACCAACCACGATTTGCGCCTGACTTGAAGTATCTTGCACAAACCCAGCCAGCAGACGGCAGCTTGAAGTATTCATGATGCAAACAATCTTGTTTTGCTTCTTCTGCGTTACTCTGGAGACTTCATGTATTTGCTACTGGTTTGTAGCTACCTGAGACTCTAGAGCAAAAGTGTGATTTTGCTGCCCACATGCAAAGAGCTTGTACATGTGCCTTGCCAAGGTTATTATGGACTGTTCTGATCTCCAGTGCATCTGAAACTGGTCATTACTCACCTAATATCTCTGCATCCCAGCTATGTCAGACAGATCCTTCCTTCCTTCCTTCCTTCCTTCCTTCCTTCCTTCCTTCCTTCCTTCCTTCCTTCCTTCCTTCCTTCCTTCCTTCCTTCCTTCCCTCCTTCCTTCCTTCCTTCCTTCCCTCCCTCCCCAAAACCAACCAACCTTCCTTCCTTCCTTCCTTCCTTCCTTCCTTCCTTCCTTCCTTCCTTCCTTCCTTCCCTCCCTCCCCAAAACCAACCAACCTTCCTTCCTTCCTTCCTTCCTTCCCTCCCTCCCCAAAACCAACCAACCAACCTTCCTTCCTTCCTTCCTTCCTTCCTTCCTTCCTTCCTTCCTTCCTTCCTTCTTTCCTTCCTTCCTTCCTTCCTTCCCTCCCTCCCCAAAACCAACCAACCAACCTTCCTTCCTTCCTTCCTTCCTTCCTTCCTTCCTTCCTTCCTTCCTTCCTTCCCTCCCTCCCTCCCTCCCTCCCTCCCTCCCTCCCCAAAACCAACCTTCCTTCCTTCCTTCCTTCCTTCCTTCCTTCCTTCCTTCCTTCCTTCCTTCCTTCCTTCCTTCCTTCCCTCCCTCCCTCCCCAAAACCAACCAACCTTCCTTCCTTCCTTCCTTCCTTCCTTCCTTCCTTCCTTCCTTCCTTCCTTCCTTCCTTCCTTCCTTCCTTCCTTCCTTCCTGTCCTCAGAACACAAAGTGTTTGCTGGGATGCTGCTCTGCTTCAGGATCCTCTCTCCTCTCTCCCTTTTTGCCCATGTTGCTATAGTAACTGATACCATTACAAGATTATGCTTGAACCTTGGGGAAGAAATGGATCTGTCAGAAGCAATTATTGAAAAGAGCAAGTTGTTTATGTGCCCCTTCCTCCTTCCTTTCTTCCTTTCCTCCTTCCTTGCTAATGTAACATTTGGCTGCAATGTATGAATTTATTTTGAGATGTTGAAGCTAAGTGCAGTCGCTGAGAAAGGTGTCGCGTGTATAAACAGAGGCACCAAAATCTGGTTGTTTATCCTTGGAGAAATTAAAAATAAGAAAGACATGAAACCCCAAAGCCAGCAACAACATCCATATTTCTGTTATGTTTACTTCTGGAGCGAGAAAGAGGGAAGATCCATTTCTGGCTGCTCTGGGTCTTTTTTTCCCCTTTGTCTTAAGGCTAGCCAGAACTCCTGGGACTCAAATTCATACATTAAAAACTTTCCAGAAGTATTTTCTCAGCATTTCAAAGCTGAGTCTTTCTGGTGCTGCAGTTTCAACTTCTCAGTTTTCGATGGGCCACCAAAACCTCCAGATTCTAGTTGAAGACCTACAGAGACCCCTTTAATGCCGGTGATCCTATTTCAGATCGGTGTTTCTGCCCCCGGGCCATGTCCAGAGAGGGCATGACCACCCATCATTCTCAGCCGTGGCCCGGCTGGCTGAGGAATGCTGGGAGTTGAAGTCCACCCATCTGGCAGTGGGCAAGGTTGGGTCTAGATCCTTTCCAGATGTGCTGAGCCAAGCGAGGGGTCCTTTCTGATTTGTATAAATTTCTCTACTGGGAAAAAAAAGGCCGTCATCTGCAGTTAGTTGAATTTAAGATGATTTGAACCAAGCGTTCTGGTTCTCATGACTAGCCTGACTGTCTTATGGTAGTGTTGCTCAACCTCAGCAACTTGATGATGGGTGGACTTCAACTCCCAGAATTCCCCCAGCCAGCCTTGCTGGCTGGGGGAATTCTGGGAGTTGAAGTCCACCCATCTTCAAGTTGCTGAGGTTGAGCAACTCTGTCTTATGGCTTGTAAATCTGAAGACTTGTTCGCCCCAAGTTCTAACTCAATAACTTGAGTTATTCCCCGTTTAGAAGTTAAAATGAGTTACTCTCCAGATAAGCTATTATGCGCATGCATAGATACCCTAGGAAAAGCTTTCTTCCTTCTGGTTTCTTTTTGTATGCATGCTTACAAATGAGCTGATTTATACGAAGCAGCCACAAACTATCCTCTGAGGAAAGGGAATACTGTTTGTCTAATCTCTGTTTTGCTGCATAATATTCCCACCAGTTGCAAGGAGTTTTTTATCAGCAGCGGGGACCTCCTGCCATCCGTGTCATCTTGATAGATTTAGGATAAGAAGTGAACTGTTTTGCTCATTACGAGTTCTCTTGAATTCTCCTTTTGGTGAATCTCTCCTTGCCTTCCTCTCCTTTTTGCACGTCATTTCTCTTTCCCTCCCTTCCCGGAGTAATTCGAGATTTTTTTTTAAAATTTCCCCTAAAATGGGCCTGCTTATCTGTGCACATTTCTTCATGCAAACCCATTTTGGTGTTAACTTCTGCCTAAGTTATTTATTAGAGTTTATATGAGTCTCCGATCCAGTGCAATTGAGCCACTTACATGCAGTAACCTTCTCTATTAAGAAGGTTAAAACAATAAATCTTGAGGGCAAAATAAACAATTAAAATGCTCTCAGCGTTTGCATATCATCTTCCTTAATTGAATGCATTATTGCACATTATTATCATGACTATTTGTATTTTTGTGCAGACATTTCTCTAATGTATTTTTTTTTTTAACAGTAAACTTTGGAAAAGTAGAAGGAGATGGCCCAGTTTGAAGGATCACTGATGTGCAAAATGGTCTGTTCTGACTCTGTTTTGGACCACACTGATCTGGCCGTTCTGAGGAGATGGGCTGGTCATTTTCCAGAAGTAAACCTTTCAGAAGAAAAGATGATTTGTGATGTTCTAGAAATTTCAGTGCTCCCCAGATCAAACCATGGGGGGTATCCACTGGGGGCGGTGTCAAAAAAGTCAAGATGGCTGCCCCAACGGTGTAATTGAAGACTCACCCATTTTTATGCATGCTGGAACACGTGTAAAAACAGGAGCAGGACTTCCATGCCATGTGGCCGCCATCTTGACTTTTATGACCTCCTCCTGCAGGCACCCTACCTGACATCCTTGGATCGGTCTGTTTTGCACACTCCTGTAACCAAGCTTCAGTTACAGGAGTGTGCAAGAAAGGAAAAATGCAAACTTACAAGAGTTGTCTTTTTATTCATTTATTTGTCGCGTTGATATACCCTCCAGCAACAAGCAGCACTTTTTGGAAAATCACAGTTTAAACTACCAAGACTCAATAATTCAGCAATCTGATTAAGAACTGTGGGAATGTGATCCCCTTCATGGGAATGTCTCTGGTATCCCTTTGCTTCGTATCCTGGTCTGTAGATGTGGTGCGTGTTTTGAATGAAAGCCGTTTCGTGAAGGGTTGAAGGAAGGGTTGAAGGGTTGAAGGAAGATGGTTTCAGGCGATCCTGCTGGAGCAATGATGAGAACTAAGAACCTGGGCTAAAAGCTTTTTGGAAGAAGGGGTTTGATACTGTAGTAGGCACGGGCATGCGTGACAGAGGAAAAGAGAGCAGAGAGCAGAGAAAGGCGACGGCGCTTTGCTCATCTGAACCCTGTCCCTGTTCTAAAGGGCAACTTGAGTGGGCATCATCTCGCCAACCTTGAGGTGGGCCAGAGTGAAGGACTGGAGGAGTGAGAATGCCAGCCAAAGATTTACCAGGAGGTTGAGCTGGGGAGTCAAGACAGCCAAGGAGGAGCATGAGGGTAAAGATGAGGGAGTTGGGAAGAAACACTCTGCTCGTGCCCAAGGCGGAGGTGATTCCCACTTTCCTAGGATGGAGCCTAGACCCCCAGAGCAGGAGCTGAAGTTCGCTCCGGAGTAGCCCTTGGCGCTCCACGCAGATTGCTAGATACTTTGAATCGGTGCTGCTTATCAGCAGAAGGCGCCATATGGAAGGGCACTTGTGGAGTCTCCTGGCTGGGACAGATGGGTGTTTTAATGAGTCGTCAAGGGGGTGGGGCTGGGCATTCATTCTGGAACCTGCCCAAGAGTTTGCCTAAACATCTGCTAGGGCTGGCTTATATTTAATTAATCGTCTTATGGAGAGTTGGAGTCAATGGCTGGGTTCACACCATGTATTTAAACAGGTCAATTAAAGACTGGGCAGCTGATTGCACATGATGCGCAAAGCTTGGTTAGTTTTAAGCCTTGTTTGGTTTTCTGTGGCTCCATGAATTGTGCATGCCCATCCTATAGGGTTAGCTCAAGTTTTAGTGCTTTGCGAAAAGCCAGCAAATGAGTTAATTCAGTCGCAAGGTTAAGCCATGATGTGAGTGGCCGGAAACCTAGGTTTATCAGATCCAGGCTGCAGTACTCCAGACGGCCACTAGAGGCAGCTTTCTCCACCTCTCTGCTGACATCTAATAATTATCTAGAGTTTCTCAGCCCAGTTTTTTTATTATTATTATTATTATTATTATTATTATTATTATTATTGATAGTTGTGTGTTTTTTACTGTTCGTATTGTTTTGTGAGCCACAAACCAGGTTTGTGGTTCATAATCTGAGGGGCTGATTCTTTCTTAGCTTGTTTGGAGTTCTTTTTTTTATTTTATTTTATTTTGGTTTCTATTATTTTTTTCTCCCTTTTTTCTTTAAGTTTAAAGGTTGTTTTGTTAACTGTATTTTTTTAAGGAGCATTTAGGGTATGGTATTGGAGTTGGGCAGCTATACTATCTTTAAATAACGAATATTTAACGCAGTTATTATTGAATTATTTATTTCTTAAATTTATTCATATTCGGTCCAGTTAAATAATAAATAAAAAATAAAATGTTTTAATGTATTTGACTGCTTTGTCAATTTTTTTTCTTGTAAATTTTAAATAAGATTTGGAAAAAGAATAACATGGGGGCTATATAAGTCCTATAAATATATAATGAAATAATGAAATAATTTGCTCATGCTCATTAGAGTTAGGAAGGTGCACCACCATTCTTGGTTTCTCGTTTGATTCTGCTCCTTAGGCAGTTGTGGGATATGGGGCTGGGGTCCTGCTATTTAGAGAACACCCCCAAATCAAAACCTCCCTTGCATTTTGAAAGCTTGGCTGTGTTCATTCATTTATCTGAAGCATTTTAGCAACTTGCAATTATTAATAGGGCTTCTATTGAAAAGACAGGACACAGGAGGAAAATGGATGGGGAGGGATGACGAAAAAGGAGAATTCAAACCCTAGTCTTCTTCAGCTTGACTTTGCAGTCTGTGAGATGACACAACACAATGATGTTGCTCCATGGTGTGAATCTCTTTAATGGGCAAAAGTATTTGATGCTGGATGGGGTAGCACTGCCTCAGACAGACCCAGGGTGCAATCTGGGGGTCCTCCTGGACTTACAACTCCTGCCTGAAGAGCAGGTGGCAGTTGTGGCTAGGAGGGCCTCTCTACACCTTCCGGTTGCATGCCAGTTGCACCCATTCCTGGAGCGGTAGACCCTGCTCACTGTCACTCATGCCCTTGTGACCTCCCATCTGGACTACTGCAATGCGCTCTACATGGGTCTGCCCTTGAAGAGCATTCAGAAGCTTCAACTGATGCAGAACACAGCAGCGTGGGCAGTACATGGTCTCAGTTACTCTGCCCTATGGAACATTCTCTCTCTGGAGATTAGGATGGCCCCGATCTTGCGGTAGGCCCTAAAGACCTGGTTCTGGGCCTGGGCCTGGGCCCCCGAGCATGTGAAGGGACCCGCCTCCTGGCTGTACTGGCTGTTGATTGTGATGTTTTCCTTGGCTGTCATGCAATTTAATTTTGGTATTTAAGGTTGTAGCTGTTTTTATTTTTACTTGATATTGTTTCCCAACCAGAGTCCCTTGCTGAGAGGGGCAGCCGTACGAATGAATGAATGAATGAATGAATGAATGAATGAATGAATGAATGAACAGACGGACGGACAGACAGACAGACAGACAGACAGATAAAACTAACCTGCCTTGCCTAAGAGCATGGCCAATGTATGGCCAGCATGTGCCTTGTTTTCAACCCTACTTCTTGCAATAAGGGAACATCTTGGGAACCATCACGACAAAAGAAGCTGATTTGGGGAAAATTATGCACCCCACGCCTTGGAAACTTCTTCAAGAAAGAATTCTCCAAAGGTGTTGCATTCTAAGCATAAAACCTGGAAATGCAATGTCCTGTTCCTGTGCATCAGAAAGCCGTTGTGGATTTTATTTTTATCCTGTTCCTCTTTCCGAGGAGCCCAAGCTCTTTCCGAGGGTGTGCAAAAAATAGTACAAACCATCTTCCTGAACTACCCTTGGACAAAAACAGTCGGCGATAAAACAAACTCCGATTAACCGTGGATAATCAAAACCGTTTCAACCCTTGAAGATGAAGCTTAGTTACAAGGCGGTCCAAGACAGAGGGTAGTTCGGGACAGTGGTTACTTGACAAAACCCTGGCTCGAAAAGAAGATGGCTTAGGGACCTGCTCCAAGGAGAGAGTCCTGAACTTAAGGTGCCACCACTGAGAAGTCGCTCCTCCAGCTTACTCCATCCTCCATGAACCACATCCATGGGGGGACCATGCTGAGCCCCTCAAGTGGATCTTGGTACCTGGATTAGGTGGTGTTGGGGGAGAAGATAATATCTTCAGCAGGTGGGTCTTTTGGCTACCCAAGGGTGCTTTTGACAACCACGCACAGCATCCCTGTCCTATCCCGGTTAGGGCAGCTTCTGTTAGGATGTTCTCATGGGAAGAAGAGCAAATTGCTTATCTTCAAACAAAACGTTACGGCTACAGGAATCGCGCCACCTGTATTGGCCTTCTAGGTTGCACGTATACTGCTTATACTGCCACCTAGTGGCGCCATCATGCTAGTCACCTAAGGGGAGGTGCATAGTTCCAATACATTGTGGGTGATTGTATGCCTCACTGCCAGTAGGGATTTAGTCATCATGTAATCGCTTTATAGGTTATGTAGTTGTAACTAATAACTATGTAGTGTACCTCTTCTCTGAGAAGTTGTCGGCTAGAGACTTTTAAGTTGGATAAGTTTTGTTTTAGTCTTGGATGCCACATAAATGAGAAGAAGTGATTTTTTCTATGTTTTGCATGAAACTTGTATTTTATGTAGTTTTATTTTTCTCAATAAACAACCAGATATGTTTTATAACTTCTGGCTGGATTTATCTGGGGAACAACATGAGGATCTCCTTGTAGTTAGAAATGACAACTGCCTAAATGGGATAAAGAAACAAATACTACCGTTTGTTAAGTTTATAATTGTTTTTATGGATTTATTCTTTCGAATTGCCGCACGCCGGCCAGAGTCACCGTGGGTGAGATGGGCGGCTAGATAAATATGACAAATAAAGAAATAAATAGAAACAACTCTTCCGCTGTAAATGGCCGGTGGCATGACGCACCACGCAGAGACATGCTGGTACACATCGCTACCCTGCCATATTCCCTTGGCTGCTGTTTTGTGAGAGAGGCTCCAGATGTTTTCCGATTTCCACCCGTCGCCAGCAGCCCCCACAGTATGCAAATTCACGTCACACATTATCAGCTGTACATCACACTTTTCCTGTTTTTGAGTCTTTCGCTACATTCCATCCTCACCAATAAGTGCGGCAATTGAGGGGGTAGGAAAGTCGAAGTCTTGAAAACTATTAAGACGCACTTCAAGCCGTCGTTTAAAAAAAGGGGGGGGAATCATGTTTATTCCTTTAGCACCAATACTCATTAAATTCTGCATAGTTCTCCATTATACACAGGAAATGTACAAAAAAAAGATAGTGAACAAAATCCACAACCGCAAAGAAAGTCATGCTTATTTTAGACTCAGTAGTGCAGATTGGAAATATTTAAATGAGGAAAAACCTTGCTAAAAGGAAAGTCACCAGAAAGTTTTGTTTGTTTCTTTGAAGTGTTACAGCGATACCACTGCCATTTAAACTGAATCTCACTAATTGTTAAATAGATTTACTTTGCAGAAATCGCTGGAAAAGTGGTTTTGGAGCTGATCGAGAGCGCGATTTATCCTGGAGTGTGCATTTATTTACCTTTATATAAATATAAATGCATTGGTATTTTTAAATAGAGGGTTTTTACGAGGTTAGGGAGCGCTGGGTGGGTAGGCAGTGAATGATGCAGCTTGATGTCTCACCGCCCACAGGAAAACCACACTTCGTCAAAAGATGGAAGAGATCCTACGTGGATCGCCATGTCTTCGGGGACTGTGTTACTCTTCTGCCCGTCTCTAAACAGATGCACCGCCTGTGTTAAGAAAAAAGGGTCGGGAAGGCCCGCGGGGCTGGGCTTCTCGAATCCTTTCTAACTCCTTTCTTGGCAGTGGCAGATTTTCCCCTCTTAAGGAAGCAACGTGTGGAGTCTCTGCGTGTGCTTCAGCTGCGTCTGTGCTGACTGTTGGCATTGGGAAAAAGCCAGGGAGGGCTGCACTCCCGCTGCTCTGGGTCATGTGACCGGGCGGGAGGGGGCTTAGAAAGGAGCACCCGCCGACCTTCTGAGCTGCAGCCCATTGCTTCTCCCATAGGGATGCCTGGGGGGAATTGTGGGGGGTGTATTTTCTCCACAGCCCCTAGCCGGATTTGGCCGGTTTTCAAATTCAACCTCTCTTTCCTCCACACCCCAAATTTTGTTCAGTTTTCAGAGAGTTCTCCTGTTGACAGGCTGACAGAGGAGTCCCAAACCCCTTCACAGAACCTCTTTCCAGCATTTTGATAGGCTGGAAAAAACCAAAAGGAGGACGAAACCCTTAGAAAATGCAGGAGATTGCAAATGGATGTTGCAGCTGATTGCAAACAGAGTTGGTGCCAGCCGCGTGGGAAGGCTGCAAAAAAGGCAAATGCCATTGAAGAGGCCTTCGTTGAAGTTCACTTTGTTCTTTATTGGCCAGATCTTACTTTGCATGCTGTGTCCAGTTCTCAGCGCCAGACTTTATGAGGAATTTAGAAAAACTGATGCTCAGGAGTTTGGAAAGTCAATCCTATGAAGAGAGATTGAAGGAACCAGCCCACGGGTGGGGTCAAAAAAGCCATGCCTGTGTGGTCAAAGCCCCACCCCCTTTTTTACATGTGTTGTGTGGGGCACATGTAAAAAGGGGTGGAGCTTCCATCGCATGTTCATGGCCCCCCCCATGGATGCCCCTACCTGAATAGAAAAGGCTGAGGGGAGAACGGATAGCATTCTTCAGGTCTTTGAAAGGATGTCACACAGGTGAAGGCCAGGATGGGCTCTGTTAGTGTCATGGTATTTGGGAAAGGGGCAAAGAGATTTGTACCTTCAGACTTGCAAGTCTCTGTTGATGGAGCTTTACTGTAAAGTAGAATTTGCTCATCGTGTTTCTTGTCTTGTCTGCCTGGGAAGGCTGACATCCATCTTGCAAGTCTGAAAGTCCGATTCCTCCCACCTGTCTCCTTTACAGCCCAAGAAACTAGGGAGGGTCCCTTCTGAGCCTCTTGCCCCACCCACTGTACAGCTGTGGGCGGTGCCCTCTCTTATCGGACTGTTCCCTAGCCAGCGTTTTTTCCCTGACACCCCCATCTCCCAAGGTCTTTTCCACATATCAGTACAATAAGGCAGGGCAAGAACTTTTGGAAGTAAATTGCAGGAAGATAAATCTTGATTGAACCCAAATCAAGAAAAACTTCCCGGTTGCCAGCAGAAGTTGATTCCTAGAGAGTCCCCTGCAGTGGACAGCCATCTGTCTTGGAGGCTTTACCAGGAGATGGAGAATTGGTGAGATGGCTACACTGTACTGCACGTAGCATCAAAGATACTCTCCTAGTCTTTTGAAATAACATTAATATTAATGTTTTTATTATGGTATAATTTTAATGTTTGTTTTTTATGGTCTGTCTGTATTTATAGAAGTCCCAATCCTATGGCGCACCTAAAACAGGATCAAGGCTTCAGATCACATGGTCGTGGCGCCATCTTGACTGAATCGCCCCCCGTGAAGCCCCCTTGCCGGAAACAGAGTCAACAGAAGCAGGACAGGGATCAACGGTGGGCTGAGCATCTCATACCATTTTAGTTCTCTGCTAACCCCACCCTAATACACGATCCCAAGGTCTCCTTTGGAAGGGTCTAGGCCAGTGTTTCTCAAGCTCAGCAACTGGACTTCAACTCCCAGAATTCCCCAGCCAGCAGCATTCTGGGAGTTGAAGTCCACACATCTTAAGGTTGCCAAGGTTGAGAAACACCGCTCTAGGAGATGTAAGGTCAGAGGGGGACCCTGGGGCTTTCCATGAACGTGTTGATATTCTGGATGGTGACATTTTATTTTGTTTTATTTTACAACCGTGTTAACAGCCCTTTAATATAGCTGCCATTTAATGTAGCCAGGTGATATATTTTAGACAACTTGTATAACCCTCCCGTTCTCTAGTTATATATTTTATTGGATGCACTGGTTGTGTGGTGTCTTTCACAAGCATCCATGGGGGAGGAAATCAAAAATGCCTGCGCAACTGAAGCTCCCGCCTCTTTTCCCCTGCACATCGTTCCTCACATTCCTCACATCCCATGAAAACAGTCACCAGAAGACAGACTCGAAGGCACAAAAACCCCCGAAAAAATGAAAACCATGCACCATGCATATTAAAAGGAGGTGGGGCTCCAATGACAGGGGAGCATCCACCATCTTGACTTTTTTAACCCTCCTTGTGGACAGTCTCTGCGGTCTTCTCGGCCTGGCAATGACAGGTCGTTGACTACAAATCTTATTCTTTGCTTATTCGAAGCAAAGGTCTTTCAGATTCTCCCTGACTCTGAGATGGGGTGTGAAAGGAGGTGGGCTGGAGAAGAACCAGGTTTTGTGGAAGGTCGGATCCCAGCCCCTCTGACTTTCTACCCCGTCCCTCAAGAACAACCAAAGAAGAAAGGAAATAATAAAAAAATTGCTGCTCAGATCGACCTCTGCTTTCCTATTCTGTCGCTGGCAGGATTTGGGGAATGATTGGAGTGTTCCAAGACTGGAAAACCCTGACCAAGCAACAGGATTAATTGGTAGCAGTACGACCCTATGTTGCGCCTACCCAGAAGTCCGACCCTCTTGAGTTCAATGAGGCTTTCTCCCAATAATTGCATAATCTTTCGCAGATAAATTGCACGCTCCATTAGGTATTTACTTAACAGTAAAGCCCATGGGCTTCACTGGGATGGCAAAAATTTGCTTTGGGAGCTGCAAACTTTGTAGCATAGCCTAGAAAAGCCGGTGGGCTTTTGGAGTTCTCAGTCTTGCTTTAGTTCGTGTAAACACCAAAGAGGATTTATTCCGTGGGCTTTTCGTGGGCGTGGAAGTGATATTTTGTCTGCATCTAGATTTCTGGAGGTTCTGTTTCTGTGACCTTTGAAAGGTACCGGATTTTGACTGGAAGCAATAATACCTTGTCACAGTTTGGGCACCATAAAAACACCACACAAAGCAGCCATTGACAACCTTAGGGTCTGCAGGGCTGCCGACATTGGGATCTGCCCCCCAGGTCGCATCTGCGCACATCCCAAACTTTACCTATAGAAATGTTCTGCATCTCACAAGGTCCCAGTGGAGGGCAGCACGACACAATCTTATAGAACTGTAGAGCTGGAAGGTGTCTCAGAGGTCATCCAGCCCAGCCTCCTGCTCAGCGCAGGATCTACTAGATCCTCTCTAACAGATGGCCATCCAATCTTGTTTGAAGGGCTCTCTCTGTTCTCTGGAGCAATAGAGAATAAATCCTTACTCCCAAGTTACTATATTTGCTACTGCTCCCACTAGAAGGTACTATACAACCAGTTTCATTCTGTATGGGGACTTGTCGGGCATAAGTAGCCTCCATTTTATTAGGAGATGGAGATGGAGACGGAGACGGAGACGGAGACGGAGATGGAAATGGAGACAGAGATGGAGATGGAGATGGAGATGGAGATGGAGATGAAGATGGAGATGGAGATGGAGATGAAGGAGATGAAGGAGATGAAGGAGATGATGGAGATGGAGACGAGACGGAGACGGAGACGGAGACGGAGACGGAGACGGAGACAGAGACAGAGACAGAGACGGAGACGGAGACGGAGACGGAGATGATGGAGATGGAGATGGAGATGGAGATGGAGATGGAGATGGAGATGGAGATGAAGGAGATGAAGGAGATGAAGGAGATGAAGGAGATGATGGAGATGGAGACGAGACGGAGACGGAGACGGAGACGGAGACGGAGACGGAGACGGAGACAGAGACAGAGACAGAGACAGAGACGGAGACGGAGACGGAGACGGAGATGATGGAGATGGAGATGGAGATGGAGATGGAGATGGAGATGAAGGAGATGAAGGAGATGATGGAGACGGAGACGAGATGGAGATGGAGACGGAGACGAGATGGAGATGGATATGATGGAGATGATGGAGGTGTAAATGTAGATGTAGATGTAGATGTACACATTCATATACAGGCCTTTATACTTGATGCCTCTATTACAGAGTATCTAGTTTTAGCATCTAGCGTCTTGGCCTGGCTCTCAGTATCTTGTAGGAAGAGATGTTCTACAGATGTTATGGAGGTGCACCTTCCTTTCTCCCTTTATGCTTTTAGACTAGAGAGAAAAGGAAGGTGCATCTTCATTGCATCTGTACATACAACCTTCTGTGTGAAAATCCTCCAGATATCTGAAGACGGCTCTCATATCAACTCTGAGTCTTCCCTTCTGTAGGCTAAACCTACCCAGATGATTCAACTGTTCCTTTATGTGGCTTGGTTTCCAGACCCTTCAGCATCTTGGTAGCCTCCTCTGAATCTGCTCCAGCTGGAATTTACGGTGCTCAGAACTGAACACAGGACTTCGAGTGAGGGTTGATCAGAGGTAGAATAGAGGGGAACAATTACTTGCTGTCATCTGGTTATTATGGGTTCAGAAGCTAAATGGGGTTGGGCCTGATTAGGATTTAGATGGGAGATAGGCAGGAAATCCCCCAAAGTGGGATGAAAATTGCTGTAGAAGGCAGGGGAAAACCCCTTCTGTACGGTTGCTAAGAAAACTACATGAACATGTCCATGTATTCACCAGGACTGGAGTGCATTGTTACCTTATCGTGAAATTTCTACACTCTTAAACAAAAGCCCGCAGAACACCGAAATCTCAACAGGTCTAAATATGAGAATGTCAAAGTCTTACAAGGTCTCACCTCCAAATCCCTGGAATCTCCTAGCCTTTCAGGCAAGTGCATTCGAATCTTTGGAGATTACCACCATCAGCAAAAAGCCTCTTTGCGTTAACGCTCTGAAATATTGCATTTTGATCATTTCACAAGATTTAAAGTGGGTTTTTAAAAGCGGGCAAATTGCAAGTTTGCACAAGATCCAGTTTATGGAACTTCTACATCAGACAGATGACCCGTAATCCCCTTTTACTGAAGCTGCTAGATTTTGGGAGGTTGGCAATCGGGGAAGGCCACAGGAACCTTAAGCTTGTTTCTTCTTCCTGTCTTCTCCTACCTTTGACATTTTTGTTGTTTCCCTTAACAGCCACTTCCATGGAAATGCAAGGATCACTGCAGAGCATCACAGAGGAGGCCTTTACCTTGACCCTGTTTTGTTCTTGTTTGCACCAAGAACGTTTTGAGGACAATTCATGGTCAGACAAGAGCAGGGTTGCTTCACCCTCCAGTCCTCAGGACTGGCATGCAACACTGTTTTCACTTCCTCTTCTGCCTTCTGGATGTTTCCTCCCACCCCTGCCCCCTGCCCCCTTTGCTTTCAATTTTCTAAATATTTCTCTCTCCTCCTTTTGCACCCCTCATCTGAAGAGTAGCTGTGACTGCTCATGAAAGCTGCCAATGCCACCCAGGCATTCAGCCAAGGAGAGCAAAGTTTTAAGGAGGCGCCACGTGAACCAGGCCTAACAGCTGCTCGAACAGCCCTGCTGTGGGGTTCTTCTGGGCACAAAGAGACTTCACATCAAAATCTTTGCAAGGAGATTTCTGGATTGTGAGGATTTTTTTTTTTAATGGATGCAGACAGAGAGAGAGAAAACAAGGGACAAACCGAAACACGGTCTCTGGAGTGAGAACACGGAGAGGGATTATTCTTTACCACATGGCACTTAGCTCAATGGATGGGCAGAAACCTTAAAAAAAGATAGAGGGGAGACTTGTAAAAGGTGCATATTCACACGCCATGGCAGGAGATTACAACTCTTCCTTGGAACACAGCATGGAAAAAGTGTTACTTTTGGTCATTGCCACTTCCAGGTCCCCAGAAGAGTAAAAGGAGGAAACGGTTGGAGTCTGAAGGTGTCTGTAGACCAGTGGTCTGATTCGCGGCCAAGTTCATACATCGTACTAAAAGATTTCCTGTGGTTTCTTTGCATTTTGCCTTGGCACATTGGGTAAGCCTAACCCTATGGTGGATGGGTGGACTTCACATCCCAGGAGTCCTAGTTGGTTTGGTCATCGTTGAGAATTCTGGGAGCAAAAGCCACTTTTCAGGAGAGCATGAAGGTTGGAGAAGGCTGTTTTCATCATAATAGGAAATGCAGACCCAGCGACCGTGGCTACAGATGAATCATCACTATGGTTTAGCCCTGCGCGTGTCTGTGGTGGCAAAAATAGATTTGACAGATAAGAGGGAGGTGGCCCCCTTTCCTTCCCTGTCTTTTAGTGGCGAGGAGGGTGCAGCCCAGCAACTCTCTTTGCCTAGTCCTATCAGTGCCCCACTGTCCCACTGAATCTATTTCAAAGTACTTGGAAGTTTCAATACTTGAAGTGGGATTTGACCAAAGCAGAATTGGCTGGAACAATAATTTCCCATGATTTGAGAATTATTAGGGTGTTGATGCACCCCAAAATTGCATCTGCCTGCTACTTCCTGTTCAGTTTTCACCCATTTCTCCAACCTGTCAAGACCCTCTTGAAACTTTTTTGTCTTTTAGGGCATTCACTATCCCACCCAAATTTGTATCATCTGGAAATTTAATGAGCATTTCCTCTTGTGGGACCCTGGAGTTAATCCCAGGAACAACAGTCTAAGCACTCTGATGAACAGCATTTATTAGAAGGAAGGCTAAGAATTGTAGCAGGTAATCTACAGTACTTTCAAATGAGACACCTATATAGGTAGTCCTTGCCTAACGACCACAATTGGGACCAGAATCTTGATCGTTGAGCAAAGCAGTCATTAAACAAGATGCCCACGTGATAGCTTTGCTCAATGATTGCAATCTGGGCACTCCTGGTTGTGGTCGTTAAGTGATCTCCTGGGTTGTTAAGTGGGCAGAACAAAAGAGCTGCCTGCCGGGAGGATTTCAGCTCAGCGCAGAGCTGAAATCCTCCTGGCAGGCAGCCCTTTTGCTCCTAAACATTCCTATAGCCCCTCGAAGGGCTTGCCCTCCCCTCCATGGACAGAGGGGAAATCCTTCCTAGGGCTGGAGGAATGGAGCTCAAATCTTCAGGATCTGAGCTCTGTTCCTGCACACCGCTGAGAGGTTTCCCTCCGTCCCCTCTGCTTGCAAACTTCCCTGCATTGACTTTCTGGGGAAGCTGGCAGAGAAGATTGCAAATGCCAATTACATGATCACAGGGCACTTTACAACAAGTCATAAATGCGAGCCTGTTACCAAGCACCTGAAATGTGGCCGCGTGACCATGGGGGTGGTACAAAATTTATAATGGCCAGAAGTGCTTTATGAGCCATAAAGCACCCTTTCCAAGGCTGTCGTAACTTCGAACCATTGTTAAACGAATGGTCATTAAGCAAGGATTACCTGTATATAGGTAACCTAAGGCAGCACAGAAGCAGGATAAGAACAGCATTGATGCTTTAGAACTTAGGGGTTGGAGAAGACTCCTGAGAATACCATGGATGGCAAAAAAACAAACCCATGGATCATCAAACAATCAACCCAGAGTTCTCACTTGAGGCACAAATGACCAGGCTCAAATTATCCTACTTTGGACACATTATGCGAAGACCTAGCTCTCTGGAAAAGAGATGTTGGGAAAGATGGAAGGAAAGAGAAGAAGAGGGTGACCAGCAGCAGTTACAGTTACAGTGGCAACGGAGGCACCGCTGGAAGACCTGAAGGACCAGGTTGGGGACTGATTGTCATGGAGAAAAATCTATCCATGTGATTGCTAAGAGTCAGCACTGACTTGATGGCACTTAATCAGTCAGTTGAAGACCTGACTGTTCCCCCAGGCGTTTGGGCTGGGAGGTCAATCAAACAATTGCCAGCTGATCTTGATTTGCTGTAAGTGGGAATGGCTGTTTGTGACCTTGGACATCTATCATTTGGACGGTTTTCTCTGCTGTTATAACTTTGTTTCCTTTGTTGTTATAACTTTGTACCCTACCCAGAGTCACTGCTGTGAGATGGGTGGCCATATAAATGGTATAAATAACTTCCTAGGAAGATGATCGATCAATCGATCGATCATCTTTCTAGGAAGTTATTTATACCAGATTGTCAGGATTAGCCCAGGAAACTCCAGGGGACAGTACAGATTCAATCCAGCAAAGTTTAATGGCCTTACCCCCGTTACAGAAATCTTCTCAGAGTGAGAGCAAATTCCAGGGTCACCCTCCCAACCTCCCTTGCATTCTTTAGGGAGGGTTTAGTCTCATCCTCTTATCAGTTCCTCGTTGCTCTGGTGACGAGAGTAAATTCTTAACCCCTCTTGTCCTGACTCTCACACAGATAGATAGACAGATAGATAGATAATAGAGTAATCCTAGAATCTCAAGTTATGTAATCACTTTCTACCCGCGTTCCTGTTATTGCCATGTTACTAGCTAAGTCTTCTCTGATGACTAGTATCACTCCATGCCCCGAACTGTGCGCTGGAATGGGTTGTACCACCATGCACCGTTTCATGTTCCTGGTCCCAACGTTTCTGTGAACCTTAGGCAGCATCCCTGGGCAGTGGCTTGGAAGTCATCAGCTGGGCAGTGTGTCAGCTTTCTTGCCCCTTGTCCAGCCCGTCCTTCACAAAGTGCAGTTTAACACCTGTAGGTTGCATACAGGGTCTGGATTGCTTTGTATCTGCAGTACTGATTCATCCCATGTTGTCCTCCAATTTCCTCCAGAAATTTGTATGGCTCCCACTCTAATGATGTTCTGGAGGTCTTTAAAAACATAGTTGTTCTCCCAGTCCCTTGGGTAGGATGGTTGTGGAGCCCTATTGGTGCTTTGTTATGTGGGATATTGTCAGATAGTCCTTGTTTAGCGGCTGCTTCGTACAGTGACTGTTCACAGTTATGATGGGGATGAAAAAGTAACTTTACGGCCAATCCTTGCATTTATGACCTTCACAGATCTGTAAAGCAAAAGAAAGCTGAAGTCAGATTGTAAGCACAGTCACAGTTTCACTTAGTGACTGCTTCGCTTAACAGCTGAGTTGCCAGTCCCAATTGTGGTCACTAAACAAGGACTACCTGTAATGCCTCAAAATTTAGTATGCAAAAATACATAATCAGGGTGACTTCTGTTGGGCATGCCATAGATCTGTCAGAAACGGCCACCTCCTGATTACCAGCCACCATTCTTCTGCTGCTGGAATACCAAGATTTCATGATTTTTCAAGCAACTCCCACAGAGCTGGAAACCAAATGGGTTTTCAGAATTCTACACCAATTTGGAGTTGATTGCAAATGGAGCCCTCAGTGTGATGTGGCTGCAAAAAAGGCAAATGCAATTTCAGCTTACCACAACAGAAGTGTGGTTCCCAAACTGCAAGAAGTAGTAGTTCCACTTATTTCTATGTTGGTCACTCAGACCATCTTCTCCTTAAATAAAATGTCCAATTTCAGAGGAATTCAAAAAAACAGGAACAGGTTCAGAGAAGGATATTTGAGGGCAATGCACACTCTTCAAATGCTTGAAAAGAGGTCAAAACCTGTTCTTTCTTTCATTCCCAAGTGCAAGACCCAGAATAATAGATTTAATTTACAGGAAGGCAGGCTCCAACTGAATACAGTATTAGAAAACCACCTCTAGCAGTAAGAGCAGATGGTGGTTATCTAGAGAGGTAGTGAGTTCATTGAATGACCTGAAGCACAGGCTGGACTACAACCTCTTGAAGATATGTATTTATTTTATTTTTATTTGAATTTACGAGCCACCCAACTCCAGTGGACTCTTTAATTTATATATTTGCCCTGAACAGGGAGTTCAGTCTGAGGGCCACAGTGATGTCTTCCAACTCCACATTATGATTTCTCCAAATTCTCCCACGGAAAGAGTTATTCTCCAACAATTTCTCCATGAGATGTCCCTTCCTCTTAGTGGAGAGTAGCAATGTCCTTCAGGAGAAGTCCATGAAAGCTTCTTATGGGATTGGATTGAAGGGTGAGAAACAGGCTTGGAGAGGTGGTTGAGTGAAAAATGATGGGATAATCACCCATAGTCATTGGCTGTGTGAGAGCTGGAGAAGGCCACACTCAGTGTGCTAACTTCATCCTAAGAATTTCTCTGCGACTTCCTTCCCCTTTGAAGGAAACGTTCAAGCAGATTTTCTTCTGCAAAAATGAATGAGAACTGGGAGGAGGAGGAGGGGAAAAAAATGCAGAATTACTCTGCCTAGCCCTCACTCCATCACTCAAGATGTTCCAGTTCAATACCAACCCTTTCAATTGTGCCTCCCCACAAATGGTCTGCAATTGTCTTAAAATAGCCCATAGTAGGATCCCAATAATTCTTCCATTTAGTGATGAAAGTTCTGCATTTTGTGCCTCTTGAAATTCCTGGGATACTTTCCAAGGGAGCCTTGTGTATAGCAGAACTCAATACAGTAGTTTAATCAGAAGATTATCAGAAGATAGGTAGCTGTGGCTTGTTGTAGCTATCCAAGAAGGGTACAGAAGTCATCCAAAAGGAATGGTAACAATAAGAGCCGTTCAACAAAGGAACAGACCGCCTTGCTGGGGGATGGACTTTCTTTCCCTGGAGGCATGTTGTGGCATGTAGTAGGCAAGAGATGGGCTACACGATCTTCAAGGTCTCTTCCAACCCTACCGTTCTATGATGCATCAAGTAAAACAGCCGATGCAATCTTGGGCTACATTCACAGAAGCACTGTATCCAGGTCTCAGGAGGCAGTACTTACATTTTACGTAGAGGTTACAATGCACTTGGGATGCTGTGCTCGCTTCTGAGCACAGGAGAAACTGGAGCTCATCCTGAGAAGAGCTCCTAGGATGAGAAGAAACCAAGTTCTAGAGAGAACCATTGGAGGAGGTGAGCATGTCTAGCTTGCAAAAGGGACGACTAAGAGGAGATATGATTGTGGTTGTTAACGATATAAAAGGTGGTGCAAAAGAGGGTGAATCTATTCTCTTTTGAAACTGAACGCAGACAAAGGGCCAGTGAGTTGAAATTAAAAGAAAGGAGACTCAGGCTAAATATTAGGAGCAGGAAGAACAGTTCAGCAGTGGACTACTGCCTAGAAAAGAGATGGACTCTCCCTTGATGAAGGTTTTCAAATGGTCTCCTGGTTACCTCTCAGAGATGGTTTAGTGGATCGAGATCCATTGGGTACCTGGTGTTCTGTGAGCTTCAATTTCTTGCAGATGCTTCATTACCATCTTTGAGAACATCATCGGTGTATCATCAGAATTCACTGATGATGTTACCAAACATGGTAATGAAACTTCTTCAAAACAAAAAATGAAGTCAGAAAGCACCAAGAACTCAACAGTTCAACCCTGAGCTACAGATCTTCTCCACTATTGCAAGAGACCAAAGACTAGAGGATCTTGAAAGTCCCTTCCAACTCCTGATTGTGTCACTGAATCACGCAATGCCACTTGGAGCTCCAATGACACCCCAAAATTTGGCCTGTGGAGGGAATGAGAACACCATCTGCCTGGCCTCCATGGATCCCAGTTCAGCACTGTTTCTTCTTTTCCTGGATCCAAGAGATCCTGAAGATGTCTTCAGCATCCTATCTCAACCCTCCAAGGTAAACCAAACTTGGAAACCAAAGACACACAAGCTAACACTACTTTTATTACAAGATTATAGTAACAAAACCTTGCAAGTCTGAATATACTCCCCTCCCTCGCTTTATCTTTGTGAAAACTAGGGAATGTCTTATCTGAGATGCTTTTTCAAATTACATTTTTGCTCTGGACTCAGTTTTCTTTTATCTGACCACTGTCTTGGTTGCAGCTCTTCCTCCTGTTCCTCAAGGTTGTTCCTTCTGCCTATTGCACCTAGTGATTCCTTGCCTCAAATCTTTGGGTGTCCTCACCTTGCAGGTTCATGAATGATTCCAAAATATGATAGGCAAAAACTCCAACTTCTTATATCATAACGGCCAGGAATCAAACACCAATAAGTCTGAAATCCAAATGGGAGAAGATGTCTGCAGTCATAATGCCCACTATCTTGATAATGAATGTTCCAGGTTGCTGAGATCGGTAACTCTAAGTCAGGCAGTCTTGAATGCTCCCTTAGGTTTTATTTATGTCTATTTACAAAGGGGATGAGAGACAGCGAAGATGCATTTAAAGGAAGAATGGCAATCTAAGCACCCTTCAATCATAATATTTTTAAAGCACCCTCAAAAAGGCTCAAGAGCGATTTCTCTGAGATGGATTTCTAGTAAACAAAGAGCATTGTTGACAAAAACGGCTCTTAAGCCCTCTTTTAAAAAAAAAACAAAAACACTGCATAGTCTTGGGGGAGTTGAAGATTTAAAAGTAAAAGTCAAAATCTACCTGGAAACTCACCTCCGATTAGATGGACAAGGCGAGAGAATTAATGAACCAAGAAGAGCCGGGGAGAGGGGAATAATGTTGCTAATCATTCCACATACATGCACTTATGGGGAAGCTGTGTGTGTATTGTGTTTATTAAAAATGCCTCTCTTTTTTTGTCTTTTTTTTTTTTTAATGGCTTGTTGCAAGTTTTGATGAAAGAGGATAACTGGGTTTGGGGATTTGAGGTTGTCATAGAAACAGACTTTTCTGACAGCGTGTCTTTGGATCCCAGGCAAGGGCTCTCATTTGGTTCTACATTGGTGACTTGAGTTGGGGAAGGAGGTCCGTAATCTGCCTTGTACAAAAGAAGTGGGGGGTTTTCCTCCTCACCAGAAGCCAGTGAGGGTGGCTGGTACGATTAAAAGAGCCCATTATGGGAAGGAGGCAAAAGGCTATTATAAGTCCTCTTCCTATCTCTCTTTTTCTTTTCAAGGATGTCCTAAATGGGCACATTTCTTGGACGGGAGAGAAGCAGCCACGCCTGGTTGGATTTCCATTTCAGGGGCTAGGAGCTCAGGGCGCTGCAGACATCAGCAGAATTGTTTAACTAAATGTCCCCTTGTAAAATATAATCCACAGAGTGAAATACTAATTAACTGACAAAGGTACTGGGGCAGAAATAATAAGGCATGGGGAAAAGTGCCTTGTACAAACTGCAATTCTACAGTGCTCTTTTAAACAGACATCCGCTCCAGGATTTGGAGCCCAATTCTCTTGATGTGGAAGCAGCTGCGGTCAGCCTGGGATAAAGGCCTCCCCAGCAGAGTCAGAAAAGTCAAGGGAGCCGCTGTCATGGCTGTGCAAAGGAAGCCCCACCCTTTTTTTAATGCCACGACCTCATTGGTGTCCAAACATGCCCTTTATTTTCCCACCCAATCGGCACTCACATCAATGAATCGCCGCTGCAGATATTTTTACCATATGCAGGTGAAATATAACCAACAAGCTGTAGTCAAGAACAGGAAATTATTATTATTATTATTATTATTATTATTATTAATAATAATAATAATAATAATAATAATTTGAAAAATCTAGAAAAGGACACAGTAAGAATAGATTGAATCTCAACTCATCAGTTACAAAAACCTGCATTATTTGGAACAGTGCATATGATGGCAATATATTTATCCTAAATCCTTTGGAAGGATCCAGAAGTCCAAAGCACCAAATCCAGACAACAACAACAACAATGACAATAATACAGCCCTGTTGGGCACCTCATATGTAATTACTACCTGCCCAATTCCCCAGCCTGAAATCAGGAAGAAAACTGGGCAACGTGGTCTGTGAGATGCAATTAGTGGAATTGGAATATTATAATAATGCAGTGATTACTCAAGCAGAAAAGAAATTAAAACGTAACAGTGATTAACCCTCCATCTGCCCAGTCAACCTAGTTTTGCAGAAGATGCCTCTGCCTTCTCCTTCAAAAGCAGGGTTGGGATTAGGTGACTTCCCAGCCACAGCGGAGATCAAATTTTCACCCATTTTTACACAATCGTTTTGGAAGCCCTTAAAAATGCTTCCCCTCCCCACACCACCTTGCTGCCCCATAACCTTTTCTTCTGCAGGCCAGAGACTGATGGTTCAATTTCTTCTCCATTTCAGTTTTCCACACCGTGTCGTCATCCTACCGCTCGGTGTAAATTCCATTCTGGAGAAGAACAGAACGAGGCAACATGAAGTGAAAACAGGCTTGGTTTTACTTCGGTTTCTTGTGTTCTTGACTGCTTTTGAACCTCAACGTGCATTTGAGGCAGTGAGCTTCCGAAGGCCTGCCAAACGAACATTTACAGTAGAGCAATGAACACGATCAAGAGAAATATTATGTGACGGCTAACATCTTTTTTCAGATACCCAGGTTTGCAAACGTAAGAATTTTGGAGTGTGGCTGAAACTGCCTTATGTTAAGAAAGCCACTTTGGTTATAGTGTTAAAGGCATCTGGCCAGAAACCAGGAGATTGTGAGTTCGAGTCAAACCTTAGGCAGGAAGCCAGCTGGTGACCTTGGGCCAGTCCCTCTCTCTCAGCCCTAGGAAGGAGGAAGAGGCCAGGGCAAGCCACTTCCAAAAAAAACTTGCCAAGAAAACTGCAAGGATTTATTCAGACCAGTGTTTCTCAATCTTGGCAACTTTAAGATATGTGGACTTCAACTCCCAGAATTCCCCAGCCAGCAACCTGTGATTATAGCTGCGCTCTGCATAACACATGTTGGCTGGGGAATTCAGGGAGTTGAAGTCCACATATCTTAAAGTTGCCAAGGTTGAGAAACACTGATCCAGGCAGTCACCAGAAGTCAAGACTTAGAGCCTAACAAAAAGAAGAACATACGAAAAAGCAAGTGTGTTGGCGAGATTATGGTTGAAAAAAGAGTTGGAATAGTTTCCGGAGTGTGGATTTTGGCTTCTTCCTCTCCCCATCCTCCAAACTGAGGCCAAAGGATGTTTTTCATAGGAACAGCTGGAGCCCTTTCACACCCAGTAGCCCTCTAAACCAGAGGCTCTTAATTTTTGGAGCCAACGTTTTTGAGAATTTGGTAAAACCATCAGCTCCCTTCTCAGAAAAACATATCAATGCATCAGATAAAACGCAGAGAGATGGCGTTATAAAGGAAACCCATTAGGGTCAAACACAGTTATCAAAATGTTTAAAAAGCACAGCTAGGTAATACAGTAATATACGTGCTTCTTTATTAATCCATTAAAGCAATAACAAGGCGAGCTAAATTTCAGCAAGAGGTTAGGGCAAAGAAAGTTATAATTTTCTTCCCAGCCAGGTTCACTGACCCCTGGAAATCTAAGCCATAAAGTAGCTTGTTCAGTCTGTAAATCATAGGTTGTAAGTCATAATTTATGATTTAGGAGCTGGGTCGGCACAGCAGCCTTAGTAAGATGGTTTACAAACCTAGTGACTGCATCTGCACAAATGTTAAATTGGGTTGGTTTTACTTTTCCCCTTTAGCCCAGCCTACCTCACAGGGCTGTTGCGAGGAAAAATAGGAGGAGGAGCTTAACCGTCTTATGCTCCTGAGGAAAAGGCACAATATCCATCTGAAACATAAAATAAATAGGGTTTTTATTCTGCTTTTTTTTTGGTGAGTTGGCATGTGAAAATTCAACTAACTGAGGTTGATTGAACAAACCATGGATTAAGGTTAGGGTTCGATAGGTCTAGAAGCCAGAAGGGTTGATCTGGGCCAATCCATGCTTAGGGTTGCTGACGGCGATGGCATCTTCCTCGCTTCACAGGGAAGCCCATGCATAAAGCTAAATTACATTTTTTTGCACTCTTTCTTGAAATTTGGATCCGTACCAAAGATGCAGCAATGTGCATATCTCAGAAGGAGATGAATATACAGTAATTATATTTTCAAACACCCTTAAGATTTCACATCTGAACTACTGTCTAGTTTGCGCTATTAGGAAAATATATATAATCTACTTACTTTTGGCTGGTATCAAGAACTGTCTCTTCGGTTTAGATTAGGCCAACATTATATATACATTAGGAAACCTTTTTGTAAAATGATGACTTATTTAAAATCTTCACAGTTTGCAAACTTACTCATTTTCTGTTGCCGTTCCCATTCGTGGTGGCATCTGGCACTCTGCTTTTTCAGAAAATAAAAATACGAAACCTGAAGCCAAGTGCAAAATGGTTTTCTCAGACAGAGACCGCAGTAAATCTAAAGCTGCGTTCTTACAACGTGCATAAATCAAGCTGCTGAATTAATTCACTTTCTGAGTTCACCTGACAGCTCTTTGGCCACTGGAGATGTATACATATTGCATCTTTCCAATGCTGCTAAACAAGCGGAGTTCGATAAATGTCTGCAGGGAAACATGGGGGGGCAGGTGGGATGACGAAATGTGGCTCTCATCATGGTGGAAAACCTGCAGAGATGTCTGCAGAGGAGGTCCAAAAAGTCAACATGGCACCAAAGCCCCACAGTTTTTTGTGTGTCTGCGGTTCTGGACACCATGTTGACTTTTTTGACCCTCTCCATGGACACCCCTAAATCCACATGACTTATCTACTTGTCAGGGTGGGTCAAAATAGTCAAGATGACAGGTGTGACAGTGGGATCAAAGCCCCAACCTTTCTTAACCTGTGTTGCAGCGTCACCGGCATGGGAAATAGGAACGGCTTTCCATTGCATGGTTGAACCTGCCATCGTGACTTTTCCAACCCTCCTGCAGAGGCTTCTGCTACTTGCATCCAACTTGGGGAGGCAAGGGTGAAAGGCCAGACCTGATGTCACAATGCAGGTTTCTTCATTGTGGGTTGTGCTGGACACCTCTACTGAATTTATACAACACACCAAACCGATCGCCCTCCACACTGTTATTACTGATCAGGCTTAGCTTTGAGAGATTGTGGGAATGCTGAGAAAGTGCTAACCAACAGATAGCAGAGGAGTTTGTTAGTAACTTAGCCCACAGCAACAGAGTCCAGGCTGCAAAAAGACCAGAAAATAGAGGTCCAAAATGTTTAAAGACACTCCATCTTAATGAACTCATTAATAAAAGAGGACTGGAGGTTCTAATCCAGTGTTTTTCAAACTTGGCAAGTTGAAAATGTGTGGACTTCCAATGTTTTTCAAACTTGGCAACTTGAAGATGTGTGGACTTCAACTCCCAGAATCCCCCAGCCAACCCATGCTGGCTGGGGGATTCTGGGAGTTGAAGTCCACACATCTTCAAGTTGCCAAGTTTGAAAAACATTGTTCTAATCCATTTGTCCCTTATCCACAATTCTTGCATTGAAACTCCTTAACAAAGACTGTAAGATTCTTGTCTCTTGGATCAGGTCTGCAGTAACGACCTTGACACCGAATTGGTTCAAGCAAATTTTGTGAATGCTGCTTAAATAAAAGCTTTCTGCATCGGAGCCAGAACAATGTTCCAGAAATCTCCCCAGGGAGTGAAAGAATGAGTTTATATTGGTGTAATAAATGTATCCGTGTTAATGGCTTTTCCTCAACAAATCTGTCCCTGTACTAGAAGAATGCTTATCCGGAACAGCACTGCCAATTATATCACCATTTAGCAGCATTTTGGCTGGGAACAGAAAGGTCCATTATGAATGTAACAAACATCTTTAGTCCCCAAAGAGGTTTTCCATCAAGGAAGCATCCAGACTTGATTTGGCCCAGCTTTCTTCAATAAGCAGACTCTAAAGGCCAATTAATGAGAATCAGCTTGGAAGTGTGGATAATGTAATTACATAGTCACGTCACTAGATGGCATTAGACTGGGTTTTAGCCACGGGAGATCAGGAGATATTTATGTCTCTTTTCTGAATTGTGTGATTTTTAACACTTCAGTGGGAGCGAGCTGCAAACTGCAAATCTGTTTTCTGAACCGTCTTTGGCTAATCTCATTAGTACACCCAGTGACTTGGACAGAAGGATATAAAAGAGAAAAATAATATACTTGGGAAACTTGGATGTATTTTTTGACAGAATGTGCCAATATTCTTTAGTGAGGAATCTCTCCTGGTCATATGATTCCAACAAAGCATAGAAGAACTGATTAAACTGAGGATAAACCATTAATCAATCAGGATTGGAACTGGAGAGCCAGCATAAAGATGCAGGTAGTCCTCATTTAATGACCACTCATTCAATGACCATTCAAAGTTAAGATGGCAAGTGGTACTTATGACTGGTCCTCCAAGTACCTGCTGTCACAGCACCCCCAGGGTCACATGATCGTTGCAAGTTGCTCAGGTAAGTCGCTTGCACCTTCTCCACTCCACCCCATATCAGCCACTCCTGGCCGTGCCACACTCACGCCATGCCTTACTTGCCTGCCAGCCTGCTTGCAAGCTGCCTAGGACATGCTTAATGACTCACAATCTTCGCTTAATCACGGCAGTGCCGGGATTGCCATTGCTAAGTGATGTGGTCACTTGACGTCACGGTTTATGACATCTCTTAGTGATGGAAATTCCAGTCCCAATCATCGTAGTTAACTGAGGACTACCTGTAGAGCTAAACCTGATTAGCAAAGAGCAAGAAAGAACATGGCCCATGTTCCTGCAAAGGCTCCTCTTCTATTATGCATTAGTTTCCCCCAAACTGGAAGCTCCAAAATGCGCTAGGGTGACAAATCCTGGAATTTCTTGCTAGCAGCAGCTGGGAGTAAGGGAGCTGCAGTCATAAGACTTCTGAAAGCTGGTTGGGTTGGGAAAAACTGATCCCGGTTGTTGTTGGTGGTGAATGTAGGAGGAATCTGTCTCAGGACTGGCATTTGAAGGAAAATCAGAAGTGGAGTAGCGGATACAAAATCCAGTGCTGGTCCATAGTGAAGGTCCAAGCAAAAGTGTAGGTCTTTGCAGCCAAGCGAGTCTTTTTAAAACCCAAGAGGACATTATGTTTGAAGAACATCTTCCAACTTGTACCACAGAAGTTCTAGCAGAGTGCAGGTTCTTGCCATAGCATCTTTACCCTGATTGCTGGGAAAGGGCTTCACCACAACATTGTACATCATGGTCCACCAGTGGCCTCATAAGCTGAAAATCAGAACTTCTAGGCCTTGCTGTGGTAATGCCAAGAACTGGGGAAAAGCCTTATTTCTTAAAGGGTGAAAGTATCAGCATGTTTGGGTTGTGGCACCAGAAAGGGAAAGAGTCTGTATGGTTCAGGTATGGTTCAGCCATTGATTTAATGATAGGATTCCTCTGACAGAGCCACAGAAAATCCCACTGCTGTAAAGTAGACTGGAGTTGCACCCAACTTCAGGGAAACATAACTTATGAGTGAAGGAGTGGGTCTTCTCCTGGTCCATTCCTGTGCACCATGCGCATTGCTTCTGCGGCCCAGATCTAAGAGTCATAGTTGTGGGAACACCTAGACTAGTCAGTTAAGCCAGTTGGCCTACATAGTCCTCCAGGACAAAGAGATGAAGAGAAAGAGCAACTGAAAAAGGAAGCCCGTTTATCACAGAACTCACTGCTAAGGCCTGGCAGCACAAAACATCCCCCCAACATACAGATTGGCTGTGGTGCCCAAGCCATGCCTATTGCTAACTTACTGGCCAATGGGGAAGGAGCTATTAGCATAATGAAGCCATGCCAGTATAGGTAGTCCTCGGGTTATGACTGCAATTGGGACCGGAATTTCTGTTGCTAAGTGGTGCGGTCATAAAGCGTGATGTCACGATTGCATCACTTAGCGACAGCAATCCTGGTTGCAGTCGTAACCCCAGGACTGTGTGGGTTGTTCAGGGGGAAGAGGTGGGAGTCCCAGGCAAGGAGCGCAAGCGGGTGCACAGGTGCTGCAGGAGGGTGCGGGGTGCCATGGGCAAGCACTACGGAGCATGGGGGTTGCCCAGGTGCCATGGACAGGTGCTATGGAATGTGGGTGGACCAGTGGTGGCCATGAGTGGGACAGTGGGGGCCATGGGCAGGCACTATGGAGCCCAGGCAGGTTGGTGGAGGCCGCAGTTGGGTTGCTGGGGGCCACACATGGGTGCTACAAAGTGCAGGTGAGCCGGCAGGGGCCATGGGCAGGCACCATGGTGCGTGGTGGGTTGGCAGGGGCTGTGAGTGGGCAGGGTGGGTGCTGCAGAGTCTGAGTTCCCTGGGATCTCATATTCTGCAGCCGGGCTCCTCAGGAGAAAAGGTGGCAGGAGCAACTTGCAAGAGCAACTTATGGTCTTCCCTGGCAGCTTCCCCCTTGACTTTCCTTGTGGGAAGCCAGCAGGGAAGGTCACAAATGGTGATCATGTGACCATGGGATGCTGCAACCATTGTGCGAGCTGGTTATCAAGCACCCAAATTGTGATCATGTGACTGCAGGGGTGCTGTGATGGCCGGAACTTCAAGGACCGGTCATAAGTACCATTCATTCAGCTCCATCACCACTTTGAACGGTCGCTGAATGAGTTGTTGTAATCTGAGGACTACCTGTAGTCGTATAGTGCAAATGCTCTTGGGATACCAGGCAATTCTGGGACAAAGTGGATGGGGAGGGAAGGGAAATGCTGTCAGGCCTCCAATAACTTGTTATTATAATTTATACCAGTGTTTCTCAACTTTGGTGGCTTTAAGATGGGCGGACTTCAACTCCCAGAATTCCCCAGCCAGCCTTGCTGGCTGAGGAATTCTAGGAGTTGAAGTCCGCCCATCTTAAAGCCGCCAAGGTTGAGAAACACTGGCGTATATCAATAAAGGAGAGTTCCAGGATATCTTGTAGAGTCTGTTTCTTGACCTGGTCTACCTCAAAGGGCTGATGTCCCTCTTGAAAGCTTGAAAAGAGTTTCCCTTTCCCTTATGCCAAAGAGACTCAAGACGGAACAATCTTCAGCTTCTTTCTGACCTTTTCTTGGGCTTAATTCATGTTTTGCTGCTGAACAGCCCTTGCATTCCTTCTCCAAGGTCAACTGCGTGATTCTCTTCATCGTGACCCCCAAAACAGTTCAGGGCTTCCATTGACTGGCTGTGGCAGCCACCTTGACTTTTCTGACCTTCCTTTGCAGACTCTCCTGTTTGGCCATTAAGACTAATTTTCACAGCTAAGCCACACACCGGGACTGAAGGGTTGGCACGTTTTTTGATACCTGCTGCTTGGTTAACGTTTGAAGTCTCGGCTTCCAGATAGATGAGGAAAAGCAAAGAATTTCATAATCCAGCTTCCGTGGGCTCTTCTAAGAAAGCGTCTCAGAACAAATGACAGCGTAAAATTAAAGCTTAAATCGGCACTAAGATTTTTGGGACACCCTGCATTTCTTTTCAAACCTGCGTAGGAGAACCTTTTCTGAACTAAAGAGAGCATTATTTGCGCAAAGGTCCACGATATGGTTTGATAACTTTTCGATGTAAATCGCATTCCATGTGCTTTCTTTTAAGTGCATGATTATATCAGCATTTTGTCTGATTGCCGGTGTTTTGTTCAGAAGCTTTTCCTTAAGGAAGTACCTCTGGTACATTTTCCCAGCTCTCAAACCACAAAATTGTTATTAGGACAATGACTTGATAAAAACCCACCGGAATGGGCTCTTCAATTAGAGCTAATGGTCGCAAATATCCTACCATGAACCGAACATTTATCTCCCCTTGCTTTAAAATATGACACTCTCTCAGTGCTGAGACGGATGAAAAAGACAGATTTGTCTTTGGATGTGAAGAGAAAAAAACCAACAACTTGTTATTTTTCAAGTGCTGGAAGTAATCCTATGGTTAACCACCATGCAAGGCTGAGATAATCCTACTTTCTTGGTCACCGTTCCCAAATTGGAAGGGGACTGCAGGGAGTCTCTTTGCTCATTGCTGTCCTAAATCTTGTTCTCTCTCTTTATTCCAGCTGAAACATGTTCAGTGTTGAAATAAATTCAACCATCCCTCTTTCAGACAGATTTCTTTCTGCAGTTCATTGCTGAAGAGAAGCATCAAGTTGGAGGCACCATAAAGAGGTACATTTTTGGAGGAAGTGGAAGGAGAGATTTTTCCTCCTTTTCTCCAAACACTGGGACGAAGGACCACCCCATGGATGTGACTGGAAGGAGAATCTGATCAGTGGAAAGAAAGGAATTAACTTGTGGACTTTCTTAGCAGGAGAAGTGCCGATGGTGGCTTCTAGCTTGGAGAGCTGTAAAGGGGGATTGGGAGAAACAAAACTCTGGACCAAGTTGGGCCTTGCCCTGATCCATTCTTAGTTCCGTATGCAATGCTGAATCTGGGAACAATGGAAGAGCCCTGTTGGATCAGGCAGAGGCCCATCTAGTCAGCATTTTATCTCACATAGTATCAGCCCTTCCAGGTAGACCAGACCTGGAAAGCAAAGTTATGAACACTAATTCTACTGTTACTATAAGGTTACAGCAACAGAATCTGGCAAGTCTGAATATGCTTCCCGCCTCCCTCCGTTTATCTTTATGAGAATTAGGGAGGGTCAAGTCTGAGATGCTTTCTCAAGTTACATTTTTGCCCCAGACTCACATTTCTTGTATCTGACCATTGTCTTGGTTGCAGCTCTTCCTCCTGTTCCTCAAGGTTATTCCTTCTTCCCATTACATATGGTGACCCTCCTGATGCATCCAGGAAGACCTCAATAGGAGATTGAGACAGCCCGCCTGCAGTGGTTGCTCCCGTGCATCCAGTTTGTAGAACTGGATTCTCCTTCCCCTTCCCCTTCCCCTTCCCCTTCCCCTTCCCCTTCCCCTTCCCCTTCCCCTTCCCCTTCCCCTTCCCCTTCTCCTTCTCCTTCTCCTTCTCCTTCTCCTTCTCCTTCTCCTTCCATTAGAAACAACTCAGTGGGGCAGACCTCAGAGCCACTGAATTACAGACATATCATATAATGGTTTCCCAGGTTTTGCACCATTTAAATTGAGCCTTAGGTTGCTCAGATCATCTTCAATTTGTTTTACCCATATTTGGGGTGCCAAGGGCCTATGCCTTGGACCTTCTACTCTGTGGACCACTTTCTCCACAGCAGTTGTATGGAAAGCCAAGATGGGCCATTCTGCATAGATGTCCCAACTCCACACTTTTGTATTTCATCCTCAGTTGTAGGTTGTCCACTGCATCTCAGCCTAATAATGCTATCAATCTTGAGATGCTTATATAGGAGACTCTTATTATATGCCATAGGCACATTAGGAAAACATCCAACATATTCAGGTCTGCCTTCAACAGATCCATATAGCAAGGCTGGCACAGCTAGTGCCCAGAAGATTCCCAGCTTGGTTTTCACTACACTTTTCAGGTCCTCCACAGACACCAGTTTAACAATCTAAAGATAGGGTGGTCCATCTTGTTGGGTTCTTCTGCTTTTGATCCTGTTTTTGGTTCTTCCACCAGCGACTCAAGATATTAGACCCAGATTTATTGGGCTTTATCAAGATAGACCGTGACCCATCTGTTGTCAAAACCTCTGGTTGGCATTCATGTTCAGGCGTAGGATTGGGCAGAATTTGTGATGTCATTTAAGTGGCTTCTGCATCACCAAATAGGGTACTGTACAATCATCAGAGAACCTGAAAACAATTAGGGAGTGGGTTTCATCATACTGTACCCCTTGCCTGCTGTCAAAACCTTTCCTCATTGTAGCATCGACTAGAACAGGGTTCCTCAACCTCAGCAACTTTAAGATGTGTGGACTTCAGTTCCCAGAATTCTGAGAGTTGAAGTCCATACATCTTAAACTTGCCAAGGTTGAGAAACACTGATCTAATGATCATATTCACACCATATGCAAACTTTGGGTATAGCTTTTGTTTACATATGTTTGTGTGCACACACACACACATATGCCTTTGTGTGAATGCAGTCCCTTTGTCTCACTTATGGGTCAGTGTATTCAAGCTTTACCCAAACCAAGAAAATTGGGTTCATTCAGTAACCAAGTTAATAGTATCGTGCAATCATGGTCACAGGGCCAACTTTCTCATGATCCTATTTATTGACTTATCAAATTTGTATAGTCGCCCATCTCATGAATGTGACTCTGGGCAGAATTAAAACAGAACAATTAAAAATAATTTTTTTAAAAAACCATTAAACAATATCTAATCTAATCTAATCTATCTATCTATCTATCTATCTATCTATCCATCCATCCATCCATCCATCCATCCATCTAATTAAAACCATGGGAGTTCAAGATCTTACATACCATATAGCCATTTCATGGGATCCCCAAGCCTGTTAACAAATCCAATTCATCACAGTCCTAAGATCACGACTGGCTCAGATCATATTAGTATTTAAGTGAACATAGATTTTTTTATCCCATATGTGTTTAATTTACACCAGTTGTATCTACACACAAGTATGTGCAAGGGGGATCCAAATGGCAGTTGTAGGTATACTACCAAAACCCACCCTTTTTTATACCCCTGTCTCTCCATTGACCACTTTATTGCCCACTCTGAGTTTTGGGGATAACTTTTTTTTGCCTGTTATTTTGTTTTAACTATCCTTAAGAGTTGGCTGTTCTCACCTGTCTTGGTCACTTTCTTCTTCAGCCTCAGCTCTGGTTTATATCTGAACCCATTTGAAAATAAAACTGGAGATTGTTGAGATGTTGGGAAAGGAGCATCATTTTTCTTTCCCTCTCTCTCTTGTTCAGAAAGTAGATGTTGTGTGATCCTAGCATGCTAGTGTGCATTCTTTATGGCTTAGCATTGCTGAGTGAATCGAGGCAGTTGTGGCTTAGTTAATGAACCATGATTAAAACTGGCTGAAGATGATGTGTGAAGCCACAACAGCTGTGAGAAGAGTGATTCTGCCAGTCATGGTCCTGCCAAGAAATTCTTGATCTGCCTTGCTGATAACTTTCTTAATCAGAAGACTGGAGGAAGGGACAAAGCATTGGAAAACTACTGTGGGGAATTCCCAATGTAGTTTGCCTCCAGCACACCCCCTGTCAATCCCTATGCCCAGATCAGAGCAGGCACACACAACACTCAGTTCAGCTAGCAAAAATATAGGTTGATCTTTATTGATTAAACATCAGCAAAGATCAAAAACAGTTCATTTGCAAAACAGAACAGAAGGGTTATGGGCCCCGCAGGGAGACAGAACTGGATTCTGAGCATCACTATTTAATTCCTTGAGTTTGATCAAGTAGCTGAACCCACACTCAGATCCCACATATCATGGATACTCGTTAGGACTTCAAACATCCTAAATGAGGAGCATTTTTTTATACCTACGTTTTTGAAAATGGCAATGGCATCAGAACCAGAAAATGTCATGCTTGGAAATGGGAAAAGATAGAGCATCTGGAGCAGGAACATGGAGGCACTGTTGGGAAAATTGGAGCTTGTAGAGGTTTGGAGATGCTAGGTCCAGAGGAAGACCAAGCTGGGACAACTTGGATGAAGAGGAGTAGATGAAGACTGGGATAATTCTGAGATTGAACTCAACAGAGTGTAAGTTGACTCACAGTTCTGCTTCAGGAAAAGAGATCTGGAGCAAGCTAAGACAGATAGATGCACGTCCCAGGATGAGCAAGAACGTGTTAAGGTTCAGGAAAGTAGCAAATCTGAAATTATTATGGAATGGATGTTTAATAGAACATGAGTCAGAAACCTCTCTATTCAGAAGACGCTGAAGCTTCCTGATGATTTAATCAAAGAACTGTTATTAAGATCATTACCAAGAAAACTAGAAATATATGAGAGTTAATCAAACTTCATGATGAAATTTCCTTGAGAATGTAATTGCCATATTGCAGACCCACTAGCGTCGTTCGAACGATGCTATAAATCTAAACCCCAAACAGCAGAGCAGGGGAGTTTGTAGGATATGTCCAAAAAAGTCAAAACAATGGCTAAAACAGTGGAATCAAAACTCCACCTCTTTTTTTAAGCATGCCATTAAAAAAGCTTTGATTACACCATCATAGCCACCATCTTGACTTTTTTGACCAAACCTTGCAGACGCTCCTGCAACAAAGAGAGATCACGAGGTCAAAAACCCTAAAAGAAAAGTCAAGCCCGCACAGGGATTGCAAAAACAGTAAGGCACAGGCAAAGAAGCAGGATGTATACAGTATTAGCAAATAAATGCTTACTTCAAATTGGACGTGATTTTGAAAAGAAAAACAGACTTTTGCTAGATAATGATGCATCACGTCAATATAGCTCCAGCAGATATGTGTTTATAAGCCTTGATTAATCTTAGCCTGGAAAAGGTAATTTTGCAAATGAAATATTGATAGATGTGTGTGGAAGAAGCAGTATTAAAGTAAAACGTCTATTAATTTATAATGAATACCGGAATAAAATATTCCAAGACACCTCTTTCATACCTGAATTTGATGCTGATTGCACAGGTCTGTCATCTCATGCAACATGGCTGCAAAATTGTGCTTAGAAATGGACTTTGCACAATTACAAAATAACGTTAATGGGGAAGCACAATCCAGCTAATTAATTAATCTGCGCAATTTAAAGCAGCAGAATAGCAGGATGTGTGCGGGGTATTAAACCTGCAACACGGCACAGAAGATCTGGTCACAGAGACTGAGTTGGTCATTAAGGAAATAAAGGTGAACTTAGCAGCTGGGTTAAATGTTTGTCCGTGCCAAAAACAAAGGGAATCCACCTTTGATTCTTGTTTAAAAATAAAAAAGAAACCGTTTTCCTGGGCTTGAGTTCAAACAAGCCAGCTTAAATGTATTCCCATGCCAGTCAGAACAAAGGGCAGGAAAAACTACGTTGTTTACTTGCATAGACTGTCCTTCAGGGTATATTTGTACCTATTTTTTAACCCATAAGAGTGAAGTATTTGAGAAATTCACACCATACTGTGCTTATGTAGAAAACAAGTTCAACAGAAAAATAAAGAGATTAAGATCTGATACTGTAATGGGAAGAATCTTGCAATGGAAACTTTGAAAGATACTTGAACAATCAAGACATAAATCACGAAAAACATTAAGTTATAGTCCTGAGCAAAACAGGGTTGCCGAAAAAAAGAATCCAAACCTGTGATAAGGTGTCTTCTGGTCGATAAAAAGTGATCGGCCTATCTTTGGGGAAAATACGTAACATTGCTACTTATCTGCAAAAGCGTTTACCAACAAAAGGTGCAGATAAAACCCTGTATAATTTATGGAACGGGAGCAGGGTCAATTCCTCCCACGACTTGCTGGGAGTTGGGTAGCATATAAAGTATTATTATTATTATTATTATTATTATTATCATTATGGTTGGTTGCACAGTCCGCCAGATGTTTAGACTGGGTTTGGCATTTTTGTCCACCTCTCGAGTCCTTCCCAAGGACCTGGGATAGGCAGATGTTGTTGTGTGATGGTGTGAAAGGCATTGTCGCAGGACGGAAGCTGTTCCAAGTAAAGCTGCCTCCTGCAATGGGCGGATGGTGGTTTTGCCCATGCCGAGGGTCTTCAAGGGGTGTTCCAGATGTTTGGGGACTGCAACCAAGATGCCTGTTACTATCTTTGGTACTATCTTTGCTTTCTTTTGCCACAGTCGTCCTACTTCCATTTGCAGGTCTTTGTGATTTTCTCCAGTTCTTCAAGGGGTGCTCCAGATGTTTACTACTACTACTATTATTATCATTATTGGCGTTTGGATGCAAAGCTTATGTGTATATCCCTAAAGAAAAAAGGAATAAATTAAATTGTAGACCTGAATTAGAAATAACGCTGGGCTATCAAACAGCAACCAAAGGCTACAGGGTTTTGGACTTAAAACAGAGAAGTAAAGCCATGCAGTGTTGGTAACTTCAGTGAAGAAGCAAGGATAATCCCAGATGAGTTGCAGTATATAGATGCTAGTGCATCTAGCTCTACCCAGGAAGTTTACAAAGGGAAGCAGCTGACAAGAATCACAACAACCCTGCACGGTCCGAAGGGGGTTCTGAAAAAGAGCCCAAGGAATCTGAAACAGCACCAGATTCAGAAGGAGCTGTTGGCTCACAGTCAGGCCCAGAGACAGAATTCGAATTTGGAGGGGGGGGGCTTCAATCATACAGTCACGGCCACCATCTTGACTTTTTTGACCACTGCCCCCATGGACACCCCTCTCCTGAATGCTGTTGCCCTCACCCAGTGAGGCCACTGAAATGGACAGGGCCGATATTTCTCTCTCCTCTCTTTTCATTTGGGGGATTTGGTGGGGGCACCGAGGCAACCATTTAAGCCGAGCTGAGGATCTGCCCGAACATTTTAGCCTTTATTTCATTTCTCTACTAAAACTAAATAAATCATACTCCCTCCCCCCCATCGCCATAATGATGCCAGATTTGGGGGGCAGTTCTGCAATCCCAGAACTAAGTCCCACTTTGGGGGCAGATGGCGGCTCAGGAACCGGGGTCCGGCGCATGGAGAGGGAACAGGCTCCTGCTGTTTTCCGGTGTTGTGGGCCACAGCTGGATTTCTCCTGCTCCAGTTCACCCGCCTTTGGTTGGGGTGGAGGGAACGTAGGGGCGATTTGCAGCTAAACGAATCCTCCCCATCAGTCTGTTTGCACCACCAGGAAAGGCAGGGATGACGGACGGCTGGAGTCTTTTCCCACGGCTGAACTAAGGGCCACAGAGCAGCCATGCTGGGACAGGGTTCCCGGGGCATTCCGTCCTTCTTGCATGTCACGTGCGACCCTCCTGCCCTTCCGCAGGAAGAAGGAGAGGGGCAGAAAGCGCCAGGTATGGGAAACTCCTCGATTCTGTCCATGGGGGCGGCTGCCCTGCTCAGGGTCCCACAAGGGGCCTCCCCTCCCTCCCTCCCTCCCTCCCTCCTTTTCCTTCCTTCCTTCCTTCCTTCCTTCCTTCCTTCCTTCCTTCCTTCCTTCCTTCCTTCCTTCCTTCCTTCCTTCCTTCTCCTCCTCTCCTCCTTCCTTCCTCCCTCCCTCCCTCCTTCCTTCCTTCTCATCTATCTCTTCCTTCTCCTTCTCCTTCTCCTTCTCCTTCTCCTTCTCCTTCCTCTTCCTCTTCTTCTTCCTCTTCCCCTTCCCCTTCCCTCTCCAGCTCTTTGTCTTATTTTTGCAGTTCTTCCTCCTTCCTGCAAAAGCCGGGAATTGCCAGCCCCCACCCCCACCATGACAGAGTCTGGGGGATGCTGGAAATAGCTGGTCCTGGGCTGAACCTTCATGGACTGTAAGCTGCAGATGCGCCGAGATGAGTCAACTACCTGAGCATCTCACCAAGTCGGTCCTGTCAGTGCCTGTTTGGTGAGTCAATGGCACAAGAATGCAACACGAGGAATTACTGGGGGTGGAGATGGGGGGAGAAACTCCCCTATTCCTGGACAGCGGTGCGTTCATCAGCCACAATCCCCCCCAGGAACAATCTTGAGATTCTCTTTTCGGTCACTGAAAATGGTGCCAAGACATATTTCTCCAGTATCTGGAGAAAGAGGCAGGGCTTCAATTGCACGGTTATGACTGCCATCTTGACTTTTTTGACCCACCCCCTCCCTGTGGACCCCCCTGGGAAAGATCTTTAGTAGAAGAGGAGTCAGGATTGCGGTTTTTGTCCTGGAAAGGTTGAGAAACACTGATTTGGAGAAATAGAGAATTGCCGGACCACTCCTCCAGTCCTGCCTGATATCCCATGAGCCCTTGCACCAAGGGAGTACTGGTCAGGCTTTATCATTTCCTTAGCCTCTTTCCTATTGGCCAGGTGGGTTTGGCCAGGTAGCCAATCCCTGTTCAGGAGCCTTTGTTGCACCTTCCCCAACCGGTGCCCTCTGCAGGCAGTGACTTCCAGGATTCCTTTCCTATTAATCCCATCCTTTTTCTCCAATGCAAAAACAGTTCACTGGGGGCTCCGGCCTTTCCCGCGAGACCTTAAAATATTCCAAAATAAAATCAGTTCCTTCTTGAGAACTCTATTCAGAATGACATTCCCTTCTGCGTCCCTTCTGGCTAAGAATTCTAAGAGCTCTTCATGAAAGGTGTACAATAATTAAAATTAATTAGATAAGTAATACATTATCAGCTATGTTAATTCATTTAACTCCCTTTGCATGTGATTCAGATAAGCCTGGTTTCCCCCCCCCCCAACTGAAAAGTATTTTCTTAGATGGTTGAAGTTCTGCTGCAGTTGCAGACTTGAATATTCATTAAGAATGAATGAATATTCAGACTGGAATTGCAAATTTGGAAACTGCTATTCTCGGGGTAGGTGAACTGGAGGATAATGGCAAGGGATGCATACCAACATCTTAATGTAGTTTAGAATTGCTAGATATTTCCTTTCCTTCTCCTCCTCTCTTCCTCCTTTTTTCTCCTCCCTCTGCCCTGCTATTAATACATCTGTCTCCTGCCTAAAGGGATGTGTTACAGGGGTGTGGTGCAGAAGTTGTCACCGCTCTGCTCCTTCCTCAGTTGCTCCTTTTGGGGAAGTGGGAGGTAAGTAATTTCAAATTAAACTTCTTTGTTTAAGTCTGGAGCCAGTGGAGGGAGGGGCGAGGAACATAAAATGCAAGATGGGTGGGGTTTCCTTTGGGACCTGCCCAAATTCCCTATTGCTCCACCCACATGTATCTCCTGTGGACTTTACAAGATACACATGAGGTGTTTGACTCCCCCCTCCATAAACAGATTGCAAATCCACTTGCTAGCGCAGTGTTTCTCAACCTTAGCAATTTGAAGATGTGTAGACTTCAACTCCCAGAATGATCCAACCCTATTTTTGCCTTGTTGTGCAAACCTGGCTATTTAGTGACCCGAGGTTGTCTGAATATGTCCTGCCTTGTACAATTGCCTCTCCAGAACACTGCAGCCTCCTTGACTTCCCAGCTCCATTAAATTCCCAAACTGGGAAGTGTGACCAGCCAAGGAAGCTGCGGAAGGACCAAAAGACAGAGCCCAGGAAGCGTTAAGCCCAACAGATGCCTCTCCAACACTGGCAACAGCGAAGCTGGTTCAAAAAGAGAAAATTGAAAGAAATCATCAGGGATCCTGGAAAGAACGTAAGCACAACTTTTTGGGGAAGGAAACTCTTCAGAAACTGCAAGGTAGATTTTGGCGTTGTAGGAATTTAGTTCCAGAAAAGTGGAAGCATGGTTCTGAAAACACCATTGCTTCTTTTCAAAAACGTCCATTGCTTCTTTTCACCGTTGCAACTGATACCGGTGCCTAAGAGAGTTGGGTCTTCCTCTAACCTTCTTGTTAGATTTCAGGTTTTGAACTCCTGGGGGAGCAGGTGGGGTGGGGTGGGGGGCTTTTGCCTTTGTGCGAAAGGAAAAGAAGAGGGTTTTGTGCTGGGAAGCGATGAGAAAGAGCTACAGCAATCAAGGCCGGAGAAGAATTCCTACCTGCAAATATCAGAAGTTCAAAACAGAGGCTGACCTGGCAGTGGACAAAGCTGCAGGAGCAGCACCCTTTCAGGCCGTTTTTAGAAAAGAGAGAAAGAAAAGATGAATGTTGCCCTGTGGTGCGGAATACATTAGAGGAGACAGACAGTTTGGGGCCTGTCGCATGCTGGGGTGTGGGGGGGGGGAGCACAAGAAGTGAGGAGATTGAAACGCTCAATCCAGGAGCTGCTTTGGCAGGTAGAAATATTTTAGGATGGGCTTTAAATAGCACGATGCCTCCTGGGTTGAAGGGAAAGAGCAAAAACTGCTTTCTGTCTCCACTCAGGGAGGACTGAGCTTGGCTGAATCTTAGGAAAATGGAGGGGCCCACTCGAATCCCTCAGTCCTGGGCTGGACAAGGCAAGTTCATAGAAACTAGAACTGCAGAGTTCATGCAGAGCCCCAAGGAACATTTAGCTCGACCCTCTGCACTATGCAGGAAAACCAGCTGCAACTTACACCTGTTGTTTCTGACCTAGTTTCTAAAGTTGTGGGGTAATAATAATAATAATAATAATAATAATAATAATAATAATAATAATATCATCATCATCATCATCATCATTGTTTGCCTACAAGCAGGAACTGGTGGGGCCACAAAGCAGACAAAGTCATAGAATAGGAAGAAGCTCAAGGGCTCTGGGACTTTGGAATTCAAACAGACCAGCACCTGCCACACAACACCCCAGACTGAACCATGGTTGATAAGAAAGACAAAAATGTCTGGACAGTGGACATTGCAATACCTGGAGACAGCAGAAGGGAAGAGAAAGAACTGGAGAAAAGCACAGAATACAAAGACCTGCAAATAGAAGTAGGACGACTGTGGCAAAAGAGAGCAAAGATAGTACCAAAGATAGTAATGGGCGCCTTGGGTGCCATCCCCAAACATCTGGAGCACCCCTTGAAGACCCTCGGCATGGGCAAAACCACCATTGGTCCATTGCAAAAGGCGGCTTTCCTTGGAACAGCTTCCGTCCTGCGACGATGCCTTTCACACCATCAGACAGCAACATCTGCCTATCCCAGGTCCTTGGGAAGGACTCGATAGGGGGATAAAAATGCCAAATCCAGTCTAAACATCTGGCTGACTGTGTGAACAACCATCATCCTCATCGTCATCAAATACAACAGAGAGAAAAAAATATATAAAAATAATATAAACAGGAAAAAAGGGGGAAATAAATGCAATTGCAAGAAGATCAATTGTAAATATAAAGGCTTCTCCTGCATACATACAGTAGATGTATATGTTTGTGGGTTTTTTTACTTAATAGTTTCAATTAAAGATAGCATGAATAGTTTCATGTAATTCTCCATTCATAATTGATGTCTACAGGCAATTCATTAGTAGGACACAAGTAACTTCAGGCCTTCTGTCCACCGCATATGGAAAACAGTTCTTGACCATCTTTCCTGTAGCTTTTGTTAATATTCCTCCAGTATTGTGTCTCCCTTTGATCTTCCTTTTTGGGAGATTGAACATCTGATGTTTCTTCAGCCTGTCCTCTTAGGGCATGAGCTCCAGTCGCTGAATCATCTTTGTCACCATCTTCTGGTTTCTGTCTGCTCTATCAACATCCTTCTGGAAATGGGGTGCCCAGAATCACATACAGGACTCCAGGTAGGGTCTCACCACTGCCAAGCAGAGAAGAAAAATGACTTCACGTGTCTGACATCCAGTGCTGCTTCTCATGTAATCCAGAACTGCATTAACCCTTCTAGCATCTGTCTCACACTGCTGGCTCAGGTTCATCTTGTTGTCCGTGACCTTCTCAGATGTAGTGTTCCCAAAGACTCCCATCCTGATGCGTATCCTCCACTTTTGTTTCTCTTTGAAGGGATCCAAACATTCATATCAGGCTGGTGCACACACAAGCACATTTCCTTGCATGGTGTTTACTGACCCCTGTGGGAACAGAACAAGACTAGACACCATTCTGGTGTGATCCAGCCCAGCTCTCTTTGCATTCTAATCTGTAATCCCCCGTCTGTAATTTATGGCCCCCTTGTTCATTTCCATCCTCGGTGGGACTGTATGATATTATTGGCCAAGTGGAAATATCTCGTTCTTTTTGAAGCTCCCCCCTTTCTCCTGACCACCATGCTCTTCTCTGTGTTCACCACGAAACTGTCCTTTCCTCATGGCCAGATTATTTGGAAATGGGTGGCCTTTCTTGATAAGGATTCTCATATGCCACATCTGAACCAGGAATGGAAACTTCCTATCAACAAACCATAGCAATTTTGCTCAGTTTTAACCAGTTACACTAAGCCACAAGTTCCTTCGCCATAGTACCTTGAATATATCACAATTGGCTGGGTTCGCCCAACATTGCCAAGTCATAAATCATGATTTACAAGCCACAGTGGTGAGGTTCATCGACCAGACAAAGCTCATTGAGGCTGATGGTGATGTGGAAAGCCAGAATAGATGTCATACATTGTCCCACCTAAAATTTGAGTGGGCCATGGTACTGCCAGCTGTTGAGTCAGTAAGAACTTCAAGAAGGGGCTCTGAGTAGATTGCAAATGGCACAAGTTCTGAAGATAATAAGTCTATGGAACTCCTCCAGGGTCAGCAGCTTTAAACGGGCTTTTGTGGCTTCTTCTGGTGACCTGATTTGCACAGCTGGACTCACGGAACTGGCTTGCAGACATCTTCATGATCACCAGATGATAGCCAATAGAATGCCTGGTGTCTTTGCTGCCTTCTAGTGTCTGCAGGCATGACGTGGTAGCCTAATGTAGTTCACAGCACTTCTGTTGCTCTAGAGTTGCCAAATTCAAGCCAGTTGTGTTCTCTGATGGGAAACTATCCCATTGGTGCACAGAATAGGATGTCTGGGCCTTGTTGCACAGAGACCCTGTCTCCAGCAACTTCCACCACGAGGTGCCACAGATGCATTAGCTTTTGAGTTAGAGTCAAAGACTTGCTTCAAGACCGTCACCCTGATGCAAAGGCCTCATTGCTTATCTCACCATGTCGGGAGTTGTCCTCTCTCTTGAGAAGCAATGGGTCCTCAGGCCTCTTGGCTGACCTGACTTGGATGTTCTTTGACCTGCCCCAGCTGCTGCAGCCAAATTCTGCTTTATGCTCCTTCTATCTGTCTTGAGTCAACCCCATTAAATGAGAGATTTCGACAGCCAAGATCTGAGTCATTAAGAAGGCCAGGAGGTCAGCGTTATATACCTCCACCCTTGACAGAAAAACACATTTGAGGAAAAAAACTCTTAAGTGAATTCTTCTCATTCTGATGCGCTGCTGAAAAGACAAATGTGTGGGCACGCATATATCTGCGTGCATATATGAATGAATTTATTTCTAGGTTCTCAAGGGTTGCTTTTAAAAAAAACAAACCATAGTACGGAATTTGCACATTCACTAATTATTGTTCTAGATCACACACTAGCTGACACCTTCCAGCAGGCATGCAAATGAATGCAAATGTAGTGATCAATGTCTTTTGCATGAAAAGGGGGAACAGAATGCTGCAGTTTCCCTCAATCTCCCTCATCCAGATGTTCTGGACTACAACTCCCAGCTTCTCAAGTCAACACAGCTAAGGGCTGGGGACTATGGAAGCTGAAATCAAAAGAACTGAAAGATAAGCATTTGGAGAAGGCTGGTGTAGGGATTGAAATGCTAAATAAGACGCAGGTAAAAATCCACCACCTGTTATAATGGTTACTCTTTTGGCTTATCCTACTAAATGGGAGGATAAAATTTTGGGAAAGAAAAACATGTGGGTTGGGACAAACTCGAGAGAAAGGAAAGGAGCTAGAGGCAGTGAAGGCTTGGTGTTGCCAGATCAACGACATCACCCCACTACAAATCCAGTTGGATTTGGTGATGCAGTATCATCACAAAGCCAATTCAGACTGAAGGCAAAACATTGCCATCATTTTAAATAGGCTTGGTGAGAGAGTAAGGCATCAGCTGTGAGGATAAAGGCTATGATTGGTATTAAATGAAAAACAACAGAGTCCCAACCATCACATATGTTTTCAGAGCTGTCCAGTTCCTTCTAATGCACGTAAAAAAAAGACCAGAGCATTGACTGCATGATTGTGGCTGCCATCTTGATTTTTTTGATCCCTTCCCTGCAGGCTTTACTTCCTTTGAGACAGAGAATCTACTTGCCCAAACTGATATTTCTGCTTGGCTGTCCCTGCAAAACCTCAGCTCATTTGTGTCTCTTTGTTGGTTCCAAGAATGGAGTTGTAATTATGATGCCACTGGGTAGGTCTCTTGACTCTATGTTCATTGCTTCACAGGCACTGAACACCCGTGATATATCTGTAACACGTCTGGACGCCACATTTCCAGATGGATTTTGGCAGGTTGGGAAGGATTCAGAGGAGGGCAACAAAGATGATACAGGAACTTGAGGATGTGATGTGTCCTATGAGGACAGGCTGAAGGAACATGAGATGTTCCTGGGGATAAAGGGTAGCCATGTTTAGGTACGGTACTCAGTATGGAAGAGGGGAAGACTGTGTGGGAAATATGAAAGGATTCTCCATGGCAAGTAGAAGAAATACATCATTTGATAACATGCCCTGGATTTCTTGTATTTAGAAGTAAACCTTGAGGCCACGTAGTCTGATTCCTGCTCAGAGTTGGAATCCAATTAAGCCATCCCCAGAAGATGCTAATGCAGTCCTGAGCTACATTAGAAGAAGCAGTGCATCAGAGTTGCGTGAGGTTATTGTTCCTCTCTACTTAGGCATGGTGAGATTCATCTGGAGTGGTGTCTACCATTCTGGGCACCACATTTCCACATGGATACTGACATATGCAGAGGAGGACAATAAAGATGTTAAGAGGACTTGAGGACATGCCCTAACGAGGACAAGCTGAAGGAACTGGGGATGTTCTGTTTGAAGAAAGGAAGACTGAGGTAGACCAGACCAGGAGATCAACCCCACCAGAAGCTGAAGCTACTTTGTCGGAGATGGGGTTTAATTACAGAATCTTGCAAATCAGAACGTGCTGGACCTCCTTCCCCTTGTTATACTCCAGTGAATTAGGGGAGTGTCTGCCTGAGCCTAATGTTATCTCCTTCTGAACTTAAAAAATGTTTCAGCCCCTTTTGTCTAAGTAACAATTCCCGCATATCTGCATCAAGGTCATCTTCCTTATTCCCTACCTGAGGAGAGTCATCAGCTGGGAAAATACAAAAATAATTGAGCACACCAGCAGCAGAAGAACCAGAGATTTCCCAGAAGCTTGGCCGTCCAATAAAAGGAGCCATCGACAGATCAGCTGGATATGGCCAACCATCCAGTCAAGCACCTGATTCAAACCATTCACAACAGACTGACAAGGTGGACCAATCAAAACAGAGTTGGAACCATTCCCAACCATCACCCCTCCCCAATTCAAATTCTACTCAGGTTACAAATATGCAAGGTGGTCCCCACCTCTGAATCGTTGCCTTCCTGGAACATGAGAAGAAAGGTTTGCAAAAAAACATGATTCCTGCTTTGGGATTGGCCTTCCTAAACTCGGAGAACCACAGCTGAGGGATGACTGAGGTGCTGGGTTTGTGTTTTACAGCTTTATGACTTCAGCGTTTTTAACTGTTGTTGTGAGCTGCCCAGAGTTGTATTTTAAGATGAGCAAATCTTTAAAGTCTTTTAAATCAATAAGTAAACTGATATCAGTGTTCAGGTACGTAAAGGGAAGCTACAAGGAAGATGGGCAGAACGTGTTTTCCATGGCCACAGAAACAGAAACCAGGACCATGTAAGACTTGCAGCTACCAAGACTTAATTTAAATACAAGGAGAAACTTCTAGAGATTGTGTCTTTTAGAATTTATTTAGATTGTGTTCTATAGAATTTAGAATTTACGTATTTAGTTTGTGTCCTTTAGAATCTAAAGATTGTGTCCTTTCATTTAAATGCAAGGAAAAACTTCTAAAGGTTGTATCCTTTAGAACAGGGTTCCTCAACCTCAGCAACTTTAAGATGGGTGGACTTCAACTCCCAGAATTCCCCAGCCAGTATGGACTAGATGATCCTCAGGGTCCCTTCCAACTCAACCATTCTATAATTTTCTGGTAAGAGCAGATGAAAAGAAGGCCACTGAATTGTTCTCACTGCAGTGGGGTAGACGTCTGATGGATAAATGAATAGATAAATAAATCTATTGATAAGTTGGTTGATAAATAAATAGATAAATAAATCTGTTGATAGACTAACTGATAAATAGATAAATAAATCTGTTGATAAATTGATTGATAAATAGATAAATAAATCTGTTGATAAATAGATAAATAAATCTGTTGATAAATAGATAAATAAATAGATTGATAAATAAATTGATAAATACATAAATAAATCGATTGATAAATTGATAAATACATAAATAAATCGATTGATAAATTGACTGATAAATAAATAGATGAATAAGAAGCTGAATCCAGTGTTTGTGCCTGTTTCCACTTCTCTTCCTGCCTTTTCCCAGGCCTGCAGCGTCGCAGAGTCATGCTTGAAACACCTTCCTTTCCCTCCCCGGCCCTGGGGCTGCTCTGCAGAGGAGGGCGCCTTTTCCCGCTTGCTGCTGGAGGTGCCGTTGTTGAGCGCTGAGCACTGCGCTCAAAAGCGATGATGAAAACAGAGGCTCAGCCAAGCATGGGAGAGGAATATCAAAGAGGGCTCGGCTGGGCCGCCTGGAGAACCGAAGCCAAGGCGGGCAAGCGACAGCGAAGGGAGGGAACGCAAGCCACGCCGGTCGGTCGGGAGAAGGCCGTGCGGAAGCCGGGTTTAATCAGGGAGATAAAAAGGCTGTGTCGGGGAAGGAGATTGGGGTCCAGCGTTCCTGGAATCCCCGGGGCTTCCTCCATTGTTGGCGTTTGAGATTGCAACAGGCTGCTTTTAAAACAGGTCTGCAGGGCCAGTTAAGGGAAGCAGAACCAAATGAACAGGATGAATCGCCGAGACTGAGAAGGAGGGACCCGGCTCGTGCTGGCGGAGAGGTGCAAGGAAGGGGCTGGAGGAGAGGGAGAGCCCAACCGGCAGCTCTCTCTGCGCGGCCGCCTCCTCAGCTGGCCACTCTGCTCTAGGGGCTGGAGAGGCGGAAAGTGGGAAGGCCGGCCTCCTGCTGCCCCCGGAACATGACCTCCCCTTGTCCCCCGGGACCCAGCTTTTCTAACCAGACTTTTGGACATCCCCATTTATGCCTTGCTTGCCGTCTGATCGGCATCAGGCGATGTGGCATTTGATGGATGCTTTGTGAACGTTTTCATGATGTTTGGGGATCTGGGAACTGCCTAGAGATGTGGCATTGTGACACCCTGGAAACAAAGCAAGGAAAGAGAGCGTCAAACTTAAAATTGAAAATCCACAAATCCGGACACGTTAGTTCAATGCTTCGGCTGGAATCTGGAACCTGGCTTGCAAGACGCGCTGTTTTGTCATCCAGCGAGAGGCAGAAAGCTGGACTTTACGATTCAGATTTAGTCAGAAAAGTAATGTCTCCTTCAGGGGCATATTCATGCAGTTTTCATGGCAAGAATACAGAGGTTGTTTGCCACTATCTTCTTCCAAAGTGTGGGGTTTTTTTTAAAATTTCCAGTCTGGCCGACAGCCCAAGGATTTCCTCGTAGTCCCCCTTCCTTTTTTTTAAATAATGTTATTGAAAGTTTTAAAGAGGAAGATAAAAACAAATACAAACTAATATAAAGTAAGAAAAAGAAAAGATCAAAAAAGAAATTAAGGAGAAAGCTAAAAGTGCAAGAAAGTAAAAAAGAAGGGAAAGGAAAAATGGAAAAGAAAGAAAAAAGATGCAAAGAAGTAGCTTCTGATCTTTTTCACAGCAGTTATAAATACAGTTATAAATGTACCTCTTACTCTGTGGTTACAACATAACCCTCTTCTTTCTATAATCTATCCTGTCTAATCACGAAAACCATAAATCATGAGTTCACTTTTTTCTGTCTTCCGCAAAAAGTCCATCAGGGGTTTTCAGTCAGCAATAAACTCAGATAAAATCTTTTCTCTGATCAAAGAAGTCAGCTTAGCCATCTCAGCAAGTCCTGTCATCTTCACCAACCATTCCTCCATTGTGGGAAGTGCCGAATCTTTCCATCTTTGTGCATACGATAAGCTCACTGCAGTTATCATGTACGAAAAAAGCAAAGTTCCATGACCTCATAGTCTCCCTTCCAGCAACTAACCTGCCCTGGCCCTGCTTAGCTTCCCAACCCAAACAAGCCCAGGCTGGTGGTCTGGCCAAGCCATAAATGTCATATTTGGAAGGTTAAAGTTTAAGAAAGAGGCTAAATTAAGAAAGGGATTCCCTTCCAGCCTTTTCAGCTTGGTGGTTTTTAGAGGTGTTGGGCTACAACTCCCATCACCCTCAACTAGCAAATAACTAAAGGGGACCTAAATTGCTCCAGGCTCACTTTAAAAAAAAATTTTTTTAAATGCTGGCTGCACAAAGATGTTTCTTCTACTGCTTGATTGCCCCATGTCTGTTTGTATGATGGCCCCAAGGAATGTGTATACGTGCATGTGGGCATGCCTGTGTGAGGAAGTCCATGTGTGCACAGAACTCGCCCCTGAATAATGCGACGTCATCATTTCTACAAATAATGCCGTCCACCCAAAAAAAAGTTTTGAAGAAGGAGGCACCCCCCAAATGTTGACACCCACAGCATCCCTGGACTTCCACTCGCTCTTGTCTCCTGAAATTCCACCCCTCCAAACAGTTTGCCCTATATAAGGGAAGATGCCATCTGGCCTGGGGCGGGGAGGGAGGTAATCAGAAATGGGGTTGGCGAGCCCCGTAGAGGCCTGGTGTGGCTTCCGTCAGCCTCCGGGATTTTTTCTCTTCCTTCCATTTTGTGTAAATGTGTTTTTCTTTTTCATAAATTTTAATTGTGTATTTATTTGTTTTAATTTGTTGTAAACTGCCCAGAGTCCCCCACTGGATGGGGGGGCGGGGGGGAGATGGGCAGGGATGAGTCTGCTAAATAACTAAATAAATAAAATAAGAAAAATTGAATGGACGGTTCCAAACATCAGATCTGTTAACTTAAGAAAAGGGAAATGATGAAGATGAACTAACGTATTGGGTCATCTCCGAGGACGCAGCGACTGGATTTCCACCTCTACTTGGAAGGGACCAACAAAAGGGAATTTTCTCCTGGCCCCAAGGAAGAGATTATCTTTAAATAGGACAAAGTAAGTAAACAGCAGATCTGCCATGTCGGCGTTCCTGACTCAGGTGTGGGGAAAATTTATCTACCCGTGCACAAGCAGAAACAGAATTCACAATCCCTTCAGTTTTGCTATGTAGCTTATCAACTTTTTAAAAATACCCTAGGGAGCAGTCTGTACAAAAATACATCGATTCACAGAAAGAATGGAGAGAAATCCTTTCTATAAGCGGAAACCGTTTGCAAAAACCGTAAATAGTATGCAAAACGACATCACACACCCGTTACACACACATGTGGGTGTGTAAAAATGTTACCAACGAAATGTGTTAGTACAAGCACGCTTTCAAAATACTACATGCGTGCAAACTTTTCTTTCTTTCTTTTTTAAAGGTCTTGAGGTTGAGGGACTGAATTAGGCACATTTGCAAAAATGAGGAATTGAGGAAATTGAGGTGTATTTGTGAAAAGGAGGAATTGAGAAACACCCAAATGGACAGATTTACCTGACACCTGGGTGGAAAGCCAGTGTGGAAAGAAGGAATGGCCCCTTAGTCCTTGTCTAGTCCCTCAAGAGACGATTGGTCCCAGACAGGGTGTGCAGCTTGCCCCAGACAAGGGGGTTTGCTTGGCCCTAATGTGTACTGCTTCGACTAGATCAGTGTTGTCCAAACTTGGCCACTTTAAGACGAGTGGACTTCAACTCCCAGAATTCCCCAGCCAGCCATGCTGGCTGGGGAATTCTGGGAGTTGAAGTCCACTCGTCTTAAAGTGGCCAAGTTTGGACAACACTGGACTAGATGGAAGGGACAGACAGGAGTAAACTTTTCTCTGTTCCAGGATGAGTTGTGATGAACATGGCCATGGCTCCTTCCCAATTAACCCTGTGCCCCTCCCTACTTGGGACATGCCTGCAGGATTATTATTTTTTTTGCAGAGGAGTTTAGTGCTTCTTCAAAAGGATGCTAAACCCATATTCAGAAATTGAGCAAAAGGCCACAGGTGTGGGGCAGATCAGCAGCCGTGATCTGCCGCTCCGGCAATTTGAAAGATAGTTAAATCCTTGTCAGTCACCTACCCCTCTAGTTCTGATCCTCCACACATTAAGGAGAGCAACAGGGGGATGTTTTCCCCCTCCAGCAGGTGATGCTCGATGAGCGAAGACATAACTCAGGCGCTTTGCTCAACTGGTCCCACCCTTGCTGGCCTTGTTCCTGAGGCTGCAGAGGGCTTGGCCACCGGGCATCACAATTAATGCCAGTTTGCTTTTCTGCCAATGGACGGGCTGGAAGAGAGGACGTGTCCATCTCGCAGTGCCCAAGGACAGCCTGGTACTGCCACCTGCTGAGAGGCACCTGCTAATACAACCTCGGTGAGCTGAGTTAAAGGAGAGATTCTTGAAATAACTTCCAATAAGTTCTTTTTGTTCGGACAACTCACTAGAGGTTGGTCTCGGCTCTTCTAGGCGAGGGGAAAGAGACTGGCTCAGAAAAGGTCTCATTCGGGTCTGGAGATGAGACGGCCTTGGCAGCATTGGAAGGAGAGGGAAATATACCAGAAAGGGTGAGGGAGCCTCCTCAGAGCGTCTTCCCCCATTTGTTACCCTCCAAGTGGGTCAGATCGAAATCCCCAGGATTGATGGTCACCACCAACGACGCTGGCCGAAAACAGGCCGGCTTTTTTGCTGGCGAGCAGGGAACCAGATGTGCTTCTGTGGCATCTGTGTGCACGCAGTGACCTCACTACACCAGCCCCACCCTGCAGCAGCGTCTCGAAGGGGCGCATAAAGGAGAGGCTTGTGCTGGGACGACAGTAGGCCACATTTAGTCCCACCTTGCTGTGGACGGGCTGTCGCCTCTTCCCCATTTGACCAGTTCTTCTTGGGCTCCCAGATGCTGCTGGGTCTTCCCCAGTTCCTTGTCTGTTTTACTCTCTATCTGCATCTGCAAATCTAGCCATTGACGCTTGTTAGAAACCCTCCTCGGCGATTAATCCAGGACAAAGAGCTTGACTTGATGAGCCCGCCAGTGTAATCACCTTTTATTTTTATTAATCGCACGCTGTGGATGGATTGCATCTTTTGTCTCTAAGTTATGGGACGAGGGTCCTTATTTCCATTTATTTTGCATTCATCTATTCATACGCTAAGCCCATTTTGAATGCTAGCTTGCACAAAGCCGATCTGGAATTATTGTCTTGCGATTTGTGCTCTGAGATTCTGTCTCTTGTTTACAAGAACTCCAGGGGGGTTCAGCCGTCACAGTGTGTCAATTAGTTTTCTGAGTGATTTTTGTACCCAGCACAATTATTACATTCATTTCCCTGGGACCGTCTCAGGCTAGACGTATCTTAAAGAGAATACAGCTGTAGGCCCTGGTAATATTCCTTAAGATACACCTTTCTGTGTTCATTGCATGCATATTTCTTTTTAATTGCAACACACATCACAAGATTCTGACAAATATTTATTCTGATGTTCGAGTGCCTTCCGGTGAATGAATAGACTTGGGAGGTGAGAATTGGGTAAGATGGTTTGAACATTCAAATCAGAATGCTGGAGGGGGGGCCCCAAGCCACAACGGAAAGTATTTTTTAACCAGCAACCATCATCCGCCCACAAGCCCCAAAGCAGTGTTTCACTTTTTAAAGAACATTCACAAATTCTTCGTAGAAGCTTAGGGACCTCTTTAAAAAGAAAAGTGGGCTGTTTGTCTTTTGCTCAGAGGGAGGGAGGGCTGAATGCAACGCAGCTCGCAACAAGGGATACAGAAATGATGCAACAGCCTACCGGATAAGAGGGGTGGGTCCAATTCTGGACATCTGCCTTGCAGAGAGAAATCCAGCCTGGCACACAAATTACTTCAGATGCTAATTCTGTCTGCAGGAAAGTTGTTGAATGTTGATTCTCCTGGGTTTCCCAGTGGCCCTTTGAGGTCATTGATCAAAGGATATTCCTGGAGGAACGAGGTGGGTTGGGAGTTGGAAGCACATGGCTGCATAGCCCTTGGCAAGATTGCCACAGAACAGTGGGAGATTTCTGCCTAGCCCTGTGGGACTTGGATGGTGGATTCCAACAGTTGTATCCTGTTTTTTCATTGAAGACCCTGGAGTTGGTCCTCTAAAGCAGATCATCATCTTTGGGTGGTTTCTGTTCTCCATTGAATCAGGGGAGGCTGTGTGTGCCTGAGAGTTCCTGGAGGGTGGGAGGACAAACTCACCCTGAATCTGGGTAAGACAGAGGTGTTGAGGTGGGGGATTCTCCCACCCAAAGGGGGCCTCTTTCTGGATAAGGTCGTGTCCATCAGAAGGAACAGGACAGAAGGTCTTCTGAGGATCTCCTTGATTCCAAGCAGTCATCAGATAAGCAGGTGGCACACATGTTGGGTGGATGTCCCCGTGATATATGTTAAGGCCTACCTAGTGGCGGTAAGAGCGACGAAACGTCAATATTTCTCCGCTCTTATTGCATCCTCAGAGTGTCGCCCTGCAGCCCTGTTTAGGGTCACCCGGGCCCTCCTGGGAAAAGGGGGGGCGGAGGACTACTTGCAGGGTCGTGCAGAGGAATTTGCTGAACACCTGATGGATAAAATTGCTCAGATCCGTTCTCAGTTGGAAGCCAAGCGTGGAGTAGGTCCAGAGGAGTTGCCCGGGGAGCGTTCTTGCCCAGTTATCTGGGAACGGTTTGATCCTGTTGTCCCTGAGGAAGTGGACAGGGTCCTCGGGGCTGTCAGTGCGACCATCTATGATTTAGATCCGTGTCCCTCCTGGTTAGTTAAATCTACCAACGAGGTGACCTTAGGGTGGGTCCTGGCAATGGTTAATTCATCCTTGCAGGAGGGGGTGTTCCCGAAGCCTTTCAAAGAGGCTTTGGTCCACCCACTCCTCAAGAAGCTGTCGCTAGACCCCACCCTTCCGGACAACTTTCGTCCAGTCTCCCACCTCCCCTTTTTAGGGAAGGTGGTAGAAAAGGTGGTCGCGCGGCAGCTTCAGAGGATCCTGGAGGAAACGGATTATCTGGACCCCTATCAGTCAGGATTCAGGCCCGGTTATGGGACAGAAACAGCATTGGTCGCACTTCTAGATGATCTCTGGCGAGAGCGGGATGGGGGAAGTGCATCCATCCTTGCTCTTCTTGACCTCTCGGCGGCGTTCGATACCATCGACCACGGTATCCTTTTGGGTCGGCTGCGGGAGTTGGGGTTGGGTGGCACAATGTTGTGCTAGTTCAGCTCCTTTCTCCAAGGCCGAACCCAATCGGTGTTGATAGGGAGTGAGAGGTCCAGCCCCCGGCCCCTACTTTGTGGGGTGCCACAGGGGTCAGTGCTTTCACCGCTCCCATTTAATATCTACATGAAACCGCTGGGTGAGATCATCCGGCACCATGGGGTGAGGTATCATCAGTATGCTGATGATACCCAACTATACATCTCCATCCCAGGTGCCCTAAGTGACGCTGTGACTGCCCTCTCGCGGTGCCTGGAGGCTGTGGGGGCCTGGATGGGGGACAACAGGCTTCAGCTGAAGCCTGGTAAGACGGAGTGGCTGTGGATACGGGGAGCCTCAAGATCTAGGACCTTGTCATCGTTGGTTCTTGACGGGGTTGCACTACCCCAGACAGACCCGGTGCGTAATCTGGGGGTTCTCCTGGACTCACAACTCCTGCTCGAAGAGCAGGTGGCAGTCGTGGCTAGGAGGGCCTTTGCACGACTCCGTGTGGTGCGCCAGTTACGCCCCTTCCTGGATCAGGGGGACCTCCGCACGGTCACTCATGCCCTGGTCACCTCTGGGTTGGACTACTGTAATGTGCTCTACATGGGGCTACCCTTGAAGAGTATCCGGAAGCTACAGCTGGTGCAGAATGCGGCGGCGCGGACAGTTCTTAATGCCCCTAGGAGGGCACATATAACACCGCTGTTGCGCGAGCTGCATTGGTTACCGGTTTGTTTCCGGGTCCAATTCAAGGTGTTGGTTATTACCTTTAAAGCCCTTTATGGCACGGGACCAGGTTATCTGAGGAACCGCCTCGCCCTGGTCACTTCAGCCCGTCCCACTCGGCCCAGCAGAAGGGGCAGGTTGCACACCCCACCAGTCAGGGAATTTCGATTGGTGGGGTCGAGGCAGAGAGCCTTTTCTGCTGCAGCGCCCGCACTATGGAACATCCTGCCTTCTGAGGTCCAGTGTGCCCCCTCCCTCATGGCCTTCAGGAAGGGGATTAAATCCTGGCTCTGCCAGAAGGCCTGGGGGCCAGAGGGGGGCCCGCACCTGTGGAGATGGCTGGTGGGGTGATGGGTTCGCCCCCTCCCCCAGCATCTTGCAGGTTTTTAGGGCTAAAAAAATTATAGGAGGTTCTTAGGACATTTTTAATATATGTTTCTTTTTAATTATTTATAGATTTTACCCCATTGTTGGAGGGACTCGTGTTTTCTTCCTTTTTTATTATTGTGAGCCGCCCAGAGTCACCCGTTGGGGGAGATGGGCGGCATACAAGTCTGATAATAAAATAAATAAATAAACATCAGGACATCCTCCTAGAATTGACGCAAATGATGTCCTTTGTGGCGATCAGCCAGAACCCATGATGACATGATGCACATCATGACCCATAACTGTGCATCATGATGTCATTGTGCAAATGATGCGAATTATGTAATTTTTATGTGCAAGGCATGTCAAAAAAGGGGAGGGGCTTCAGTCACATGGTTGTGGCTGCCATTTGGACCTTTTTGATCCCCCCCCTCCATGGGCTTCCTTGGTTAGTTGGTTCTAAGGGCAGGGGGACTGAATTTGTAATTCACACCAGTGACTCATTGGTGTGTTGTTTTGGAAAGGGGATCTGAACATAGAAAGGCTGGCACACGTCCAGTAGTGCCTCCATCCGTTTCTGGCCATTAGCATCTCATTAAGGGGAGGAAATCCTGTTTATTTACAGTGTTTGGAAGCTGACATATTTCCCCTTTTAACAATACTTGTGGACTTCTCTCTCTGCCAAGAAACAAGAGGACTTTTAACATTATCTAACTTTATGGAGTTTTCAGTGCCTGGCTTCCTACATTGCCCAAATCAGGTTTCATTTAGCTTAAAGTTAGGAACAACAAAAAAAAGTTCATTGTGGTTTGTAAACCATGATTCATAGCTTATGCAATTGTGCAAAGACAGTTGTTTGTAAATCATGGTTTGTTGCTTGGTAAGCTGCGGAAGCATACTTAGAATGTTGTGGTGTGTAGCTCATAGTTTGGGACAGTATTTGGGGTAGAGCTAACGATGCTGGTTTGGAAACCATGGTTTGTGATTCAGTATAATATAGAAACCTAATTGTTGAGGTTTATAAACAACAGTTTCATGGCTTAGGGTGTTTTCTAAATCCAGCCATTTTAGTTTAGTTTATTATGCAAAATAAAATAAAATGGATTGCTTACTTTATTAGGGAAAGCACCCCGAAACATTTGGAGTGGGGAGTTTTTAAATCTAGATCAGTGTTTTTCAACCTTGGCAACTTGAAGATGGGTGGACTTCAACTCCCAGAATTCCCCATGCTGGCTGGGGAATTCTGGGAGTTGAAGTCCACCCATCTTCAAGTTGCCAAGGTTGAAAAACACTGATCTAGATAAATCAATCAATCCTAATGGGAATGTTGTATAGATTATGTAATATACTACATTATTATTATCAGAATAGTATATTCTGTAGTATAGTAGTACAATAGTACAATATAGTACCTTACATAATATATTATGTACAGATTATGTAATATGCCTTATCATAATAATCAGAATGGTGTTATGTAATACACACTATTGCACATATTAAACTATAGTTAAGCTTTCTATGGCTTAGTGAGACATGAAATGAGATCATTTCCTTCTGCACTCAAAGCTGCTCAAAAGCGACTTCAGCAAGAGTCCCCTTATAGCCACTTTCTCAACATTTGGGGTCCTGCTGGGACACGTTGGAGACCAATTTTTCCCTCTTCCCCGTCCCCTCTCCGGCTGCTGCGGTTGCACGGCTCTCGTTTCGTGTCAAGCTCCATCAATTGTCTTTTTATCTTACAACATTTTTATTCTGCTTTTCTCCACGGCAGGACCCCCAAGGTGACAAGCAATGCTGTTCCAACAGAAATAAAATGAGATTTTTGAAATAAACGATGGAAGGGCCTCGCAGGGAACAAAGCACCACCGCCAATAAGTGGGGAGAGCAGATTATTGAAAAACGGAGGAATGCCAGGAATGGCAATCTGACCCCAAGGTTGTCAGAGCAAATCGAAGGTTGAGCTCAGCCTTCTCCAACCTGGTGCCCCCTGCCTTTGATCGATCGATCGATCGATCGATCGATCTAGTCCCCCTCTTTCTGAAGCAGTAGGCTCTTATGACTGATAGCGTCCAAAACATCTGGAGGGCAAGAAGGTGCAACCAAAGATCTTAGCAATTGTGGGAATCCAATCAGCTTCCTGGGAGAAACCATTCCAAAGCCTGGATGCCAGGGGGGTTCACAGGAAAGTCAAAAAATCAAGATGGCACCCACATGCAACTGAAGACCCACCTCAATTTTCATGCATCTCCGTAATGGTCTGTGGGAATGACCCTGGGAGGCAGGAGGAAGAGCTGGAGACTGGACAACCGGCCTGTAAATGGCGGCTCAGCCCACAGAAGGAAAAGGGGTGTGGGAAGCATCTCAGAGGGGACCCTCCCGAGTTTTCTGGAGAGTAAAAGGAAAGGAGGGGGAAGAGATACTTTCAGTCTTGCAAGATTCTGTTACTGTAACCTTACAATAAAGACAGTGTTAATATTCATAATTAGTGCTTCTTGTCTGGACTACCAGCAGTCTCCCTTCTGTCCTTGGTAACATTAGCCGTTGCATTTCGAATTTATAGAGTTCACAAGTAGGGCTGTGCAGTGCTCCAGATTTGATATCCAAAAGATGTTCTAGAAGGTGTAGGCGCCTGGCTGCAACCCTTTAAAGCAGCCATGCCTTTGCTCAGATTTGCCTGGCTGTCCCCCCCAACCCCCGCTGTGCAGTCCCAGGCAAAGATGTGGCTGATACACAGGGGTACAGGTAGGAGCTCCATCCCCCCCCCCCAATGTGCTTCAAAGCACCTTTCGGAGATAAGATGCACTGGACATAAAAGACGGGCAGAACTTTGATCGCGTTGTCGTGACCTCCATCTTGATTTTTTTGACCACATCCTGCAGACACCCCAGTCCCAGTGGTTCCCACATTGTGGCCTCCAGCGAATGCCCCTTGGCGTTACTTTGGTTTGCAAAAATCTGCTTCAGATCACATCTGCAAGAGGGCACGTCTATGCTGGGTTTGTCACATGGTGTGATGGGAAGCACGACTGGGAGGACTCTGGTGTGGAGCTTCAGGCTTACAGGGAAGGGGGAGAGACGTTCCGAGGACAGCATCCCCTCAGCCCCCAGCTGGACTGTGTGAAAGTCAAGAGGAAGAGGCTGGCCCCTCCCTAAGGGCATCATGGTTATAGTTGCTGTCGTTGGGGGATTAGAGTTAGTCCAGCGAGATTCTCTCTCTTAGGTGCAAGCTCATGAAGACGCTGAGCTGATTTCTGGACTGTCTCGTGTGATTCTTGGGCTGAACCTGACACAGGGATATATAACCGGAAGAGCACGTTGGAAGAGGGCATCCCGTGGAGCGACTGAGGCAGCAGGATCCCCCAGGTGGTCCAGGCAAGCTGTACGCAGGATGAATCCCCGCACGAGATACCATTACGCAAAAGGAGCCGATTCGGGTGAGCGGTGTGGCACTTGTGGGCATCTGGGTGCCAGCCAGATTTCCAAGACACCTCCTGCTCTTTTCCCAATAAAAGAAGCCACCCAGAGTCACCCACTGGGGGAGATATAAATTTAATAATAAATTAAAAAATAAAATAAAAAATAATAATAAATTAAAAAATAAAATAAAAAATAATAATAAATAAAAAAATAAAACAAGGGCCTTTTAAATCTTGCTGAAACTATCTTACAAAACCTTCCTAGAGGGTGCTGAAATCTTGCAAAGATATGCTAGATCTGGCCCAAAGTTGGCAAGGTATTAGTAGTTTGACCTAAGATCTCAATGGGCTTTTGGGGGGATATGACCTTTCTGAAGGTCAGCACCTACCTCTGGGGATCCCTTTCCCCAAACTGTACCCCAACATGCCCCCTCTGCCCCCTTTGCACCAGCCTCTCCTGGAGAGGCCATTGGCAAAGCCCTGGACTCCATCACACTTGTACTTAAGCCACCAAAATCCAAAAAAGAGCATCCTTTTCTTTTTGGCACCAGATGGGTAAAAATGGACAATCGTTTATTCAGCCAGAAGTCCATTGTTGCCCACGTTGTGCAAAATGAAAGAAGGAAATAAACAGCAGTTTCAGAGGCTTTCTTATGGTGTGAGTGGCTTCCGTCATGCAGCCACGCTGTCCCCTTGTTTCTATCTTTGCCGTCAGGGCCTGCACTGCTGGGAGCTTAAAGGATTTTCCCACAATAAGCAGTAAATCCTTTGAACGGAGCGATTAATAAGCTTCAAGCATTTGCTGTCTTCGGCAGGTATGCCAAATTCAGTGTCTTCGAATGGTTGGGCTGCAAATCAGCCTTCCTTCCTTCCTTCCTTCCCTCCTTCCTTCTCCCTTCCTCCCTCCCTCTTTTTGAAGCAGGCCTCCTCTTCCTCCCCATTCCCCACTGCTGCCACCCAGCTTTCAGCTCATCAAAAATGTCTCATTTCTGCTGCTAAAACCTTTTTCCTTTCAGTTATTTGCACAGAAAAAAAAATCCCCCGGGCCCCCTCTTGAAAACATCTGCCTCGCTTGTCCAGAGCTCTCTTCTGATTGAACCCCTGCTAATTTCTTCCCCAAGAGAAATCTGAGATTGATGGGTGCTGCATGGCCAAGCGCCTATTTTTAAAAAATGGCCCAGTCTCTTCTTGCCCCTGCAAAGAGTAGCTTCATCCACCGTGACATTGTCCTCCGCTGAAGGCCCCAAAGAGGGGCTGGTCAGAAAGTAAGGTGACATTGTGAAACGCCGTGGCCCTGGAGCCGAGCGTCTGTTCCGGCTGTTTCATGACATCTCCATCCAGCTTCCTCCAGCCCGGCTTTCGTTAGGGATGTTTTTGGACTTCCCGGTCTGGGCTGCAAGCCCTGGGGTTTCCCGCGGTCTCTCATCCAGGTATTAACCATGCCTACCTTGTTTGTGGTAGAGATTTAGGGGATCAGCCGAGGTCATGGAGGTGTTTGGAAGAGCCTGTCCACGGTCTGTGTATCTCTCCATCCTCATCCCCGCTGGGAGCTCTCCTGGCAATCAGCTTCGGCCACGCTGGACAAGGCAGACCGAGGGCTCGGCTCTCTTACCTCGCTGGCGCCTTGAAACGCACGGCTCAGGTCTGGGCAGAGGGCAAGTTCACACATTCACCACTATCGCTTGAGGATCCCGTGGCTCATTTGCACAGCATGTCTATACCCGAACCGTGGTGTATTCAGTGATCAATGATCAGTCAGCTGGACTTGCACAGCATGAACGGACCAAGTGGGCTGGGTTTGCAGCACCCACCAGGCTGAAAAGCGGTTGTCGGTCTTGTGGCCGTGCAAATGTAGGGCGTGAAGTTATTTCACACATTCGTTGCGTTTCCAAAGCACCCTTCGCAAGGCCAGGTGAAGTCCTAATAGCGGCGTTCTTTCACACAACAGGCCAAGCTGGTGAGCCTTTTAACTTGGTTTCAGCTGTGTGTGTACATGTGTGTGTCTCTGTGTGTGTCTGTGCGCACCTTAATATCTTCCGCAAATCCTGTCTGTTGGCTTAACTGATGGCTCGGCGTATTATGTAAAGTTAAATATGGGTTAATTCAGTAATTATGTTAAATGTGTTGTGATGTATACGTGAGTGTGTGGAAACAGGCCCAAATATTGTCTAACGGCTGTTGCCACTACGAAGGATTGCTGGCTCTTTAAAAAGCCATAATTTTGCGTCTCGCAATTCAAATACTGTATCTGAGTCACCGGAAAGTCTGCCAACAAATATTACCCAAATCAAGGATATTTGCAGACATATTCACTCTGCAAATATTCATTCAGTCACCGCTCCTAGTAAAGAACTAGCAAGAGCTTGTAGCTGCGCTTGGTGAGGCTCACAGTTGGTTCCCTAAGAGTTCAGTAAGCATAAATGCCTTAGGGACTAGAAGCTTTTCTTTTAAAATGTGAACGGTCCATTTTTTTTAGAATCGACCAGCTTGTGCACCAGAAGTAACTTTCTGTGTTTCGACAGCAATTTTGCAAACGTTGTTAACTATCCTGAAGCTTGTCATTGGACCACAGCTGAGCTGAACTGAAAGAACAGGCGGAAAAAAGGTATTTACAACCTACCTGGCTTTTCTGCAAACTATTTATTTATTTTATTCAAGTTCAGCACCGCCTGATTCCGGATTGATCCTGGGTGCGCCAAGGTAACAAATATGCTAAAATAAATGAACAAGTTGGAAAATCCAGCCACCTAACACCAAAACATATGCAAACATATGCCAAACACACATGACACGGGGTCCATCCACGCTAGCCGAAGGTGTGGGAGAACAGCCAGACCTTTCAGGCCTCCTGGAACCCCATCCGGGTGACGTTATGACACGCATCGAATGGTGTCATCATACAAACGCGGTCTTCCTTCCTTATGCATGCATTGTGGCGCGAGTGTGTAATTGGGGCCTCTGTGCGATAATGTCATCAAGGGCACATTCATCTTTTTGGAGGCCTGGTGATTTGGGACGGAAGCCACTGCCTGCTTGAAAATTTGCCAACCCTTTTCCTCACTTACGATGACTCTGCTCTTGTCAGGTTTAGCCCAGGAAACTCCAGGAGACAATACAGATTCAATCCAGCAAGGTTTATTGGCTTCACTCCCGTTACAGAATCTTCTCAGACTGAGAGCAATTCCCAGGGTCAGACTACAAACATCCTCTGCATTCCTCAAGGAGGGGCCAGTCTCATCCTCTTATCTCTTGTTCGCTCCTCTGGGGATGAGAGTCCATGTTTCACACCCCTGCTCCACACTCCCACAGCTCTTCTTGTGAACAAAGACCTTGTCTAGGCAAATGTTCGTATCTTCTGTATGAAAATCAGCTTTGCTACGACAACCCCACTAGGTTTGATATGACACAAGAGTGTTCCCTATAGCATCCGTCTCAATGTAGGGGTACTAAGCAATCTGAATAAATGGAATTCAGCTTTGGTTTGGCACAAGATTAGGCAGGAAGATCCAAAACAGCTTCTCTTCTGTTTTCCGGGAGCTGAGGTCAGGGGTGTCTGCAAGAAGGGGGTCAAAAAAGTCAAGGTGGTAGCCAGAACCATGCAATCAAAGACTTGATCCCCCCTAGGATAAAGGCAGGGAGGGGGGAGGCACATTGAGAGTTGCAAGATTCTGTTACTCTGTGTGTGTGTGTGTGTGTGTGTGTGTGTGTGTGTGTGGGCCTTCAAGTCCGTGTTGACTCCTGGCAACTGTCTGGATAAGTCCCTGCAGTTTTCTTGGCAAGATTTCCAAAGTGGTTGGCCATTGCCTCCTTCGCAGGGCTAAGAGAGAGGGACCGGTCCAAGGTCACCCAGCTGTCTTGGTGCCCAAGGCAGGACTAGAACTCACCGTCTCCTGGTTTCTAGCCTGATGTCTTAACCACTACACCAAACTGGCTCTCTGTGGCTCTCTCTCTCTTACTGTAACCCTATAAGAAAAGTAGCTTTAGTATTCATAACTCTGGTGTTCAAGTCTGGTCTACCTCATAAGGCTGACGTCAATTTTGCATCTCTCAATGGACCTCCCCCCTCCCTGCCTTTATTGTAAAGATAATGAGGGAGGGTCATGTCTGAGACACTTTCTCACATTACATTCCTGCTTTGGACTCTGATTTCTCTTATCTGACCATTGCCTTGGCTGCGGCTCTTCCTCCTGTTCCTCAAGGTGATTCTCATAGTCCCTTCCAGTCACGAAGGACCTGGCTGGTCTGAGGGTGAGTGGGAGGCTTGCTGTGAGGGCTGTGAGAATCACCTTGAGGAACAGGAGGAAGAACTGCACCCAAGGGGACGGGCGGAAGGGCGAGGGGTGAAGGACCCTCCCCACTTTCCCTTGGACCATCTCTGAGGATGGTGCTCAAGCTGAGCCTTCCGCTTCCAAACAGACAGGGACTTTCCGAGTCTCCGTTCGCGCTGAAGTTTTAGAAGAACTTGTGGTAAAACCAGGGAGGATGACAGAGCAGAGCGAGGAGCAGATGTTGCTGTGGTTTCACTGGCTTTGGTGATGTGCCAGAGTGCGTGGCCGCAGTCGGATCCCTCCCTGTATGTGTGTGCGTCTCGGCTGGTGAATTCCTCTCCTCCCTTGATCGTAGGGGCTGAGCTTCTTTTCATTTCCTCTTGTGGAATCATGCCCTTTTTTGCATCTAAAAATATGGCCATCTGGTGTTTGCAGTTTCCCTTTCTGGTGGCCTCTGTCATCTGCGCAGCGAGCCACATCAACTGCGTATGGATGATCACAAGGTTGCGATTCTTCTGTCCTGCCAAAACAATTTTTTTTTTTGCTTCCTTTTAGCGGGGGGATTCCAGCTTTTTATCTTAGATGCTGTATTCTTGCAGGCGCCTGTAGAACAAAGTTTCTCAACCTTGGCAGCTTTAAGAGGTGTGGGCTTCAATTCCCAGAATTCCCCAGCCAGCCAAGCTTAAGCGGCCAGGGTTGAGAAACACTGCTGTAGAGCAATATTTCAGCAGGAAGTCATAGTAAAAAAGTCTCCTGATTTCTAGGTGAGTGCAAAAAATACAGAAGTGGCTTGCTGTTACTTTCTCCTGGAATGTTTTTTTCTGACTTTCTAGTCCAGCCTACGGTCCAGAGGATCTCCTGGTGGTCTCTCATCCAATTATTAAATAGGTCTGATCCTGGTTTGCTTTTTGAGATCAGCCAAGGTTAACGAGATACTGTTGCCTGCTGTAGGAAGTGATGAATTTTTCACCGGCTGAGTTCACACAACACCGTGAATTTGGTCCCTGAATTAATCCATTCTTTGGATTCATCCAATCCACCTATCCATGAATTAAAGAGGCTGGGCTTGCCCGATGTGCTGCGCCGCACCAGTTAGAACTAGTGAAGCTTAGCATATTGTGTGAATGCAGCCAATAGGTCTTTAACTGGCATCTCTAGCGTGAACGTGGCCCTATGAGAAGAAAGTAGATTTTTTCTTTCTCCGTAAATTCTGAAGCTCAGGATTGCCCAGTAAAATCAACAGTTGCGGCATTTAAAACACAAGAGGCTCCTTCCCACAGCGAACCGTCGATTTGTGGAGCTAATTGTGCGGGCTCAAACAAAATCAAGATGGTGGCTTCGATTCCATCGTCACAGCACCATCTTGACTCTTTTGACCCTCCTGCAGACACCTCTGGGTGTAACTTTCCTCACTTAACGTTTTTTAAAACCCCTGTTGCTGTTTGCCCTTGGTATCATGTACACAGTTTTGGATGGTTTATTTTTCCAATATATCGAAAAAGAGTGGTTAATTTCATTATGGTGGAGGAATTATTTTCTTAGCACCAGACAACAGCCTTAGAGTAGAAACTCGTCCATTACAGATCCTTCCACTGAACATAAATGCGACCGAGAAGCTGTACAAGGAGACCAACCATCCTTTGATTAAACATTTAAGCCGTATATGGCTTACTAATAAATCATCTTGACATAATCATGATAACTTTGATTACTCGCTACGCATCCCTGCCTGCTTTTGCCTGCCCGGCATTACATCTGCATTGATGGTCTCACCCTGGTCATCAACCATCCCTGGTCTTCAGGTCTATTCTGGTTAATTTCTTGGTTTATATTTAGCGGTGCTGAGGTCAGAGACACGAAGCTAGCAGAGGTATCTGCAGGGGGTGGTCAGAAAAGTCAAGATGGCAGCCCCGATGGTGTGTCTGAAGCTCTGCTCGTTTTTTATGTGCGCCTTACATCGATTACATGCGATCTTTAGCGCATCATAGATGTCTTCACACATTGAACTGTTAATGTGAATTTGTTGAGCTGGCTGTGGGGGTATGAAACAAAGCAAGGTGGCCATTTTGATCCCACCATCGTGGGTGCCATCTTGACTGTTTTGACCACACCCCGCCAACACTGCGTCAATCGCTCTTGCTTCCAACAATATTTTCTTTACTCTTTTTAGACCAGGTTCTTCAAACTCGGCAACTTTAAGCTGCGTGGACTTCAACTCCCAGAATTCCCCAGCCAGCATACTGGCTGGGGAATTCTGGGAGTTGAAGTCCACGCAGCTTAAAGTTGCCGAGTTTGAAAAACACTGCTTTAGATCAAGAGAAGATCAAGTCATCTTGGGGAACACAGATCTTCTCAACACCTTTAGCCAAACTGGCTGTTGGGGAGGGGGAGGGAGGGTCAAAAAAGTCAAGATGGCAGTTGTAACTGCATGATCGAAGCCCCACCCTTTTTTTTACATGTGCCGTGATGTAAGTAAAAAAAGCACAAGGCTTTGATTGTGCAGTGAAAGCCAACACCTTGATTTTTATACACACACACACAAACGTGTGTCGATGCACTTTACTACATAAAACTTCAAACTTTGTCCTTGAATGAGATTAAAAATTATTCACTGCTTCAGAATTTAAAAGTTCCGGTCCTCTGCATCACTCCTTGTCGTAATTCTGAACTTCTCCCAAGGTTCTTCTGTAGCGTTTCCGAAGAACCTTTACTTTCTTTATCGATTTCAGATGCTCCATCTTGGCAGCCTTTATTGGCAGTTTGTTTTCTGCTCCAAATCCTGCTTTTTTTTACTACTTTATTTTCTGCTTCATTAAAGCAGCTGGAACTGAAGGCTCTCTTAACTGCAGAGGCACGTGGTAAGACTCTTCCCCTCCCCGGCTTAGTTCTTGTGAATAGTTTTTTACTCACTGTTTCTATGTTATTAATTTATTACATAACATTAATAATATTAATAGAACCCCGATGTTCCATTGCCCAGAGTGAGGTAGTAAAATCCTGAACTTTATTGTTTCAGAACACAACTGGAGTGAACACAGTTTTGAATGCTGCTCTATTACTATCTCTATCTATCTATCGACAGTCTCTATCTATCTATCTATCTATCTATCTATCTATCTATCTATCTATCTATCTTCCTTCCTTCCTTCCTTCCTTCCTTCCTTCCTTCCTTCCTTCCTTCCTTCCTTCCTTCCTTCCTTCCTTCCTTCCTTCCTTCCTTCCTTCCACCTTTATCTATCTGCAAGTAGAAAATGAGAACTTCAAGGAGAACATTTCATTCATTCATTCATTCATTCATTCATTCATTCTTCATTTACTGGTACAATTTAAAGGCTGCCCAACTCTGGAAAGCTTACAACTTTTAAAGCAAGAAAATGATAATACAGTAGTAAGAATGTAGATCTTACGGGTCCAAAATTTTATTTTCTCCTTGGACTCCTTTTTTTCTAGCTTGGAACGTGGTTGATAATTCCAAAATACAAATGTTAGTCTGTGGCTTGGAGTCACCTAGTTCATTCTCCTATCCTGGGTCTCTTTTCAACCATTAGTTTGATAGACGAGTGGGCAGTTCTTAAAAGTGGTTGCCGACTTGCAAACAGACGCACACAGATGGACTAATCAACTGCCCAACTCTGTGGCTGTGTTCGCACAACACGTTTAACCTGGTTATTAGATTTGGCTCTGTTTGTACAACAGACTGAGCCATAAACTAAGAAAAAAGTCTGGGTTTGCCCACTACACTAAGCCACAGAAAAACAAGCCAAGGTTATATGAAACGCAGCCACTAGGTTTCTAATAGGAATGTGTGCTTTTTGGATTAGGAGCAAAGTTGCTTTGGATCTGCTGAGGGCAAGAATTGGAAGTGCAGTTGGAAGAAGGGAATGCCAGTGGTCCCGCTGGGCGACGGTCTGGGGGGATGACCTTGGGAGACTAGAGGGAGAGCCACAGAGGGGACATGTCATGCAAAAGGTATCTCAGTCCACAGAAGGAGAGGAGACGTGGGAAGCGTCTCAGAAGGGACCCTCCCTAGTTTTCCGGAGAGTAAAAGAAGAGGAGGGGAGAAACTTTCAGACTTGCAAGATTCGGTTACTGTAACCTTACAAGAAAGGTACTCATGGTTAGCACTTCTGGCCTGGATGACCTCGAAGGGCTGCCATGCTGCCACGGAGTGAGCACACTGATCTTAACGCAGAACCGTGAGACAGACCCCCCCCCCCGCCCCGTCTTCCCCAGCTTACATATGACCAAGGAAGATGACCTTCCTTTCCCAACCGACTGAGAAATGTGAAAGAAACTCCTTGACTTCTGTTGGAAGAGGCTCGAAAAAAACATCCTTCTTTCTAAGGAAGAATTTCCCAAACGTAGACAGTGGGGTTTAGTGTAGTGTTAGGCACATGAGGGGGGCAAGCTGCAGGTTGGACGGCATACAGGCGTGTCCCAAAATTAAGATTTCCCTTCTCTAGGGGTATCTGCCGAGAGGTGGGTCAAAAACGTCAAGATGGCAGCCACAACTATGCAGTCAGATGCAATGCATGTAAAAAAGGAGCAGACTCCAAATGCCATTTTGATTTTTTGGACCCACCTCCAAGCAGACGTCCCTGACTGCATGCTTCTGCCAATTTTTTTTTTAGACTTTTTATCCTGCGTGTATTATTTTTATAAATAACTCAAGGCGACGAACATCCCTAATCCTCCTTCCTCCTCCTATTTTCCCCACAACAACAACCCTGTGAGGTTGGAGCCTTCACCGCTAGACCAAATGTTGAGATTCATCGAGTTTCTCCCTGCCCATCAAAGGTGGCTTCACCAGGTCATCTTTTCTGGTATTCAAGCTGAGGGTAGATCTGAGAAAGTACTTTAAATTTCATCAGTTGGTTCACACGTCCCTGAAAACCACCTTTGCCTTTTTTGATGGCAGTGAGTTTCCTAAGACCTGTGCAACACCTGAGGGCGTGAAAGGCTGTGCTTTCATCTGCAGAAACAGTGGGAAGCCTTCTGCATGATTCCAGAAAGTATAAATGAAATCTATCACAATTTATTGAGATATATGGTGACAGCAGCAAGAATCAATTTGGCCCAGTGCTGGAAAAGGTTACGAGGATAGAGGACCGGGAGAGCGAAATTGGAGAATGTGCGCAAATGGAGAAATTGACTATACAGTGGTACCTCAAGATACGAATTTAATCCGTTCCATGACTCTGATCGCAAGTCGAATTGGTCGCATCCTGAAGCACATTTTCCCATAGGGTTCAATGTTAATACGGTTAATCCGTTCCGCCCTCCGAATTTGGTCGCACCACGAGGCAAATTTCCCCAAAAGGTTCAATGTAAATACGGCTAATCCGCCCTCCGAATTTGGTCGCATCCTGAAGCATGTTTTCCCATAGGGTTCAATGTAAATACGGTTAATCTGTTCCACCCTCTGAATTCGGTCACATCCTGAAGCACATGTCCCCATAAGGTTCAATGTGTCAGCCGGCGTTGCACGGCTAGGAAATTCCCCAGGCGCGCTTTAGTCAGCCCTAGCGCAGAAAAAGGAAGTGCTAATGAAATCTGAGAAAGGCTCCCGCGCGCACAGCCGGGAGCGGGAGCTTCCCCCCCCCACTGATTCCTCCGCGCTGTTTCCTTTCTCCATAGCGACAAAAGCACAGTGAAAGCAATATCAGCGCGCTGGGGGGAAAGGCTTACGTCGCGCGCGCGCACAGCCGGGAGCAGAGCTTCCCCCCCCCACGCTCAGATTTCCTTAGCACTTCCTCTTCCTGCATTGCTTTCCTTGGGCTTTTGTCCTCGCGCTCAGATTTCATTAGCACTTCCTCTTGGAAGCCGCGACCACGTGGCAGCAGGGCAAATGGCCGCGGATCCGGTTCGTGGCTTGAGGCGGAGTTCGCACGCTGAGGTAAATTTTTGCGGCCGGAGCTGGTCGCATCTCGAAATTTTCGTAAGGTGGGGCGTTCGTATCTTGAGGTACCAGTGTATATATATGTGTGTGTGTTTGTATAATTCATAACCGAAGTCTAACCAAATTCAAGCAGGAACGGTTCCCTGACATACAACATACAGCACCGCAAGGTAAGCTAAGCTATTGAGAAGATGGCTTTTGAGGAAAAAAGAGAGGTAAGATTACAAAACGAGTGGAAGATGACTTAACAATCAGTGCGAAAATTTAAAGCAAAATATAAATATGTAAGTAGCGGTCAATGGCTGGAGAAAAAAGTGAAGGGAGAGAGTGCATATCAAATGCTTCTTATTACAATGTATTTTTTTATTACTCTGTATCAGTGTTTCTCAACCTTGACAGCTTTAAGATTCGTGGACTTCAACTCCCAGAATTCCCCAGCCAGCATGGCTGGCTGGGGAATTCTGGGAGTTGAAGTCCACGAATCTTAAAGCTGCCAAGGTTGAGAAACACTGCTCTGCATCTTACTTCTAGCATCTCCATTTGTGATCCCCTATTGTTCCACGAGGCTTATGCAATAAAACAAATGCAATACAGAACAAAAGGAAAGCTTCTGCAAAGTCCAGGGGTGGAACAGCCTAAAACGGGCAGGCCACTTCCCCCCCACATTCTGAAACGAGAAACAGATGACCCCTAAATCCTAACCCCCCAAATAAGCTTTCCATGGGCTTCTATGGAAAGCAACCCGCTTCACCAACAATACTGGAGAAAAGGGGGAATTATCTGAGCATCCGGCACGCGCGTGATGAAGCCACGGCGGTTTTGCATCCTGGCTGCACGCTAAGCAAATGCAAACAATCCCATTCCGAGGACAGAATAGTCTGGCGAATGTCAGAAAAGGCCACCCTTCTTTTGGACCAGACGCATTTGGCCATTCCAGGGACAGTCCAGCACTTTTCTCAAAGTCAGTTTTCCAGAACAGGAAGCGGTCCGTGGGGTTACAGACGTGGCTCGGCCCCCAAACCGGCATTGCTTCTGCCCCTTTCTTCCCTCCCCCAAAATATGACGTGCACGCTTTACAAGCAACAACGAGGTTAGCAACTAATGTAGTCAACATTTCTGCGTCAAACGTATTGGGAATTTCCATTTTCAGCTCCTGCCCTCTCCCCCCACCAAACTGGGTGCCACCGAGAGATGAGAAAGGGAGCGAGGGATCAAATAAGCCAATTTATGGACGTGGGCTTAGAAAAGAAATATGGGAAATTAATATTGTATGTGGTTTGGTGGCGAAAATATCGTATGCAAAACGGTGGGAAAGTAATGAAATAGCTACAATGGAAGATTGATTATAAAAGGAACTGAATTTGCAGAAATGGCAAAGCCGGCCAGTCTGGTGAGGGAAAAAAATGACAAAGACTTTTTTGAAAGACTGGAAACATACAGGTAACCCTCAGGTTACGATGGCCATTGGGACTCGAATTTCCGTCACTAAATGATGGGGTCGTAAAGCACAATGTCACGTGACCACATTGCTTAGCGACAGCAATCCCAGCAGTCTCGGTTGCCATTGTAACCCCAGGACTGCGCAAGTTGTTAAGTGGAAGGGTGGAGTCCCAGGCAAGCAGGCCAGTGGGTGAGAGCTATGGGCAGGTGGGGGTGGGGGTGGTCAAAAACAAGGGCTGGCCCGAATTTTGATCATGTGACCGCAGGAGTGCTGCGATGGCTGGAACTTCGAGGACCGGTCGTAAGTCCATTTTTTCAGTGCAGTCATAACTTTGAACAGTCGCTGAATGAATGGACGTAACCCGAGGACTACCTGTAGGGACTTCTTGTTGAAAGAAGAAAAAGACTGAATTGATGATTTCTGGATTTGGGGATTAAAAAGGGCCAAAGCGGATGGGGAAAAGATGATAATTACTTGATAGAGAGAAAGGCAGAAGGTATAACTATATGCTTTCTTCTCTTTTCATTTCTTTCTTTTTCTTACTTTCTCTTTTTGTCGTTGTTTTGCATATATTCACTGTATCAAGTATATATGTATATATGCCAATTTATCTGGTCCAAGAAAAGTGGGTTGGAGGTAAGAAGTTTCTGTTTCCCGTTCTGAAAGAGATGTTGAATTTCAGGGGCACTTTACCCAGAATCTAAGGTGCTGTCCAGCTGATTTGATGTTTTTGTCTATTTTTATGTTTTTTCTAGTTTTGCACACTGCTCAGAGTCCATTGAAGTTGGGAGGCTAATACATTCAAATAAATAAAGGAATAAAATGATTTTGCCTGTCTTGTTGGGGTTAGAGATGCCTCCGAGGCTGCGAAAGAAATAAGAGCTTCACGAAATGCCATTCGTAACAACAAACGGAACATTTCAAGGTCTGTCTCATCTGGAGAAAGGACAGTCGGCTCTTTGGTCTTGCCTTTTCAGAAAAAGGGGTTGCAAGAGCTTCTGAATAAACTAATTCGTGAATATTGGAATTTGGGCTTCTTCAGCTTCGGAGATTAATGTCAAATCCTAAAAACCTAGAAAGTAAAATTCAGGACAAGCGACATCAGTTGGGTTTATTCTCAAGAAGGTAAGGGGTTAATTTATTTATTCATTTTATTTATTTGTTAGATTTCTCTCCCGCCCATCTCCCCTACAATAGGGGACTCTGGGCGGGTTACAGGGAGAAGAAAACTATAAATATACATAAAATATACCCCATATATACAATTAAAACAATACAATACAATAAAACAATAATATGGAGAATCCCGGCTAGTCTTGGTTACTTTGGGGGGTACGTGTGGTCTACTGCAGTGTTTCTCAAACTTTACTCTCTCAGGACCCCTCCCCACTTTTAAAATGACGGCGGACGCCAATAGAGCTTTCTTTGCGTGGGTGATATTGATCGATATTAAAAATCAAAATGGACACCTTCGTTGGTGCTGCCGCTTCTCATGACCGTTTGATGGGTCTTTAATATTGTATTGTTTTTCCAGAAAGGCTGGGAAATCATTTTGCTTTCGCAGACCCCTGAGAGGATCTTGGGGGACCCCCGGGGGTCCTCAGACCACACTGTGAGAAACACTGGCCTAGTGTGTTCTGTGAGCCCTGCTCTTCTTGGTTGTGTTACGACTTAATGTCCTGGACACCCACAGAAAAGGGGCTAACCCAGCATTGTCCCTTCTGCAAAAAACACGTCATGTCGGTTTGCAGCCGTAGCTTTCAGCACAGCCGTCCCTTCGACAGCTCTCTAAGGGTTTCTCCCGCGCTGTCTTTTTGCCTAGTGATCAAATTAATTAACTCAGGAGAGTTTGGCCTGGCCTGTGGGTTTAGTTTAATGCAGATGCTCTGTTTTGCTATAAAAACATAATCCAAGCGGCATGTCGGTTCTGTAAGTGGGTAAACAGCCATGTAATGTCTTAGCGGTAGAGACTGCCACAGGGCAAAAGAAAAAACAGCATTCAGACATTCCCAAACGCCTCCTTGCCTCCCTCCTCCTTTCTGCCTTTCAAGTATCCAGATTTAATGGAAAATGGAAAGCCTCTTTCCAAGTGGGGAATGAAGAAGTAATACAAGGAATATTTTAGCCGTTCACTGCATTTTATAAGGAGCAGGACCTTGTCTTTCTAGAAACAAACGCCAATTTCTGTTGCTCTTAGTCTCCCAGTCTGGCACCTTCGTCAACTTCTGTTCATTAAATGTTGAGCATCTTTTCAAAGTCTCCTTGGTGACTTCAGCCACACATCCATGCAGGTTTTGGAAGTGGAAATCTATATCACTATTAAGATTGGGGTGTTTTCTGCAAGCCTCCGCCTTTGGGGTTGTGTTTTTTCCCCGTACGTGGTTTGCAATAGCGCATCCTCATCCATTATTTCACGACAATACAAATTTTATACAGACATTTCCCCGACGTGCTTGTTTTTCAACCGACAAGCGACAATATTTGGAATCGGGTGAAATTTCAAAGGGTGAGCGCATTTCAGTTTGCGGATTGGCTGAGAAATGCAAAATGAAGTGATGTTGCTTTTATATATGAAGTAGCCAAGATTTCTTCCCCATCTTGACTTCTCTAATTTCACAGATTCAAGCTGAGAAAGGCCCTTCCTCTGTGGCCCCAGTCGGTGCTCCCTTGATGGTAGCATATTCCGAACGCTCTTCCGAATGGATTTTCCTGGGAATCTGTAATCTGCTTGGGCCCTTCAGGTCAGCATAGACGATCTCTTTAACCCCAGAAGTCTGGAATAAAAGCAACAGTGAGCTCAGGATTTTAAACCCATACATGCACTTCCACAATGGGCTTAACCCTGGGTACAAAATTAACTCACCTTCTGGGACTCACAATACACTGAAATATAAACTAACAAGGCCACCTCCCCCCCTCCCTCCCACCAAAACACATTAACCAAGATGAACACTAACTATTAACCAAGGTAAACACTAAGCTTAGCACATGGTAGGAATGCATCCCCTAGGGCAGTGTCTCTCAGCCTTGGGCACTTGAAGATGTGTGGACTTCAACTCAACAGCTATGCTGGCTGGGGAATTCTGGGAGTTGAAGTCCACACATCTTCAAGTACCCAAGGTTGAGAGACACTGCCCTAGGGGTTCACCTAACCTACTTAACTATGTTGTGAAAACAAGGCCAATAGCTGCAAAATTATTTTCTCATCTGAAATGGGGTCAGCGTAAAAGACCACCCGTTGTGATTCCGTTTCAGAGCAGAATAAATACGAACGGTGTTCCTCCTACCTGCTTAGAAGACTGCTGTTTTTGTGGAAAAGAGGTGTCAGACCTAGAAAGAAAATGCAGAAAGGAGACGGGTTAGAAGCCCCCACGGCCATGTTTCTGTTCATGCCATGCTTTCTCAATAATCAGGACTTTTTGTCTCCCCCAGCTCCCTTATATCAAATTCTATATATTGGCTCAAAAGATCGATCATGTTAACGACAACAAAAAAATGTCGAATATTTCAGTTACTGCTTTATGTCCTTGTTGACGAAGTAGAAATCAATCTTTCCACAAAATTATGGCAGCGCAGGGAAGAATAAGGAATAGATTTCTTATTTTCTTATTCTGTGTCTCGTATTGCCTTGATGTTGTACAAGAGAGATAAGCTAAATTGCTTCTTCTTGAATGCTGGACTCTCTGGGGACATTTGCCCACTTTCCAGGTATCTTCACCTTCATGAGGGCTGGAAACATGCTTTCTAAATGGAGATGGGCTAGGATTCCAGTTCTGCATCTGCAACCAGGTATGGAACTGCATAAGAGGATCTGCAATTGCTATTTTGCCCACGTTAAGGGGGAACAATCCTGGGACTGGATGCAACAGTGTGGGCAGGGTGTGGTCGAAGATGGTGGCCACGATGGTTTCATCGAACACTTTTCATGTGCATCTTCTTTGATCACACCCTGTGGACCGCCTCCTGCGGTTAAAGAACACACATAACCTGGTTATAGAATTAATGCGTGTTCTGGGTTTGCACAGTACACAGAGCCATATGTTAACCAGGTAGGTGGGTTTGCCCACTCCGTCAAGCCAAGATCAGCTCAGCTCAGTTAAGATACACAAATAATCCATCTTAGCAGTTGAGCCTCTGCTGATTTTTGTACTGATCTGGGTAAGCAAGCTGGGTGAACTCAACCTATGGGTGTCTACTAAGAGGACACCCCTTCTGGGTTTAGTGGGCTTTTCCACAGATACACTGATGCAGGAATATGGCTTAAAATAGACTTAGCATTGCCTGGAACCTTGCAATTATCTGACAGATGAACTATCTAAATTAGCAAATGATATTAGCAAATGACTTAAGATGTGTGGACTTCAACCCCCAGAATTCCCCAGCCAGGCTGGCTGGGGAATTCTGGGAATTGAAGTCCACATATCTTAAAGTTGCTAAGGTTGAGAAATGCCGGCCTCAGTCTTAACAACGGGGGGGGGGGGGGGGGGGGGGGGGCAACCTTTTGACCATTTTCCTGTTTTGCTTTTAGTGATTGATGGCTATAAAGGCAGAACACGTCCCTGGAGCGATTGGGGTTTGAATTGTAGCTTCTTCCCCCCACCTCTTCAGGGAAGGTTTGGATTTTTTTTTTTAAATATAATAAAATAGGTGCATTACACCAATCATCCATTTAAGTCTATGGCGCGTTTAATGTGCCTATTTCATTTCTGCCTAGAGAAAGACGTGGAATATCATCCCTTGTTACTCTGGGGCTCTGCAGCTAAATTTAAGTGGCACAAATTTCTGGGTCTCCAGACAGTTTACCTGGTGGCTACCTTAGGGGTGTTAAAGAAAGCTTGACAGTGGGCAGGTAATGCTTGATGAAATCACTAGGGGCAAAAGAGAAAGAGAAACAGGGAGGGAGGGAGGGAGGGAGGGAGATGGGGAATAAGAAAAAGAAAGAAAGAAAGAAAGAAAGAAAGAAAGAAAGAAAGAAAGAAAGAAAGAAAGAAAGAAAGAAAGAAAGAAAGAGGAGGAGAAGGGAGGGAGGGAGGGAGGGAAGAAGGGAAGAAAGACGGCAGGCAGGCAGGGGGGGAGTGGGGGAGTGGGGGGAGTGGAATCAGATTAGCAGATTTCCAGACTCAGCGGGCTCTTTCACGGCTTTTTATCCCTGCCCCCTCCCCCCTAATTAAAGCCAGATTACAGACCTGGAATCCATCTGTCTCCGACTATAATGCCATTGTCAGGGGGTGCTTTGAATTTGATAGGCAGAGCAGTGTGGCAGGAGCTGAAGCTTAATCCCCCCCCCCCAATACGCCGTCTTCTGGATGGAAGTCCTCCCCACTGTTGCCCTTAACCCGAAGGGAAGGGAAATGACAGCATTGGGGGTGGGGTGGGGTGGGGTGGGCAGAGACGGAGAAAGAGGCAGCGTGGGAGGAGAAGGAAGGCCCCACTCCGTCTTCCCCCAAGCTCCACGGTGGTCGCAATCGTAATCGATTCGGAAGCCCCCAGCGTGGGTTGGAAACCCAAAACCAGCCCGAGAAAGAGATCTGGGCCTTTGGCATCACACCTGGTTTGGCTGGAAGGGAGGGAAAATGCCTCCTGCAGCCAGCAAAGGGGTTGCCAGCGACACGAGGTGGCAGAGCTCAGGTAGAAAGCCGGATCCGGGCTGAGCCCAGAACTTTGATTCTTCAACCGAACGTCAGCTGGAGCACCCAAAGTTTGAAGTCCCCAGCGTGGATGTCTGCAGAACACGGCAGACGGATTTCTCCTTCGCCAACGGCTCGTTTGGCATTGGCTGAGAATGAGAAACCCAGGGGCGCTCCATGGATGTGTTTGCATGCATGTGGGTGCGTGTCTGTGCCCAGGCACTGGTACATGGGATCCCTCCAGCCCCGATTGCAGAAGCCGCCCCCACCCCACCCCACCCCACCTCCACCCCCATTGCATCAAACTCAGGGAACGATATCTAACTTCCACAGACCTTGAACTGCTGCTCCTCAGACCTGGACACAAGAGAAAAGCGGAGAGAATTAGCACAGCGGCTTGCAAAAACGAATTGTAACGTATTTCTTTGCCCACATTCCCACAATCTCTATGGGAAGGTCAAGATTCTTGTATCAATAAAGTCTAGTTCCAGTCAAACTTGCGGAGTAGCGTTTCCTGACCTGGCCTACCTCGAAGGGCTGATACCAGTCTTGAAAGCCTGACTGTGTTTTCCCTCCCCTCCCTTTTATAGCCCAGTAAATTAGTGGGAAGCCAGCCTGAGTTTCTTTCTCACGCTTCCTCTGTTTTATAACACCTGCCTTTGTTTCCGTCTCTGTATAGTTTCTCCGAAGTCATCTCTGTGGCTTGCTCCATCTGTTTTCTAAACCAATGTTTTCCAAACTTGGCCACTTTAAGAGGTGTGGACTTCAACTCCCAGAATTCCCCAGCCAGCCATGCTGGCTGAGGAATTCTGGGAGTTGAAGTCCACACCTCTTAAAGTGGCCAAGTTTGGAAAACGACTCTCCTAAACTAACCTCCTAACTGTTCATTCCCCCAACTTGCAGTGAAGGCAGGCCCAATTTCACTCACCTCTTTTCTTCTTTATGTAGATGCAAAGCGCTGCACAGAGCAAACAGATCAGGATGAGGCCAGATACCCCAACAGCAACTGGAATGACCGGGATATCTTGAGAATCTGGAGATGCTAAAGAGAAACATGGAATGGTCTTGCCGAAAGCGAAAACTCCAGCCACGGCTTTGTTCCTTGTATAAGTCTACTGACCGCGTTTGCAGAACACGTTAAGTTTGGTTAGTCGTAGCCCTGGTTAGCTGCCTTGTTGTGGAGTGGTTTACCACGGTGGCAAGGTTTTCCTTCAATGGGTCATGTAAACCCGGACAAGGGGTAATTTCTCTAACCAGGATTGAGCAACCTGGGTTCTTCAAACAGCCACTCGCAGCCTTGAGAAGTTCAGCCGAACTTTTATCGTGCATGGTGGACTTGTGCAAAAGCTAAGAAATTCTGGGTACAAATTCATGTCAACTTGCCAAGGAGATTTAGGATTAATATTGCTAAGAAACCAAACTCTTTTTAGTGGGACTTATGGGTAATGGATTAGAAAAGATTCAGGGTAACTTGATACTCTACATGGTAACTGCAGGAAGATTATTGTACGCACAACAATGGAAGAAAAATGCAATTCCCACTGGGGAGGAATGGACTGTGAAAATGTCAGAATGCGCAGAAATGGCGAAACTGACCTGCTTGGTCTGAGAACAACAAAAACTTTTTTGAAAGACTGGAAGCCTTGTATGGACTTTTTGCTGAAAGAAGAGAAAAATAATTGATGATTTATGGATTTGAAGGCTAAGAAAGATGACGATTAAACGAAGGGACTTGTAAAATACTTCAGAGGGAGGAGAGACAATAAGAATGTAATTATCTGTTGAAAAGAAGGTCAGAAGTCATCTAGATCCGTGTTCCTCAACCTTGGGAACTTTAAGATGGGTGGACTTCAACTCCCAGAATTCCCCAGGCTGGCTGGGGAATTCTGGGAGTTGAAGTCCACCCATCTTAGAGTTCCCAAGGTTGAGGAACACGGATCTAGATGGTTCTTAACCTTTGGGGGGTTTTCCTGTTTTTTTCTATTGGTTTGTTATTATTATATGAAAATTTTCAATAACATTTTTAATAAATATAATTTTTAAAAAAGAGAAATTTGGCCAAAGGATGGATTTGTGGCTTTTGGTATGTATGAAAATGTGTATGATGGATTTCCAATCCAGTTCCAAGTTACAGAAGTAACTCATTGTCTAGGTTTACATGACATGTTGAACAAAAACCCCACCAGTATGCAATGTGAGCTAACATTGGTTTACGTTTAGGTCAAAATGGCTCTGGAAAATTTCAAGAAGTGAAAATGCCAGAAGAGAATTGGATTATGTAATCTTCTGGGAAGTGCAGAACAGATTGGTAAGAAAATACAGATCAGAAAAATTTGTTTTCTCCCGCCTCCGTTCCTAAAATTCTGAAAATGACTTGGCGGGGAAGCGGGGGGTAGGACTCTCTGTGCTGGGGGAGATATTCTGCTTAAGGAAAATTTGGGGGGGCATCTTGGATCCTTTGAGTGAAAATAAAGCACTTGAGAGTTGCGGGGATTGTGTAGGGAGAAACACATCCTTGCCTATGGTGCTCCGTTGTGTCAAAGTTAAGAGAAGTCATTGTTCCTCTCTGTTCTACATTAATCTGACTCACACCGAGAATATGGAGTCCAATTCAGGGCACTATATTTTAGGAAGGATACTGACAAACTGGAGTACAAGTATGTCCAGGGAAGAACAATGAAGATGAAGTGTTGGAAGAAAAAAATTACAAGGAACTCTTGAAGGCATGAAGTGTGTTTAGCCTGGAGAAGTCTGCAGAGAGACCTGATAGCTGACCTCATGTATCTGAAGGTTGGTCATGTGGAAGAAAGGGCAGAATTGTTCCAAGTTGTTCCATGGAACAGGACAAAAAAAACAAGGGAATCCCGTTACAAGGAGATAGACTTCACTGGGTCATCAGAAAAGATTTTGTAATACTAACAGCTATTCAACAATGGAAGAGACTGTCTTGGAAGAGGTGGACTCTCCTCTGCTGGAGGTATTTAAACAAAGGCTGGGTGGTTATCTGTCAAGGACTCTATAGTAGTGGATTCCTGCCCTGGACTAGATAATTTCTAAGTTCAGTCCCAACCCTTACTGTCTATGTTTCTATAATTCTTTCACCTTCCTGGATGAAAAATCTATGTGTATCTCTTCAAAAGTCTGTCCGCCTTGATGTGGTAGACCACTGGAACCCTTCTAGGCCTTTCAGGAGTGAGAGGCATAGAGATGTATACAATGAGGAGAACCAAAATTGGTTTTATGTTCCTGGCATGGCAACCATATCTAATGCTTGCACGCATGACGGTAGGCTGTTACGCAGAATTCCCCCACCGCCAGCAGGACCCCATTGTCTTGCACAGCCTTCTCTTTCCAAGTTTCCATGAACATGTAATGCCCCTGGAGAGCTACAACCATCCATTGAACATACTTGCAGAAAAGTGGAAGATGGTTGGACCACACAGCAGTGTTCCTGGAAGCCCCAAGCGAGTTGGCGTATGGAAGACCCAAATCTGGAGCCAGGCGTGGCTGCAGCACTAACATGCAAGTCCCCAGACCCAGAAGCCAAATAAACAAACTTCTCCCACAGCTTTTTCACACTGACCTTTCACAACCACTACAGTCCCACGTCCTCTGAACCAGTCCTTGCTGTTTTTCTTCTCCTTCACACAGTAATATGTCCCTGCATCTTCCAGAGTAACATTGTGGATGAAGATAGTGAAATCTGTGTTGGAACCTGGGGATATCCTCTTTATTCTTTGATTGTGTCCAGGAGTTTGCTTGTCTGCGTAGATGAGCTTCTGCTGGGGACCTTCCCCCCAAAACCACTTCACAGGACCGGGGTGGAGTTGCTCAGACACCAGGCACTCCAGGTGGAGATCTTTTCCTATTAGTACCCGAACGGACTCCGGGGACTGCCGCACCTTTGTGTCCTGGGCCTTCACACCTGAGAAAGAGGAACCCAGGCTGCAGTTACAGCTCTCTCACGCCATCCCAGCCCTTCCTCAAATGAGGTGTCCTGTGTTGAACGCCTCGCCCAGAACTGTGATCACACCTGACCCAATCAAGGAAACCTCAAAGCACTGTTCCGGGGCAGTGACTTGAGGCATTGGCAGGCACCAACTTGGAGAACCCAAAATCAGTAGGGCAGTTTAGGGGGCAAATGTCTCAGACTGGGTTGAAACAGGCCTGGTGGAGCAGAAGAGGGCTGATTCTGATCATTGCAGAGTCCTTGTTTCCTTCTTTAAATTACCCTATAACTGGGGGTCTCTTGGTGCATACATAGACAAGCACAGATGTTCCTTTCAAAATAAATGCACCCACAAAGCAGGTGCTGATTCCCGAGTAATCAACAAGCAATTCAGAATTAATGGCTGTGATTGGATTTAAATTCCTGCCATCTAGTGGCTTAATTTTAGAGTGGCAAGGTTGGCGTGAAGCAGTGTTGCTTCCTGAAGCAATCTTGACTGATTGGCAGAGTAATCTGCTTCCCAGTGGGACCACAACTTGAGAAAACAAGATACTCCATCTCACCCTCTGAGGTGAAGTGAGGTGGGCTCCTTCACTTCTCCAACCTCTAGAAACACCCATCAAAAGGGACTGTGGGAGACCATAGCCAGGAGATCAGGAATGGGAAGGGCCATAGCTTACTTCCACAGCTTGTATTTTTGCCCTAAACCACCACTAACCAAAAGAAAATATCTACAACCCCTTGAGCAGTCCTTTCTCTGCTCCCAAGACAGCTTTCATTTTTAAAAAATGGAAAGTGAGACAGTTACATTGATTATGAGCATGAGTGATTCCTATGAATCCCCCCCCCCCAAAAAAAAGAAAGAGAAGACATTCAGAAACAAGAGGAAGAATGAGAATGGAGAACCAAGTTTTTTTTGAAGCAGATCAACTCCTTCACCCAACTTCCCTCCAGATAGCCGAAGCAGTAGCCATCCATGTTGTTGTTTTTAAAGAGAGAAAATGGAAAACCAAAGAGGAGCGAATCCAAGAGAGTATCCTAGGAGAGGGCATGACTAATTAGCTGAGGCTTTGAGCATTTTGTGATGAGTCCAACTTGTTTAATTTAATGTGTCAGTATCTTCTGCCTAAAGCCTTTTGTCGGATCACTCACCTCCGTTTCTTGCTGAAGGCAGGCTGGAAAGTGCACTGAGCAACAAACCGAAAAGGAAGACACCAGAAGCCATCTGAGAAGCTGGTTTAGTTAAAACGGCGACAAGTCTTGTGTCTACTTGATCATGGCATAAACTGGCATGGATTGTCGCCCACACAATCAGATGGTTCTGCGTAGTGCGTTGCTGCAAATTTGCCAACTCCTCATATGGGAAGTGACAACAGGAAACTGATTTGACATTAAGTCAGATGTGTTCTGTATTGCCTTACGGTTTAGAGAAGAAAACTGTAGGGAAAAAATTCCTCCATAAATGGCCCACGCTGACTAACATAGATCAGGGTTTTTCAAGGAGTTTCCGGAGAGACGAAGAGAGGGGAAAAAAATCACTGGAATTTTTTCTATCACTCCAGCGTTGCTTCCCGATCAAAAGTTCTGGGAATGTTCTTTTTCAAGTAACAGCTTCCAGGCTCTAGAAAAGTTGGGAAAACTCTGAGCCAGGCTTCACTGAGCAAAATACATTTTGCCTGGGTCTTTTCTGGAGCAGAGGAGAGGCAAATGGTCTCATGAGCAATTTTCAGAAAGTGTTTGGACTTGGAGAATCCTTGGGGAGTTGCTACCTTGAAGACCAGCGGCGACTGGGAAGAGAAGCAGAAATAATGATTACAAATTTCATGCCAGGAACAATAGAAAGGGCTTGGTTTTTAGAGGGCATGGAGTCTAACCCCTGCTCAGTGCAGGATCCACTAGAGCAGTGTTTCTCAACCTTGGCAACTTGAAGATGTGTGGACTTCAACTCCCAGAGTTCCCCAGCCAGCAAGGCTGGCTGGGGAATTCTGGGAGTTGAAGTCCACACATCTTCAAGCTGCCAAGGTTGAGAAACACTGCACTAGACTATCTCTGATCATCTGATGATCAACCAGACACTGTTTGAAGACCTCCCATGAAGGAGAACTCATTGTTCATGAGTCAGTCTGTTCCACTGGCTGGCAGCTTGCACAATCAGGAGATCCTCCTTCCTTGTACTCTTAATCCATTGGTTCTTGTCCTACTTTCTGGGGCCAAGAGAGAACAACCCGACTCCCTCTTCCGTGAGACAAGCCTTCAGCTATCTGCTATCATATTCCCCCTTGGTCTTCTCTCTTGTTTTCAGGAGGTCTTCGAACAAGGATCATCTATCAGAGATCCTCCAGTGCAGTGTTTCTCAACCTTGGCAGCTTGAAGATGCGTGGACTTCAACATGCCCATAAATTTTAACTAGTTCTCTATAGGACTTGATTTCCAGACCCCTCACCATCTTGATCGCTCTTCCATGAACCCACTCCAATCTGACAATGTCATTTGTAGACTGCAGTGCCCAGAAATGGACTTCAAGGGAGCTTCTGACTAGGGCAGAATAGAGATGCATTAGTTCCCACAATCTGAACTATCCTTTTCTGCACATTCATAAAAATGCAGCTATGGAAATTTTATGAGAAAAGAAAATATTTTGCACAGAGGGAGCTGAACGCTTATGAAGTTCCTGCTTCCTTGTACACCAGGAGATCCTGCATTTTCTCTTGTAGTTTTGTTCCAGTTGTTCTGTTCTTTCCTGAATTTGACCTGCTAAAAGGTCAAATTCATCAGACAACTGAAGGTCAAAAAGAGCACAAGTCCTTTATGGGGGAAGAAGCAGACAGAAGCACGGACATGATCCAGTTCAGGATTCAGATCATGACAGTGAGGCTCAGGTCACTTCTGCGCTGGTGACTCAACAGCATTATCTGAAGTCGTTGAGCCAAATGACCACAGTGAAGACAAGCTTTATATCATTTCAGCAATGGCTGGATTAATGCTATGAAAACCCTATAAATCACTAGTGGAGAAATGACCTCAGACTGATTCAGAAGTTGAGGTAGCAACACACTTAACCTGATTACCAAATTAAACCATTTTCTGACTTCATACATTGATGATTCACTGATTCACTGAATCATAAATTAGCCCAAGTAGCTGGATCCACTACCGCTTCCAGACCAGGCTTCAAATGTCCAGATGCTCAGTAGATGACCGTAAAAAGTTAATTTTTTCCTTCTATCTCTCTGCTGCCATCTAGTGGTACTCTGGATTTTCACAGCCCAGATCTGGTTGCATCTAGGTTCACACAACACACGGTGCCATCTACGCATCAGCAGACATATAGAGAGAAAACCAACCCGAGTTCGAACAAGCCACGCTTAGTGTGTTGTGCTAACTCATCCTTAGATTCTCACAGAAATGGAGAAACCAAGTAGAGATTCTGGATCAGCCTTTACAGAAACAGGTCCAGCTCTTGATACTAGACGTTTTTGGCCTACTGAGCAGCATTGATTGCAGAAGTTTGATTCCTCTGGAATAATAGTTTACCCCTGAGAAATACTTTATTTTATTTTAATTTTTAACCAATTTATATAGCTGCCCATTTCAACAAGTGACTCGGATTGTTATTATTAGATTCTCTGTACCTTTATTTTGTACAATTCAAGGTGGTGTATATAATCTTCCCTTCTCCTATTTTCCCCACCACAACAACCCTATGGGGTGGGTTGGGCTGAGACAGTGCAACCGGCCCCAAATCACCCAACCAGCTTCCATGCCAAAGGGTGGACTAGAACTCACAGTCTCCTAGTTTCTAGTCCAGCACCTTAACCATGACCCCAAAGTCATCCATTATTCACAAGTTGATAACTACTCTCAAATTATTCTTCTACACAACTTGGCATACTTTTCTCGCTCTGCTTTTTGGCTCTCCACAAAGTAGTATCAAAATGTTCATGGGCTTGGAGATGGTTCTTGGCATCATGATCAAGGCATGGGGTTAGATCAGTGTGTTCCAAACTTGGCAACTTTAAGCTGTGTGGAATGGAATGGAATGGAATGGAATGGAATGGAATGGTGCTGGCTGGGGAATTCTGGGAGTTGAAGTCCACACAGCTTAAAGTTGCCAAGTTTGGAACATACTGCGTTAGATGATCAGAGCCAGTGGAAGACGGTTCCACAAAATTTAACTGCTAGACCCTGATACTACCAGATCAGACCTGCCAGTTGATTAGTGACCCACCTCATGTTCTTCCTCCTCTTCCTTTTTATTTTTTAATCTGTCCAATTATGTCCGATTCTTGGAGACTGCCTGGATGAGTCCCTGCAGTTTTCTTGACATAGTTTTTCGGAAGTGGTTTGCCATTGCCTCCTTCCTAGGGCTGAGAGAGAGTGACTGGCCCAAGATCCTCCAGCTGGCTTCGTGCCCAGATGGGACTAGAACTCATGGTCTCCTAGTTTCTAGCCTGATGCCTTAATCACAACACCAAACTGGCTTTCTCTTCCTATTATTGTACCATAAACTACTGCACTGTCACTGTGATTCAGATTTCAATGGATAAACTCTTATTGTTTAATCATTGTGTGTGTGTACTGCACTGTTGGGAATGAGAATCCTAGGAGTTGAAGTCCACCCATCGTAAAGTTGCCAAGTTTGAGAAACGCTGCCTTAGATGCCCTCAAGGAAATAAAATGCTACTTTAACATCAGTATAACCAAAAATAACTGAAATCTGACTCACATCTGGGTTGGGGATGACCTGAAGCAGCATCAGTGGGACCAGGGAGGAAATAAATGTTGCCAGGGATGTGATGGTTAGTGCAAGTGGAGGATGGTTAGTGCAAGTGGGGATGGGAGAAGCAAAGGGAAAATGGTGCAAACCCTAAGCCCTACAGAGCACTGGCATTTCTGGTGGCCAGCTGGCTTCAGGAGGGCTCATTTTGTGCCCCTGCTGAGTCAGCAGGAAATCAGCTCAGCTGTTCAGTAGAGAGCATCATGTGGGATCACAAGGGTGCTGTGTAGGAAGTCTCCCCAGATGTTCAGGAGAACGTAAGTTGAACATTGCCAGCATGCTATTGTCATTTAGCTGTAGATCCCTAGGTGACTTGGAAAAGATTTTAAGATGCTGTCATGTGTCTACACCTAGCGAGGGGGGAGAGATGTACTTTCAGACTTGCAAGATTGATGTCAGCCCTTTGAGGACTCCAGACCAGAAGCACCGACCATGAGTAATAACACTATCTTTATTGTAAGATTACAGTAACAGAATCTTGCAAGTCTGAAAGTCATGTTCAGTGAGATGGTGGCTGTATAAATTTGCTGACTAACTAACTAACTGAACTTCTGATGACATTAGGCCATGATGCTACTACACGTGTCACTCTTTTGGCTGCATCGTGGTTTGCTGAGGATTCTGGGGATTATTGTTGCCCAGAATTCCATGGGTTAGAGAGGCAGCCCTATAAATTTGATTAATTAATTAATAAATCAAAATAAATCTTTGTCTCCTAGGAAGGCATAGCAGTGGGGGTCAATGTAAACTCAGAAGTCCCTGTACTCAAAAGAGATGGAGCAAAATGTGAATAAAATATCCCCACCTTTGGAGATTGGCTGAGTAGGAACTATATTTATTTAATAGTTCTTTAAGAGTTAAACAATTATCCCTGTTGGAAACCTTTTAGAAAATCAGCTCATACTGTGATTAAAGCCTTGGCCACGTGGATTAAGATGCAGGCAGATTAGTTGGACAAGGCGTTTAATGTGGTGGCAATTCTGCTATGCATAAAACCATTCCTTTGGCCTAGTGTGCGGTAACAGGATGTTTTCCAACCAAGCCGACAAATCTGAAATCATCCCATCCTTGTTACTTATCAGCTGCATTGGATCTGCAACTGATCGAAGCAATAGCCATCTCCAGTAAAAAAAAAAAAAAAACCGAGAAAAGAGATTGTGGAGACCTCTTCTCCACCTGCTGACCGTCCATCTGTTTCTCTACTGGGAGAAGCAAAAATGAAGGAATATGCATCTCAACACAGAGAGGCCTTGTTCACCCAGGGATTCCATGCACCTATTGTCTGAATTTGCACAAGATACTGAACCGTTAAGTCCTGGTTTTCCCCCCAGGCATTTCGGAGAGGTGAGTGGGGTCTTCTTTTGGCTGTTATGTTATGGGGCTTGGTCACCATTTCATACTTTGGATTTTATCTTTATTTATTGTACATGTTTTAATGTTCTATGGTTTGGGTTTCACGGTCTAGGCTGCCCAGAGTCACCCTGTTTGAGTGGGGCAGCCTTACAAACTTAGTTAACAATAATAAACCATAAAGTAAGCCAATGTGGTAAATTCAGGCAACGCGCTAAGACACAAACACCACTCAACTGAACATAACTCAACTGAACATAAGACACAAGCTAACCAACTTTAACGTGCAGTACAAATGGCTTCCTAAGTCTTTACCAAGCCCGGTTGTGTGAGCAAAGCCAACAAGAAGCTATTTGGAATTTGGCCAGATTAGTGAATGAACAACTGAGTATGGCAGAGCTGTAATCATATGCCCAAAACTGGGAAAGTACATGCACATGGACTAGAATCAGTGTGATCTCAATCATCAAACAATCTATTCAAATCATCGATTTGGATCTTTGCATCAATTCACACTGCCTTAGCAAATTATCTGATTGGATGAAAGTCAGTTTGGTTCATGAAAAAGGCCTTTGCATGCCAAATGTCCACCAAGTCATTGAATCGCTTGGAGGTAACTGACCCAACGCCATGTTTTGCTCCAAACTGGCCATCCTGTTTGGAAGTTGAGTGACTTGGAGATGGGATTGAAGCATTCTTGGCTCTCTGAAGTGAGACTTTGCCCAGAGATCCACATAGTCAAAGCTATGGTTTTTCCAGTAGTAATGTATGGCTGTGAGAGCTGGACCATAAAGAAGGCTGAACGCCGAAGAATTGATGCCTTTGAACTGTGGTGCTGGAGAAGACTCTTAAGAGTCCCCTGGACTGCTAGGAGGTCAAACCAGTCAATCTTAAAGGAAATCAACTCTGATTGCTCATTGGAAGGATTGATAATGAAGCTCAAGCTCAGATACTTTGGTCACCTAATCTGAAGAGAGGACTCTTTGGAAAAGACCCTGATGCTGGGAAAGATGGAAGGCAAAAGGAGAAGAGGACGGCAGAGGATGAGATGGCTAGATAGCATCACTGAAGCAATGAGCATGAAATTGAGCAAACTCAGGGAGGCAGTGAAAGATAGGAAGGCCTGGCGCAATATGGTTCATGGGGTCACGAAGAGTTGGACACGACTTAACAACTGAACAACAACAACAGTATTTCCATGACGGTGAGAATGAGGAAGTAGGTTCTGCTCAACACAATGAATGTTCTGGTGGCAAACAGAAATGTGGGTGAAAGATACACAAATATTGAGTACCATATTGACATAATCAAGACAACATCAGGGGCAAGAGTGTCTGCAGAGTATGGTCCAAAAGGTCGAGATGGCAGCCATGATGATGTGATGATTGCCTCTTTTTTACATGCAACATTTCAATAATTTTTTGGACCATACAATGCAGACCCCCTGATCAGGGAAACCAATGCAAGACTGTTAAGTGCATTTCAATAACTAAAAGATGAGGGTCTTGCTTGGACACTCCATGAAATTACAGAAATGCACTTGCAACGATGGGGTGGGGGGCGGGGTCTTCATGAAAACAGACCTTCCGTGAACCTGTTTTGGAAGATACATAATCTCTTAGAGATGTGAGCATTTGTAGGAATCCCAAAGCAGGAGTACGAGTCTAAATTTAGAAGGAGGAAATAAGAGTTCCTCTTTTGCTCTTTTTGCAGAAAGAATGATCTGGCAGGACAAGAGATGAAGCAGCCCCAGATGGAGTCATCTCTCTTGTCGGCATGGCTGCCTTGAGGTCCTTCTTGGGAATCCCTGGTCTGCTTCAGCTGCTGTTCCTCCTGCTTCTGCAAGATCTGGGTGAGTGTTGAGATGGGAAAGTAAATATGTTCCGTTGATCCCCAGCTGTGGCAAAATGAATACGAACACCAGACCTATTGCTCTGAATGGTGGCATTAACAGGTCTTCGTGTGGTGCTCAGTCATGAGCCTCTTCCCCAAGGGGATCTTCCTCCAGCCCATCCATTTGTGCTCTCCCCGCCCCCCACAATCTTATGACTGGTTCACACTTTCTCCATGCTGAGCTAAAATGGGGCCAGCTAGTTTGTGGATCAGCATGCTCTGTGTCTCTTGTTTGCCATGGTAGGTGAATGAGAACATCAAGCTAAGACAGAATATAGTTGACGTGTGTGTGCATGCATGTGAATAAATTATGGAAACACAGTGATTTATTGATTTATTTGTTTGTTAAATTTGTATGCTGCCCATCTCCCCCAGCGGGTGACTGTAATTGTGGTTTTTTAACCCAGGTCTAACATGTTATGGGAATGCCTCCAGTGGCTTGGTTGGCATGAAACACATTCTAGATTACTGGATTAATGTAGAGTCCTTGGGGTTCTCTGAGCTTGGTTGTTTGCTTGCAGACGTTTCGTTATCCAGCTAGATAATGTCTTCAGTGCTAGAAGGGAGTGGGGTTTGCTCTCTGTTTATACACAGCAGCTTGCCCTGCCAGTGTTGGTGGGGAGTTGTTTTCTCCTTGGTAATGCCTAGATTAGGCTGCTGTTTACTGCTTGATTGTTTGTCTGGTGTTAATCTCTGCTTATCTGGGTGTTGATTGCTGGTGAGGAAGTGTTGTCGTCTCTTTATTTCCTTTTTATTGTCTCTCTTGAATGGTGTGTAAATGTTGTTTATCTCTGTGCCTGTTGATGGCTGATTTGTCAATATCAACCTTCCAGGAATTCCCTTGCGTGGTTCTGGATTTAGCTTGGTCTAAGATGCTGACAGTTTCCCAGTTGAAACTATGGTTGAGTCTGTCCATGTGTTGTGAGATTAAGGAGTTTTCATTGTGCCTTCTGACTGCTAGTTGGTGCTCGTGGATGTGCTTTGCCAGGCTTCTGCCTGTCTGTCCTACATAATGCTCGTTACAGTCCCTACACTGTATGTTGTAGGTGACTCCTGCTTTTTCTTCTTGGGCTACTGGGTCTTTTGGTTTGCTTAAGATGTTCTGGAGGGCTTTAGTTGGTTTGTGTGCTACGGAGATGCTGCATGGTTGTAATAGTCTGTTGGTAGTTTCTGAGATGTTTCTGATGTATGGCAGTGTGATCCTTTTCATAGCTTGTGTGGGTTGTGTTGTAGTAGGTCAGGTGGCCAGGCACTTTTTGATAAAGTTGCATGGGTATCCATTTTGTTGGAAGATGTTGTATAGGTGTTCTGTTTCCTTCTTCTGCTGTTCTGGGTTGCTGCAGGGCGTTTGTGCTCGTCTGAATCATGCTCTTACCCAGCTCCTCTTGTGGGAGGTTGGGTTGTTGCTTTGGTCATGGAGCACTTGGTTAGTGTGGGTTGTTTTTCAAAAGACTTGTGTTTCTAAATTGCCATCGTTTCCTCTGCTGATGAGGACATCCAGGAAGGGTAGCGTGTTGCTGTCTTCTTCTTCCCCTGTGAATTTTATTCCTTTGAAGATGTTGTGGACAGTTTCATGGGTCTTCTTTAGTTGTTCCTTTTTTATTATGACGAAGGTGTCATCTACATACCGGATCCATACTTTTGTTCTATGTGTGGGACTGCTATAGTTTCTAGACACTGCATCACAATCTCTGCAATGAGTCCTGAGAGTGGTGATCCCATGGGTGTGCTCTGATTTGGCACGCAGCGGTACTACACAACACACCCCACCTAACCAAATACACCAAGATTGAAACACCCAGGATCATGGACCTATCAACCTCTGCCTCGCTACCTATTTTCAATTTGAGGGACAAATATACCAACAAATCAGAGGAACACCCACAAACACTGGCTTTCCAGATGCTCAATCTCCCTGGGCCAAGACGTAGGGCAATTCTACACAGTAGCCTACGCTGCTTGCCTCCTGGCCATTTCTTAAGCCAACTTCAGAAGCTCCAGTCTGGTTTGCAGCAAAGCCAGGCTGAAATCAGCCCCTGCAAGACCTGGCTGGTCATTTCCCTTCTTTCTAGAGACTGTCCCCTCTTCACAAGGCCACGTGCCTTGCCTTTGCTTGCCCAGAAATTTGCACCCATGCCTTGCTTTGACACTAACACAGACCCTTTCTACTTTTTCTTTTTGTCTTTTACGGTACTGTTGTGGTGGCGAAAATAGATCTGACAAATGAGGAGGAGGCGGCCCCCTTTCCCTCCCTGTCTTTTGGTGGTGAGGAGGATGCAGCCCAGCTCCTCTCTTTCCTAGTCCTATCAGTGCCCCACTGCCCCCTCCTGCCCCAGACAGAGACCCCTTGCAACCCCACTGGAATCCCCAACATCCTCACTTAGCAACCACAAATGGGACCGGCAACTCTGTTGCTAAGCGCCACAGTCGCTAAGTGGAAAATCGTGTGTGACTGTGATGGACTTACGACGTCACTTCCCATTTGGTCGCTAAGTGAAACATCATGTGACCAAGACTTATGACTTTACTGCTGGCTCCTCCATTAATTCTGCTTGTCACAAGCCAGTTGCAAAGCATGTGAATAGTGATCGCATGACCGTGGGAGGCTACGATGGTTGTAAATGCGAGGATTGGTCAAAAGCTATTTTTTTTTACACTGTTGTAAGTTTGAACGGTTGCTAAACAAGGACTACTTGTAAAATGGAGGCGGCCCCCTTTCCCTCCCTGTCTTTTGGTGGCGAGGAGAGTGCAGCCCAGCTTCTCTCTTTCCTAGTCCTATCAGCGCCCCACTGCCCCTCCCTGCCCCAGACAGAGCCCCCCTGCAACCCCACCGGGACCCAGAACGGAAGCCTCCTCACCCCCCCTGCTCCCAGCACCGCCGGAGGGCAGCCCTAAGGGGGGAGCTGCAACGTCATGTCCAGGGGAGAATCCCCAACATCCTGCCCTCCCTTGGGACACGCCCCCCTTGTCTCGACGTTCCGCCGGGGCTTCCCCAGCTCTGCTGCCCTCCCGCCGGGGCCCTCTGCCCCGCATCAGAAAGACCCCGGGGCACCGTGAGGACCTGCCGCGCTCCCCCAAATGGGCCAGCCCATCAGATCCCTTGGATCTCCTGCCCGGCAGCCCTCAGCTTCCATAAGAATCTCTGCTTTCCCATGGTTCAGGGCCCCTCTTTCTTGTGAGGCAGCCCCCACGACCCCTGCCGTCCAGGTGGTTCTTCTCCACAGTGTTGCGCTCCGGACGTCCGAATTCTCCAGAGCAGCTCCACAGCTCTGATGTTACCAGAATCCAACCGAGAGGGAACAGATGCTTCTTCCTTCTTCCATGGAAACTCTGCAGCGTGGAAGAACGGATAGTTCAGCTTTCTAGAAGCAAAGGAGCAACCGTCCTATGTTGTAACTTACAGATTTTTAAAAAAAAAAAAGAAAGAAAGAAAAGGGAAGCTTTGCAGTCCTGTGGGCAGGGAAAGTGGGAAAGCAAGGGAAGCGTGTTTCATGCAGCCTGGGCAGAAACCGAAACAGAGCCCACTGGGAGGTGAAAAGGTTGAACGGGGCATGAGGTTCTAGGGTTCAAATAGTTCATCGAAGAAGTGGCTGCCCCAGCTGGAGGAGAGGGACACGCCAGGCACTGCAGCCGATGCAAACTGGGCATTGGCTGCAGTGCCTGGCGTGTCTGGGCTAGAACAGAATGAAGCACTGGAGATCCTCCACTCTGAAGGGTTGAAGGCACCTCAGCTTAGAAAATGGCAGGAGAACATGGGTCCAGGAGGCCTTTGCAATGGGCTGGAAGGGAGAGGAGGAGGAGGAGGAGGAGGAGGAGGAGATCATCTGTTTCTGCACTCAGGAAGTGGCGGGGAGCCCTTACCAACAATGGGTCAAGCAGAAGGCGAAGATCTGCCCTTAGCCTGACCCTGGGTTTCATTTCAATCCAGGGTAATCTGTTCCCCAAAGCTTCTGATGACCTCCTCATGAATTGCAGGGCAGAAATCAAGAGGGGAGTCTCGTAGTAGCTCTTAGGACAAGATCACTCCATTGGTGAAAAGAAGTGAAGAGGATGACTTCAGGCAAGGATGTTTAACTACCTATTTTCTTCCTGCTCTTCCTGTTAAGAAAGGGTCAGGAATATTGGGGAAAGCGTGCAAAGATTCCTTTGGAAAGCAATTCATCCCTCCTAGCATCTACTTTTCACTCAGGATTTTGCTTTCCACAGTTACAGGGAGTCCTCGAATTACGACCACAATTGGGACTGGAATTTCGGTCTGTAAGTAATGCGGTTGTAAAGCAATCCATCACATGACTGCATTCCTTGGCAATCACACTCCCAGCAATTCCCCTTGCCGTTGTTAACTGAATTCCACCAGTCGTTAGCTGAGGACCCACCCCGATCCAAGCCATTCCGGGCTTGGTCCCTCCCTGCCCCGAGCCTCCAACTCCCCCACCCACCTATCTCCCTTCATCTCTGCCCTTTTGGCCACTCTGCACCTTGCCTTGCGGGGCGGCAAGCAGCCCCAGAACTGCGTGGTTCTGGGGTTGCAAGAAGCCCCCAGGCCACAGCCCAACCACCCCAAGCTGCCCCAGTGAGCCTTCATTCACCCAGCTGCCCTCTCTCCCAGTTCCCTGCACCGGCCTTTTGCCTTTTTCACCCAGCCGCCATGATGCTGGCAAAAGGACGCCCTTTTATTTATACATCACATTTATATAGCCACTCATCTCATATAAAGCAACTCTGGGCAGTGTACAACAATTAAAATAACAAGTAAATAAAAATAGGCATTACAAAAAGATTAAAAGTTATTATGAGAACAAAAACTTGGTCACAAATTTCAAAAAAGATTTTAAAAAGCTTTTAAAATATACAAACCTCGCGGAGAGAGCTGAATATCAGTTACGGTGGCGCCATCTAAGAATGTCTCCGATTCCCAAAGACCCCCCGGCCTGAGGACACAACCAGGTCTTGAGGGACTTCCTAAACGACAGCAGGGAAGGGGCGAGTCTCACTCCAGGGGGGAGAAGGTCCCACAAGGAGGGAGCCACAGCAGAGAAGGCCCCCCTCCTGGGACCCACCAAATGCAAGTCCCTGGCCGATGGAATGCGTAGTGTATCTTCCCTGCCCGATCTAATGGGACAGGCTGATGTGATCGGGGGGAGGCAGTCCCGCAGATAACCTGGCCCCATGCCACGAAGGGCTTTAAAGGTCAAAACCAGCACCTTGAATTGGACCCGGAAGCAAACTGGCAGCCAATGCAACGTGTGCTCTTCTACAAGCACAGATAACTGCCCACACCACTGCATTCTGCACCAGTTGAAGCTTCCAGAGTTAGGGTAGGGCAGCCCCACGTAGAGCGCATTAAAGTAGTCTAATCTGGAGGTGACAAGGGCATGAGTGACTGTGAGCAGAGCCTCCCAATCCAGGAAGGGGTGCAACTGGCACACAACACAAAGTTTCGCGAAGGCCCTCCTAGCCACAACTGCCACCTGCTCTTCAAGCAGGAATTGTGAGTCCAGAAGGACCCCCAGATTGTGTTCCAGGTCTGTGCAGGGCAGTGCCACCCCATCCAGTATCAAAGATGGCATAGTCCCAGAACTGGCAGGACCCCCAACCCACAGCCACTCAGTCTTGCAGGGTTCAGCTGAAGCCTGTTATTCCCCATCCAGACCCCCATAGCCTCCAGACACCAGGATAAGGCATCCACAGCATCACTTACTTTGCCAGGGGCAGAGATGCATAATTGGGCATCATCAGTATACTGATGGTACCTCACCCCATGGCAATGGACAAGCTTACCCAGCAGCTTCATGTAGCTATTAAATAGGAGGGGGGAGAGTACCGAACCCTGAGGCACCCCACATAACAGGAGCTGAGGGCGGGATCTCTCCTCCCCAACCACCACTGACTGGAATCAGCCCTGGAGGAAGGAGGTGAACCAGCACAGCACCGTGCTGCCCGCCCCCAGTCCCCTGAGCTGATCCAGAAGGATACCCTGGTTGACGGTATCGAAAGCTGCCGAGAGGTCAAGTAGAGTAGGATGGACACACAACCTCCGTCCCGCCCATGCCAGAGTTCATCCAGAAGTGTGACCAGTGCTGTTTCTGTCCCATACCCAGGTCTGAATCCGGTGAACGATTCCTACATGTAGCTCTCTGAGCCAACCCCCGGCTCTGAGAGCCACGTGTAGGAAACGTTCACCAGAGAAACTGCTTGCAAAGGGGCTTGCTTTTGCCAGCTTCGTGCAAAGGGGCTTCTTGGCACGAAGGGCCAGGCCAAGCATGCCTCAGCAGCAGCGGGAGCAAGAAGATGGCAAAGTCAGCTGGGGCGGCGGAGTGCAGGGTGGTGAGGGTGACTGTGGCTGGGACTGGGCTGGGGTGGCTGTGGCTTCCCGGGGCATGGCAAACAGCCCCACAGCCACGTGGTTCTGGGCTGCTTGCCGTCCTGCAAGGCAGGGTGCAGGGCAGCCAGAAGGGCAGAGATGGGGGGGGGAATAGGTGGGGGGAGTTGAAATGCCCCTGTAGTTGTAAGTGTGGGTGGGCTGCCAAGCACCTGAATTTTGATCATGTGACCGCAGGGGTGCTGCAATGGCCGTAACTTCAAGGACCAGTTATAAGTCACTTTTTTCAGTGCTGGCATAATTTCGAACAGTAACTGAATGAATGGTCATAAGTCGAGGACTACCTGTATTTCAGGCAGTGGTGCTCAAGAGTGTATCCATACATATGTGCACACAAACACACAGACACCTCGCCTCTTGAGAAAGGCTGCTTGGTGGTTGGCAGCTGAGCTGGACAGCTGTCTATGACTTTGGGGATGGTTCAGGAAGTCCATCCAAACACTGTGAACCTCTGACTGAGAGATGATTTCCTATCCAAATGAAAAAAGAGTGGGTAGAATTAGAAGGAACAACACGCCAGCACGGGGGCTAATTAATCTTACTCTGCAATATGAGATCTCAGGAGGTGAACCAATCCTGCAGCTGCTTTCACCTCTGTCCAGATTGCAGCAATTTCTGTTCTCCAGAATAAACAGGAGCTCTTTTTGTTTCAGTTGTTGGAGGGCAGAACGTGAAGATAACACAACATCCAGAATCCCTGTCAGTGACAGCTGGAGAGACCCTCAGTCTAACATGTACCCTGACTGGAGAGAATCCACCAGGAGGAGTGCGGTGGTACAAAGGCCAGGACAGAAGCCAACCTCCCATTTTCAGTGATAAAGAAGGAGCTTCGAACCGGGGGGTGAGGGTCGTCCCAGAATCAAACACAGATTTCAACATCTCCATCCGAAACATCCTCCCTGAAGATGCTGGGACCTACTACTGCGTGAAGTTCAGGGCAGGGAACCCAGAGACAGAAGTAGCTTCAGGGAAAGGCACCGTGGTCTCTGTGATTGGTAGGTGCAGAAATGGATCAGAAATTGTCCAACTTTGTTTAGTTATGTGTTGGAGAAAGAGTGCAATGCTCCATTGGCATCTTGCTGGCCTGTAGGTAGGCTTGAGAAAGTGTCTCATTGTCTGGGACACCCCTGTATGGGGAGGTAGGAGAGATCTTTCAAACAACTTCGATTTGGTGGTCTTCACACCACCCATTTAGCTAGCTCAGTGAAACCCCTAGCAGATGCATTTGTCCAGCATCGTAAATTGGGTTAAGATTAACCTTGGTTAAGCTTTCTGTGGCTCAGTGTACTGTGCAGACCCAGAAGACACGTGAATTCCATAACCAGGGGAATCCAGCCATATAAACACAAATCCTAAACTATGTAGAACTTTAAGCAATATTGGGGTATCTGCACAGTGTGGTCCATAAAGTGAAGATGATGGCTACAATGGGGTGATTGAAGTTCCTGTTGTTTTTTATGGGTGATACATATAAAAACCAGGCAGAGCCTTGATTGCACCATTGCAGCCACCAACGTAACTTTCTGGACCAAACCCTGCAGATACCCGTGAATGGATGTAATGGGATGTGAGAATAACCTTGAGGAACAGGAGAAGGAGCCACAACCAAGACAACAATCAGATAAGAGAAATCTGAGTCCAAAGCAGGAGTGTAATTTGAGAAAGCGTCTCAGACTTGACCCTCCTGGGGCTTTTGAACGTAGAGGCAGGGAGGAAAGAGGTGCCTTCAGACTTGCATGATTCTGTAACCTTATATTGAAGTAGTATTAGCATTCATAACTTTGGTTTCCTGGTCTGGACTACCCTGAAGGGCTGACAGTGGTTTCCTCTCAGTCTGGGATGATTGGAAAGCCGTATAAGACCAATAAAACAATGATGATGATGATGATGATGATGATGATGATGATGATGATGATACCACCCAGAAACTGAGAGGAAAGATCAGGGACATCTGCAGGGCAGGGTTCCAAAAAATCAAAATGGCAGGTCTACCTGGATAGACAAAGTCCCTTCCCTTTTTTAGGTGTGCCCCATGTGCCATATGTGTACAAAAGGGGAGGGGCTTCCATTGCACATAGAGGGCTGCCATCTTGACCTTTTTTACTATTTCCTGCGGATGCTCCTAGGGCTGAGCTGATTTACAATGCCAGAAGCCAACGCGAGCACGACACCAGGTCCCTGGTGGGACAATAAGGACAGTGATGTTGCCCAGCTCCAAAAACTCAGGAGGAGAAGATTAGAAAGGGGGAAGATTCAGAAAACCCTGAACTCCAGAGGTCAGGTGCTAGCAAGGGGAAGAGTTTACCCAGAAAAAAAATTGGGGGTAAGTCCCAGCCCAACTTCAAGAACCCAGGAGATGCAGAGCACAGCCACTCCACGCATAGCCTCCTGAGGTCCCACCAGGGACTCTGGGACACTTGGGGGAAGCTGAAAGGCTCGAAAGAAGCAGGCCAGGCTGGATTAAAGGGGAACTTAGAATGGGATAGCTTAGGCCAGTGTTTCTCAACCTTGGCAGCTTGAAGGTGTGTGGACTTCAACTCCCAGAATTCCCCAGCCAGCCTTGCTGGGGAGTCCACACACCTTCAAGTTGCCAAGGTTGAGAAACACCGGCTTAGACAGATATATATAGTAAAGCAGGATGTTAAAATAGACTCTGCGTAGAACACAAAGCCACACTAGGCGGACAGATTGCAGAATTGCAAACAAAGTCGAAGTCCATGGCCGCTGAAATGGAGGAGCGAAATAACAGGTTACAGCTACCCAGATTTCATTTAAACGTAAGGAAAAATTTCCTGATGGCAAAATCTGTTAACAGGGAAACAGTCTAACGATGGAGGTTGTCAATTCTCTCCAACTCTGGAGATTTTGAAGACGAGGCTGGACAGGCACCTCTCAAGAAAGGTTGAATTGGCTTTCCTGCACGCTGCCAAGGGTTGGCCCAGATGATCCTTGGGGTGTCTTCCCCAATTCTTTGGTTCTATGCAATAGTGACTAGGGTAGAGCAACTGAGAGTAAACGTAAGAATAATCCCTAAATGTAAGAATAATGAAAAAGAAACTTTTTATTTTATAGCAATTTTTTTATTCGGATGCCTGCTTTTGTAATATTTATTTATTTTATTATTAAGTTTTTATGCCACCCATCTCCCCCAGAGGGTAACTCTGGGTGGCTTACAATTAAAAAATAACATTAAATTAAATCCTTCTAAAGGGAATTGGAAGCGGTTTGCTCGTAACTCACAATTTTAAAGCGGATCCAGGATTATTGGAACAATATGGATGTCATGTATTTTGATCACCAGCGGGTGGCAGCAGTTTCCACCAGTTGAATAACTGCGCCTCATCTGCCTTCTCCCAATAGAAAGCAATGACTTTGATGTCGCTCCATGGCTGTGTTCACACAATGCGCTAAACAGTCCACATAAAACCTGGCAGGTGCATTTACCCAGCTTGCTTAAACCCACTTCATCTTGGTTAGATTGTTCTTCAGCATAGCCGAGCACATGAACCCAGCCTGTTTGATTAGCATATGGTGCAATGTAGTATATGAATCCAGACAATAAATTAATTTGACCACTATGATTAGTCAAGAAGACTGTGGTTTTTCCAGAGCTCACACTCCTCCCCTTTATTTAGATGCCTTCAACTTCTTTCCTCCCTCCCTTCGGTTCCTTAGCAGCTCTTTCAGATGGTTAATGCAGCCTCAGCTCAGATTCCAGCTGTTCTTGGTTAACCACAGAATCAGGAGGAAATAAGTTAGAAGAACACCAACACACAATCTGTCATAGGGGGGAAAAAAGCTCTTCCTGTCACGGGTTCACATAAACACTGAAGGTTATTTGCATATATGGAGAATGGGGTGAAAGGACCAATTAGCAGAAAAAGAGAGAACATCCCCCTCAGAGAAGTTTTGAGCATCCAAAGAAAGACTTTGTGAAAGGGAGAAGGAAGATCCAGCCACTTCTCCTTTCTGTATCTCTGCTTTCTTCTTACCAAACTCTTCCTGCTTCATCTAAGCCATCTCTGAATAGATCTATCATGGATGGTGAGAAATATTTAATCCCGGCTTGACTGAGTCATGGAAACCTCAGCAGACTTTTCCTTTTTTCTACCCTCCTTCCCTCCTCATCCTTTCCTATCCCCACGTCCCTTCCCTGCCTTTTCCTTTCTATGATTGATTATGTGCCATTAAGTTGGTGTCAACTCTTAGCGACCACACAGCTAGATTTTCTCCATGATGATCTGTCCCTAACCTGTTCCTTCAGATCTTCCAGTGGTGTCTCCATCAACCCTGTAACTGAGTCCCTCCACCTTGCTGCTGGTTGTCCTCTTCTTCTCTTTCCCAGCATCAGAGCCTTCTCCAGAGAGCTGCTAGGTCTTTGCATAATGTGTCTGAAGTAGGATAAATTGAGCCTGGTCATTTGTGCCACTAGTAAGAACTCTGTGTTGATTTGTCTGACAATCCATTGGTTTATTTTCTTGGCTATCAAACGTTTTCTCCAACATCACTTCTATAGACCAGGTTATAACAAGATGGGATCATCTGCTGAGTTTCAAGCAAAGACAGTAGTTTATGGCTTTATGTAATTCTCTTGAGTTTTAGTAAAGAAGCAGAAGACGAATCCTGCTCTGGTTCTGGAATATCTGCACAGAACCTACTTCAAAGGAGCACAGGGTAGAGTGATCTGGATGTTTGCTGGTGGCACAGACATGCTGTCATAACAGTGTGTGTGTGTGTGTGTGCTTGAGTATAAAGTAATCACCAAGGGGGAAAAACTGATGATCCCCAGGCTGAGGTAGAAGGTCATCAGTTCCTCTGAAATTAGAAGTTTCATAGCAGGTCCGCCCCAGCTGAGCAAAAAACATTCAGTTCCTTAAGAAGTAGAAGGAGAGCTGTCTTAGTCTACCATGGCAAAAAATCAGGAGTCTGGTAGCGCTTTTTTTGACTTACACATTTTATTAAAAGGCATAAGCTTTCATGAGCTGGAGCTCACTTCATCCAAAGCTATCTTTATTAAAACGTTTCTGTCATTTAATAAAACGTCTTTGTCAGAAAAGCTGCCAGCAAATTCCTTCTAATATTTAGGAAGTAGCATGGCTAAAGAGAGGTGAAAGTGCACAGGTCATACCCCATGCCTACACAGGTAGTCCTTGACTTATGACCACAATTGGGACCGGAACTTCCATCACTAAGTGATGCGGTTGTTAAGTGTATCACACCCGATTTTATAACCTTTTTTGCTGTGGTTGTTAAGCAAATATGGCTTCCCCCATTGGCTTTGCTAGTTGGGAACCCCCTGGGAAAGTCACAAATGGCAATCATATGACCCCAGGATGCTGCACCCATTGTAAATACAGGCTGGTTGCCAAGTGCCTGAATTCTGATCACGTGACTGCAGGGATGAAGCAATGGTTGTAAGTGCAAGGACTGGTCATAAGTCACTTTTTTCAGCATTGTTGTAACTTCAAATGGTCATTAAAGGAACGGTCATAGGAACCACAACCTGCTTCAGTGTGTTGTGTGAAAGTAGTCCCTGTTCCGTGGTCACATGGTCAATCCTGCAAATGCTGCACACGAGAAGCAGTCTTTGAAGTAAGCCCCCTCTGCTTAAAGCATATAGAGTGTTTAGACTATGAAAATAAAGGAAGGGAACATACATTTTTAGAACTGAGTAAATCCTCTTCCACCCTGAAATAGTCCAGCAAACGTATGTCCAAATATTTATTAAGAATCCATGCCTAAATCAGCTAGAATGGAAATCTATTTTGTAAAGTGGGCTGTAACATACACATTCCGAATTGGGGGAAGGAAAGATTCAATGGATCCAATGGATGGATCTTCTCTGGGGAAAGTGTCTTCTTTTCAGGAAGCTCCTGATCCCACACTTCACACTAAATTTAATTCATTAAAAATGGAATGTTCGATTGCATTATTTTCCCTGGCAATTCCTTGCTGAGTGTTCTGGATTCTGCTTCTGGGGCTCATATCTTGCTGCTGTTTCACAGGTTCCAAAATTATTTTAGCCCTCTTGAACTTGTCTGAGAAAAGTGGGTTAGAAATGCTCTCATTTTAAGAGAAACAAAATAAATAAAGGGAAAAATCAAGGGTGGTGGTAGTGGCGATGGTGGGACCACATCCCAACTCTATGAAAAGTGTGCAGGCATTAAAAGGGAACAAGGACACACAGTAGTCCTTCCAAATCAAGCATTTAAGGTGCAGATGTCCTGCCACATTCATGGAATTTGGGGTAGGAAGGGATCCCCGCCGATGTTTAAAGGGCTGCAAGAAAAACCTTGAGGAACAGGAAGAACTGCAATGATCAGATAAAAGAAATGTGAGTCCAAAGCAGAGATGTAATTTGAGAAAACGTCTCAGACTTGACCCTCCCTAGTTCTCACGAAGACAAAGGGAGAGAAGGGGGACGCACATTCAGACTTGCAAGATTCTGTTACTGTAACCTTATAATAAAAGTAGTATTAGTCTTCATAACTTTGGTTTTTATTTATTTATTTATTAAATTTGTATGCCGCCTATCTCCCCCCAACGGGTGACTCTGGACGACGGTTTCCTAGTCTGGCCTACCTTGAAGGGCTGACACAATGCCATTCAGCTCCATTTGTTAGTCTTTTTCTCTTTTCTTCTTCCTCTTTTCTTACCACCCAACATTTGTTAAGGGGAAGAAGGAGGGAACCCTGGCATACAATGCCTTTAGTGGCTGGGGCAATGACCATTGTAACTGTAAAAGAGAAAACACTGAACCACATCTCCCATCATCTCCAGCCACAGTTAATCCACAGATTCCTATTAAGGAAGGTTCATGCAGTACCTTCTTCCATGTTGAAAGGGCAAAATCATTCCTAAAATTCTGCGGGCTGAGCCGTGTTCCTTGGACAGTGTTTAAGTCGGTGGACAGATTGGCTACCTTATGGTCATGATGAAACTGCTCTGGTTCCTTCCCACATATTGATTGGTCTCCTGTGTTTCTTTTGTCTGCAGCTACGCGGCGGTTGTCCAGCTCTGGACTCTGGATTGGAATTGTCATGGCGAAAATTGGAGCTGTTTTCATTCTTCTATGTTTCTTTCTAAGAAAGGAAAATGACAGGGTAGATCAGAGACAGACAACTGCCTAGAACCTGCTTCCTTCCTCTCGGCTGCCATTGTGTTTTCGACAGAAATGGAAGGAAGAGGCCAGAACTTAGACTGAAACATCTCTCAAAATAAACCATACAAATTAATCCTATAAAGCAGTGTTTTTCAACCTCAATAACTTTAAGATGGGTGGACTTCAACTCTCAGAATTCCCCAGCCGACTTCTGAGAGTCGAAGTCCACACATCTTAAAGTTGTCTAGGTTGAGAAACATTGCTATAAAGTAAGGATTGAAACATAACATCTATTGTAGGCAGGGTATCCACTATTCCCTCCAAAAGCACCTGCAATCCTCTCCACACGTTACAATGCAGTTAAAATAACTTCTAAACATTAAAAGCCAAACTCTTGCAAGATCACCTAATTTTGTATTGATTCAGATAATTTGGGTCACCAAAGTTCTGAAAAGATTCCCAACCCTTGTTTAAACCCTTGTTAGCAAGAGATATAGGAGAGAGATTGGTGGTCCATCTGGAACCCCTTGGAAGGAGACAATTTTACCGTTGTTTTCTGAAATAGGGAGACTCCCAATCTGATGAAGATTCCTGATGATTTTGGTCCAAGGTTTCTTGCTGCTCCGTTGAAAATACAGAGCCGAAGAGTGTGTCATCGTCAGCTTCCCACAGACCACAAAACATGACTCAAGAACATATTACTAAGCAAAAGGGAAATGAAAGGCTATTTATGTGAAAAACAATTGATCTTATGTAAGGAGGTTAATAACACAATCTGTGGATGAATTGTCAGAACTCATTTCTTATAACTTGTCTTTAATATCAGACTTTTCTCCTTGCAGTTTCAATAGGGAAGAGTGAATCCTAGAAATAACAGTCTAAGCACTCTGATTAATAGCTGTTATTAGGGGAAAGGCTAAGAATTGCAGCAACTACTGTACAGGTAGTCCTCACTTAATGACCGTTCGTTTAACAATGGTTCAGAGTTATGACAGCCTTGGGAAAAGTGCTTTACGACCTGTACTTGCATTCATGACCATTGCAAACTGTCACACCACCCCCCCATGGTCACATGATCGTTATTTGTGACCTTTTTTATGATAGTCATTAAGTGAATCACATGGTTGTTAAGTGAATTCTGGCAAAAGTGTCCATTGGGGAAGCTGGATTTGCTTAACGACCACATGATTTACTTAACGGCCATGTGATTTGCTTAACGACCGTGGTGATTTGCTTAATGACTATTGTAAAAAAGGTTGTAAAATCAGCTTGTCACATGACAATTTGCTTAACAACCAAATCCCTTAGTGACCTAAATTCCAGTCCCTATTGTGGCCAGATAGCAAGGACTACCTGTACTTTCAAATGTACCTATATAAAGGTAACCTAAGGCACCAAGGAAGCAGGATAGGAAGAGTACTGATGCTTTAGAAATTTGGGGTTGGAGAAGACTCCTGAGAATACCATGGACGGCAAGAAAACAAACCCATGGATTATCAGACAGATCAAACCAGCGTTCTCACTCCAGGCACAACTGACCAGGCTCAAATTATCCTACTTTGGACACATTATGCAAAGACTCAGCCCTCTGGAGAAGGCTCTAATGCTGGGAAAGGTGGAAGGAGAGGGAAAAGGAGGATGACCAGCAGTAAGGGGGATGGACTGAGTTATGGTGGCGATGGGTATACCACTGGAAATGCTGAAGGACCAGGTTGGGGACCGATTGTCATGGAGAAAATCTAGCTACGCGGTTGCTAAGAGTAGACACCAACTTGGTGGCACATATCAATCAATCAAGGAGCAAAACTCTTGCCTATCTTCTTGTGTTCTTCCATGGCAGTGATGAGGAGCTGCATCTCTTTATGTGTGTGAGTGTCTGTGTGCATCTCTGTGTCTCTTCCAGCCCTAAACTGGGAAGTCAAGAAACATCTGTCTACCAACGTACAGTGGACCAGTGTGGTAGATTATGGTCCAAACCTTCAGTGAAGAAGCCTTTATCCTGTGGTGGATATAGTTGTTTACCTCTATTATATCATCTTTATCTTTGTTAAATTTCAGTAATCATTAATACATTCATGTTATTAATAGCGCAATAGTGTAATTTATTACTGTTTAAATGAGCTAAAGCTTAACAAAATAGTATTAAAATGAAACTGTGTATTGATATATAGTCTTTTAACATATTGTTAAATCTAGACCATATAGAAACATATATTTCTATAATATAAAGACATTTCAAGCCTCTAAAACCACAAAAAAGGCCACATCGTATTTCTAAACCTCACATTACTAATTCCAGTGTTGATGCAAATGATAGATACCTTTAGAAAATAGCAGGATACTCTAATAACTGGTACTAATTGGAACTGATGCCAATAGGTGAAAATGCTTACCCATTCATTTAAGGATCATCAATTCCATATTTGTACCAAATCTATTAAATATTTAGGTATGTCTATACCAAACAATATAACTCAGCAACATGTAATATAAATAAAATAGAGAGGTTTCTTCAGATATCAATAGATGGGAGTCATTAAACCTCACCCTTGGGGAAAGATGAACACTCTCAAAATGAATATTATTCCCAGGTTCATTTATATTCTGAGAGGAATTCCAGTTTTTATATTTGGGAAAATATTTTCAGAAAATAAATTTTTCGTTTAGAAAATTTCTGTGGGGTTTGATTCCGAGAATATCTTTACAATTAATGAGGGAGAATTTGGTTTTTTGAATCTGGAGCTATATCATCATACTTACCTATTGTCAAATATTAAATACTGGAAGCCAACAATTGGTGTTAATTTTCCAACATGGGCAACTTTGGAATATATATATATAACACCTTTGGTCAGATGGACAGTATTAGGATCAAAATACACTAAAACTCTAATATCTCTGGAAGCAATTTTGTCAGTTAGAAAACTATGGAACATAATGTCTAATTAAAAAAGATTTGACTCTTTTTCCCATGCTAAATTGACCTTATGGAGAAACCAAACTTTAAAAATTGGGGGAAAGTGATATGGAAAAATTGGATGGAAGTGGGGATATTGACTTTGGATCAACTGACAGACGATGAAGATGAATTTTTAACATATGCTGTGTTAAGAGTTAAACAGAATGTACATTTTATCAGACGTAACCCAATGGCAATATTTTACATCTACAACATTTGTTAACAACATTGTTTGGACCAGCAGCATTTCCAGCTTCTGAGACACCTGAGATATTAGAACAACTTGTTAAATCCTTTAAAATTAAAAAAGCCTACTATTAGTTTGTATAGATATTTGTTATCAATAAATCAATTTGATATGCAGATGCTAAGGGATGAGTGGGATAAAGAAGTAGAGGTCTCTATATTGCCAAGACAATGGGAGAGTGTCTTAACTTCTATACCAAGAGTGTCAGCGGACCTCAAATTGCAACTTATACAACAAAAAGTAGTATTTTGAATTTATTGGACTCCACTATGTCTGTATGGAAAAGGACTGTCAAAAATAGCATTTTGTTGTAGGTGTAGTAAGGACGATGTTTCTTTAAAACACATGTTTTTACAATGTCGTATACTTACTAAGTTTTGGGAGAAAGTAGGGAACTATGTAAATATGATCGTGCGACAAAAACTAAAATTTTCAGAGGATAATATTCTGTTGAACTATATGCCTAGTACATGGAATTTGACAACTGGACAAGGTAAATGGATTCTCCGTGCCCTTACGATGGCCAGAAGACCGATATTGCAGCATTGGAAAGATAAATGTGCGGCCCCATCCACTCAATGGATCGAAGACTTGATGACGTTTGTGACTCATGAGCGGATTGCCTAGAGATGTAGACTTTGTACAGATGAGTATAATGAAAGTATAACGGGACTCATTTATACAAAATACACTGGATTACAAAAAAAACATAGTTGTGTAACTCTATTAGAAACATATATATACTTGAATAATATTTGTATTAGGTAAGCATATATAGCATTGGAACTGTGTACTATTATAATATATTAACTTTTTATTGTTGTATTTTTTCACTTTTATGTTAAAGCACTTTTTTCTTTTTTTTTGTAATTGAAAAAAATAATTAAAAATTAATTTTAAAAAAAGACCACCATTTTTTGATAACTGCTTTTCATTTATTAGCATGAGAACTAACTCTCACATTAAAAGTAGCATTGTCCACTCCATAAGGGAAAATAAGGAATACATCCAGAGGCATCCATAGCAAGGAATGAAAAAAGACAAGATGGTGACCAGAGCCAACCATCTTGACTTTTTTGACACCTTTTATGGACACCCCTGAATATTTCCTTTTCAATGGCTCTCTGATTCATATGCATGTTGCAACTTACTGAAATGAAATGTGCATTGTATGAAAACAAATATGAACGAAAATGACAATTCTTTATTAAAACCCAGCCCCTACAAATTAGTTGGTAACATTCAGCCAAAATTATACACACACACACACACACACACACACTGTAGAATTCACCAGGCAAAGGCACTAGGCAAATATTGCATATATAAATGCAACACAACCCTAGAAACAAACCATACATGGACGAGACAAGAGAACCTGGAATTGATGGAATGCTACTGCAACAGTAGACCTAATGAGAGGGGATATATGAAACGTATGAGGGGGCTATGGATGGATAGAAGACCTATATCCACACTAACTGAGAAACAGTTACCCAACACTTCAACATAGTGAAGAGGAAGCTGTTCTCATAACTTGAGATAGACCAACTACACATTACATCCCGGACTCAAGAAGACCCAGAAGAACAACTGGATGTGCAGCCAACACCTGAAGCTGGAACATCACTGCCACCCCCTCCATTACAGAGCACAGCAGCTGATATGAGGCATAAGATCATGGATAAACTAGCTACAGTCAACCCTCAAGACTGATTACCAAGGCTCAGTGGAGAAGTACCATCAGATAGTATGCTAGAAGATGTCAACAGAGCCCTCCAGACAATCCCTACTACCACCATAACTGAAACCAATGAACTGGTATACGCTACAGCCGCTGTAATCCTGGAAATGCTTGGCTACATGATCAAGAAGAACAGCAGTACATATCCCCTCAGAAAATAAGATTGGAGGCCAAGATCAAGGCAACTTGGAGAGACGTCAGTCAGCTGGTGGAACTACAGAAGGGTGTGGAGATTAAGGATAAGACTCAGCTACTGAAAAAATACATGGGCCTGACTCCATCTGAAGCCCTAGAGACTGCTAAACAAAGACTCACAGCACTGGCTACCGGGCTAAGGAGATACACTAGAGAAGCAGAGGCCAAGAAGATAAATGCCCTGTTCTCCAAAGAACCATCCAAAGTGTACTCCCAGCTGCAGTGCAACCACACAGTAACAGCTGAGCCACCAGCAGCGGAAACTGAACAGTACTGGAAGAACATATGGGAGAAAGAGAAGACACATAACACCAGTGCAAAGTGGCTGCAGGACCTGAAAGCAGACCACGGCAATCTCCCAGAACAGGAACCAGTCACCATCACAGTAGCAGACATCCAACAGTGGGTCAAGAACATGAAAAGCTGGATGGCACCTGGCCCAGACATGATCCACACCTACTGGCTAAAGAAACTAACAGCAGTGCATGAACGCCTAGCAGCACAGATGAACCAACTGCTAGCAGCAGGCTCCCACCCAGACTGGCTCACACAAGGAAGGACAGTGCTGATCATGAAAGACCCTCACAAGGGAACAGCACCATCCAACTACCGGCCAATAACCTGCCTCCCCACAACGTGGAAAGTTCTATCAGGCATCATAGCCGCCAAGCTACAAGACCATATGGGCCAGTACATGAGCACAGCTCAGAAGGGCATTGGGAACCAGACATCATGGTAGTAGACAAAGACCAGAAGACAGCGGTAGTGATAGATGTAGCAGTGCCAAGTGACAGCAACATCAGGAAGAAGGAGCATGAGAAGCTGGAGAAGTACCAGGGCCTGAAGGAGAAACTAGAGAGGATGTGGAAGGTAAAGGCCAAAGTGGTCCCAGTGGTGGTAGGAGCACTCGGGGCGCTGACTCCTAAGCTGGGAGAATGGCTCAAACAGATCCCAGGAACAACCTCAGAGCTCTCTGTGCAGAAGGGTGCAGTGCTAGGAACAGCTCAGATCCTGCGCAGAACCCTCAAACTCCCAGGCCTCTGGTAGAGGACCCGAGATTGAGGAAGACACGTACCACCCATAGGGGTGAGAGGGGAATTTTAGACTGTAGAATTCACCGGGCAAAGGCACTAGGCAAAAATTGCATTTTTAATGCAACACAACCCTAGAAAGGTGATTTCCTGATGATTATTCACCAAATTAGTTTCAGCCTTTTTTGTTCTTCCTCAATGTCACAATAGGGGGATTCACACAATATGCTTAACCAGGTTACTGACTAACCCTGATCCAGATTCACATAATACATTGAACCATAAACTGGCCAAAGAGGCTGAGCTGCACAAGCAAGTAAGTCACCAAAAATAGCCCAGCCACCAACAACCAATCATGATGAAAAGTAACTAAGTTAGCATGTTGGGGCAGCTACAGCCTTTAGATCTTACCTGCTTTGGTTGTGTGGACCATCTGAGCATCATCACTGGGTAGAACCCATTTCTCAATATCTGTGTATATAATTTTAATTATTCTATATATATATATCTTACAAGTTTAATAGATTGTCCTTCCTTTGGAACTTGTGATTAATTGATTAGGCCAGGTTTCCTATTGCTGTCCGTTGATTCCTTGCTACCCCTTACAGCTGTGATGGAGCTAAAGCCTTGAGTCGGCTTTTCTTTCTTTCTTTCTTTCTTTCTTTCTCTTTCTTTCTTTCTTTCTTTCTTTCTTTCTTTCTTTCTTTCTTTCTTTCTCTTTCTTTCTTTCTCTTTCTTTCTTTCTTTCTTTCTTTCTTTCTTTCTTTTTCTTTCTTTCCATATAAAATCTTTTTTAAAGTTTTTCCACAGAGTAAAAACAATACAAATGTTGAGTTAAAGATAAGAAAAATGGAGAAAAGTAATAGAAAAGTGAAAAAGTAGAAAAGAAAGAAAAAGAAAAAAAGAAAGAATAATAAAGAAGGGGCCTCTGGTCTTCCTAACAGCTGTTATAAGTAAATGTATATTTTGCCCTCTCTACGGTTATATCAAAGTTTCCTTCTTTCCATAATCTCCCCTTTCTAATCATAAAATCCATAAATCATTTTTTTTCTTTTTTCAGCAAAAAGTCCATAAGGGGTTTCCAGTCAATTATATATGTAGTAGTTGATCTTTTTCTAGGCAAACAAGTCAATTTTGCCATCTCTGCTAGTTCCATCATCTTCACAAACCATTCCTTCATTGCCGGTGTTTTAGAACCTTCCCATTTTTGTGCATATAGTTGTCCCGCAGCAGTGATCATATATAAAAACTGTCTGCCATGGATTTTTTTCTAGTTGTCTGCCCATTAATCCCCACAAAAAAAGTTCTGGTTTCAGCTGAATCTTAGTCTTTAACATTCTTTGTATCAGTACAGGTACACCTTGGTTAACGACCACTTGTTCAGCGACCATTCAAAGTTGTGATGGAGCTGAACAAGTGGTACTTACGACCGGTCCTTGAAGTTCCAGTCATCGCAGCACCCCTGCAGTCACGTGATCACTATTTGCAACCTTCCCTATCAGCTTCCCACAAGCCAAGTCAACGCCGGCAGAGCCATCTTTGTGAGCTTAGGAATTATCTGTTATATAAGGTGAAAACAGGGCCAGGCACACAAAGAGGAAGCAAGAAACCATAAGGGGAGGCAAGCGAGTTATACCAAAAGATATACAACCTTCACACATTCCCTCATTTCTGTTATGTTGAAAGGCTTTAGGCAGACATCCTGTCTCCCAAAGTGTCGAGGCCATAAAGATATAGGAGAAATTGATCCCGATCTGCATTCTAGGAAACAATAACATTCAGAAGATCAAAAGGGGGTGCCCCAAACTCTGACTAGTAACCAATAGGTCATTAGGAAGATAAGTTTCCCCCAGTAATAAGGAGGATCCCAAATTTATGCCAATTTCAGCCAATCATTTGTTAATTGCTGTATCTCTTTGTAAGAAACATGTATAAAATCTTCTTTGGGTGTGACCAAGGCTCTTCTCTGCCTTAAGGGGAGACCCCAGCTGACTCTATTGGCCCGCTTTCAATAAAACTTTAAAATCTCAGCTGGTACTTTCATGTCTGATCTTCTTCCAGACTGAATCCTAATTGGGGAGAGTCAGAAACTCTCAAATTTTGTTAACAAAATGACCGAAAGTTTACCGGACTACCGGTGTTGGAGTTATAGTGGTGCCTCAAACGGGATGGGGGCAATAGCCGAAGAATTGGCGGCGATGGCCCAAGACCTGGAAATTGGCCGGAGCCTGGGTCTGAGGTGCAACCTGAGGCAGCCTAGGTGGTCAACTCAGCCAACCCCCATAGCCTATGCAGAGAGGGCAGAGGTGGGTGGAGGTCTCTCCTGGGTGTGAGAGTTGGGGCACCCTTCCCTAGGGTGAGAGACAGAGAGATCTTTCTCTAAGCAAACAAGTCAATTTTGCCACCTCTGCTAGTTCCATCATCTTCACCAAACATTCCTTCACTGCGGGTGTTTCAGAACCTTCCCATTTTTGTGCTTACAGTTGTCCCGCAGCAGTGATCTAATAAAAAAATTCTGCCATGGATTTTTTCTAGTTGTCTGTCCATTAATCCCAACAAAAAAAGTTCTGATTTCAGCTGAATCTTAGTCTTTAAAATTCTTTGCATCAGTACACGTACACCTCAGTTAACGACCGATCAAAGTGGTGATGAAGCTGAACGAGTGGTACTTACGACCAGTCCTCAAAGTTCGGGCCATTGCAGCACCCCCATAGTCACGTGATCATGATCTGGGCACCTGGCAACTGTCTCACACTTACGATGGTTGCAGCGTTCTGTGGTCACGTGATCACCATTTGTGACCTTCCCTGCCAGCTTCCCACAAGCCAAGTCAACGCTGGCAGAGCCATTTTTGTGAGCTTAGGAATTATCTGTTATATAAGGTGAAAACAGGGCCAGGCACACAAAGAGGAAGCAAGAAACCATAAGGGGAGGTGAGCAAGTTATACCGAAAGATTCTGGTAACTGCCACGGAACGCAGGAGGACACAACTAATTTCTCTAGTACCCACACTCCTGTAGAAATGATGCATGTCTGAATCTGCTCAGCAACAAGTCATTGCATAAGATGAAGTGAAGCCAAGAAAGGAATGGAGCTACTTCTGTGCTGGACCAGACTCTCCCCTCGCCATTTGCCAGTGCCTGACTGTGTGGGGGCTGGCTGTGTGGTAAGAAAGTGCAGGGCAGAATGTGTGTGGAACTAGCTTTGCTTAAGAAAATCAATAAGGCTTTGTTGCTGCTCTCCTTTCACGCAGGTCCTGCATCTCTTTGCCTAAAGGACCTTTAGATAAAGGTTTATTCTGTCTTGAGAATCTCGTCACCTATGGACAGTGTGGATGACATCTTACCACTCCCTGCCTGTTCCACCATCCCTATTTCTCCACCCACAATTTCTTTTCTCTTCCCCTTGGTTGAACTTAGGTATTTTATATAAACAATCCAAAATTGGGCAATTCTTCCAAGTTTAGAAGAAGGAAATGAGGGTTCCTCTTTTGCTCCTTCTGATGAAGAAAGGTCTTGTGGAGCAAGATGTGAAGTAACCCCAGACGTCTCTCCTGCAGCGATCGGCATGGCTAACTTGAGGCCCTTCTTGGGAATGCCTGGTCTGCTTCAGCTGCTGCTCCTCCTGCTTCTGCGAGATCTGAGTGAGTGTTTGCATCTGAGATCAGGCTAGTGCCACTGCTCAGATTTCCAGCTGGAAGATGGATATTAAGGGAAGATGCGCTCCGCTGCTATGAACAGGGAGATTAGCAGATTCCCCAGCAAGGGCCAGCTCTGGATTTTGGATCCTTTCGGGTAAAAATTTCTCCCATTGGCCCCTCCCTGAATGGTCAGGTGAACAGGCAGGAAGAGCCAGGAACAGTATCAGAGCACTGAGGTTCGGGGAGGGCCAATGGTGTCCCTGGTTTGGTGTGGGCCTTGGGATGCATCGAGGAAAAGTACACGTTGACACTTGTTCCTTGCATTCCGGATAGCAGCTTCAGGGCTTCTGATGATGCTTTGTTTAAGGGCTGCCCACACACACATTCTGGCCTGATCTTCTTCTTCGTCATCTCCCTTTGAGGTGGCCTTCATCTCATCCCCAAGCCAGGAGTGAGGACGGCTTTGGTCTCCCTTGGCTGTCTTGGTGTTCACGTAGCCTTTTCTCTCTTCCTCCCACACCATCTAAGGCAGCCTCAAGGTGGGTAAAAATGGCTGGTCGTTGTCCATCCCATTCCCTTGGAGTGAGGTTTGGGGACTGCAGTGACGGGGCACAGAAGCAATAAAAGCAGGAGGAGAATCAGCCATTGGGCTGCCCATTTCATGCCAATCTAACTGTCTGCCATGGACAGCTCTTCAACTCAGCCACAGAGAAAGGACCTCAGGCAGAATCTGGCTCCTTCATGACTGTCTTAATCCACTAACCTTCAGTCTGCTGTTCAGATCTGCTTTAGTGATGGGTTTGGCACTGTCAGGCTCAGCCCAAGAAACTCAGTGGGACAATTCAGGAACACTTCAGTTACTTTATTAGCTTACACCTACTAGACAGAATCCTGCCAGACTAACTCTAACCCCCAATGACAGCAATTAACACTCTGCATTCCTTAGGGTGGTGCGAGTCTCATCCTCTTAGTTTTCACACACTCAGGCTGTGGGCTGAGGAGATGCTTGAGATTCCTCTCCAACTCCCTATGACCTTGGACCTCCTCACTCAAGTCTTCCATCATGGGCACTCGGTGCACCTGATGTGTGCTGGGACTGGGCAGAGTGACGGGAGGGGGGTGCCAGGACTGGAGATTTATTTTTCCATCCATCCATCCATCCATCCATCCATCCATCCATCCATCCTCCCTTCATCCTTTTCAGGGCCTTGGCCAACCCTGGTTGTGTGGGTTCTGGTGAGAAAGTACAGGTGGGGATGTGTGCAGAGCTAGCTCAGTTTAAGAAAGTCAACCATGCTTTAGTGTTCCTCTGATTTCACTCATGTTCTGTGTATCTTTATTTAAAGAACCTTTAGTTGAGCTGGAGGGTCTCTGCACCCCTTGCAAATGTGAATGCATATAATTCTCTTATTCTCATGTCTCCTCTTATACTTTTTATCATTATAATTGGGGGTTCACCAAAAGACCTCCAAGGTCCCTTCCAACGCTATGATTCTGTGATTCTATTCTCCACCTCGACACCAGAAATGGGCTTCCTTTCCCTTTCACCCACACCCAGATCACAGGCTAAGAGAAATCCAGGGATCCCTTGAAACTGGAAAGCAAAGGGGAGAGATCAGGGCTCTCGTTTCCTTACAAAGCAGTGAGTGAAGGGGGTCACTTCACTTTATAAGTAGGGCAGATTCCATAAGAATCCAGGTCTGTCAAATTCTCCTACCCCGGTCACTGCTCTGGAATAGTGCTTTGAAGTTTTCTTGATCGGGTTGGATGTGATCACAGTTCTGGGCAAGGCATCCACATTCAACACAGGACACCTCATTTGGGAAGTGCTGGGAAAGCTTGAGAGAGCTGTAACTGCAGCCTGGGCTCCTCTTTCTCAGGCGTTAAGGCCCAGGACACAAAGGTGCGGCAGTCCCCGGAGTCTGTTCAGGTACTAATAGGAGAAGACCTCCACCTGGAGTGCCTGGTGTCTGAGCAACTCCAACCCGGTCCTGTGAAATGGTACTTGGGAGAAGGTCCCCAGCGGAAGCTCATCTATGCAGGCAAGCAGACTCCTGGAAACAATCAAAAAATAAAGAGGAAATCCCCAGGTTCCCGCACAGATTTCACTATCTTCATCCACAATGTTACTCTGGAAGATGCAGGGACATATTACTGCGTGAAGGAGAAGAAAAGCATAGGGAACAGCAAGGACTGGCTCAAAGGACGTGGGACTGTAGTGGTTGTGAAAGGTCAGTGTGAAAAAGCTGTGGGAGAAGTTTATTTGGCTTCTGGGTCTGGGGGCCTGTGTGTTAGTGCTGCGGCCATGCCTGGCTTCAAATTTGTGGAGTGCAGGCAGGCTGCCCACTGTGGGCCTCCCCATACCCCAATTCACATGGGCCCTCCAGGAGCATTGCTGCATGGTCCAACCATCTCCCACTCTTCTGCAAATATGTCTAATGGATGGTTATATCTCTCCAGGGACACAACCTGCTCCTGAAAACTTGGAAGGGGAAGATTGGGCTATAGAATCCTTCCATGGTGGGTGGATTCTGCCAAATGCCAAAAGATCCTTGGTGCAAACACCATTTCTGTCCAATGTATAATTTCCCCTTCAAATGATTGTCTAAGAGAGGTGAGGGCTTTCCCCACCAACTGAGATGAAGCACTTGTCAACCCTCCTCGCACCCTTTTTTTAGTAGTAATTTTATCAAACATTACAATTACAAAGATAAAAACTAAAACAAACTAAAAGAAAAAGAAAATAGAAAGAAAAAAATAGAAAGTGCAGAAAAGAAAAAGAATAGAAAGAAAAATAGAAAAGAAAAGATGAGAATATAGTAAGGAAAAAGAAAAGAAATATATAAAGAAATGACTTCCCCCTTCATCAGGACAAGTATAAACAATTTTAATAACTTTTATCACCTTCCCTTAAAATACAACAAATGATCTCTTCCTCCCACATCCCATTTCTTATCTATAAACAAATCCTTAAAGCCTCATCATTTCAGTCTGGATCAGCAAAAGCCCATTAAGGGTTACCAGAGATAACAACCTATTTTAACTGCGATCAAATAAACCAACTTTATATTCCTTCCTTTTACTTCTAACAATCTTGATTTTAGTCCCTTCAAATAATGTCCTAGAACTTAATTTATTTTCATTTTTTCTTAGTCCCTTCTCACAAAACTCTTCAAAGCTTTAACAAGCCTTTTTTGTAAATCCAAATAGGAAAATTATTCAGATCATTTTCTTGGTTTATTTGTGCATCCCTTTTAATTATTAAGAGATCAGCCAGTTTCTTTTGTATGTCCAGGGTAGTATCTTTTTCCATATCTTTCTTGTAGCTTGTCATTTTTAAATCCTCTTGTTCCTCTTCCATAACATCTTTTAAACACAGTCTATCTATAGAGGTGAACACTCTTAAAATTATCTTCTGGGTCCTTTGTTCACAAATATCCCCCAATACATCCAATATATTTTGCTCCATTCTGTATTAGTAAGTCAAATTTAAGTGTTCTTCTCCTTTAATTGTAATCTTTAGTTCCTTCTGGTTCCCTCTAGTGTCCAACCTTCAAAATCTCATCCTATCATTTTTTTTAAGAGAATACAAAACAAAAGCATTTCCCGTTGGGAAGGATTCTTATAATTAATTCCAAAATTTATTTCAAATTTATCTGGACCCTTAGTCCATTTGTAACTTTCTAAAATCAAAGTTTTAATCACCCTTTTGCTGTTTATTCCAAAAGAAAAAAAAATTAAGCCCTTAAACTTGTATTTAAAACTTTTTCACTAAGGATTGACGGAAACTCACCCGGTGCTGTAAAATTTGTCAATCCAAAGGTTCTTAATAGCTGAAAAGCAATTAACAAGCAATTTCTGTAAGTGATTAGAAAAGGAAATATGTGAACCCAGTGTCCTTTTTGGTGCCAATCATGGTTTGACCAAAAAGATGGCTATTCCCTTATCTCCCAGAGCTCTAAACCTGCTGGAATCTTGCAGTCTCCTTGTGAGGAGCAACTGTTTGAAGCACTTGTGGGCAATCTCTCTGATTCTGGAGAGTAATTATGAAGAGCCAGTCTACTCACCAGCTCTTCATTCTGCCACAGACATTGGCAGCTCACCACTTCTTCCCTGGAAATCCCCCTCCTTGCACCCTTCTGAAGAAATGGTGCTGAGTTGAACTGATTTGATGCCCCTTGAGGCTGCCAGTGGAGGGGGTTGGAAGGGGAAATCCTTTTTGAATGGCTAAGGAGGACTTGTAGCTTAGTCTGAGGCTAGAGATAAGATGAAGCCAACAACCTAGGATGTGGCCGACAAAAACCGGTTGCGAAAAATGTTTGTGCTACAGCAAATGGGACATGGACTAAATTAGGTTTTCAGTGCTAATTGTTTGGCCTCTGTTAGTTCGTTTCTAGTCAATTCTGTGCAGAGATGAGTCTCTGATGCCATGGTTATGGGCAGTGTGGAGGAATAGTATCCAAATCACACAAATCTAGCCTTGTTTAGCATCCTGAGGAACTTAGCAAAAGTTCACCCAAGACTAGAAGTCAGATGGCGGTTCCCATGCAAGAGTTCCCTTGGGTTGCCCAGTTGTGCATCATCCCCAGCCAGGCAAGGAAGTTCAAGACCTGGCTGAAGAAAATAGGAATATGCCTTTCTTGGTGGTCCTGGAGGAGAAGGTGACTATGCCTGCATTGACACATCTTATTAAGATAGAGTGTCAAAAGTGTGTCATTCCCCCTCAGGTCCACATCTGTCCTAGCTGGATCTATGGTAGCTTCTGTAGAAGGGAATATCTGCAGCTCAGGGTTGAACTGTGGAGTTCTTGGCGCTCTCTGAGCTTGGTTGTTTGCTTGCAGACGTTTCATGACCCAACTAGGGAACATCATCCGTGGGAGTCCGATGACGTTACATCACACTGATGATGTCCCTGGTTAGGTCATGAAACATCTGCAAGCAAACAACTAAGCTCAGAGAGCACCAAGAACTCCATAGGGTAGCTCCTTCACCATCCTTCTTCTGTCCTGTCTTCTCCATGGGCTCCCCCCTTCCCTCACTACCTTCTCTCCCCCACCCAATTCCTCACTCACCTGCCCCAAGGCTGCAGCTTCTCATATCAAACTCTTTCTTCATTAATGGAGGGAGCTAAATCTCAGACTTTTTCCAGAGTTACAGCCTCCTACGCTAATAAGAAAATTTTATTAGTAAGAAAACTCAGAACGGATGCTGTTGCTTCTTCTGTCTTAAAAAATCAGCACTTTTTTAGCAGTAGAGGGAGCTAAACTCCTTGTGTGGAAACCTCTGGCTTTATTACAGATAATTCAAAACAACCCACTGTTTTTTCCCCACAGGCTCACAGCGACAGTCCACCCTTGGTCTCTGGATGGGGCTTTTCCTGAACAAAGTAGCTATGTGTCTCTTCCTCCTTGGCCTTTTCCAAATGAAGAAACACAGAGGCAGCCTTGCAAGATATTTTGCCAGATCTTCCCAGGAAGTGAAACAGGCTGAAAGTTCAATTTAGGAACTCCGATTCCCAACAACTTTTCAGGAGGGGAAATGAACTTCCCAGATAACTTTCACCTACAGCTCAAATTATTAATAAGCTACAATCCATCCTGGATGATGGCCCTGCATGTTCTCAGACAGCCACCCAACCTGAAGAAAATTCTCACGTACAAGAAAGAACAGGACAATGATGCCACCATGGGAACCAGACCCTGCAACCAATCCAGATGTCTCTGTTGTCCCTACATCTACATCAACAGCACCATCACAGGCCCCAACAAGCACACACACACAAGATTAGAGGCCCCTTTGCTTGCTCTTCTTCTAATGCCGTGTTTCTCAACCTCAGCAACTTTAAGATGTGTGGACTTCAACTCCCCATACATGCTGGCTGGGGAATTCTGGGAGTTGAAGTCCACATATCTTAAAGTTGCTGAGGTTGAGAAACACTGCTGTGATGTGATATGTGCCATCATCTTTAATTCTATAAAGACTCTTGTCTCCCCATACAGTCCACTGTCTGCTTAGTTTATCATTGCCTGGGGCAGCCATGCCAGATATACAATGTGTTAAGATGAACTAGGACAGTAGGGTTAGGGTCAAAGCCCAGCTGATTCAGCTATCTAACGCAGGGGCCATCCCAGCCATTTCGATACCAAGAATCAACCCCGAGCATTTCTAGAAAATCCTTGCCTCAGTTCCAGCCTTTCCCCAGTGTCCATCGAGTAAATTTGGGGAACGAGAACAGGGCAGCAGGTCTGGTTTAGGAATCCCAGGAATTTTTAGGAAGTGGGTATCTTTGGACCACATTGCATGCTATGGGAGCACGTGTAGATGGCCAGAACAGGCTGAAAAAGCTGATGTATTCTCACACATGGGTGGGCAAGACCCCCCACATTTATTCTCAGAGCCAGAAGGCTAGACGGCCAGCTGCTCGTTCAGATGTTCAGACGCATCTTGCCCCAGATATGATCTTTAGTAAGTTAGCAGGAGGAATCCACTCCCTAACCCCCTTGTCTCTTGACTAGAGTTAGGGAATGGGGGTCCTGCTGAAGAGCTGTGTTTCAAGGGTGTATGTGTGCACACTACAGAATTTAGTTCCCTCTGGTGGTGGTGGTGGTGGTGGTGGTTATGATTGTTGCACAGTCAGCCAGATGTTTAGATTGGGCTTGGCATTTTTTCCACCTATCAAGTCCTTCCCAAGGACCTGGGATGATGATGACGACGACGACAACAATGATGATGATTTGGGGGGTAACTTTTTCTTCCTAGGGAGGCGCAGAGGATGTGGTGGCCCTATCATTCCCACCAGAGTTTCAGGGAGGAAGACAGGTGGAGGCAACTGCCTGGAAGATAGGAGGTAATGATGAAAACTACCAAGCTACTCCACCAAAGCAGGAGGTGGAACAAAGATACATGGTCTCAGGGGCTTCTGGGAGAGAAGAATTGAGACCTCCAACTGGCTCTTTGGGCCCAGCCCAGACCCTATATGCATTGTTTCCTTGTGAAATGCCTTGATGATTGTTCCAAGACCAGGTCCAACCTTTTGCCCATTATTTGACTGGACCACCAAGTCATTGGAGTAAACCATTAAACCACTGAATGGGACCTGTGTGTGTCAGAGGTTCTCCTTCTTCTGCCACAATCTCTAGCTTTCCCATGTGTCCTCTGAATCCATACTAGAGCAACTAGAGTTAGGAATGGGTCTACTCCTGGATCAGGTAACATGCTGTGTAGGGCAAGGGGATCCTGGTATGTCTGAACATATTAACTCTTGGAGGAAGCTTTGCAGGTAGGGTGAGCACACTCAGAGACCCTATTCTTACAACACACCAGGTCAGAGAAGGCAGGCAACAGCAGGTGGCTGGACTACATGACCTTCTATGCCTATAAGTTGTGTTCACACAACATGGGAAGCTGGTTTAGTTTTAAACCTGATTAGCTTTCATGTGGTTTAGTGTATTGTGAGAATCCGGTCTCTATCTAGCTTTTCCTTCAGTAGCTTCTTTCCCAAGGTCATCTTTAGTTAGCATCACCCAAAACTGCATTCTCTTCTTTCTCTCTCATACATACACACTTTGCACTGTGGGAAAGGCTGGGAGGATGTAAGGAATGAGCTGACCTGGAGCTTCTAATTTTTTTGATGACAGAGGAAGACTAGCCACTGAATATTGCTGATTTCGAGATGATTTCTCGAAATTATCCAATTTTAGAAGAAGGAAACAAGAGTTCCTCTTTTGCTCCTTCTGCTGAAGGAAAGATCTGGTGGGACAAGAAACAAGAAACTCCAAACATTTCTCCTGCTACTATCGGCATGGCTGCCTTGAGGTCCTTCTTGGGAATCCCTGATCCGTTTCAGCTGCTGTTCCTCCTTCTTCTGCGGGATCTGGGTGAGTGTTGGCATTTGAAATCAGGCAGGTTCCATTCTCAGATTTACAGCTGGAATAAAATCCACTGCACCATGAATATGAAGGCTACTTAGAACCTGCTGTGCTGCTCTGAACAGTGAGACGAGCAGGATTCCCAGCAAAGGCCAGTCCCAGATGCTGAATTTGGAGAGGAGAAGATTTCCTCCATTGCCTCCCACCCCAAGTGGTAGGAGAACAAAAAAGAAGAGCATCGGAGGTTCTGGAGATCAGCTGGGGCCACCTGGTTTGATGCAGTCATCAGAGTGGGGACCGTGGAAGTCATTCACCACCTAGAGTGAGCCAGCATCTTTTCTTCCTGGGATCCAGAATTTTGGGTCTACCAGAGAAGGAGGGTTAAAACAGCCCCACCCCCTCCTTAATTGGAAAGTTTGTTTATAAAAAGGGATCTGAAAACAAGCAGGTAAGTGGATGTGTGGAGGAAAAGAGTCGAGCCCAGAGGACAGCAGAGACATGGGAAAGAGAAACCTTCAACCCAAAGGCAAGCACCTCCACAGTGGTCTTCAGACAGCAAGAGAAAACTGCAATCCTTGAGCTGCAAGACCGCTGAGAGACAGGGGAGGGACCAGAGTCTGCAGACCCAGTCAAGCCCACTGCGTTCAGCAGCCCAGGTGCAGCGCTCTACAAACCAGCTCCAGAAACAAAGGACTGGGAGTGCTGGTGGGTGTGGGGGGGGGGGGGGGGAGAAAAGCCCATTCATAAGTCTATAAAGGAGTGAAAAGGGTTTTCACATGTGAATGGACTGAGATCGGCTACAAGAGCTGAAGACCTGGAGGAAAAGGAAAGATTTAAAGAAGAAATAGTTAAGATAAGAAAACGCAGTGCTAACATAGGAATAGGAACATAGAAATGGAACACAGAAATGTATAGATTAAATGAGAATAGAAATAGTTGTAAGCTAAGAATAGAAATAGTTGTAAACTTATAGTAATAGGAAGACGGAAGAATAAGATGGGAGTTTCATTTTGAACAACAGAACAGTTTGGCGTGGGGAAAAACAAATATAGTCTTTGTGTCTGTGGTCTGTACCACATTAAGAAAAACCCTAACAGGGACTTTGGGATATTAGGACTGCACATTCAACACCTCAGATGACATTTTTCTATGTGATATCATAGAATCATGGGGTTGGAAGGGACCTTGGAGGCCTTCTAGTCCAACCCCCGCCCAAGGCAGGAGTCCTCATACCATCTTGGACAAATGACCGTCCAATCTTTGCTTGAAAACCTCCAGCGATGGAGCACCCACAAGTCCGGGAGGCAAGCTGTTCCACTGCTGAATAGTTCTCACGGTCAGGAAACTCCTCCTTACAGTATTTCCCGGTTGGATCTCCCTCTGACGAGCTTCCACCCATTGCTTATTGTCCTACACTCAGGTGCTATGGAGAATAAATCAACACCCTCTTCCCTGGGGCAGCCCTTCAAGGATTGGAAGACTGCTACCATGTCTCCCCTCAGTCTTCTCTGAAGCTCAACATACCTAGTTCCTTTAGCCGTTCTTCATAGGACTTAGCCTCCAGACCCTTTATCATCTTTGTTGCTCTTCTCTGCACTCTTTCTAGGGTCCCAGCATCTTTTTTGTATTGTGGGGACTAGAACTGGACGCAGCGTTCCAAATGTGGCCTCACCTGTGTAGAATAGAGCGGTACTATCACTTCCCTAGATCTTGATCCTATCCTTCTGTTGATGCCCACTTGCTTGTCCCCCATGGCTCAAACCCGCTCTTTTCTGCCATGTTCCCAGGACACCAACCTTCATTTCATCTCCAGCCCAGGAGTGAGAAAAGCTGACATTCTCCTGCTGATCAAGTAGCCTTTTCTCCCATTCAAGGGCAGCCTCCACAGGGACAGTAGATTACATAATTGTCCAGTTGTCTGCCCGCTGAAGGACAGGTGGAAAGAACCAAGTCAGCCGTAGGGGCAGAGTGACCCCCAGCTGGTTCCCCGAGGACTCTTCATCCTGGCTGTGCTATGGCGCATTCCTCCCATCCTTGAGTCAGCAGAAGAACAGCCCAACATGACTTGCCTGGTCTGAATCAAGGAGCCAATTCTGCCTCAAGGATGGAGTGTGGTGGTGTCCTAACCATTTGAAGGTGGGACAAGTTAAGGAACACAAATGGCTTGGTTTTTTCCTCTAATGACCTTCATCTGCTCCCTGGGGAAAAACAAAGAGGCACGCCTTTCACTCCTCTTCATGTGTGGGGCTGCAGGGCTGGTCAATTGGAGGGGAGTGTCTGGGGCAGACAGTTAGCCTCCTTTCATGCGGCTGGAGTTACAGGCTAGGGGAGTGGAGAAGCTGCTGGAGGAACTGGGGGCACTCTAATTTATTGAATAAATAAAGAACTGAATTAGTACAATTCCACTCATGGGATCTAACGTGGAGGTGGGGGGAGATTGATAATGAGCGAGCTCCAACCTCAGGTAAAGACATGAAGCCCCACAAAGCTGGAGAAGATCAAGGAAGCAACAATTATCCCAATTTCAGGAGGGGAACTTTTATGCACCTCTGGAGTAAATACAAACATCCTGGGAACTGGAAGAGGAAATTCCCAGCCTCGTAAAAAGTGACTTTATTAAGGCAGAATCTCTGAAGGATTTGAAAGGCCTCTTCCCGGCTTCCTTCCCCTGGCTGAGTTTGTTTCTTATATTGAATTAAAAGTTGCCCTGTGTGAGATAAGTTGATTCACCCTCTACCCCTTGATTGTTGATCTCTCCTCTCCCCTCCATTCCTTTCCCAGACCCCCACAACCCTTCACAAGGGCAGCCCTGCCAGTGAGAGGCCATGGTTGTAACACTGAGGACCCACCCATGCAGTATGCAAAACGGTTAGGCAGTCAGCAAATTGGCTTCCCCCACCCCAGGGAAAAAGGGAAGCAAAGGCGTAAGAAATGAAACCACAAGAAATCCTTTGTTGGCAAAAGCAGCGGACAGCTTGAGACAGTGACCAGCTGGTGGCCAATCCAGCAACCCACGACCAGCAGAAGCGGGCATCCTTCCTGGGTGCAGAGGAGCAATCTCTGCCTCGAGAGAGAGCACTTGGTTCTTAAATGCAGATCTAGTTCATTCAAAAGAGCACTGAAACCTTGTGGATGGCGCAGGGCTGTCCGGGCCAGCTTAAGGTCAAGGGGGGACCTCAGCACAGCCCACCAATGGAGCCCCTCGGTGCTGGACTGGCAAGGCAGGAAGTGCTGAAGGTGAAGTAAGAGATTAATCCTGTTATGCAGAGTGCAGCAATACTCCCAGAAAATGTGCTCAGGAAAAATGCACATCAGCATGAGAGCTTTACAAAATGCAATGTCCCTATTTTGTTCTCCAAAGAAATCCAGCCAGAAAATATAGACTAACTGGTTTTTATTGATAAAAATGCAAAACTCCATAAAATACAAGTTACATACAAAATATAGAAAACAACACTTCTTCTCATAAACTTAGCATCCATGACTTATCCACTACAAAGTCTCTAGCCAAAAACTCTCAGAGAAGAGGTACACTACTTGGTTATTAGTTACAACTACATAACCCATAAAACCTAACTACACGGTGGCTAAAACTCTACTGCGAGGCTGGGCATAAGGTTCTCCCATTATATTGCCGGTATGTACCCCCCACTGAGTAACTAGCATACACACGCCAATAGGTGGCAGTAAAGAGCAGTATACGTGCACAGCACGCAATCACAAGTTGTTTACATGATCTATGTAGCCATAATATTTTTGTAAAGATAACGAGCTGCACTTCTTCCCATGAGAAAATCCTGACATGTCTCTCTCTCCATATCAGAAACTGAAACAGGAATGTAGCCTATTCCCACCTGGCCTTCGCTTTGGGAAAGACGGTTTGGGGGTTTGGGGGCTGCCTCCTAAAAGTGCTTCATGTGGTCTTGGGAAGTGGTGAAGGGAAGGGAGACCAGAACATACACTGGGCCCTGATTGCTCCCCTGGCCCATCTTGTCCAGCAGCCTGTTCTCCCAGGACCCAAGACTCCCGTGGGATTGAACTTTGGCAAAGTTGTGACCACTTCAGCACCACTGCGCCTTCCGACTGCACTTCCCAGAAACCCGTAGGTTGCATGGTTCAGTGGAAGATGGGATGGGTGTATCCCTGCCCGCTTTCCCACCTGCCTCTGGGCACTGCACCCAATAGGATGGCGGGAAGGCGCAATGGACAAGCAGTGATTGGCTGCTTTGAAATCGAGACCAAGATTTTGAATCTCTTAATGGCAGCGGACGCTGGAGGAAGGACGAGGGAGCGAGTCAGATGCCTTCTGGGGAGGCACAGTTGGCTGCAGGGCGCCAGTGGTTGACGGGTCAGCCCCCTCCCTCCTTGGACATGGCAGGATGGGGAGCAGGGGTGCTGTTTTCCTCACGATGTGCAGCTCCCTTGGTTGCCCCCCCAGCAAAGTGGCAGGCAGTTCCACGGGTCAGCCGAGAAGGAGGAGGAGCGATTTCCGATGCTCCCTGCCAGCTTCCCACTAGCAAAGTCACTGGGGAGGCCATCAGGAAATCGCTCCCGCCCCCGCCCCCCCGCTTTTTTTCCCTGGGTCATTCTGTTCCTCTGCTTCGGTAAGGAAATATCTCTGAAATGATGAGCCAACTGGTCACAGGGGGTCAAGTATGAACTAGGAAGCTGCAAGGCGGTCATTCAGAAATGGCCAGGAGTCCTAGAGCATTGATCCCGGAGTCCAGAAAGTTTGCATTCAGGAAATGCAAGTAATTCTGTTCTCCAAAGGGGCACCAGCCGTTCTTCTCTCTAAAGAACAGGGGTGACCACTTTCTAGAGAAAACCTAATATAAAAGTGTCTCTTTTTGTTTCAGTTGTTGGAGGACAGAACGTGAAGATAACGCAACGTCCGGAATCCCTGTCGGTGACAGCCGGAGAGACCCTAACTCTAATGTGTACCCTGACTAGGGAGAATCTGCCAGGAGCAGTGCGATGGTACAAAGGCCTGGACAGAAGCCAACTTCCCATTTACAGTGATAAAGAAAGAGCTTCGAATCGGGGGGTGAGGGTCAACCCAGAATCAAACACAGACTTCAGCATCTATATCCGAGACATCCTCCCTGAAGATGCTGGGACCTACTACTGCGTGAAGTTCAGGGCAGGCAACCCAGAGAGACAGCTGGCTTCGGGGAAAGGCACCGTGGTCTCTGTGATCAGTAGGTGGCACCCCAACTTGATTTCCAGGGATGGAGGGAGATCCACCCCAGTCAACCGAGAGAGACGTGGGAGTAAATCACATGTTTGGGGCAAATTCCCTGCACAAAGCTGAGTCTCTCCGACCAAAAGCAGTCTTGGAGACTCCAGTATGGTCTATGAGGGACCGTCAGTTGATGTCTCCCTCTTTCCTCTCTCAGCCAGGCCATCCCAGCCTTTGCTCCGTGGCCCCCCAGGCAGAATCATGACAGGGTCTCGGGCCTCTTTCAACTGCTCCTCAGAGGGATTCTCCCCCCAAGAGATCACAGTCACCTGGTTGAAGGATGGGAAGGAAATAGAGGAGGCCCAGACCAGGATTCTGGATTCTGGTGAACAGCAGAGCACCTCGTACCGAGTGGAGAGCACGGTGGAAGTGCTGCTCGGGAAAGGAGACGTAAGGTCGCAGCTGACCTGCCAGATCCAACACAGCTCCTTGGAGGCTCCGCTCCAGCAGGACTTTCCACTTGGTGATATCCTAACAGGTAGGTGAGCTCTGGTCACAGAGAAGGACAAGGCTACGGAGTGGCAGGAGAGAAATCTAAGAAACACACCTGAAATAAACACATGAGGACAGAGCTGAGATTTGCTGAAAATTGGATGGGGTCCCTTATTTCTTTCCTTTTTCATCGTGTTAGGTTCAGGTCTTAGGTCCCCTGCCCCCAAACAGTGGAAAAGGAAGCCCTGAATTTCACCAACAAAGGGTTGTGTTCAGAGAACTCACTTCTTTTCCCAAGGCCGCAGTCCCAGGCCAGGCCCAGTTGGTCTTCCAGCCCCTTCCACACGCAGGAGCCATGAGTCGGAAGCGCCTCTGACTGATCTCTTTGTCTCTCTTTGCTCAGTTCCCCCCAAACTGCGCCTTCACACTGACCCACCTTCCCCTGCCCGGCTGAACACCACTGTGATGGTCACTTGCAGCATGGAAAATTTTTATCCTGATGATGCCAACATGCAGTTGTTTAGCAAGGATACCCCAAGCAAAAAAGGAAAGGTTGGCCAGAAGACCCTGAATTCCGACGCGACATATTCCCTCACCAGTTCCCTGGAGGTGATGGCCACCGAGGACAGGAACTCCTCACTGTTCACTTGTGTGGTTCAGCATAACTCCCAGCCTCTGGTCAATGCAACAACAACACTGTTCATTGCAATGCAACCTGAAGAGAACAAAAGTTCAGAACGGAATCCAACAGGTAAGTGTGGACTTTTAGAATAATTCTTCAGAGGTCTTGTTACCCCCGCCCCCCTTTTTCTGCTTCATTCCACGTTGATCTTTTGGTCTTTTCTTGATTTGACGACAACATGCATCTCTTAGATTGCTCTAAAATACTGTAGTGAGGGGTCTGTTGCTCCAGGATTCACCCCAGATGCTGTGTGCAGAAGATCTAGGACCAGGGCAAGAGGTCCTGCCTTGGCACAGGTGAATGTGGAGACCCACAGAGATGTCCTTGAAGAAACTATGTGACAACAGTTAGCAAAACAGGAAGAAAACCGTAGAAAGAAATACAGACTAGCTCCCCTTAAACATTCTGGAAAATAAGAGGGAGGAAGGAGAACGCTCTCAAACATTTCAAGGCCAGCCGAGTCAGAAAACAGACTCTACAAGAAATACTGGAACTCTGCTTTACTGAGATAGGCTAGAGCGGTGTTTCTCAACATGGGCAACTTTAAGAGGTGTGGAGTTAAGTCGCCCAGATTGAAAAACACTGAGCTAGAGTAACAGACCCTTGAGAGCTTGAGAGCATTTTCCATCTCTCCCTCCCTCTTAACCTCCAGAGAGTTAAGATGGAGCTACCCTGAGTTTCTTTCTAATGTTCTCTTCTCTTCCTTGGGTTTAAATCATGTTTTGCTAACTGTCAAATTCCTTCCCCAAGGTCATTTCCATGGAACTCTATCCTGAGACTGTGTTTTAATTTTCCCTCTTTCTTCCGTTCAGAGAGAAATCTGGAGGTCTTTCCCTGATTCATTCTTCTTTATAAAACTCACGTTTGTGCTACAGGTGACATGCAAGTCCTTGAAAATGTGGGAAAACAGGCCACAGGGTGGTCCAAGGGCCAAATCAGAACAGGTTCAGTTGGGTTTCACTGATCTTCTATTTCTGTGGTTCTTCTCCTGGTGGCCTGTTAATCTATTGCGTACAGTACTCTTCATATCAAGATAGTCAGAGGCGATGTCAAAAGAAGTCAAGGTAGTGGCCCTTGAAGGGGGACTTTTCACAGTTGGACATTTGTGGCTACCATCTAGACTTTCTTGAGCCTCCTTGGCGAAGCCCCTGAGGACAGCATTCGCTTGGGTTTTATTGCACTAAGAGGCTTTGAATATTTCTCTTGCTTTATTCTGTGAGCTGCCCAGAGTTGTGATGGACTGGGGTGGTCTATATATTTCAACAAACGCATTTCATAAATAAACTTGGAGGACAGCTCAGCTCTACCCTAAACTGAACACATACAATCTTTCTGCAGATGGTAAACCAACCATTTTAATCATTGCTGTGGTGGTTTGTGCACTCCTGGTTGTGTTGGTGATTGTGGTTATCTACCTCATCCAAGCAAGACAACGCAAAGGTAAAAATCTGTATTTCCTGAACTTCGTTGTTTCAGGTTCTGCTAAGAAACGTGGCCATCCCATGGTGACCACCCATGGGATGGATGGATGCACTGAAGGCATCTTCATGGACTGGGTCTTCATGTGGTGCCTCTAAACCTGCTGGCATAATTTATATGGTTAGGAGCTTTCCCACTGTCATGCATGTAGTGGGTGGGTGGTTGGCTAGATGAGGTCTCGTCAAGTTGTCCTGAATTCCTGATGGCTTCTTGGATACGTTCAAGTACTTTTCTTGGCGAAAGTATGGAAATGGCTTGCCACTGCCTTCTTCCAAGATATTTTTTGACTTCCCAGTCTCTCCTCCATCCATGTGATTTCCTGGGAGAAGTGGAGGTGGTTCCATCCATGTCCTAACCATGTCCAACCCTGTTGCTTTTCCTGAGATCAACCAAGGTCATGAGGTGCCTCCTGGTCACTTCATGGAGATATCCTTGTACTTTCCCTGGCACAGTATTGTTATTGTTATTGTTATTGTAAGAATGAGTTTTGCAGGATTTTTTGGGACCCCTCAAAAAATGACCTACCACCTAATGTGTTTTCTCCTACTTTCTTGTAGGTAAAGACTCCACGTCTGTAAAGTAAGTGTACTTTTCTCTTTTAATCAGAAAGCTGGTTGATTCGGGAATATGAATAAAGTTTAGGCCATCACAACCTGGTGTACTCCAGGTTCACTGGGCAGCAGTTTCCGTCACTCTCAGCCCCTGGGACCCACAGCTAGTTCCCTGGATGGTAACAAACCAGGCTAATGTCCAGCTAATGTTTGGATTGTAAAGCTTGTTTGTTGACACTGGCTAATGTTGTTTGATAAAAGCAAAATCTGGCCTTTTCAAAATCTGCAAATCACTCTGGATATTTTGCAAGGAAGGTTGAGCAGATAGGAGGGAACCAAACATTAGCAGCATTCACACAACATGTTAGCTGTAAAGTCGGGTTAACAAGCATCCTTGTTGCATTCACAACACATGCTACAAAAAGGAGGAGGAGGAGGAGAGGAAGAAGAAGAGGTGGAAGAGGAGGGGAGGGGAAGGGAGCAGGAGCAGGAGCAGGAGGAAGAAGAAAAGCGCATTATGGCTTAACATAACAGCTTGGGACAGACGTCCTGCTAGGATAAACAATGAACCCCAACTAAGCAGAAGCTTATCTAGCATGTAGTGCGAATGTAAAAACTGCGGTTAAGAAAAACAGTAAAACCGTGATAGGAAAGAGGATGAGAAGACAAGGCTTCCAAGGCCCCCGGCTTCAGCTCGTGTTGATCAGTCTCCAGGCTGATGGGATGAAACCATCTTACACCTAGGAGAGTGTTTCAACCACCTGAGATTAAAGAAGCAAGAAATAATCTGAGCCAAGAGACAAAAAACGCAGGAAATGTATTCAAGAGCCTAAGATTCTAGGCGTCTCTTCTCCTGCTTGTCGAGGGTGAAGCAGCAAAACTGTTACTCTAATTTCCCTTTATCTGGTGAAAAGAACTCCAAGCGTCTGCTGATTACTTTGGGACTTAACAGATGATAACTAAATGCGTAGAATGATAGGAAATTCCATTTAACGCCAAAGGGAAACATTAGATTAATAATTCAGCTATCTGATCAACCCTCTTAAGAGAAAGGACAAAGGATCCCTCAGATAAACCCAGATTAAAATAGGAAGTTTAAAGTAAAACCATGTGTGATTTCTTCCTTCCCCGTGTTTCACGTTGACAGTGTAGCAATCTCTTAAGGTAGGTTGCTCAGAAAAAGAGCCCAGAAGTGCCTCTATGGCTGGTCCAAAGGTTTTTGCTGAGAAATGGCTGAAGGCAAACTTAAACCCCCGTCTCCCCCACCATAAATCAAGAGTAAGGAACCTGTAGCTTTGAAAAATTAAAAAGTGAGTGTGTGAGATTTGCTGTTTACTCTTTGGTGATTTGAGATTTTGGTCCCATCTTTAGGGTTCATGCATCTGAGAAGTCTCCTGGACTGACGAATCAGGAACGCTGAGCTAAATTTCTTGAGCTGCTGGGCAGAAATAATAATTTCAGAGGTCATCTCTTCAGCCTCAAATGCCTAACTCTGATCATTTACTTTCATCCTGAGTTGATGCAGTTTTTTGCACTGGGACAGAGAATCAGCCTAGATAAGTGGGTCATCATCCTGTGGTTACTAGTGTTATTTTTTGAAGGATCACTGTATTAAAATAGGAAAAATAAACCTCATTATTCCAAGAAAATAAACCTTTTTAGCGCTGCAGACCTCTAAGAGGTGGTACAAACTTTTTTCTTAAGCCTTCTATCTGTACCCTTAAGAGTTGACTTCCTTCAGCACTGAACCTGCAACATTTTGAAAGCTGTTTTTGCACTCTACCCTCCGCCAGAGATTCTGTCTAGTAGGTGCAAGCTAATAAAGAACAGAGCAATTCCAGAACCATCTCATGGAGTTTCTTGGGCTAAACCTGACAGCAATCTCACCAGACTCACTCTAACTCCCAAAGTCCGCAACTAAACACTACAAATTCCTTACTGTGGTGCCATCCTCTTTGCTTTCACACGCTCAGTCTGTGGGCTGAGGAGATGCTTCTTCCCATGACCTTGAACCTCCTCATCCAAGTCCTCCATCACAGGAAGCATTCTAAGAAAAGAAGAAGAATTAAGAGCTGTAGCCTAGGGCTTTAGAGGGAAGGGCCTCCACCTGCTAAATGGGTGTGTCCCTCCAGCCCTCGCCCACTGTGGCTGCCATTTTGTGAAAGTGCTCACCATATGACCTCAAAACTCGCCAAGTGGCAACTGATCCCCAAACTCCCCCAGACTAGGTAGAGGTCATGGGCACTGGGCAATTCCCTCCATGCTCTTTCACGGACCTCTGAGTTGGTGGGATGCGGGCAAAAATAAGTTTTGGTGCGATGCGGGCAAGGCTTGCAAGATGCCAAGTTGAGGCGTGGAATGGAGGAAAAGTTAAAGAGTATGAATTAATAAACAGTTTTTAAAAAAGAGAGAGAAGAAAATCAATACGTTGCCCACCTGTGAAAGAAAGAGAGAGGAGGATGAGGCACCAGACTGAATGAAGATGGCTGATCTTATGCAGTAGAGTTGATATGAAATTCACTATACTGTAAAATATGATCCACCATCTCAGGATCGGTACCGTGACGGGCAAAATCTTTGAGAGATGGGCGTTTTCTGAAATCTACCCTATAGCATATTTGATGGCGACACATTTCATCTGGCTTTTGAAAAGGCTCTTCTGTATTTCTTTAAATATAAGCTATGCAAATATTTAGGGAGTTGAAAAACAGATCTGTGGTTAATTCTAAAAGTTACAGGTGAACATGATACTTTGGCTGTAGCTGTTAATTCCTGTCCTGGATTATCCCCCAGTCTTTGTTTGATACCATGAATGCAGATGACATACCCCTGGAGAACAAATAATCAGGATCCATGCCAATCTGCCTTACTTACTTACTTTTTTGTTGTTGTTCAGTTGTTAAGTCGTGTCCGACTCTTCGTGACCCCATGAACCACATCGCGCCAGGCCTTCCTATCTTTCACTGCCTCCCTGAGTTTGCTCAATTTCATGCTCATTGCTTCAGTGATACTATCTAGCCATCTCATCCTCTGCCGTCCTCTTCTCCTTTTGCCTTCCATCTTTCCCAGCATCAGGGTCTTTTCCAAATAGTCCTCTCTTCGCATTAGGTGAACAAAGTATCTGAGCTTGAGCTTCATTATCAATCCTTCCAATGAGCAATCAGGGTTGATTTCCTTTAAGATTGACTGGTTTGACCTCCTAGCAGTCCAGAGGACTCTTAAGAGTCTTCTCCAGCACCACAGTTCAAAGGCATCAATTCTTCGGCGTTCAGCCTTCTTTATGGTCCAGCTCTCACAGCCATACATTACTACTGGAAAAACCATAGCTTTGACTATGCAGATCTTTGTCAGCAAGGTGACATCTCTGCTTTTTAATATGCTATCTAGGTTTGCCATAGCTTTCCTCCCAAGGAGCAAGCGTCTTTTAATTTCATGGCTGCAGTCTCCATCTGCAGTGATCTTAGTTTTTTTAATGTTGAGTTTCAAGCCACCTTTCGCACTCTCCTCTTTCACCCTCATCAAGAGGCTGTTTAGTTCTTCTTCACTTTCTGCCATTAACTTACTTACTTACTTACTTACTTATTTAATTTCTCCCTGCCCATCTCCTGGGCGGCTCACACAAAACATTAAATCCATAAATATCAATAAATACATGAAACATAAGTTAAACGAAACATTACCAAAAAAGAAGGAGAAAGTCCAAGAAGATGAAGGATCTGGGGCTGAAGACAGCAGGCCTCTATGGGGCTAGCCATCCCCACACTTGATGTCTTCCCTCCCTGCCCCAGGCCAAGTGGCAGAACCAGGTCTTCAAAGCCCTCCGGAAGGCCAGGAGTGAGGGGGCCGATCTCACCTCCGGGGGTGGGATATTCCAAAGAGTGGGGGCTACCGCAGAGAAGGCCTTACCTTTTGAGTCACCTGTTTAAAGCACATATCTGCAAAGGATTCATCTGGGATCCCCAGAAGCTGCCCTTCCTTGTTTTGAAAAAGATATATTTGCAACCAAAACTTAATAGTCCTTAATCAAGCCTTTGTTTTCAAAGGGCATGGCTCAGTTTGCAAGAGAAAACCAGAATTTGGAATACAGCTTGGGACACTTAGAAGAGATCGTAGCGATTTCACCTGCAAGTGTGCTATGCCATTATTAGCAACGTGATCCAAATTGAAGCTCCATATAAAATTTGAGATGCGAGAATTGATCCAAGATAATCAGCTATTGCTTATGGCTTATGCCCTTAAGCAGAAAAAAAAAATCAGGAAAGCAAGATAATTTAAGATGGATGGATGGATGGATGGATGGATGGATGGATGGATGGATGGATGGTTGGATGGATGGATGGATGGATGGATGGATGGATGGATGGATGGATGGATGGATTCCAAGACAGCGACTGGGAGCAAACACCGGCTGCCTCGCTAGGCTAGACAAGGCAAGCCGAAGGTGAAACCAAGACACTGAGAACCGCAGCTGGTTTAGGTTTTCACCTGGCTGCCCTGGGGGTTGCTTGGCACCAGTTTGCCAGGAGTTGGGGTGCCTTGGCCCTGCAAACTTTGTGGCAAGTAGTCTGAGGAGAACAGCCTGACCAGGAATGGCGCAGTGGGTGGCTCCAGCCAGGCCCCGCAGGGAGTGCAGCAAGTACAGGAGGCGGCCTGAATCACCGAGCGGTGCCCAGCGGAGCTCAACGGAGGCTGGGGGAGCTCAGCAGAGGTTGGCAGAACAGGGCTGCACAGCTGAGCAGCTCAACGGGGGTTGTGGTGAGTGACCCCGATCCTAAAGATACAGCGCAGCGGGCGTCCCGGATTGAGTGCCATGGTGAGTGTCTTGGGGTGCCGGGTCGTGCCCGGCGGAGCATGGTGGAGGCTGGTGTGGCTCGACACAGGCTGGCAGGAGCTCGTCGGAGGCTGACGGAGCCGGCCTACACAGCCGAGCACCGCAGCAAACAGCAGAGCCAGCAGCCTGAGACGAGCGCTGGGGCTCTGGTCTGCAGCGGCCTGGAGAACAGCCGGAGTAGGGCCGGGTGCCTTCAAACGACCGAACGTTTACTGGACCGGTGCTAGAGCAACGGTGGTACCTCAAACGGGACGGGGGCAATAGCCGAAGAATTGGCGGCGACGGCCCAAGGCCTGCAAATCGGCCAGAGCCTGGGTCTGAGGTGCAACCTGAGGGGCGGCCTAGGTGGTCAACTCAGCCGGCCCCTATAGCCTATGCAGAGAGGGCAGAGGCGGGTAGGGGTCCCACCTGGGTGTGAGAGTTTGGGTGCCCTTCCCTAGGGTGAGAGACAGGGAGGGAGCCCAAGCGGGAATGCACAGAGTGTGAATGAGGGGTGAGTGTCGTGAGGATGCTCGACCCCCAGCGAGAGACGGGGAGGGAGGGGAAGTAGATTGGGTACCCCCTCCCAGTAGCAGTTGACATCCGGGATTGTAATGAATGGCACGAGCGGGCAAGATTCTGGAATGGAAGTTCAAGGTTGTCAGGAGGGGGGAGAGACACCCCGGGGCAAGCGCCTCCTCGGCCCCAGCAAGAGTGTGGGAAGGCGAAGAGGATGAGGCTGGCCTCTCCCTGGAGTCCCACGGGGTACAGCCACTGGTTGCTTTGGCATAGGTTGAGTCTGGCGAGATTCTGTCTATTAGGTGCGGGCCAATAAAGGAACTGAACCGCACTGGATTGCCTCGCTGCTCTTCTTGGGCTGACCCTGACAGGGAGTCTCTGTTGGCCTTCAGGGGTTCTGCTCCACGAGTGGCCGGCTGTGAGACCCTGTCCCTGAAGTTGGGCTCGCGAGAACAGCTGGGATTGCTGCTGCTCTACCAGCTTCCCTGCTGGGTATCACCCTCCCTGCCTGAGCTCTGGAGGCCGATTTGCGGCTGGCGGTGGAGTCCCCCAGGCTGATGGTTCTGGGGACCTTAATCTGCCATCCCTGGGACGTGCCTCGGAGGCAGCCCGGGAGTTCATGGCCACCATGGCAGCCATGGGCCTGTCCCAGATTATTCGCGACCCGACTCGGGACAGCGGCCTCACACTGGACCTGGTTTCCTTGTCCCAGCAGAGGCAACGTGGTCTGAAGGGGGAATTACAGCTGCCCCCTTGTCATGGTCCGATCATGCCCAGGTGGCCTTGAGATTCTCCTATGCCACCCCGCTCCACAGGGTCGCCCCCGGCAACTGATGGGGTCCCAGCCAGAGCTGGGGGCTATACCCGAGGAGCTGCTGCATGGTCCAGTGGAGACCCTGGCCGCCAGCTGAAATAGGAAGGTGGCCGAGGCCTTGGACAAATCGCGCCCGTGCGGCCTCTCTTGACCCACCGAGCCCGATACTCCCCGTGGTTCATGGAGGAGTTGAGGGGTCTGAAAAGGATTAAGAGACGTCTAGAGCACCACTGGAGGAAAACAAGGACCGAATCTGACCAAACACAGGCGAGAGCCGCCATTAAGGCCTACCTTCTGGCGGTGAATATTTCTCCGCTCTTATTCCATCCGCAGAATGCCGCCCAGTGGCCCTGTTTAAGGTCACCTGATCCCCTTTGGGAAAGGGGGCCCCTGTGACCCACCCACAGGGGTTTTCTGGGCATTTGGTGGATAAAATCGCTTGGATCGTTCCCAGCTGGATGCCAAGCGTGCGGCATGGCCTGTGGAGATGCCTGGGGTACGGACCTGCCCTGTTATCTGGGAACAGTTTCATCCTGTTGGACCTGAGGAAGTGGGCAGGGTCCTCTGGGCTGTAAATGCCACCAGCTGCCAATTAGATCCATGCCCCTCCTGGCTGGTGAAGGCAGCTCCAGAGGTGACATGTGGATGGGTCTGGGCGATGGTGAATTCTTCCTTGAGGGAGGGAGTGCTTCCAGCAGCCTTTAAAGAGGCACTGGTACACCCACTCCTCAAGAGACCATCACTGGATCCCACCGTGCTGGGCAATTTTCGTCCAGTCCAGAAAGCGGTGGCGTTGCAGCTCCAGAGATCCTCGATGAAACCGATTATCTGCACCCTTTTCAGCTGGGTTTCAGGCCCGGATACTGATGGAGGGACCCTAGGAAATCACAGGTACGTGATGGGTAATAAAGGATCAAAGAGGAGGGACGCCTCCCTGGGAAAAGGGAAGGAACAAAAGGCAAAGGGAGAGGAACCCCACGTTCCAGAGGATGCTCCCTTGGGGAGAATGTTAAAATATTGGGACTCATTCTCCTTTCCCAGGAATAAAGACAACCAGAAAATGATACAGTACTATGCACAAATTTGGCCTACGTATAAAATCTTGGGAGGGTGGGTATGGCCACCCAATGGGACTGATGATCTCTCTATATGCCAGGCATTAAATATAACTCTTAATGAAGCTAAGGTAGGGACTGAGGAATCTCACGATGCTGCAGCTTGGGTTAGGCAAAACAGTGAGAATAAATTAATGAAAATGAATGCCTGGGATGCCTCAGATAATTGGCCTCCATACCCTGGGGGCCCGGGTGACTCGGGCGTGAGCGGGCCGGTCCCAACGGCTCCTGACTTGCCACGAGAAACCAAACAACTAACAGAACAAAATGAGGAAATGGCAAGTAAAATGAGGCCAGGGTTGGAGGAGGGATTTTCACCAATGGGAGTTAGACTCAGGAACCCTGTGACGATGCGGCAGTTTCGGCAGGTCCCTTTGGGGGCGCGAGGATTTGGTTTTCTTGAAGCTCCTTTAGCCGGGGCTGAGGTGAGGCAATTTAAAAGGGAAATCCGAAATTAATAGAAGATCCAGTAGAAACTGGTAAACAGGTGGATCGGTTCCTGGGTCCGGCAGAATATTCATGGAAAGAGCTGAATGCGGAATTTAGTATCTTGTTCTCGGGGGAAGGACTAACGATGATGAGAGAGGGAGCTAGGGCTTTGTGGAACCAGGACAGCCGGGGGGTCATCTTCAGAGGAATATCCCAAATACAGATCCACAATGGGATGCCAGTGACGATGGGGACTTGCATAGGATCAGAGCCTATCGAGTGTATCTGATTAGAGGAATGAAGAATGCAGTGCCCCAAGCTTTAAACATAAAAAAGCTTTGGAAGTGGAACAAAAATGGGAAGAAGCCCCTTCAGAGTGGCTGGAAAGACTGAAGGGCAAATGCAAAAATATGGGCACTTAGATCCCGAAAACCAGGGGCACCAGATCACATCAGATCTGATCCCCACGTCAGTTTGTGGGGAAAGCTTGGGAAGATATTAGGAATAAATTGCAGAAGATGGATAATTGGGAGGGAAGGACTGTGGATGAATTGCTAAGGGGAGCACAGAAAGTGTATGTCAAGAGGGATGAAGAAACAGAGAAAAGGAAGGTTAAGAGGATGCTACAAGCGTTGCAGAAGGAAGGAAAAGGGTATGGGCAGAGGGAAGAAGGAGCAGGAGTAGGCAGTAGGGGGAGGGGGAGACCTCCTTTCTAGGCGAAGGGAGCAAGGAGAGAGGAAGGAAAAGGAAGAGGAGGGATAGAGAATCGCAGATCACGTCTGGGACAAAATCAATGTGCCATCTGTAAGAAGGAAGGGCGTTGGAAGCGGGAATGCCCGCAAAGGCAACAGCAGGAGGAGTTGGTGGGGCTGATGAATTTTGAAGATTAAGGGGGTCAGGGGAATAGCCCGTTTCTAGGACCTGCTTTCCAGGATCCCCTGATAACTTTGCAAGTGGGACCAAAGGAGGAGGAAATAGCTTTCCTAGTAGATTCTGGGGCAGCCCGATCTACTCTAAATTTCATCCCTGAGGGGATGCAACTTGGGAAAGGGGAAATAAAAGCTAAAGGGGGGGGGGGGATGTGTTAATGGCAAAGGTATTCAAACCTAGTATGGTGTGTTGCTCGGGTAAAGAGGCAAAGGTGTGGTGCGATTTTGTGTTGGTAAAGGGAAGTTGTAACTTGGCCGGAAGGTATTTGATTGCACAATTAGGACTTAAGATTACTGGGGAAGATGGGGAAATCGCAGTGAAATTACTGGAATTGAGGACAGAGAGTCAGGAACAAGTAGATCCTAAATCCTCTCATGCAGGAAAAGGGAGAAGAGCTTTTCCAGATCGGGCAGTCCCAACGCAGCGTTTGATTTTCCTGAAAGACCTTGTGCAGCTCCTCAAAGTCTCCGGGAGCCCCCCCTTAACTGTTTCTGAGTGCGTGGAGCCCGTGTTTGATAACGCCCTCTGTCCCTGTGAAAGCTCAGACCCTAGGGAAACAACCTTCCGCTGGACTAGCTGCGCTTTATCTTTGATGCCTCGTATCCACACGTGGCCAGGTGGTTTAGGGGAGACCGCAGAGCCTCCACACTCTGAGGCTGATGGCGAAGCCAACAGCAGATCATCTACCTACTGGAAACACGGTCTCTTTCAAGGGGGATGACCACAACCCCAGATCGCTGGCTAGGGCTGTCCCAAATAGAGTTGGGCTATTCTTGAAACCCTGGGGCAAAAAAACCCCAGCCCAGTATATCTGGGTCTATTGTGCCATCTGGGATCTTCCCACTCAAAAGCAAACAATTTCTGGCTTCCCTCCGCCAGCGAGATGCAGGAAAGGCATCCTTTAGATCCAAAACTGGAAACCACCCCAGAGGCTGGTATAGTTGTCAGCAACGTATAGGGGTTAGGCAACAAGGAGTATTGCAAGGAGACGCCCCTGGACCGATGAGCCCACGTTCCAGGAATTTGTCGTCTTCCAACAACATGGATACCCACGTAGCTGTATCAAAAGTGCCTGACCACTCACTTTATTACAACACAACCAGCACAAGCTTTGAAAAGGATCACACCGCCATACATCAGAAACACCTCAGAAACTACCAATAGGCTATTACAACCACATGGAACTCCGAAGCACACAAACCAGCTAAAGCTAAATACTACGTTGTTGCAACAGCGGGTGTCCAGCAAGTAGGCGCACCTTGTGGTAAGATGCATGCACTTTTCATTCCCTGTGCCCGAGCGAAAGGACCCTCCTCCATTTCCCCACTGGTTAGGCACTCAGGAGTTTACAACCTATCCGATACGCCTAATACAACTCACGGAAGTCCCGCCTTTGTTTACATCTCCCATTACCCTTATTTTAGAAGCCCCTTTCCCATATTTATTTCCTTCCTTCTATGGCAGTTTTCGACATTAGCAGTACGTGCTCAGCGAGGTGGTTTCAGATCTTGCGCAACTATTACAAAACCAACTCAGGTCGGTTCAGAGACTCACATACATGAGTTCCCTTACACATTACCACATCTTCTGCATTTCAGCTCTTCTTCTTCTTTTAAGCAATCAGTTACTACTTTGTGCTAAGACCCCCTTCTGCAATTGAGGACTAGTAACTTGATTGTGTCATTCTATTTGCTTTGCTTAGAAAATCAGGGGCCCGGGAGATCCCCCTTTTACTACTAGTTGCTCATTAGAGTTTATTTTAAAGCATATACTGTCAAATTAGTTTACCTGCAAAAACAACACTTTTATCATTTCTCACACGCCCAATCCCTGATTAGAGGCAAATGCCACTCACCCTCGCCTCTCTGCTTCCACTTCCAGCCGTCACCCGTTCACCCAGCCACTCTCCGTCTCCGTCCCTTGCAATGACCCCTTGGGCTGTTGGTTTCTCGATTCCAGACAGCACTCTGGCATTCGGCTACACCACACTCTCGAGGGGAGCGCACAAAGTGTTCGGGGCGCACCTTCCCATCAATACTGTACTGGTGTTGAAGTCCGAGAGGTCTCCTGGCTGGCTCGCCAAACTGTTGGACCCAAAACGGGGTTCTTAGCCCGGAGACGACTGCCAATAACTTCGCCGGACACGAGAAACTCTTCAGAGCAAAATTCCTTTATTGGTGCGCCACAGTAAAGGGGATACCTCTATCGAAAGAGGCTCCCTGAACACAAAGAGATCAGGGTTTTTATACATTTTGCTTCAAGGAGATATAATGTTTAGAGATCACCAGGCTGGTGTGGATCTTCCGGGCTGTGTGGCCGTGGTCTGGAAGCTCTGTTTCCTAACGTGTCGCCAGCATCCCTGACCGGCATCTTCAGAGTGCAGGAGCACAGACAGGAGCGGTTCTCTCCGTGCCCAGGATGGTGACACGTTAGGAAACAGAACTGCCAGAACACGGCCACACAGCCCGGAAGATCCACACCAGCCTTCGTATGCCGGCCGTGAAAGCCTTCGACAATACTTTAGAGATCACTGATGGTTCAAGCAGCTCTTCATCACCTGAACTGGGATTTCCCTTTGATCTCTTCTGCGCAGTGGAGGAGGAGGAGGCCGAGGCCGCGGCTTCGGGCAGGAAGGAAGACGGGAAGCTGGTGCGCAGCGGCGGCCCTGGAAAAGGGACTGCGGCGGGGCCGCTACCGCCAGGTACCTCGGCCCGGTGAGCCGCGGTTACAGCACAAACAGCAGCCCTGCAGTGCAGGACAGGGAACGTGGGGACCATATACACAATTATGCGCGTATCGCCCCGCCCCGCCGCTTCTTTTCCGGCCGGGTCGTGAGGGAAAGAAGGCGCTTTACTGTGTGCTTGCCGCGCGGGCGCAGAGCTCCAGGGGCGGCGAGCCGTTTTGGAAAGCGCCGCCGAGGCCGCGGGGCGAATTCAAGCCCATCCCCGCCGCGCCTCGAGGCGGCCGTTACGGGTGGGGGCTGCCGGCGCGACAGTCCCGCGTGCCGCGCGCGCCCCGGGCAGGCGGCGGCGCACACGTGACGCGACGCTTCCGGCGCGACGCCGCCGGGCTCCGCCCTCCGCCTGCGGCGCGGGGACCCCGTGACGCCACTTCCGGGCGCGTCCCCGCGATTCCCGCTCTCTTGCCTCATCGACCGCCGCCCGGGAACGACAACATGCCTCCTTACTGCTTTCCCCCTTTGCTCCTTCCGCTGAGGAAAGGTCTTGCGGGGCGCGGCGCGAAGGAGCCCAGACGCCTCTCCGGCGGCGATCGGCATGGCTGCCCTGAGGCCCTTCCTGCGGATCCCCGGTCCGCTTCGGCGGCTGCTGCTGCTGCTGCTGCTGCTGCTGCTGCTCGTGCGGGGCCCGGGTGAGTGTTTGCGTCTGAGGCGAGGCTGGTGCCGCTGCTCGGACTTCCAGGTGGAAGGTGGATGCTGAGGGGAGACGCGCCCGCTGCTGCGCCCCAGCGAGGGCCAGCCCCGGACTTTGCACCTTTGGGGGAAGGGTGTCTCCCATTGCCCCCCCCGAAGGGCCAGGTGAACAGGCAGGAGCGGCCGGGAAGGGCACCGGAGCACTGAGCTTCGGGAGGGCCAACGGGGGTCCCTGGCTCGGTGTGGGCCGTGGGATGCACCGGGGAAACGTGCACGTTGACGCCTGTTCCTTGCATTCTGGATGGCGGCTTCAGGGCTTCTGGCGACGCTTCGTTTAAGGGCTGCCCGCACCTGCACCTCGCCCGAACACACGTTCTGGCCTGACCTTCTCCTTCGCCGTCTCCCTTTGGGGTGGCCTCCATCTCATCCCCCAGCCAGCAGTGAGGCCGGCTTCGGTCGCGTCGCCTTTTCTCTCTTCCTCCCACGCCATCTAAGGCCGCCTCAGGGTGGGTGAAAGTGGCTGGTCGTTGTCCGTCCCGTTCCCTTGGGGTGAGGTTTGGGGACTGCAGTGACGACGGGGCACAGAAGCAGTAAAAGCAGGAGGAGAATCAGCCGTGGGGCTGCCCGTTTCATGCCAATCGTCAACTCAGCCGCAGGAAAAGGACCTCAGGCAGGATCTGGCTCCTTCATGACTGTCTTAATCCGCTAACCTTCAGTCTGCTGTTCAGATCTGCGGCTGAGGCGAGCGATGCAGCAAGTCCCCCAAAGGGAGACCTGGTCTGCAGCAGCCTGGAGAACAGCTGAAGTAGGGCCGGGTCGCTTCAGACTGAAACCTTATGAAAAAGGGCTCCCGGTTTCTCTCACCTTTGATTTCCTTCCATTTGGAAGCCAGAGGGATGACAAGGAAGCTGATGTTCATGAACCTTCACGCATTTGCCTCGTTTCTGTTCCGTGGAAGGCTCTAGGCAGACGTCCTGTCTCCTTAAGTGTCGAGGCCCTAAGGATATGGGCGGAGATGACCCCGGTCTACTAGCCTTCAGAACACCCTCCAGCCGCTCTGGCGATCCCCCTGCATTCTAGGAAACAATCAAGCAATAAAACCCCGAACTCTGACTAGTGAGCAGTTGGTCATCGGGAAGATCCGTTTCCCCCAATAATAAGGAGGATCCCAGCCTTATGCCACTTTCAGCCAGTCGTTTGTTAATTGCTGTATCTCTGTGTAAGAAACGTGTATAAAATCTTCTTCTCTGGGTGTGACCGGGGCTCTTCTCTGCCTTAAGGGGAGACCCCAGCTGACTCTATTGGCCCGCTTTCAATAAAACTTTAAAATCTCAGCTGGTACTTTTGTGTCGATCTTCTGCCAGACTGAATCCTAATTGGGGGGAGTCAGAAACTCTCAAATTTGGCTAACAGAAATGGGGGCTCGTCCGGGGTTTCTTTAAGTGTCTGGTGATCCCGAAAGGGGGGAGGCCCTTTGGGGCCCGGGGCCCCCTAAGGGGTCCACAAAGGGGAGATCTGACGATTCCTGCCTGGGAATTTCCCTTGATCTGCGCCAGAACGGGTGAGTACATTCGAGTACTCCGAGCAGGTTTTTCCGGTTGAAAGGAAAAACTGGGCGGTCCGGTTGAAAGGAACGGGGTGTGTGTCTATCGTCTTGCCTCCCGCGGGCGACCAGGACTGCTCAGCGAACGGGGCATAGATGCCCCAATTTTGGCACAAGGTCTGAGACCAACGACTGCCAGAGTTAAAAGCCAGTGTGTTCCGTTCACCAGTAGCTTGTCCCGCCCTGCTGCAAGTGACGGTACGTGTGTGTGAGTGAAAGCGAGCCGGACACTTGGAGAAAAATCCTGGCACTAGGTGTGCGGAAGACTTCTGGCATGGGCAGCTGTGCCAGTAAGCCACACCCTCACAGGGGGACGCCTCTTGGGTCTGTAATTAACAATTGGCGAGCTCTGGGAGATTCCCGGTCTGGAATGACAAAAGAGATTAATTTATCTTTGTAACAAAGATTGGCCATCTCAAAAGGAAATTTTCCCTCCGTGGCCGGAGGAGGGAAGCTTAGAGGCAGAGAACATTGGGGCACTGATTGATTGGTGCAGACTAACTCCAGGCAAAATAGAAAGAGGGAGGGGCAGGGGCTGAGGAGGAAGGCCCTCCCTAAGAAGAGATCAGTGCAGGATCTGCAAAAGGAGGGGGCACTGGGGTAGAGACTGCCTGGAAAAAGGAAGAGGCGCCCAGCTAACCCTTAGAACTGAAGACAGCGCCTGACAGGGTCCTGCGGTCTTTGCTTTACCACCTGGGGACCCCGTGGTTAATAGACACCGGCGCCACGTATTCCGTTTTGACGGAAACCCCCCGAACAAAACCCACTTTGTCATTGGCAAAAGGGAAAACAGTAGTTGATGCCTCAGGGAGAACGGAGAGGGTGGCCTTGATGGAGTCTGTGCCCATAGAAGTAAACGGAAGAAGGCTGGAGCACCAGTTCCTTTATATGGACAGATGCCCTGCCAGTTCTCTGAGGATGGCTGTACTGTCCAATTTGGGAATCCAGAGGCATGCAATTTTGAGCTGGGGGGTCTCTACACCCCTTGCAAATGTGAATGCATATAATTCTCTTATTCTCATGTCTCCTCTTATACTTTTTATCATTATAATTGGGGGTTCACCAAAAGACCTCCAAGGTCCCTTCCAACGCTGTGATTCTGTGATTCTATTCTCCACCTCGACACCAGAAATGGGCTTCCTTTCCCTTCTACCCACACCCAGATCACAGGCTAAGAGAAATCCAGGGATCCCTTGAAACTGGAAAGCAAGGGGGAGAGACCAGGGCTCTCGTTTCCTTACAAGGCAGTGAGTGAAGGGGGTCTAGCTATAAGTTGGGCAGATTCTATAAGAATCCAGGTCTGTCAAATTCTCCTGCCCTGGGCACTGCTCTGGAACAGTGCTTTGAGGTTTCCATGATCGGGTCAGGTGTGATCACAGTTCTGGGCAAGGCATCCATGTTCAACACAAGACACCTCGTTTGAGTAGGCGTAAGAGAGCTGTAAGAGCTGAGAGCTGAGATGGCGTAAGAGAGCTGTAACTGCAGCCTGGGTTCCTCTTTCTCAGGCGTTAAGGCCCAGGACACAAAGGTGCGGCAGTCCCCATAGGGTTTTTACAGGTTTGCAAGCATTCATATTATAATCTTCTAGCAATTTTATAATGTTCTTCTTTTGTCTCAGTATAAAACCACCATGCTTTGTTCTACTTATTTCAATACCTAGGTAGTTCTTTATCTCTTAAAGAGATGGGGATACCAGACCACCTTACCTGTCTCCTGAGAAATCTGTATGCGGGCCAAGAAGCAACAGTTAGAACCGGTCATGGAACAACCAATTGGTTCAAAATAGGGAAAGGAGTACGACAAGGCTGTATACTGTCACCCTGCTTATTTAACCTATATGCAGAGTACATCATGAGAAATGCCAGGCTGGAAGAATCACAAGCCGGAATTAAGATTGCAGGAAGAAACATCAATAACCTCAGATATGCAGACGATACCACCCTAATGGCAGAAAGTGAAGAAGAACTAAAGAGCCTCTTGAGGAGGGTGAAAGAGGAGAGTGTGAAAGCTGGCTTGAAACTCAACATTAAAAAAACTAAGATCCCTGGCAAATAGAAGGGGTAGAAATGGAAGCAGTAACAGACTTCATTTATTTGGGCTCCAAGATCACTGCAGACGGAGACTGCAGCCATGAAATTAAAAGACGCTTGCTCCTTGGGAGGAAAGCTATGGCAAACCTAGATAGCATATTAAAAAGCAGAGACGTCACCTTGCCGACAAAGATCCGCATAGTCAAAGCTATGGTTTTTCCAGTAGTAATGTATGGCTGTGAGAGCTGGACCATAAAGAAGGCTGAACGCCGAAGAATTGATGCCTTTGAACTGTGGTGCTGGAGAAGACTCTTAAGAGTCCCCTGGACTGCTAGGAGGTCAAACCAGTCAATCTTAAAGGAAATCAACCCTGACTGCTCATTGGAAGGATTGATAATGAAGCTCAAGCTCAGATACTTTGGCCACCTAATGTGAAGAGAGGACTCTTTGGAAAAGACCCTGATGCTGGGAAAGATGGAAGGCAAAAGGAGAAGAGGACGGCAGAGGATGAGATGGCTAGATAGCATCACTGAAGCAATGAGCATGAAACTGAGCAAACTCAGGGAGGCAGTGAAAGATAGGAAGGCCTGGCGCAATATGGTTCATGGGGTCACGAAGAGTCGGACACGACTTAACGACTGAACAACAAAAGTTCTTTATCTCTCCTAGATTTTTCAATTGGAACTTTTTATCTAAAGTATTTTCAAATTCTTGTACCTGCTCCCTAGATGGAGCTATTAAACATAGGTCATCGACTCGTTCACAGGATATGATGTTCCTTCTCTATCTGTTTACGATATAAACAAGGATCTGCTATACTCCTTCTGTAGCCCGTTTTCTGCAAAACATGATCAAAACATATGTTCCAATTTCTTGCCGATTCTATAAGACCATAAATAGCTTTATTTAGCTTATATACTCTTCCTGGAGCACTTTCGTATCCAGGAGCCTCTTTCATGTAAATGGTCTCCTTTAAACCAGCATTTAAATAGGCCGTGGTTATGTCAAAATGGTTCACCAGATCACCTTTTATCGCTGCTATTTTTAAGGCTAGCTTGGCACTCTCCGCCCTCACTGTGGGAGCATATGTTTCGGGAAAATCACGTGCTTTCAGTTGTGTTAAACCCTGTGCTACCAGCCTTGCCTTATGTTTTAAATCGCCAGATACCAGTGTTTTCCTCCTGTATACCCATCTGCATCCTATAGCTCTATGACTATCTGGTAATTCCATAGGCGTAAAAACCTTACGATGTTGCATAGAAGCCATTTCCTCATCCATAGCTTGAAACCACCTTTCTCTTTCCTCCTTAGGTAGTTGCAAGACGTCATTACTTCCCTGAGGTTCATGATCAACTAAATTTACCTTGACATTTCCTATAGTGAAACGATCAGGAGGTTTATTCTTTGTCGTTCGTTCCGAACGCCTAGGAATAAAATCCTCTGTTATCCGCCCCTGCTCTGCTTCAACCGTGGGAAACATAATCACTTGCTTCAGAGGTTTCTGGGCTCTCTACCGATTCTTCCACTTTAACTTCTGAACTCTCAGTGTCCGCAGCCGTTGGCAACAAGATTTCAGCATTAGCCTGAAGACGCTGCCCATTCCCTTGTTCGGCAAACTCAGCTGACCTAGATATAATGATTCTATTATGGTTATTTACGAAGCTATACGCCTTTGAACCTGAGTGATAGCCAACGAAGCGTAGCTTCATGGCTTTGGTCGGTCCCTTCCTTCTTTGCTTCTTTGGGATGTTTACCCATGCTTCACAGCCAGACACTTGCATATGAGGTAACATTGGCTTCCTGCCATACATTAGGTAATATGGAATATGATTTATTACAGAGCTCCATAGCCTGTTTACTGTATAGTTTGCAGTCATTCTGGCCTCGTCCCAAAAATGCTTGGGCATTCCAGAATCTTGTAATAAGGCGTCCTTCCTAATTTGTCAGGCCCCATTTCGCCTTTCAGCAATCCCATTTTCATGTGGGGAGTATGGGTGCCTAATTCCCTGTCTCTTCAACCGTGCCTGGAAATTACCGGCACTAAACTCACCACCTCTGTCTGATTGCAGTTGCCTCACCTTACATCCGGATCTCCTTTCCACATAGGCCACCCAATTTTTAAATGGTGTAAAGGTTCCGCTCTTTGCCTCGAGTGGATAGCAATACCCATACCTTGTGTGATCATCAACAACCGCTAGCACATACTTAGCCCCTCCCAGGGTTTGTGTGAGAGGCCCTATGATATTCACATGGACTAAGTCAAAACGCTTCTCAGAGATTCTAGTGCGTTGTTTCTGAATAGGATACCGTTTGGATTTGGCCATCTTGCTTCAGCTCTAAACGCTCACTAACATCAGGCATTGTCAGGTTTAGCCCAGGAAACTCCAGGAGACAATACAGATTCAATCCAGCAAGGTTTATTTGGCTTCACACCATTCACAGAATCTTCCCAGACTGAGAGTAGTTCCCAGGGTCAGTCATAAACATCACTAGCATTCCTCAGGGAGGTGCCAGTCTCATCCTCTTATCTCTCCCCCTCTCCTCGGGGGATGAGAGTACATTCTTCACCCCCCGCTCCACACTCTCACAGGCATTTTAGCAGCGGTTCTAAAATTAGCGTGCCCCAGCCTCCTATGTATTAGATGTATACACCCATCACGAGCTGGCTTATTACTAAACAGTGTCTGTACTGTTATCTGGCTACCTGCATGCGCTAGCATTGTATACATTTTGTTCCTTATTATACCCCGCGCACATATCTTACTGTTCATTTCAACTGTGCATCCTGTACCTTTAAATGAAACCGAGTAGCCTTCCTGAGTTAAACATGATACCCTCAGCAAGTTATACTCTAGTGTAGGTACATATGAAACACCCTCAAGAGTCCTGTTTAAGCTAGGTACGTGCACTGAACCATTTCCATACACGGGTGTCTTCTTGCCATCTGACATACTGTTGAGTCGCAGGTTAAAAAGAAACAAAATCTTCCTTTCTGTTGGAAAGATGCCGTCCCGCTCCGCTATCAAGCGGCCCAGCCTTTGGTTTATGTTCAGCTGCTGGGCCCCTTACAAAACCCTTGCTCCGCATATCTTTAAGGGTAGGAGTCTGTCCTGTCGCTTTGCAATCTCTGCGAAGATGTGTTGTAGAGCCGCACTTAAAACACCCTCTCACAGCAAACACACTCTCCGTTTCTTTGCTGCACGCGGGTGCCTTTAACCCCTTCACACTTGGCTTTTTACACTCGCTCTCCGGCGCGCTCTCTGTCCGTCTCGGTTCTTCCTCAGGCAGATGACCAACAAGGTGATACAGAGTAAGCTCTCGTTCCGGCATCGACTCTAAGCTTGTAATTAACACATTCCAAGAGTCATCTAACGAACTCAAGATTATGTAGACTTTGTTTGCCTCAGATATTTGCATTCCTCGCTCCTGTAGCTCTGCAAACAAGCTTTGCATGATTGCTCCGATATGCTCTCCCCCTCCTGCAGACATTTCTTGTACAAATGATGTGTCAAAGCAATCTCAGTACCGGCTGTCTCACGAACATGCAGCCGCCTTAACATAGTCCAGCGTTCAGCAGCAGTCTGTAGACCACGAACATGCAGCAACTGGCTATCTTCCAACCCCGAGATAATACACGGCCGGGCTTTTTCTTCACCCCTTAGCTGCCTGTTATCAGGATTGCTGGGGGATTACTCACTGCTTCCCAGAGATCCTCCCTTTGAAGATACATCTCCATTTTCACACACCAAGACGTATAGTTCCGCTCATTGAGACGAGTTAGAGGGAGCCCACCACTCACGGCACACACGGCCTCAGCCTCCATGTCTTCTGCTGGTACTTACAATGTGTTGCCTTCACCAGCAAACAGGTCTGCACGAACTCACGGAGTAAACGCCATCCACTGGGCCCATAACCTGTCGGGGTTGCGCATATATCGCGTTGTGGCATTCCATGTGCCAAAGAAACAGCCTTCAGGCTATCTTAGCAACAGACCTTATTTCCTGTACAATATTTACAATACTCACAAACATCAGTCAGCACCTTAACCAGAGAGCATAACCAAAGAATGCCTCCAGAGAGCGTCTCCTGAGAGCATCTCTCTAAATACCCAACACTGCACTCATTATATGCCTTGTTCTGTCATCCACCCACCGCACCCCACAGGTGTGAGTACTTATTACCCAGAGCTAATTCCTTGATACTAAAATAAAATTTTACTTCAGAGTATACTCTGACAATGTGAATGTGTGGAGGAACAGAGTCGAGCCCTCAGGATGGGAGATGGTGAAACCTCAAGAAATCCTTCTTGGCAGAAGCAGCAGATAGCTTGAGATGGTGACCAGCTGGTGGCTGATCCAGCGACTCATGGCGGGCAGAAACTGACTTCCTTTCTGGGTGCAAAGGACCAAGCTCTGCCTCGAGAGAGAGCACTTGGTTCTTAAATGCAGATCTAGTTCATTCAGAAGAGCACTAAATGTTTGTGGAGGGCCCACGGCTGTCCGGGCCAGCTTAAGGTCAAGGGAGGGCCTCAGCACAGCCCATCACTGGTGCCCCTCGGTGCTGGACTGGCAAGGCAGGAAGTGCTGAAGGCGAAGAAAGAGATTAAACCATCCATTTTCTTCCAGGACATCCCCCCGGCCGGACCCCGCTGCTTTGTGAGAGGAGAGTCGTAGGCAGGGGCCAGGCGGGGGGGTAGCAGGCAGGATGGCAGGGGCATCAGCAGACGTTGCTAATTCCCCTCTCCGGAAATGGCTGAGGGGCTGTTGCCTGGTCTGAGGGGGCAATTCTCACCCTTGAACTCTGCAGCGCCTCACAAAGTCCTTGTCTTTACCGGCATCGAAACTTCCATCGTTGAGACTTAGTGGGTGACCGAACTCCTGGCCTTGTGAGAGAGGGGGAAACATCGCTAGAACATGCATGATGTTCTTCAAGGCCAACATGTCTCTCTTTAGCCTCCATCCAAGCGGTGGCTTTAGTGCATGGTGGAAGTATTCTCCCCCCCCCACCTTTTAAAATGTGGGTCTCTGGTTTTGGGGAGGTTTTTTCACCTTTCCCAAATGTGAAATCTCCATATCTATATCACCGTGAGTGAGTTGGGCAGCCATATTAATTAATTAATTAATTAAATATGTATATCTATCTATCTATATATCTAACTACATCTCTAAATGTATCTCTATCTGTGTCTCTATCTCTATATCAGAAACTGAAAGAGATATACAGCACATTCCCACCTGGCCTTCGCTTTAGGAAAGACGGCTTGGGGGCTGTCTCCAGAAAGTGCTCCATGTAGTCTTGGGAAGTGGTGAAGGAAGGGAGACCAGAACATAAACCGGGCCCTGCTGGAGCACCTGCTCCCCCAGCCCATCTCGTCCAGCAGCCTGTTCTCCCAGGGGCCCACCGCCTGCCAATGAAGCCCACTGGTCTCCCAGCAGATGGCACTCCCACCGCCATCCAGGTTGAGAACCATGGATCCCCAGGACTTGCAGCAATTGATCCAAGATAATCAGCTATTGCTTATGGCTTAGGCCCTTAAGCAGAAAAAAATACATAACTAAAGCGTTCCTATTATTATTTATTTTGTTCATTTACTAACATTTTTAAACTGCCCAGTAGCTGAAGCTCTCGAGATGGCTTACAGTAAAACACGCTAAAAAGGTACAAGGTGAATAAAAGCAAATGAAATGTAAAACTAACATACCGCCTGTATACCACTAAAACTCTCCTGTCTGTAACATTCGCCTGGGCAAAACGGTGTGTCATAACGCAAGTTTTTGAATTCATGTACCTCAAACGGGCTAACTTTCAAATGGTTTGCATTCACAAAATGAAAGTAATTCTGTTCTCCATCCATTCTTCTGTCTCAAGAAGAGCAGTGACCACTTTCTAGAGAAAACCAAGTATAAAAGTGTCTCTTTTTGTTTCAGTTGTTGGAGGACAGAACGTGGAGATAACGCAGCGTCCGGAATCCCTGTCGGTGACAGCCGGAGAGACCCTCAATCTGACGTGTACCCTGACTGGGGAGAATCCACCAGGAGGAGTGCGGTGGTACAAAGGCCTGGACAGAAGCCAACCTCCCATTTACAGTGATAAAGAAGGAGCTTCGAACCGGGGGGTGAGGGCCGTCCCAGGATCAAGCACAGACTTCAGCATCTGCATCCGAAACATCCTCCCTGAAGATGCTGGGACCTACTACTGCGTGAAGTTCACAACAGGGAACCCAGAGAGACAGCTGGCTTCAGGGAAAGGCACCGTGGTCTCTGTGATCGGTAGGTGGCACCCTAACTTGATTTCCAGGGATGGAGGGAGATCCACCCCAGTCAACCGAGAGACATGTGGGAGTAAATCACATGTTTGTGACAAATTCCCTGTGTGAAGCTGAGACTCTCTACCAAAAGCAGTCTTGGAGACTCGGGTATGGTCTATGTGGGACTGTCAGTTGATCTCTCCCTCTTTCCTCTCTCAGCCAGGCCATCCCAGCCTTTGCTCCGTGGCCCCCCAGGCAGAATCACGGCAGGGTCTCGGGCCTCTTTCAACTGCTCCTCAGAGGGATTCTCCCCCCGAGAGATCACAGTCACCTGGTTGAAGGATGGGAAGGAAATAGAGGAGGCCCAGACCAGGATTCTGAATTCTGGTGAACAGCAGAGCATCTCGTACCGAGTGGAGAGCACAGTGGAAGTGCTGCTCGGGAAAGGAGACGTGAGGTCGCAGCTGACCTGCCAGATCCAACACAGCTCCTTGGAGGCTCCCCTCCAGCAGGACTTTCCACTTGGTGATATCCTAAGAGGTAGGTGAGCTCTGGTCGCGGAGAAGGACGAGGCCATGGAGTCTGGACGTGGCTGAGGTCCCCCGATGGCAGAGGAATGGCTCCAGCCAGGCCCCACTTCTAGCCCCCCCAGTCATGGAAGTGCACCTAGACCAGCCATTCTTTCCCAGCACAAGGGGCCTCACAGGGCTGATGTTGTGGGGAGCAGCCCTTTAGGAAGGCAGTCAGGATCTTTCCCCGGGCACTTGGGTCAAGCGCAGTAGAGTTCCAAACGGGTGAACTCACTTCTTTTCCCAAGGCTGCAGTCCCAGGCCAGGCCCAGTTGGTCTTCTAGCCCCTTCTGCACACAGGAGCCATGAGTTGGAAACTCTTCTGACTGATCTCTTTGTCTCTCTTTCCTCAGTTCGCCCCAGATGGCTCTTTTTCAGCCCACTTTACCCTATCGGGCTGAACACCACTGCGACCACCTTTTGCAGGATGGAAAATTTTTATCCTGATGATGCCAAAATGGAGTTGTTTAGCAGTGATATCCCAAGCAAAAAAGGAGAGGTTGGCCCGAGCACCCTGAATTCTGATGGGACATATTCCCTTTGGGGTTCCCTGGAAGTGGTGGCCACCAAAGATAGAAATGGCTCAAAGATCACTTGCGTGGCTCAGCATAACTCCCAGCCTGAGCACAGGGGAACAATGACACTGTTCATTGAGATGCAACCTGAACACAACAAAAGTTCGGAAGGGAATCCAACAAGTAAGTGTGGACTTTTTGAATAATTCTTCAGTGTTTTTTTACCCCCGCCCCCCTTTTCTGCTTCATTCCACGTTGATCTTTTGGTCTTTTCTTGATTTGATGACAACATGCATCTCTTAGATTGCTCTAAAATACTGTAGTGAGGGGTCTGTTGCTCCAGGATTCAGCCCAGATGCTGTGTGCAGAAGATCTAGGACCAGGGCAAGAGGTCCTGCCTTGGCACAGGTGAATGTGGAGACCCACGGAGATGTCCTTGAAGAAACTATGTGACAACAGTTAGCAAAACAGGAAGAAAACCGTAGAAAGAAATACAGACTAGCTCCCCTTAAACGTTCTGGAAAATAAGAGGGAGGAAGTAGAACGCTCTCAAACATTTCAAGGTCAGCCGAGTCAGAAAACAGACTCTACAAGCAATACTGGAACTCTGCTTTACTGAGATAGGCTAGAGCGGTGTTTCTCAACATGGGCAACTTTAAGAGGTGTGGAGTTAAGTCGCCCAGATTGAAAAACACTGAGCTAGAGTAACAGACCCTTGAGAGCTTGAGAGCATTTTCCATCTCTCCCTCCCTCTTAAACTCCAGAGAGTTAAGATGGAGCTACCCTGGGTTTCTTTCTAATGTCTCTTCTCTTCCTTGGGTTTAAATCATGTTTTGCTAACTGTCAAATTCCTTCCCCAAGGTCATTTCCGTCAAACTTTATCCTGTGTTTTCTTTTTCCATCTTTCTTCCATTCAGAGAGAAATCTGGAGGTCTTTCCCTGATTCATTCTTCTTTATAAAACTCAAATTTGTGCTACAGGTGACATGCAAGTCCTTGAAAATGTGGGAAAACAGGCCACGGGGTGCTCCAAGGGCCAAATCAGAACAGGTTCAGTTGGGTTTCACTGATCTTCTATTTCTGTGGTTCTTCTTCTGGTGGCCTGTTAATCCATTGCGTACAGTACTCTTCAGATCAAGAGAGTCAGAGGTGATGTCAAAAGAAGTCAAGGTGGTGGCCCTTGAAGGGGGACGTTTCACAGTTGGACATTTGTGGCTGCCATGTAGACTTTCTTGAGCCTCCTTGGAGAAGCCCCTGAGGACAGCATTCGCTTGGGTTTTATTCCACCAAGCGGCTTTGGATATTTCTCTCGTTTTATTCTGTGAGCTGCCCAGAGTTGTGATGGACTGGGGTGGTCTATATATTTCAACAAATGCATTTCAAAAATAAACGCTAGCCGACTTAGAGGACAGCTCTTCTCTACCCTAACCTGAACCCATACGATCTTTCTGCAGAACCAACCATTTTAATCGTTGCTGTGGTGGTTAGTGCACTCCTGGTTGTTTGGTGATTGCGGTTACCTACCTCATCTACGCAAGACACGGCAAAGGTAAAAATCTGTATTTGCTTTTTTTTTATCAAGAGTTTTATTAAGATATATAAAAAGTACAATTAAAATACAAATTGGAAAGTATAGAAGAGAGAGAAGATAGAATTAAAAGAAAAAGACAAATGAAAAGAGTGAGATCAAGTAGCAGATACAACAGAAAGTGACTTCTGACTATCTGCAATACAGATATGAGTACAAATTGAAACCAAAAATTAATCTCTTACCACTATTTAATCCTAATGCACATTATTTCTATCAGCACAAACTATCTAATCATTAAATCCCACAATCAAAGCTTCATTTTTTCCCAACCCAAGCACGTAATCTAGGAAGCGTTGCCACAAGGAAACAAATTTAGAAACAGTATTATCTCTTATTAAAGCTGTTAGCTTCACCATTTGGGCCAAGTCCATTAGTTTAATAATCCACTCTTCAGCTGTAGCTTTGTGAATCTTTCCATCTTTGCGCATATAACAGTCTTGCAGCTCTGATCATGTATAGAAGCAAAGATCCATATTGTTTCTCCAATCCTTTCTCCATCAAACCCAGTAAGAACTATTCTGGGTTTTTTTGAATATTCACTTTAAGAATCTTTTGAATAGCAATGCATATCTGGTCCCAAAATTGTTTAGCCTTTTCACAAGTCCACCAAAGATGATAAAAGGTCCCTTCACCCTGTGAACATTTCCAACAAACATTTGTTATACCAGTATACATTTTTGATAACTTATCAGGAGTTAAATACCAGTGGTACATCATTTTATAAAAATTCTCTTTCGAATTATAATTCAACGTAAATTTCAAACCTTTGTTCCACATATTTTCCCATTGTTCCAACATGATACTGCATCCAAAGTTTTTAGCCCATTTAATCATACATTCCTTGACTTGTTCACCTTCTAAATTCATCTGTAACAGCATCTTATACATTTTAGCAATAACATGCTCATCATTTATACCGAGTTGAGTCTCACAATAAGATATTTCATTCACAAATCTATCATTCTTTTTATCCATTTAAAACTTAAAATGTTCAAAGAATTGCGTATGAGTAAACCAGTGACATATAAAACCTTCTAACTGTTCTCTTGTTTTAAAACTTGGTTCACCCTCCTCAAAATTTAATAAATCTTTCTATTTTAACCACTTCATTTCTCCCACATTTTCTCTTCTAGTAAATGCTTCCTGAGGTGACAACCACAAAGGTACAGTAGGAGACAGACTTATCTTATATTTATTCCAGATCCACAGTAAGGCATTCCTAATATAACGGTTCTTGAAATCCTTACTAACTTTAACTTTATCATACCACAAACAGGCATGCCACCCGAACCTTCAAGTAGTAATAATTCTTTCTTCTCCACAGTTATCCACTCCTTCATCCAAAGCAAACAACAAGCGTCAAAATACAGTTTTAAGTTAGGCAGACCCAAGCCTCCTCGTTCCTTGGCATCTTGTAACAATTTATATTTAATTCTCAGTTTTTTGCCTTCCAAATGAACTTAGATATATCTCTCTGCCACTGTTTAAATGGTAAATCTGTAGTCAAAACCGGTATAGTCTGAAAAAGAAACAACTTCCCAGGCAAAACATTCATTTTAATCACTGAAATTCTCCCCATGAGAGACAATTGTAATTCTTCCCACCTTACCAAATCTTTTTTCACTTCATTTCAAATTTTGCCATAGTTATTCTGGAACAACACACTATTTGTAGTAGATAGAATCACCCCCAAACATCTCACCTTTTTTTCGGCCCGGAAACCCGTCTCGCTCATCAACAAATCTTGATCAGGCAGGGTCATGTTTTTAATTAACATTTTTGGTTTCTGTTTATTTATTTTGAAAACCGCCAGTGAGCCACATTCCTTCAGTTTCTTCGTCAAGTGCTCAGCAGATACCAGAGGGTCTTGTAATATCAAAACTAAATCATCAGCCAAAGCCCTCAGTTTAAAAACCTCTTGTTTAATCTTTAAGCCCTTTATTTGTTCATCCCTTCTAATCTCTCTATTAAGAACTTTGAGAACCAAAATAAAGAGCCGAGGCGACAAAGGGCAAACTTGTCTTGTTCCTTTCTGTATATGACATGATTCAGTTAATTCTTCATTCACAATAATAGTAGCCTTCTGAGGTGTATAAATTGACTTTATTCCCTGTATAAAATGTTCTCTAAAGGCCATACTTTCCAAAACTTTAAACATAAACACCCAATTCAAATTATCAAAAGCTTTCTCTGCATCCAAAAAAGTAAGAGCCGTTTGACACTCATTATGATACTGTAACCCCTTCATGGATCGCTGCCTGGTCGTGGCGAAGGGGCTTGCGCAACTCAGTGAAGCCATGAGCTATGCCGTGCAGGGCCACCCAAGACGGACAGGTCATGAAAGAGAGTTCTGACAAAATGTGGTCCACTGGAGAAGGAGATGGCAACCCACTCCAGTATCCTTGCCAAGAAAACCCCACGGACAATGTCAAAAGTCTAAAAGAGATGACGCCAGATGATGAGCCCCTCAGGTTGGGAGGTGTCCAATATGCTACTGGGGAAGAGTGGAGGGAAATTCCGAGTAGCTCCAGAAAGAGTGAAGCGGCTGGGCCAAAGCCGAAAGAATGTTCAGCTGTGGATGTATCTGGAAGCGAAAAGAAGGTCCAATGCTGTAAAGAACAATATTGTATAGGAACCTGGAATGTAAGATCTATGAACCAAGGCAAGCTGGATGTGGTCAAACACAAGATGACAAGATTGAACATCGACATCTTGAGAATCAGCGAATTGAAATGGACGGGAATGGGTGAATTTAATTCAGGTGACCATTATATCTACTACTGTGGGCAAGAAACCCTTAGAAGAAATGGAGTAGCACTCATAGTCAATAAGAGAGTGGGAAAGGCAGTAATGGGGTACAACCTCAAAAACGACAGAATGAGCTCAGTGCGTATCCAAGGCAAACCATTCAGCATCACAGTAATCCAAGTCTATCCCCCAACCACTGATGCCGAAGAAGCTGAAGTTGACCTACACCACCTTCTAGAACTAACACCAAGAAAAGATGTCCTTTTCATCATAGGGGATTGGAATGATGAAGTAGGTAGTCAAGGAATAATTGGAATAACAGGCAAGTTTGGCCTTGGAGTACAAAATGAAGCAGGGCAAAGGATAATAGAGTTCTGTCAAGAGAACAAGCTGGTCATAGCAAACACTCTTTTCCAACCACACAAGAGACGACTCTACACGTGGACATCACCAGATGGTCAATACCGAAACCAGATTGATTACATACTTTGCAGCCAAAGATGGAGAAGCTCTATACAGACAGCAAAAAGAAGACCAGGAGCTGACTGTGGCTCAGATCATGAGCTTTTTACTGCAAAATTTAGGCTTAAATTGAAGAACGTAGGGAAAACCACTAGACCACTCAGGTATGACTTAGATTATATATCTTGTGAGTACACAGTGAAGGTGATGAATAGATTTAGGGGATTAGATTTGGTAGACAGAGTGCCTGAAGAACTATGGACAGAGGTCCGTAACATTGTACAGGAGGCAGCAACTAAAACCATCCCAAAGAAAAAGAGATGCAAGAAAGCAAAATGGCTGTCTGATCAGGCTTTACAAATAGCTGTGGAAAGAAGGAATGCGAAAAGCAAGGGTGAAAGGGAAAGATATAAACAACTGAATGCAGATTTCCAGAGAACAGCAAGGAGAGATAAGAAGGCCTTCTTAAATGAACAATGCAAAGAAATCGAGGAAAACAATAGAATGGGGAAGACTAGAGATCTCTTCAAGAAAATTGGAGATATCAAAGGAACGTTTAGTGCAAAGATGGGCATGATAAAGGACAAAAAAGGCAGGGACCTAAGAGAAGCAGAAGAGATTAAGAAGAAATGGCAAGAATACACAGAAGAACTATACAAGAAAGATCTTAAAGTTCCATCCTGGTGTGATCACTGACCTTGAGCCAGACATCCTAGAGAGTGAAGTCAAGTGGGCCTTAGGAAGCATTACTAACAACAAAACTAGCGGAGATGACAGTATTCTAGATGAGTTATTTAAAATACTAAAAGATGATGCTGTTAAAGTGCTGCACTCAATATGCCAGCAAGCTTGGAAAACGCAACAGTGGCCACGGGATTGGAAAAGGTCACTTTACGTTCCAATTCCAAAGAAGGGCAGTGGCAAAGAATGCTCAAACTATCGCACAATTGCGCTCATTTCACATGCTAGCAAGGTTATGCTCAAAATCCTACAAGCTAGGCTTCAGCAGTATGTGAGCCAAGAAGTACCGGATGTACAGGCTGGGTTTTGAAGAGGCAGAGGAACTAGAGATGAAATTGCCAACATTCGCTGGATCATGGAGAAAGCATGAGAGTTCCAGAAAAACATCTACTTCTGCTTCATTGACTATGCAAAAGCCTTCGATTGTGTGGATCACAACAAACTGTGGCAAATTCTTAAAGACATGGGGGTATCAGACCACCTTACCTGTCTCCTGAGAAATCTGTATGCGGGCCAAGAAGCAACAGTTAAACTGGTCATGGAAGAACCAATTGGTTCAAAATAGGGAAGGAGTACGACAAGGCTGTATACTGTCACCCTGCTTATTTAACCTATATGCAGAGTACATCATGAGAAATGCCAGGCTGGAAGAATCACAAGCCGGAATTAAGATTGCAGGAAGAAACATCAATAACCTCAGATATGCAGACGATACCACCCTAATGGCAGAAAGTGAAGAAGAACTAAAGAGCCTCTTGAGGAGGGTGAAAGAGGAGAGTGTGAAAGCTGGCTTGAAACTCAACATTAAAAAAACTAAGATCCCTGGCAAATAGAAGGGGTAGAAATGGAAGCAGTAACAGACTTCATTTATTTGGGCTCCAAGATCACTGCAGACGGAGACTGCAGCCATGAAATTAAAAGACGCTTGCTCCTTGGGAGGAAAGCTATGGCAAACCTAGATAGCATATTAAAAAGCAGAGACGTCACCTTGCCGACAAAGATCCGCATAGTCAAAGCTATGGTTTTTCCAGTAGTAATGTATGGCTGTGAGAGCTGGACCATAAAGAAGGCTGAACGCCGAAGAATTGATGCCTTTGAACTGTGGTGCTGGAGAAGACTCTTAAGAGTCCCCTGGACTGCTAGGAGGTCAAACCAGTCAATCTTAAAGGAAATCAACCCTGACTGCTCATTGGAAGGATTGATAATGAAGCTCAAGCTCAGATACTTTGGCCACCTAATGTGAAGAGAGGACTCTTTGGAAAAGACCCTGATGCTGGGAAAGATGGAAGGCAAAAGGAGAAGAGGACGGCAGAGGATGAGATGGCTAGATAGCATCACTGAAGCAATGAGCATGAAACTGAGCAAACTCAGGGAGGCAGTGAAAGATAGGAAGGCCTGGCGCAATATGGTTCATGGGGTCACGAAGAGTCGGACACGACTTAACGACTGAACAACAAAAGTTCTTTATCTCTCCTAGATTTTTCAATTGGAACTTTTTATCTAAAGTATTTTCAAATTCTTGTACCTGCTCCCTAGATGGAGCTATTAAACATAGGTCATCGACTCGTTCACAGGATATGATGTTCCTTCTCTATCTGTTTACGATATAAACAAGGATCTGCTATACTCCTTCTGTAGCCCGTTTTCTGCAAAACATGATCAAAACATATGTTCCAATTTCTTGCCGATTCTATAAGACCATAAATAGCTTTATTTAGCTTATATACTCTTCCTGGAGCACTTTCGTATCCAGGAGCCTCTTTCATGTAAATGGTCTCCTTTAAACCAGCATTTAAATAGGCCGTGGTTATGTCAAAATGGTTCACCAGATCACCTTTTATCGCTGCTATTTTTAAGGCTAGCTTGGCACTCTCCGCCCTCACTGTGGGAGCATATGTTTCGGGAAAATCACGTGCTTTCAGTTGTGTTAAACCCTGTGCTACCAGCCTTGCCTTATGTTTTAAATCGCCAGATACCAGTGTTTTCCTCCTGTATACCCATCTGCATCCTATAGCTCTATGACTATCTGGTAATTCCATAGGCGTAAAAACCTTACGATGTTGCATAGAAGCCATTTCCTCATCCATAGCTTGAAACCACCTTTCTCTTTCCTCCTTAGGTAGTTGCAAGACGTCATTACTTCCCTGAGGTTCATGATCAACTAAATTTACCTTGACATTTCCTATAGTGAAACGATCAGGAGGTTTATTCTTTGTCGTTCGTTCCGAACGCCTAGGAATAAAATCCTCTGTTATCCGCCCCTGCTCTGCTTCAACCGTGGGAAACATAATCACTTGCTTCAGAGGTTTCTGGGCTCTCTACCGATTCTTCCACTTTAACTTCTGAACTCTCAGTGTCCGCAGCCGTTGGCAACAAGATTTCAGCATTAGCCTGAAGACGCTGCCCATTCCCTTGTTCGGCAAACTCAGCTGACCTAGATATAATGATTCTATTATGGTTATTTACGAAGCTATACGCCTTTGAACCTGAGTGATAGCCAACGAAGCGTAGCTTCATGGCTTTGGTCGGTCCCTTCCTTCTTTGCTTCTTTGGGATGTTTACCCATGCTTCACAGCCAGACACTTGCATATGAGGTAACATTGGCTTCCTGCCATACATTAGGTAATATGGAATATGATTTATTACAGAGCTCCATAGCCTGTTTACTGTATAGTTTGCAGTCATTCTGGCCTCGTCCCAAAAATGCTTGGGCATTCCAGAATCTTGTAATAAGGCGTCCTTCCTAATTTGTCAGGCCCCATTTCGCCTTTCAGCAATCCCATTTTCATGTGGGGAGTATGGGTGCCTAATTCCCTGTCTCTTCAACCGTGCCTGGAAATTACCGGCACTAAACTCACCACCTCTGTCTGATTGCAGTTGCCTCACCTTACATCCGGATCTCCTTTCCACATAGGCCACCCAATTTTTAAATGGTGTAAAGGTTCCGCTCTTTGCCTCGAGTGGATAGCAATACCCATACCTTGTGTGATCATCAACAACCGCTAGCACATACTTAGCCCCTCCCAGGGTTTGTGTGAGAGGCCCTATGATATTCACATGGACTAAGTCAAAACGCTTCTCAGAGATTCTAGTGCGTTGTTTCTGAATAGGATACCGTTTGGATTTGGCCATCTTGCTTCAGCTCTAAACGCTCACTAACATCAGGCATTGTCAGGTTTAGCCCAGGAAACTCCAGGAGACAATACAGATTCAATCCAGCAAGGTTTATTTGGCTTCACACCATTCACAGAATCTTCCCAGACTGAGAGTAGTTCCCAGGGTCAGTCATAAACATCACTAGCATTCCTCAGGGAGGTGCCAGTCTCATCCTCTTATCTCTCCCCCTCTCCTCGGGGGATGAGAGTACATTCTTCACCCCCCGCTCCACACTCTCACAGGCATTTTAGCAGCGGTTCTAAAATTAGCGTGCCCCAGCCTCCTATGTATTAGATGTATACACCCATCACGAGCTGGCTTATTACTAAACAGTGTCTGTACTGTTATCTGGCTACCTGCATGCGCTAGCATTGTATACATTTTGTTCCTTATTATACCCCGCGCACATATCTTACTGTTCATTTCAACTGTGCATCCTGTACCTTTAAATGAAACCGAGTAGCCTTCCTGAGTTAAACATGATACCCTCAGCAAGTTATACTCTAGTGTAGGTACATATGAAACACCCTCAAGAGTCCTGTTTAAGCTAGGTACGTGCACTGAACCATTTCCATACACGGGTGTCTTCTTGCCATCTGACATACTGTTGAGTCGCAGGTTAAAAAGAAACAAAATCTTCCTTTCTGTTGGAAAGATGCCGTCCCGCTCCGCTATCAAGCGGCCCAGCCTTTGGTTTATGTTCAGCTGCTGGGCCCCTTACAAAACCCTTGCTCCGCATATCTTTAAGGGTAGGAGTCTGTCCTGTCGCTTTGCAATCTCTGCGAAGATGTGTTGTAGAGCCGCACTTAAAACACCCTCTCACAGCAAACACACTCTCCGTTTCTTTGCTGCACGCGGGTGCCTTTAACCCCTTCACACTTGGCTTTTTACACTCGCTCTCCGGCGCGCTCTCTGTCCGTCTCGGTTCTTCCTCAGGCAGATGACCAACAAGGTGATACAGAGTAAGCTCTCGTTCCGGCATCGACTCTAAGCTTGTAATTAACACATTCCAAGAGTCATCTAACGAACTCAAGATTATGTAGACTTTGTTTGCCTCAGATATTTGCATTCCTCGCTCCTGTAGCTCTGCAAACAAGCTTTGCATGATTGCTCCGATATGCTCTCCCCCTCCTGCAGACATTTCTTGTACAAATGATGTGTCAAAGCAATCTCAGTACCGGCTGTCTCACGAACATGCAGCCGCCTTAACATAGTCCAGCGTTCAGCAGCAGTCTGTAGACCACGAACATGCAGCAACTGGCTATCTTCCAACCCCGAGATAATACACGGCCGGGCTTTTTCTTCACCCCTTAGCTGCCTGTTATCAGGATTGCTGGGGGATTACTCACTGCTTCCCAGAGATCCTCCCTTTGAAGATACATCTCCATTTTCACACACCAAGACGTATAGTTCCGCTCATTGAGACGAGTTAGAGGGAGCCCACCACTCACGGCACACACGGCCTCAGCCTCCATGTCTTCTGCTGGTACTTACAATGTGTTGCCTTCACCAGCAAACAGGTCTGCACGAACTCACGGAGTAAACGCCATCCACTGGGCCCATAACCTGTCGGGGTTGCGCATATATCGCGTTGTGGCATTCCATGTGCCAAAGAAACAGCCTTCAGGCTATCTTAGCAACAGACCTTATTTCCTGTACAATATTTACAATACTCACAAACATCAGTCAGCACCTTAACCAGAGAGCATAACCAAAGAATGCCTCCAGAGAGCGTCTCCTGAGAGCATCTCTCTAAATACCCAACACTGCACTCATTATATGCCTTGTTCTGTCATCCACCCACCGCACCCCACAGGTGTGAGTACTTATTACCCAGAGCTAATTCCTTGATACTAAAATAAAATTTTACTTCAGAGTATACTCTGACAATGTGAATGTGTGGAGGAACAGAGTCGAGCCCTCAGGATGGGAGATGGTGAAACCTCAAGAAATCCTTCTTGGCAGAAGCAGCAGATAGCTTGAGATGGTGACCAGCTGGTGGCTGATCCAGCGACTCATGGCGGGCAGAAACTGACTTCCTTTCTGGGTGCAAAGGACCAAGCTCTGCCTCGAGAGAGAGCACTTGGTTCTTAAATGCAGATCTAGTTCATTCAGAAGAGCACTAAATGTTTGTGGAGGGCCCACGGCTGTCCGGGCCAGCTTAAGGTCAAGGGAGGGCCTCAGCACAGCCCATCACTGGTGCCCCTCGGTGCTGGACTGGCAAGGCAGGAAGTGCTGAAGGCGAAGAAAGAGATTAAACCATCCATTTTCTTCCAGGACATCCCCCCGGCCGGACCCCGCTGCTTTGTGAGAGGAGAGTCGTAGGCAGGGGCCAGGCGGGGGGGTAGCAGGCAGGATGGCAGGGGCATCAGCAGACGTTGCTAATTCCCCTCTCCGGAAATGGCTGAGGGGCTGTTGCCTGGTCTGAGGGGGCAATTCTCACCCTTGAACTCTGCAGCGCCTCACAAAGTCCTTGTCTTTACCGGCATCGAAACTTCCATCGTTGAGACTTAGTGGGTGACCGAACTCCTGGCCTTGTGAGAGAGGGGGAAACATCGCTAGAACATGCATGATGTTCTTCAAGGCCAACATGTCTCTCTTTAGCCTCCATCCAAGCGGTGGCTTTAGTGCATGGTGGAAGTATTCTCCCCCCCCCACCTTTTAAAATGTGGGTCTCTGGTTTTGGGGAGGTTTTTTCACCTTTCCCAAATGTGAAATCTCCATATCTATATCACCGTGAGTGAGTTGGGCAGCCATATTAATTAATTAATTAATTAAATATGTATATCTATCTATCTATATATCTAACTACATCTCTAAATGTATCTCTATCTGTGTCTCTATCTCTATATCAGAAACTGAAAGAGATATACAGCACATTCCCACCTGGCCTTCGCTTTAGGAAAGACGGCTTGGGGGCTGTCTCCAGAAAGTGCTCCATGTAGTCTTGGGAAGTGGTGAAGGAAGGGAGACCAGAACATAAACCGGGCCCTGCTGGAGCACCTGCTCCCCCAGCCCATCTCGTCCAGCAGCCTGTTCTCCCAGGGGCCCACCGCCTGCCAATGAAGCCCACTGGTCTCCCAGCAGATGGCACTCCCACCGCCATCCAGGTTGAGAACCATGGATCCCCAGGACTTGCAGCAATTGATCCAAGATAATCAGCTATTGCTTATGGCTTAGGCCCTTAAGCAGAAAAAAATACATAACTAAAGCGTTCCTATTATTATTTATTTTGTTCATTTACTAACATTTTTAAACTGCCCAGTAGCTGAAGCTCTCGAGATGGCTTACAGTAAAACACGCTAAAAAGGTACAAGGTGAATAAAAGCAAATGAAATGTAAAACTAACATACCGCCTGTATACCACTAAAACTCTCCTGTCTGTAACATTCGCCTGGGCAAAACGGTGTGTCATAACGCAAGTTTTTGAATTCATGTACCTCAAACGGGCTAACTTTCAAATGGTTTGCATTCACAAAATGAAAGTAATTCTGTTCTCCATCCATTCTTCTGTCTCAAGAAGAGCAGTGACCACTTTCTAGAGAAAACCAAGTATAAAAGTGTCTCTTTTTGTTTCAGTTGTTGGAGGACAGAACGTGGAGATAACGCAGCGTCCGGAATCCCTGTCGGTGACAGCCGGAGAGACCCTCAATCTGACGTGTACCCTGACTGGGGAGAATCCACCAGGAGGAGTGCGGTGGTACAAAGGCCTGGACAGAAGCCAACCTCCCATTTACAGTGATAAAGAAGGAGCTTCGAACCGGGGGGTGAGGGCCGTCCCAGGATCAAGCACAGACTTCAGCATCTGCATCCGAAACATCCTCCCTGAAGATGCTGGGACCTACTACTGCGTGAAGTTCACAACAGGGAACCCAGAGAGACAGCTGGCTTCAGGGAAAGGCACCGTGGTCTCTGTGATCGGTAGGTGGCACCCTAACTTGATTTCCAGGGATGGAGGGAGATCCACCCCAGTCAACCGAGAGACATGTGGGAGTAAATCACATGTTTGTGACAAATTCCCTGTGTGAAGCTGAGACTCTCTACCAAAAGCAGTCTTGGAGACTCGGGTATGGTCTATGTGGGACTGTCAGTTGATCTCTCCCTCTTTCCTCTCTCAGCCAGGCCATCCCAGCCTTTGCTCCGTGGCCCCCCAGGCAGAATCACGGCAGGGTCTCGGGCCTCTTTCAACTGCTCCTCAGAGGGATTCTCCCCCCGAGAGATCACAGTCACCTGGTTGAAGGATGGGAAGGAAATAGAGGAGGCCCAGACCAGGATTCTGAATTCTGGTGAACAGCAGAGCATCTCGTACCGAGTGGAGAGCACAGTGGAAGTGCTGCTCGGGAAAGGAGACGTGAGGTCGCAGCTGACCTGCCAGATCCAACACAGCTCCTTGGAGGCTCCCCTCCAGCAGGACTTTCCACTTGGTGATATCCTAAGAGGTAGGTGAGCTCTGGTCGCGGAGAAGGACGAGGCCATGGAGTCTGGACGTGGCTGAGGTCCCCCGATGGCAGAGGAATGGCTCCAGCCAGGCCCCACTTCTAGCCCCCCCAGTCATGGAAGTGCACCTAGACCAGCCATTCTTTCCCAGCACAAGGGGCCTCACAGGGCTGATGTTGTGGGGAGCAGCCCTTTAGGAAGGCAGTCAGGATCTTTCCCCGGGCACTTGGGTCAAGCGCAGTAGAGTTCCAAACGGGTGAACTCACTTCTTTTCCCAAGGCTGCAGTCCCAGGCCAGGCCCAGTTGGTCTTCTAGCCCCTTCTGCACACAGGAGCCATGAGTTGGAAACTCTTCTGACTGATCTCTTTGTCTCTCTTTCCTCAGTTCGCCCCAGATGGCTCTTTTTCAGCCCACTTTACCCTATCGGGCTGAACACCACTGCGACCACCTTTTGCAGGATGGAAAATTTTTATCCTGATGATGCCAAAATGGAGTTGTTTAGCAGTGATATCCCAAGCAAAAAAGGAGAGGTTGGCCCGAGCACCCTGAATTCTGATGGGACATATTCCCTTTGGGGTTCCCTGGAAGTGGTGGCCACCAAAGATAGAAATGGCTCAAAGATCACTTGCGTGGCTCAGCATAACTCCCAGCCTGAGCACAGGGGAACAATGACACTGTTCATTGAGATGCAACCTGAACACAACAAAAGTTCGGAAGGGAATCCAACAAGTAAGTGTGGACTTTTTGAATAATTCTTCAGTGTTTTTTTACCCCCGCCCCCCTTTTCTGCTTCATTCCACGTTGATCTTTTGGTCTTTTCTTGATTTGATGACAACATGCATCTCTTAGATTGCTCTAAAATACTGTAGTGAGGGGTCTGTTGCTCCAGGATTCAGCCCAGATGCTGTGTGCAGAAGATCTAGGACCAGGGCAAGAGGTCCTGCCTTGGCACAGGTGAATGTGGAGACCCACGGAGATGTCCTTGAAGAAACTATGTGACAACAGTTAGCAAAACAGGAAGAAAACCGTAGAAAGAAATACAGACTAGCTCCCCTTAAACGTTCTGGAAAATAAGAGGGAGGAAGTAGAACGCTCTCAAACATTTCAAGGTCAGCCGAGTCAGAAAACAGACTCTACAAGCAATACTGGAACTCTGCTTTACTGAGATAGGCTAGAGCGGTGTTTCTCAACATGGGCAACTTTAAGAGGTGTGGAGTTAAGTCGCCCAGATTGAAAAACACTGAGCTAGAGTAACAGACCCTTGAGAGCTTGAGAGCATTTTCCATCTCTCCCTCCCTCTTAAACTCCAGAGAGTTAAGATGGAGCTACCCTGGGTTTCTTTCTAATGTCTCTTCTCTTCCTTGGGTTTAAATCATGTTTTGCTAACTGTCAAATTCCTTCCCCAAGGTCATTTCCGTCAAACTTTATCCTGTGTTTTCTTTTTCCATCTTTCTTCCATTCAGAGAGAAATCTGGAGGTCTTTCCCTGATTCATTCTTCTTTATAAAACTCAAATTTGTGCTACAGGTGACATGCAAGTCCTTGAAAATGTGGGAAAACAGGCCACGGGGTGCTCCAAGGGCCAAATCAGAACAGGTTCAGTTGGGTTTCACTGATCTTCTATTTCTGTGGTTCTTCTTCTGGTGGCCTGTTAATCCATTGCGTACAGTACTCTTCAGATCAAGAGAGTCAGAGGTGATGTCAAAAGAAGTCAAGGTGGTGGCCCTTGAAGGGGGACGTTTCACAGTTGGACATTTGTGGCTGCCATGTAGACTTTCTTGAGCCTCCTTGGAGAAGCCCCTGAGGACAGCATTCGCTTGGGTTTTATTCCACCAAGCGGCTTTGGATATTTCTCTCGTTTTATTCTGTGAGCTGCCCAGAGTTGTGATGGACTGGGGTGGTCTATATATTTCAACAAATGCATTTCAAAAATAAACGCTAGCCGACTTAGAGGACAGCTCTTCTCTACCCTAACCTGAACCCATACGATCTTTCTGCAGAACCAACCATTTTAATCGTTGCTGTGGTGGTTAGTGCACTCCTGGTTGTTTGGTGATTGCGGTTACCTACCTCATCTACGCAAGACACGGCAAAGGTAAAAATCTGTATTTGCTTTTTTTTTATCAAGAGTTTTATTAAGATATATAAAAAGTACAATTAAAATACAAATTGGAAAGTATAGAAGAGAGAGAAGATAGAATTAAAAGAAAAAGACAAATGAAAAGAGTGAGATCAAGTAGCAGATACAACAGAAAGTGACTTCTGACTATCTGCAATACAGATATGAGTACAAATTGAAACCAAAAATTAATCTCTTACCACTATTTAATCCTAATGCACATTATTTCTATCAGCACAAACTATCTAATCATTAAATCCCACAATCAAAGCTTCATTTTTTCCCAACCCAAGCACGTAATCTAGGAAGCGTTGCCACAAGGAAACAAATTTAGAAACAGTATTATCTCTTATTAAAGCTGTTAGCTTCACCATTTGGGCCAAGTCCATTAGTTTAATAATCCACTCTTCAGCTGTAGCTTTGTGAATCTTTCCATCTTTGCGCATATAACAGTCTTGCAGCTCTGATCATGTATAGAAGCAAAGATCCATATTGTTTCTCCAATCCTTTCTCCATCAAACCCAGTAAGAACTATTCTGGGTTTTTTTGAATATTCACTTTAAGAATCTTTTGAATAGCAATGCATATCTGGTCCCAAAATTGTTTAGCCTTTTCACAAGTCCACCAAAGATGATAAAAGGTCCCTTCACCCTGTGAACATTTCCAACAAACATTTGTTATACCAGTATACATTTTTGATAACTTATCAGGAGTTAAATACCAGTGGTACATCATTTTATAAAAATTCTCTTTCGAATTATAATTCAACGTAAATTTCAAACCTTTGTTCCACATATTTTCCCATTGTTCCAACATGATACTGCATCCAAAGTTTTTAGCCCATTTAATCATACATTCCTTGACTTGTTCACCTTCTAAATTCATCTGTAACAGCATCTTATACATTTTAGCAATAACATGCTCATCATTTATACCGAGTTGAGTCTCACAATAAGATATTTCATTCACAAATCTATCATTCTTTTTATCCATTTAAAACTTAAAATGTTCAAAGAATTGCGTATGAGTAAACCAGTGACATATAAAACCTTCTAACTGTTCTCTTGTTTTAAAACTTGGTTCACCCTCCTCAAAATTTAATAAATCTTTCTATTTTAACCACTTCATTTCTCCCACATTTTCTCTTCTAGTAAATGCTTCCTGAGGTGACAACCACAAAGGTACAGTAGGAGACAGACTTATCTTATATTTATTCCAGATCCACAGTAAGGCATTCCTAATATAACGGTTCTTGAAATCCTTACTAACTTTAACTTTATCATACCACAAACAGGCATGCCACCCGAACCTTCAAGTAGTAATAATTCTTTCTTCTCCACAGTTATCCACTCCTTCATCCAAAGCAAACAACAAGCGTCAAAATACAGTTTTAAGTTAGGCAGACCCAAGCCTCCTCGTTCCTTGGCATCTTGTAACAATTTATATTTAATTCTCAGTTTTTTGCCTTCCAAATGAACTTAGATATATCTCTCTGCCACTGTTTAAATGGTAAATCTGTAGTCAAAACCGGTATAGTCTGAAAAAGAAACAACTTCCCAGGCAAAACATTCATTTTAATCACTGAAATTCTCCCCATGAGAGACAATTGTAATTCTTCCCACCTTACCAAATCTTTTTTCACTTCATTTCAAATTTTGCCATAGTTATTCTGGAACAACACACTATTTGTAGTAGATAGAATCACCCCCAAACATCTCACCTTTTTTTCGGCCCGGAAACCCGTCTCGCTCATCAACAAATCTTGATCAGGCAGGGTCATGTTTTTAATTAACATTTTTGGTTTCTGTTTATTTATTTTGAAAACCGCCAGTGAGCCACATTCCTTCAGTTTCTTCGTCAAGTGCTCAGCAGATACCAGAGGGTCTTGTAATATCAAAACTAAATCATCAGCCAAAGCCCTCAGTTTAAAAACCTCTTGTTTAATCTTTAAGCCCTTTATTTGTTCATCCCTTCTAATCTCTCTATTAAGAACTTTGAGAACCAAAATAAAGAGCCGAGGCGACAAAGGGCAAACTTGTCTTGTTCCTTTCTGTATATGACATGATTCAGTTAATTCTTCATTCACAATAATAGTAGCCTTCTGAGGTGTATAAATTGACTTTATTCCCTGTATAAAATGTTCTCTAAAGGCCATACTTTCCAAAACTTTAAACATAAACACCCAATTCAAATTATCAAAAGCTTTCTCTGCATCCAAAAAAGTAAGAGCCGTTTGACACTCATTATGATACTGTAACCCCTTCATGGATCGCTGCCTGGTCGTGGCGAAGGGGCTTGCGCAACTCAGTGAAGCCATGAGCTATGCCGTGCAGGGCCACCCAAGACGGACAGGTCATGAAAGAGAGTTCTGACAAAATGTGGTCCACTGGAGAAGGAGATGGCAACCCACTCCAGTATCCTTGCCAAGAAAACCCCACGGACAATGTCAAAAGTCTAAAAGAGATGACGCCAGATGATGAGCCCCTCAGGTTGGGAGGTGTCCAATATGCTACTGGGGAAGAGTGGAGGGAAATTCCGAGTAGCTCCAGAAAGAGTGAAGCGGCTGGGCCAAAGCCGAAAGAATGTTCAGCTGTGGATGTATCTGGAAGCGAAAAGAAGGTCCAATGCTGTAAAGAACAATATTGTATAGGAACCTGGAATGTAAGATCTATGAACCAAGGCAAGCTGGATGTGGTCAAACACAAGATGACAAGATTGAACATCGACATCTTGAGAATCAGCGAATTGAAATGGACGGGAATGGGTGAATTTAATTCAGGTGACCATTATATCTACTACTGTGGGCAAGAAACCCTTAGAAGAAATGGAGTAGCACTCATAGTCAATAAGAGAGTGGGAAAGGCAGTAATGGGGTACAACCTCAAAAACGACAGAATGAGCTCAGTGCGTATCCAAGGCAAACCATTCAGCATCACAGTAATCCAAGTCTATCCCCCAACCACTGATGCCGAAGAAGCTGAAGTTGACCTACACCACCTTCTAGAACTAACACCAAGAAAAGATGTCCTTTTCATCATAGGGGATTGGAATGATGAAGTAGGTAGTCAAGGAATAATTGGAATAACAGGCAAGTTTGGCCTTGGAGTACAAAATGAAGCAGGGCAAAGGATAATAGAGTTCTGTCAAGAGAACAAGCTGGTCATAGCAAACACTCTTTTCCAACCACACAAGAGACGACTCTACACGTGGACATCACCAGATGGTCAATACCGAAACCAGATTGATTACATACTTTGCAGCCAAAGATGGAGAAGCTCTATACAGACAGCAAAAAGAAGACCAGGAGCTGACTGTGGCTCAGATCATGAGCTTTTTACTGCAAAATTTAGGCTTAAATTGAAGAACGTAGGGAAAACCACTAGACCACTCAGGTATGACTTAGATTATATATCTTGTGAGTACACAGTGAAGGTGATGAATAGATTTAGGGGATTAGATTTGGTAGACAGAGTGCCTGAAGAACTATGGACAGAGGTCCGTAACATTGTACAGGAGGCAGCAACTAAAACCATCCCAAAGAAAAAGAGATGCAAGAAAGCAAAATGGCTGTCTGATCAGGCTTTACAAATAGCTGTGGAAAGAAGGAATGCGAAAAGCAAGGGTGAAAGGGAAAGATATAAACAACTGAATGCAGATTTCCAGAGAACAGCAAGGAGAGATAAGAAGGCCTTCTTAAATGAACAATGCAAAGAAATCGAGGAAAACAATAGAATGGGGAAGACTAGAGATCTCTTCAAGAAAATTGGAGATATCAAAGGAACGTTTAGTGCAAAGATGGGCATGATAAAGGACAAAAAAGGCAGGGACCTAAGAGAAGCAGAAGAGATTAAGAAGAAATGGCAAGAATACACAGAAGAACTATACAAGAAAGATCTTAAAGTTCCATCCTGGTGTGATCACTGACCTTGAGCCAGACATCCTAGAGAGTGAAGTCAAGTGGGCCTTAGGAAGCATTACTAACAACAAAACTAGCGGAGATGACAGTATTCTAGATGAGTTATTTAAAATACTAAAAGATGATGCTGTTAAAGTGCTGCACTCAATATGCCAGCAAGCTTGGAAAACGCAACAGTGGCCACGGGATTGGAAAAGGTCACTTTACGTTCCAATTCCAAAGAAGGGCAGTGGCAAAGAATGCTCAAACTATCGCACAATTGCGCTCATTTCACATGCTAGCAAGGTTATGCTCAAAATCCTACAAGCTAGGCTTCAGCAGTATGTGAGCCAAGAAGTACCGGATGTACAGGCTGGGTTTTGAAGAGGCAGAGGAACTAGAGATGAAATTGCCAACATTCGCTGGATCATGGAGAAAGCATGAGAGTTCCAGAAAAACATCTACTTCTGCTTCATTGACTATGCAAAAGCCTTCGATTGTGTGGATCACAACAAACTGTGGCAAATTCTTAAAGACATGGGGGTATCAGACCACCTTACCTGTCTCCTGAGAAATCTGTATGCGGGCCAAGAAGCAACAGTTAAACTGGTCATGGAAGAACCAATTGGTTCAAAATAGGGAAGGAGTACGACAAGGCTGTATACTGTCACCCTGCTTATTTAACCTATATGCAGAGTACATCATGAGAAATGCCAGGCTGGAAGAATCACAAGCCGGAATTAAGATTGCAGGAAGAAACATCAATAACCTCAGATATGCAGACGATACCACCCTAATGGCAGAAAGTGAAGAAGAACTAAAGAGCCTCTTGAGGAGGGTGAAAGAGGAGAGTGTGAAAGCTGGCTTGAAACTCAACATTAAAAAAACTAAGATCCCTGGCAAATAGAAGGGGTAGAAATGGAAGCAGTAACAGACTTCATTTATTTGGGCTCCAAGATCACTGCAGACGGAGACTGCAGCCATGAAATTAAAAGACGCTTGCTCCTTGGGAGGAAAGCTATGGCAAACCTAGATAGCATATTAAAAAGCAGAGACGTCACCTTGCCGACAAAGATCCGCATAGTCAAAGCTATGGTTTTTCCAGTAGTAATGTATGGCTGTGAGAGCTGGACCATAAAGAAGGCTGAACGCCGAAGAATTGATGCCTTTGAACTGTGGTGCTGGAGAAGACTCTTAAGAGTCCCCTGGACTGCTAGGAGGTCAAACCAGTCAATCTTAAAGGAAATCAACCCTGACTGCTCATTGGAAGGATTGATAATGAAGCTCAAGCTCAGATACTTTGGCCACCTAATGTGAAGAGAGGACTCTTTGGAAAAGACCCTGATGCTGGGAAAGATGGAAGGCAAAAGGAGAAGAGGACGGCAGAGGATGAGATGGCTAGATAGCATCACTGAAGCAATGAGCATGAAACTGAGCAAACTCAGGGAGGCAGTGAAAGATAGGAAGGCCTGGCGCAATATGGTTCATGGGGTCACGAAGAGTCGGACACGACTTAACGACTGAACAACAAAAGTTCTTTATCTCTCCTAGATTTTTCAATTGGAACTTTTTATCTAAAGTATTTTCAAATTCTTGTACCTGCTCCCTAGATGGAGCTATTAAACATAGGTCATCGACTCGTTCACAGGATATGATGTTCCTTCTCTATCTGTTTACGATATAAACAAGGATCTGCTATACTCCTTCTGTAGCCCGTTTTCTGCAAAACATGATCAAAACATATGTTCCAATTTCTTGCCGATTCTATAAGACCATAAATAGCTTTATTTAGCTTATATACTCTTCCTGGAGCACTTTCGTATCCAGGAGCCTCTTTCATGTAAATGGTCTCCTTTAAACCAGCATTTAAATAGGCCGTGGTTATGTCAAAATGGTTCACCAGATCACCTTTTATCGCTGCTATTTTTAAGGCTAGCTTGGCACTCTCCGCCCTCACTGTGGGAGCATATGTTTCGGGAAAATCACGTGCTTTCAGTTGTGTTAAACCCTGTGCTACCAGCCTTGCCTTATGTTTTAAATCGCCAGATACCAGTGTTTTCCTCCTGTATACCCATCTGCATCCTATAGCTCTATGACTATCTGGTAATTCCATAGGCGTAAAAACCTTACGATGTTGCATAGAAGCCATTTCCTCATCCATAGCTTGAAACCACCTTTCTCTTTCCTCCTTAGGTAGTTGCAAGACGTCATTACTTCCCTGAGGTTCATGATCAACTAAATTTACCTTGACATTTCCTATAGTGAAACGATCAGGAGGTTTATTCTTTGTCGTTCGTTCCGAACGCCTAGGAATAAAATCCTCTGTTATCCGCCCCTGCTCTGCTTCAACCGTGGGAAACATAATCACTTGCTTCAGAGGTTTCTGGGCTCTCTACCGATTCTTCCACTTTAACTTCTGAACTCTCAGTGTCCGCAGCCGTTGGCAACAAGATTTCAGCATTAGCCTGAAGACGCTGCCCATTCCCTTGTTCGGCAAACTCAGCTGACCTAGATATAATGATTCTATTATGGTTATTTACGAAGCTATACGCCTTTGAACCTGAGTGATAGCCAACGAAGCGTAGCTTCATGGCTTTGGTCGGTCCCTTCCTTCTTTGCTTCTTTGGGATGTTTACCCATGCTTCACAGCCAGACACTTGCATATGAGGTAACATTGGCTTCCTGCCATACATTAGGTAATATGGAATATGATTTATTACAGAGCTCCATAGCCTGTTTACTGTATAGTTTGCAGTCATTCTGGCCTCGTCCCAAAAATGCTTGGGCATTCCAGAATCTTGTAATAAGGCGTCCTTCCTAATTTGTCAGGCCCCATTTCGCCTTTCAGCAATCCCATTTTCATGTGGGGAGTATGGGTGCCTAATTCCCTGTCTCTTCAACCGTGCCTGGAAATTACCGGCACTAAACTCACCACCTCTGTCTGATTGCAGTTGCCTCACCTTACATCCGGATCTCCTTTCCACATAGGCCACCCAATTTTTAAATGGTGTAAAGGTTCCGCTCTTTGCCTCGAGTGGATAGCAATACCCATACCTTGTGTGATCATCAACAACCGCTAGCACATACTTAGCCCCTCCCAGGGTTTGTGTGAGAGGCCCTATGATATTCACATGGACTAAGTCAAAACGCTTCTCAGAGATTCTAGTGCGTTGTTTCTGAATAGGATACCGTTTGGATTTGGCCATCTTGCTTCAGCTCTAAACGCTCACTAACATCAGGCATTGTCAGGTTTAGCCCAGGAAACTCCAGGAGACAATACAGATTCAATCCAGCAAGGTTTATTTGGCTTCACACCATTCACAGAATCTTCCCAGACTGAGAGTAGTTCCCAGGGTCAGTCATAAACATCACTAGCATTCCTCAGGGAGGTGCCAGTCTCATCCTCTTATCTCTCCCCCTCTCCTCGGGGGATGAGAGTACATTCTTCACCCCCCGCTCCACACTCTCACAGGCATTTTAGCAGCGGTTCTAAAATTAGCGTGCCCCAGCCTCCTATGTATTAGATGTATACACCCATCACGAGCTGGCTTATTACTAAACAGTGTCTGTACTGTTATCTGGCTACCTGCATGCGCTAGCATTGTATACATTTTGTTCCTTATTATACCCCGCGCACATATCTTACTGTTCATTTCAACTGTGCATCCTGTACCTTTAAATGAAACCGAGTAGCCTTCCTGAGTTAAACATGATACCCTCAGCAAGTTATACTCTAGTGTAGGTACATATGAAACACCCTCAAGAGTCCTGTTTAAGCTAGGTACGTGCACTGAACCATTTCCATACACGGGTGTCTTCTTGCCATCTGACATACTGTTGAGTCGCAGGTTAAAAAGAAACAAAATCTTCCTTTCTGTTGGAAAGATGCCGTCCCGCTCCGCTATCAAGCGGCCCAGCCTTTGGTTTATGTTCAGCTGCTGGGCCCCTTACAAAACCCTTGCTCCGCATATCTTTAAGGGTAGGAGTCTGTCCTGTCGCTTTGCAATCTCTGCGAAGATGTGTTGTAGAGCCGCACTTAAAACACCCTCTCACAGCAAACACACTCTCCGTTTCTTTGCTGCACGCGGGTGCCTTTAACCCCTTCACACTTGGCTTTTTACACTCGCTCTCCGGCGCGCTCTCTGTCCGTCTCGGTTCTTCCTCAGGCAGATGACCAACAAGGTGATACAGAGTAAGCTCTCGTTCCGGCATCGACTCTAAGCTTGTAATTAACACATTCCAAGAGTCATCTAACGAACTCAAGATTATGTAGACTTTGTTTGCCTCAGATATTTGCATTCCTCGCTCCTGTAGCTCTGCAAACAAGCTTTGCATGATTGCTCCGATATGCTCTCCCCCTCCTGCAGACATTTCTTGTACAAATGATGTGTCAAAGCAATCTCAGTACCGGCTGTCTCACGAACATGCAGCCGCCTTAACATAGTCCAGCGTTCAGCAGCAGTCTGTAGACCACGAACATGCAGCAACTGGCTATCTTCCAACCCCGAGATAATACACGGCCGGGCTTTTTCTTCACCCCTTAGCTGCCTGTTATCAGGATTGCTGGGGGATTACTCACTGCTTCCCAGAGATCCTCCCTTTGAAGATACATCTCCATTTTCACACACCAAGACGTATAGTTCCGCTCATTGAGACGAGTTAGAGGGAGCCCACCACTCACGGCACACACGGCCTCAGCCTCCATGTCTTCTGCTGGTACTTACAATGTGTTGCCTTCACCAGCAAACAGGTCTGCACGAACTCACGGAGTAAACGCCATCCACTGGGCCCATAACCTGTCGGGGTTGCGCATATATCGCGTTGTGGCATTCCATGTGCCAAAGAAACAGCCTTCAGGCTATCTTAGCAACAGACCTTATTTCCTGTACAATATTTACAATACTCACAAACATCAGTCAGCACCTTAACCAGAGAGCATAACCAAAGAATGCCTCCAGAGAGCGTCTCCTGAGAGCATCTCTCTAAATACCCAACACTGCACTCATTATATGCCTTGTTCTGTCATCCACCCACCGCACCCCACAGGTGTGAGTACTTATTACCCAGAGCTAATTCCTTGATACTAAAATAAAATTTTACTTCAGAGTATACTCTGACAATGTGAATGTGTGGAGGAACAGAGTCGAGCCCTCAGGATGGGAGATGGTGAAACCTCAAGAAATCCTTCTTGGCAGAAGCAGCAGATAGCTTGAGATGGTGACCAGCTGGTGGCTGATCCAGCGACTCATGGCGGGCAGAAACTGACTTCCTTTCTGGGTGCAAAGGACCAAGCTCTGCCTCGAGAGAGAGCACTTGGTTCTTAAATGCAGATCTAGTTCATTCAGAAGAGCACTAAATGTTTGTGGAGGGCCCACGGCTGTCCGGGCCAGCTTAAGGTCAAGGGAGGGCCTCAGCACAGCCCATCACTGGTGCCCCTCGGTGCTGGACTGGCAAGGCAGGAAGTGCTGAAGGCGAAGAAAGAGATTAAACCATCCATTTTCTTCCAGGACATCCCCCCGGCCGGACCCCGCTGCTTTGTGAGAGGAGAGTCGTAGGCAGGGGCCAGGCGGGGGGGTAGCAGGCAGGATGGCAGGGGCATCAGCAGACGTTGCTAATTCCCCTCTCCGGAAATGGCTGAGGGGCTGTTGCCTGGTCTGAGGGGGCAATTCTCACCCTTGAACTCTGCAGCGCCTCACAAAGTCCTTGTCTTTACCGGCATCGAAACTTCCATCGTTGAGACTTAGTGGGTGACCGAACTCCTGGCCTTGTGAGAGAGGGGGAAACATCGCTAGAACATGCATGATGTTCTTCAAGGCCAACATGTCTCTCTTTAGCCTCCATCCAAGCGGTGGCTTTAGTGCATGGTGGAAGTATTCTCCCCCCCCCACCTTTTAAAATGTGGGTCTCTGGTTTTGGGGAGGTTTTTTCACCTTTCCCAAATGTGAAATCTCCATATCTATATCACCGTGAGTGAGTTGGGCAGCCATATTAATTAATTAATTAATTAAATATGTATATCTATCTATCTATATATCTAACTACATCTCTAAATGTATCTCTATCTGTGTCTCTATCTCTATATCAGAAACTGAAAGAGATATACAGCACATTCCCACCTGGCCTTCGCTTTAGGAAAGACGGCTTGGGGGCTGTCTCCAGAAAGTGCTCCATGTAGTCTTGGGAAGTGGTGAAGGAAGGGAGACCAGAACATAAACCGGGCCCTGCTGGAGCACCTGCTCCCCCAGCCCATCTCGTCCAGCAGCCTGTTCTCCCAGGGGCCCACCGCCTGCCAATGAAGCCCACTGGTCTCCCAGCAGATGGCACTCCCACCGCCATCCAGGTTGAGAACCATGGATCCCCAGGACTTGCAGCAATTGATCCAAGATAATCAGCTATTGCTTATGGCTTAGGCCCTTAAGCAGAAAAAAATACATAACTAAAGCGTTCCTATTATTATTTATTTTGTTCATTTACTAACATTTTTAAACTGCCCAGTAGCTGAAGCTCTCGAGATGGCTTACAGTAAAACACGCTAAAAAGGTACAAGGTGAATAAAAGCAAATGAAATGTAAAACTAACATACCGCCTGTATACCACTAAAACTCTCCTGTCTGTAACATTCGCCTGGGCAAAACGGTGTGTCATAACGCAAGTTTTTGAATTCATGTACCTCAAACGGGCTAACTTTCAAATGGTTTGCATTCACAAAATGAAAGTAATTCTGTTCTCCATCCATTCTTCTGTCTCAAGAAGAGCAGTGACCACTTTCTAGAGAAAACCAAGTATAAAAGTGTCTCTTTTTGTTTCAGTTGTTGGAGGACAGAACGTGGAGATAACGCAGCGTCCGGAATCCCTGTCGGTGACAGCCGGAGAGACCCTCAATCTGACGTGTACCCTGACTGGGGAGAATCCACCAGGAGGAGTGCGGTGGTACAAAGGCCTGGACAGAAGCCAACCTCCCATTTACAGTGATAAAGAAGGAGCTTCGAACCGGGGGGTGAGGGCCGTCCCAGGATCAAGCACAGACTTCAGCATCTGCATCCGAAACATCCTCCCTGAAGATGCTGGGACCTACTACTGCGTGAAGTTCACAACAGGGAACCCAGAGAGACAGCTGGCTTCAGGGAAAGGCACCGTGGTCTCTGTGATCGGTAGGTGGCACCCTAACTTGATTTCCAGGGATGGAGGGAGATCCACCCCAGTCAACCGAGAGACATGTGGGAGTAAATCACATGTTTGTGACAAATTCCCTGTGTGAAGCTGAGACTCTCTACCAAAAGCAGTCTTGGAGACTCGGGTATGGTCTATGTGGGACTGTCAGTTGATCTCTCCCTCTTTCCTCTCTCAGCCAGGCCATCCCAGCCTTTGCTCCGTGGCCCCCCAGGCAGAATCACGGCAGGGTCTCGGGCCTCTTTCAACTGCTCCTCAGAGGGATTCTCCCCCCGAGAGATCACAGTCACCTGGTTGAAGGATGGGAAGGAAATAGAGGAGGCCCAGACCAGGATTCTGAATTCTGGTGAACAGCAGAGCATCTCGTACCGAGTGGAGAGCACAGTGGAAGTGCTGCTCGGGAAAGGAGACGTGAGGTCGCAGCTGACCTGCCAGATCCAACACAGCTCCTTGGAGGCTCCCCTCCAGCAGGACTTTCCACTTGGTGATATCCTAAGAGGTAGGTGAGCTCTGGTCGCGGAGAAGGACGAGGCCATGGAGTCTGGACGTGGCTGAGGTCCCCCGATGGCAGAGGAATGGCTCCAGCCAGGCCCCACTTCTAGCCCCCCCAGTCATGGAAGTGCACCTAGACCAGCCATTCTTTCCCAGCACAAGGGGCCTCACAGGGCTGATGTTGTGGGGAGCAGCCCTTTAGGAAGGCAGTCAGGATCTTTCCCCGGGCACTTGGGTCAAGCGCAGTAGAGTTCCAAACGGGTGAACTCACTTCTTTTCCCAAGGCTGCAGTCCCAGGCCAGGCCCAGTTGGTCTTCTAGCCCCTTCTGCACACAGGAGCCATGAGTTGGAAACTCTTCTGACTGATCTCTTTGTCTCTCTTTCCTCAGTTCGCCCCAGATGGCTCTTTTTCAGCCCACTTTACCCTATCGGGCTGAACACCACTGCGACCACCTTTTGCAGGATGGAAAATTTTTATCCTGATGATGCCAAAATGGAGTTGTTTAGCAGTGATATCCCAAGCAAAAAAGGAGAGGTTGGCCCGAGCACCCTGAATTCTGATGGGACATATTCCCTTTGGGGTTCCCTGGAAGTGGTGGCCACCAAAGATAGAAATGGCTCAAAGATCACTTGCGTGGCTCAGCATAACTCCCAGCCTGAGCACAGGGGAACAATGACACTGTTCATTGAGATGCAACCTGAACACAACAAAAGTTCGGAAGGGAATCCAACAAGTAAGTGTGGACTTTTTGAATAATTCTTCAGTGTTTTTTTACCCCCGCCCCCCTTTTCTGCTTCATTCCACGTTGATCTTTTGGTCTTTTCTTGATTTGATGACAACATGCATCTCTTAGATTGCTCTAAAATACTGTAGTGAGGGGTCTGTTGCTCCAGGATTCAGCCCAGATGCTGTGTGCAGAAGATCTAGGACCAGGGCAAGAGGTCCTGCCTTGGCACAGGTGAATGTGGAGACCCACGGAGATGTCCTTGAAGAAACTATGTGACAACAGTTAGCAAAACAGGAAGAAAACCGTAGAAAGAAATACAGACTAGCTCCCCTTAAACGTTCTGGAAAATAAGAGGGAGGAAGTAGAACGCTCTCAAACATTTCAAGGTCAGCCGAGTCAGAAAACAGACTCTACAAGCAATACTGGAACTCTGCTTTACTGAGATAGGCTAGAGCGGTGTTTCTCAACATGGGCAACTTTAAGAGGTGTGGAGTTAAGTCGCCCAGATTGAAAAACACTGAGCTAGAGTAACAGACCCTTGAGAGCTTGAGAGCATTTTCCATCTCTCCCTCCCTCTTAAACTCCAGAGAGTTAAGATGGAGCTACCCTGGGTTTCTTTCTAATGTCTCTTCTCTTCCTTGGGTTTAAATCATGTTTTGCTAACTGTCAAATTCCTTCCCCAAGGTCATTTCCGTCAAACTTTATCCTGTGTTTTCTTTTTCCATCTTTCTTCCATTCAGAGAGAAATCTGGAGGTCTTTCCCTGATTCATTCTTCTTTATAAAACTCAAATTTGTGCTACAGGTGACATGCAAGTCCTTGAAAATGTGGGAAAACAGGCCACGGGGTGCTCCAAGGGCCAAATCAGAACAGGTTCAGTTGGGTTTCACTGATCTTCTATTTCTGTGGTTCTTCTTCTGGTGGCCTGTTAATCCATTGCGTACAGTACTCTTCAGATCAAGAGAGTCAGAGGTGATGTCAAAAGAAGTCAAGGTGGTGGCCCTTGAAGGGGGACGTTTCACAGTTGGACATTTGTGGCTGCCATGTAGACTTTCTTGAGCCTCCTTGGAGAAGCCCCTGAGGACAGCATTCGCTTGGGTTTTATTCCACCAAGCGGCTTTGGATATTTCTCTCGTTTTATTCTGTGAGCTGCCCAGAGTTGTGATGGACTGGGGTGGTCTATATATTTCAACAAATGCATTTCAAAAATAAACGCTAGCCGACTTAGAGGACAGCTCTTCTCTACCCTAACCTGAACCCATACGATCTTTCTGCAGAACCAACCATTTTAATCGTTGCTGTGGTGGTTAGTGCACTCCTGGTTGTTTGGTGATTGCGGTTACCTACCTCATCTACGCAAGACACGGCAAAGGTAAAAATCTGTATTTGCTTTTTTTTTATCAAGAGTTTTATTAAGATATATAAAAAGTACAATTAAAATACAAATTGGAAAGTATAGAAGAGAGAGAAGATAGAATTAAAAGAAAAAGACAAATGAAAAGAGTGAGATCAAGTAGCAGATACAACAGAAAGTGACTTCTGACTATCTGCAATACAGATATGAGTACAAATTGAAACCAAAAATTAATCTCTTACCACTATTTAATCCTAATGCACATTATTTCTATCAGCACAAACTATCTAATCATTAAATCCCACAATCAAAGCTTCATTTTTTCCCAACCCAAGCACGTAATCTAGGAAGCGTTGCCACAAGGAAACAAATTTAGAAACAGTATTATCTCTTATTAAAGCTGTTAGCTTCACCATTTGGGCCAAGTCCATTAGTTTAATAATCCACTCTTCAGCTGTAGCTTTGTGAATCTTTCCATCTTTGCGCATATAACAGTCTTGCAGCTCTGATCATGTATAGAAGCAAAGATCCATATTGTTTCTCCAATCCTTTCTCCATCAAACCCAGTAAGAACTATTCTGGGTTTTTTTGAATATTCACTTTAAGAATCTTTTGAATAGCAATGCATATCTGGTCCCAAAATTGTTTAGCCTTTTCACAAGTCCACCAAAGATGATAAAAGGTCCCTTCACCCTGTGAACATTTCCAACAAACATTTGTTATACCAGTATACATTTTTGATAACTTATCAGGAGTTAAATACCAGTGGTACATCATTTTATAAAAATTCTCTTTCGAATTATAATTCAACGTAAATTTCAAACCTTTGTTCCACATATTTTCCCATTGTTCCAACATGATACTGCATCCAAAGTTTTTAGCCCATTTAATCATACATTCCTTGACTTGTTCACCTTCTAAATTCATCTGTAACAGCATCTTATACATTTTAGCAATAACATGCTCATCATTTATACCGAGTTGAGTCTCACAATAAGATATTTCATTCACAAATCTATCATTCTTTTTATCCATTTAAAACTTAAAATGTTCAAAGAATTGCGTATGAGTAAACCAGTGACATATAAAACCTTCTAACTGTTCTCTTGTTTTAAAACTTGGTTCACCCTCCTCAAAATTTAATAAATCTTTCTATTTTAACCACTTCATTTCTCCCACATTTTCTCTTCTAGTAAATGCTTCCTGAGGTGACAACCACAAAGGTACAGTAGGAGACAGACTTATCTTATATTTATTCCAGATCCACAGTAAGGCATTCCTAATATAACGGTTCTTGAAATCCTTACTAACTTTAACTTTATCATACCACAAACAGGCATGCCACCCGAACCTTCAAGTAGTAATAATTCTTTCTTCTCCACAGTTATCCACTCCTTCATCCAAAGCAAACAACAAGCGTCAAAATACAGTTTTAAGTTAGGCAGACCCAAGCCTCCTCGTTCCTTGGCATCTTGTAACAATTTATATTTAATTCTCAGTTTTTTGCCTTCCAAATGAACTTAGATATATCTCTCTGCCACTGTTTAAATGGTAAATCTGTAGTCAAAACCGGTATAGTCTGAAAAAGAAACAACTTCCCAGGCAAAACATTCATTTTAATCACTGAAATTCTCCCCATGAGAGACAATTGTAATTCTTCCCACCTTACCAAATCTTTTTTCACTTCATTTCAAATTTTGCCATAGTTATTCTGGAACAACACACTATTTGTAGTAGATAGAATCACCCCCAAACATCTCACCTTTTTTTCGGCCCGGAAACCCGTCTCGCTCATCAACAAATCTTGATCAGGCAGGGTCATGTTTTTAATTAACATTTTTGGTTTCTGTTTATTTATTTTGAAAACCGCCAGTGAGCCACATTCCTTCAGTTTCTTCGTCAAGTGCTCAGCAGATACCAGAGGGTCTTGTAATATCAAAACTAAATCATCAGCCAAAGCCCTCAGTTTAAAAACCTCTTGTTTAATCTTTAAGCCCTTTATTTGTTCATCCCTTCTAATCTCTCTATTAAGAACTTTGAGAACCAAAATAAAGAGCCGAGGCGACAAAGGGCAAACTTGTCTTGTTCCTTTCTGTATATGACATGATTCAGTTAATTCTTCATTCACAATAATAGTAGCCTTCTGAGGTGTATAAATTGACTTTATTCCCTGTATAAAATGTTCTCTAAAGGCCATACTTTCCAAAACTTTAAACATAAACACCCAATTCAAATTATCAAAAGCTTTCTCTGCATCCAAAAAAGTAAGAGCCGTTTGACACTCATTATGATACTGTAACCCCTTCATGGATCGCTGCCTGGTCGTGGCGAAGGGGCTTGCGCAACTCAGTGAAGCCATGAGCTATGCCGTGCAGGGCCACCCAAGACGGACAGGTCATGAAAGAGAGTTCTGACAAAATGTGGTCCACTGGAGAAGGAGATGGCAACCCACTCCAGTATCCTTGCCAAGAAAACCCCACGGACAATGTCAAAAGTCTAAAAGAGATGACGCCAGATGATGAGCCCCTCAGGTTGGGAGGTGTCCAATATGCTACTGGGGAAGAGTGGAGGGAAATTCCGAGTAGCTCCAGAAAGAGTGAAGCGGCTGGGCCAAAGCCGAAAGAATGTTCAGCTGTGGATGTATCTGGAAGCGAAAAGAAGGTCCAATGCTGTAAAGAACAATATTGTATAGGAACCTGGAATGTAAGATCTATGAACCAAGGCAAGCTGGATGTGGTCAAACACAAGATGACAAGATTGAACATCGACATCTTGGGAATCAGCGAATTGAAATGGACGGGAATGGGTGAATTTAATTCAGGTGACCATTATATCTACTACTGTGGGCAAGAAACCCTTAGAAGAAATGGAGTAGCACTCATAGTCAATAAGAGAGTGGGAAAGGCAGTAATGGGGTACAACCTCAAAAACGACAGAATGAGCTCAGTGCGTATCCAAGGCAAACCATTCAGCATCACAGTAATCCAAGTCTATCCCCCAACCACTGATGCCGAAGAAGCTGAAGTTGACCTACACCACCTTCTAGAACTAACACCAAGAAAAGATGTCCTTTTCATCATAGGGGATTGGAATGATGAAGTAGGTAGTCAAGGAATAATTGGAATAACAGGCAAGTTTGGCCTTGGAGTACAAAATGAAGCAGGGCAAAGGATAATAGAGTTCTGTCAAGAGAACAAGCTGGTCATAGCAAACACTCTTTTCCAACCACACAAGAGACGACTCTACACGTGGACATCACCAGATGGTCAATACCGAAACCAGATTGATTACATACTTTGCAGCCAAAGATGGAGAAGCTCTATACAGACAGCAAAAAGAAGACCAGGAGCTGACTGTGGCTCAGATCATGAGCTTTTTACTGCAAAATTTAGGCTTAAATTGAAGAACGTAGGGAAAACCACTAGACCACTCAGGTATGACTTAGATTATATATCTTGTGAGTACACAGTGAAGGTGATGAATAGATTTAGGGGATTAGATTTGGTAGACAGAGTGCCTGAAGAACTATGGACAGAGGTCCGTAACATTGTACAGGAGGCAGCAACTAAAACCATCCCAAAGAAAAAGAGATGCAAGAAAGCAAAATGGCTGTCTGATCAGGCTTTACAAATAGCTGTGGAAAGAAGGAATGCGAAAAGCAAGGGTGAAAGGGAAAGATATAAACAACTGAATGCAGATTTCCAGAGAACAGCAAGGAGAGATAAGAAGGCCTTCTTAAATGAACAATGCAAAGAAATCGAGGAAAACAATAGAATGGGGAAGACTAGAGATCTCTTCAAGAAAATTGGAGATATCAAAGGAACGTTTAGTGCAAAGATGGGCATGATAAAGGACAAAAAAGGCAGGGACCTAAGAGAAGCAGAAGAGATTAAGAAGAAATGGCAAGAATACACAGAAGAACTATACAAGAAAGATCTTAAAGTTCCATCCTGGTGTGATCACTGACCTTGAGCCAGACATCCTAGAGAGTGAAGTCAAGTGGGCCTTAGGAAGCATTACTAACAACAAAACTAGCGGAGATGACAGTATTCTAGATGAGTTATTTAAAATACTAAAAGATGATGCTGTTAAAGTGCTGCACTCAATATGCCAGCAAGCTTGGAAAACGCAACAGTGGCCACGGGATTGGAAAAGGTCACTTTACGTTCCAATTCCAAAGAAGGGCAGTGGCAAAGAATGCTCAAACTATCGCACAATTGCGCTCATTTCACATGCTAGCAAGGTTATGCTCAAAATCCTACAAGCTAGGCTTCAGCAGTATGTGAGCCAAGAAGTACCGGATGTACAGGCTGGGTTTTGAAGAGGCAGAGGAACTAGAGATGAAATTGCCAACATTCGCTGGATCATGGAGAAAGCATGAGAGTTCCAGAAAAACATCTACTTCTGCTTCATTGACTATGCAAAAGCCTTCGATTGTGTGGATCACAACAAACTGTGGCAAATTCTTAAAGACATGGGGGTATCAGACCACCTTACCTGTCTCCTGAGAAATCTGTATGCGGGCCAAGAAGCAACAGTTAAACTGGTCATGGAAGAACCAATTGGTTCAAAATAGGGAAGGAGTACGACAAGGCTGTATACTGTCACCCTGCTTATTTAACCTATATGCAGAGTACATCATGAGAAATGCCAGGCTGGAAGAATCACAAGCCGGAATTAAGATTGCAGGAAGAAACATCAATAACCTCAGATATGCAGACGATACCACCCTAATGGCAGAAAGTGAAGAAGAACTAAAGAGCCTCTTGAGGAGGGTGAAAGAGGAGAGTGTGAAAGCTGGCTTGAAACTCAACATTAAAAAAACTAAGATCCCTGGCAAATAGAAGGGGTAGAAATGGAAGCAGTAACAGACTTCATTTATTTGGGCTCCAAGATCACTGCAGACGGAGACTGCAGCCATGAAATTAAAAGACGCTTGCTCCTTGGGAGGAAAGCTGTGGCACACCTAGACAGCATATTAAAAAGCAGAGACATCACCTTGCCGACAAAGGTATGGTTTTTCCAGTACTAATGAATGGCTGTGAGAGCTGGACCATAAAGAAGGCTGAGCGCCGAAGAATTGATGCCTTTGAACTGTGGTGCTGGAGAAGACTCTTAAGAGTCCCCTGGGCTGCTAGGAGGTCAAACCAGTCAATCTTAAAGGAAATCAACCCTGACTGCTCATTGGAAGGATTGATAATGAAGCTCAAGCTGAGATACTTTGGTCACCTAATGTGAAGAGAGGACTCTTTGGAAAAGACCCTGATGCTGGGAAAGGTTGAAAGTAAAAGGAGAAGGGGACGGCAGAGGATGAGGTGGTTAGATAGCATCCCTGAAGCAATGAGCGTGAAACTGAGCAAACTCAGGGAGGCAGTGAAGGAAAGGAAGGCCTGGCGCAATATGGTTCATGGGGTCACGAAGAGTCGGACACAACTTAATGACTGAACAACAACAATATTGTAAATATTGTATAATATCCAACACGACCCTAACATTGTCTCTTAATTGTCTTTCAGGCAAAAATCCACATTGATCATGATGAATACATTCCTGCAAAATTGTTTTTAACCATTCTGCCAACACTGGAGCAAATATTTTATAATCATTGTTCAACAATGAAATTAGTGTATAATTCTTAATTAAAACAGGATCCTGTCCTTTAGGTAGAAGCGCAATGTTGGCTTCCTTCCATGAGTCAGGCATTGCCGCACCCAACAATATAGAGTTCACCAATCTTTTAAAAGGTAAAAGAATCTCATCTTCAAAACATTTATAATATATTGCAGGTAATCTATCAGGTCCTGATGCTTTTCCCAGTTTGGTTCTCTGAATAGCTTCAACTGTTTCAAAAATAGTTATAGGACTGTTCAATATTAATTTCTGTGGCTGTGAAAGTTTTGGTAATTTTTGCTTGTTCAAATATTCATCAGCCTTTTCTAAAGAAATTTCTTGTTTTCTATATAAGTTAGAAAAGGAATTGTGAAATGTTTTTTTAATTTTTTCATTGTCCAATAGTTCCACATTTCCTTCTTAAATTTTAGGAATCATTTCCTTGTCTCTCTCTTTCCTTAATTTGTACACTAACCATCTTCCTGGTTTATTTGCAAATTCAAAGTGTCTCTGTTTAGCATATCTTAATTTCATTTCAATTTCTTTCACAGTCAACTTTGAAATTTGTTGATGTAGTAACTTGAGTTGATAAACAATATTATTATCAGATGGGTTTTTTGGAGTTCCTTCTCCTTCAACTTAATCTGATCTAAAATCATTTGTAATTTTTGTTGAGACTTTTTCTTAAGAATACGATTATGATAAATAAAATTTCCCCTCATAACCGCTTTACTGGTATCCCACACTGTTTTTAAAACCACACCTTTATCTAGATTGATCTCAAAAAAGTCCTTTAGTTTCTTCTTACAGTCCTCCACAACATTTTCTTTTTGCAAAATAGATTCATTCAACCTCCACCTAAAAGACCTAGTAAATTTGTTAATTATCATGCTTACAGGATTATGGTCTGAAAAGTCTTTGGTAAAATATCCACTGTAGAAATTTTATTTGCCAAGTCCATTGAAACCCATATCATATCAATTCTTGAAAAAAATGTATGTGTCTCTGAATAAAAGTAAAATCTTTTGCCAGTCCATTTTTATATCTCCACGAGTCCATCAGTACCAAATTATCCATTAAATCAAAACACGACTTTGGTAATTTTCCTTGCTTGATTTTAATTTGCTTTTCAGATGTTCTATCAAGTAATGGTGAAGCAACTCCATTCCAATCTCCCATCAGACACCAACTTTGGTACGAGAAAGCTGACAATTCATTCAAAAGCTGCATAAAAAATTGCTCTTGTCATCATTCGGAGCATATACTCCCACAACAATCATTTTAGGTCCACAAATCCCCACTTCAACAACTACATATCTACCATAATCATCTGTTAACAATAAACGTGGTTCCAAGTAATTTTTAACATATACTACCGTTCCATTTATTTTCTTCGAATTGGTTGAAACACATTCCTGTCCCAAATTCTTACTTATCAAATATTTTGTATCTTTCTTCTTTATATGTGTTTCTTGCAAACAAATTATATCATATTTCAATTTATTCAAATAGTGAAAGACCTTTTTTCTTTTCTGTGGAGCATTTGCCCCATTTATATTCCATGTAAGACATTTCAAAGCCATCTTTATGCAGATGATTCACCACAGTCTTTAGGAATGACATCTGTCTCTTCCCCGTATGTAACCACATCCGTTTGCTTAATTCCAGATGTATCTTGTTCCAAGTCGGTTCCAAATCTAGCTAAAAAGTCCTTAGCCTTAGAAATCAAAATTAATTTCAATCTTTGTTGGTGGTAGGAAAAACTTATCCCTTCCAGTATTTCCCAACGACAGGGAATTTTGTTTTTTTTCAAAACATTAGTTGGAAATGCATATTCTTTTCTCTTCCTTAAAATCCTTACTGCTATTTCTCGGAGGACCATTATATCCATACTCTCAATGTTAAGTTTAGAGTCAAAGTGTGCTTGCAAAATCAAATCCCTTGCTTTTCTCCTAGAAAACTGTACCAGCACATCTCTTGGCTTACCATGTACAATTGCGTATCTGGAGTTTATATGAAAAACTTTTTCTATCTCGTCTGACATTTTATCTTCTTCCCAGTCAGTTAGTTCCTCCATGGCACATGTAATCATATCTGTTAAGTTTTCTTCTTTAACTTCAGGGATTCCCCGAAGCCTCAGACGAAACCCTTTATCTCTCGACTCCAATAATGCAATTTTGTCCAGCTCTTTTTCCCTTTCATTTTCCAGCAAGTCAACTCTATCATTAAGATTTTTAGTCCCTCCTTCTAATTCCTTCTCCATTATTTCAATTTCATGATCAATTTTTTGATCTAACTTTTTTTCAAGTTCAAGAAACTTTAAATCAAGTGCTTGAGTAACACTTTGGGTGATCATTTGTGTTGTTTTTAAAGTATATTCTTCAAACATACCTTTTATCCAATCAACCTCACCAGAGCCACATCTTGTTAACTTTCTGATGGCCATTATCTTTATTTCTATCTTCTTCTTTTCCCCTTACTTGGAAGGAGAGAGAGAAAGGCTATTTCTTCCTTTCAGTAATCCAATAGTCCAAATATAATACTTTCGCTCCCTCTTGTGGCCCAGGATAGTATTCCCAGCAATCAAATGGAACCAGAGATCCACAACTAGAAACAAAGCAGAGGGGGAGGAAGTCTACAGCCAATCACAGCTTAGGGAAATCGGCAGACCAAAACTTAACCACAGCATCTAAAAATAAATCGTTCCAACTCCACAGGAAACCACTTATATAAAAATCTTCCTTTTCAAGAACAAAGGTAAGGTGTACATAGAAAAATCGTCTCCTGAAAATATACAAAACTTTCTACAGCACTTTAAAGCTTCTGAGTTGCGTGCTCATATTTCAACCTTTCCAATCCAGTATAACGCACTTAGAAATCCCCCCAAAATAATGAAAAGCCAAGCAAGAGAAGAAGTATTTCTGTAATGGGGATAGCCTCCTTACATTCTTTAAATACTAAACAACAAAGGTGATTTTAGAAGGGGGGGGCGGAAGTAGTTTCTCTTTAAGGAGGCTTTAAACGCGGCTCCGACAAGCTGTTCCACCCGCTTCCCAGCTGGTCGCTCACTGTCCGGTCGCATCCGACGAATGTTTGATAAGCTATAGCCGTCCGGAAGAGAAGAGGTACAATTCAAGCCTTCTCCCTGCCCGGAGATTGCTTCGTCTCGGAAAAAATTCTACCACGCTTATAATTTTGGCTTCAGCGAAGCTCCAGCCGGAATTAACCTTCCGCCATCATTCCTCCACTGGAAGTCCAAAATCTGTATTTGCTGATCTTCGTTGTTTCAGGTTCTGCTAAGAAACGTGGCCATCCCATGGTGACCACCCATGGGACGGATGGATGCACTGAAGGCATCTTCATGCACTGGGGTCTTCATGTGGTGCCTCTAAGCCTGCTGACATAATTTATATGGTTAGGAGCTTTCCCACTGTCATGCATGTAGTGGGTGGGAGGCTGGCTAGATGAGGTCTCCTCACGTCCTGAATTCCTGATGGCTTCTTGGATACGTTCAAGTACTTTTCTTGGCGAAAGTATGGAAATGGCTTGCCACTGCCTTCTTCCAAGATATTTTTTGACTTCCCAGTCTCTCCTCCATCCATGTCATTTCCTGGGGGAAGTGGAGGTGGTTCCATCCATGTCCTAACCAAGTCCAACCTGTTGCTTTTCCTGAGATCAGCCAAGGTCATGAGGTGCCTCCTGGTCACTTCATGGAGATATTCTTGTACTTTCCCTGGCACAGTATTGTTATTGTTATTGTTATTGTAAGAATGAGTTTTGCAGGATTTTTTGGGACCCCTCAAAAAATGACCTTCCAGCTAATGTGTTTTCTCCTACTTTCTTGTAGGTAAAGATTCCACTCTGTAAGGTAAATCTACTTTTCTCTTTTAATCAGAAAGCTGGTTGATTCTGGAATATGAATAAAGTTGAGGCCATCAGAACCTGGTGTACTCCAGGTTCACTGGGCAACAGTTTCCGTTAGTCTCAGCCCCCAGGACCCACAGCTAGTTCCCTGAATGGTACCAAACCGGGCTAATGTTCGGCTAATGTTTGGAGTGTAAAACTTGTTTGTTGACATTGGCTAATGTTGTTTTATAAGAGCAAAATCTGGCCTTTTCACAATCTGCAAATCACTCTGGATTTTTTGCAAGGAAGGTTGAACAGATAGGAGGGAACCAAACATTAGCAGCATTCACACAACATGTTAGCTGTAAAGTCGGGTTAACAAGCATCCTTGTTGCATTCACAACACATGCTACGAAAAGGAGGAGGAGGGGAAGAAGAAGAGGAGGAGGAGGAAGAGGGGAGAGGAGCAGGAGGAAGAATAAAATCTCATTATGGCTTAACATAGCAGCTTGTGACAGACGTCCTGCTAGGATAAAGAATGAACCCCAACTAAGCAGAAGCTTATCTAGCATGTAGTGTGAATGTAAAAACTGCTGTTAAGAAAAACAGTAAAACCATGATAGGAAAGAGGATGAGAAGACGAGGCTTCCAAGGCCCCCAGCTTCAGCTCGTGTTGATCAGTCTCCAGGCTGATGGGATGAAGCCATCTTACACCTAGGAGAGTGTTTCAACCACCTGAGATTAAAGAAGCAAGAAATAATATGAGCCAAGAGACAAAAACCGCAGGAAATGTATTCAAGAGCCTAAGATTCTAGGCGTCTCTTCTCCTGCTTGTCGAGGGTGAAGCAGCAAAACTGTTACTCTAATTTCCCTTTATCTGGTGAAAAGAACTCCGAGCGTCTGCTGATTACTTTTGGACCTAACAGATGATAACTAAATGCGTAGAATGATAGGAAATTCCATTTAACGCCCAAGGCAAACATTAGATTAATAATTCAGCTATCTGATCGACCCTCTTAAGAGAAAGGACAAAGGATCCCTCAGATAAACCCAGATTAAAATAGGAAGTTTAAAGTAAAACCATGTGTGATTTCTTCCTTCCCCGTGTTTCACGTTGACCGTGTAGCAATCTCTTAAGGTAGGTTGCTCAGAAAAAGAGCCCAGAAGTGCCTCTATGGCTGGTCCAAAGATTTTTGTTGAAAATGGCTGAAGGCAAACTTAACGCTCCGTCTCCCCCATCATAAATCAAGAGTAAGGGACCTGTAGCTTTGAAAAAATAAAAAGTGAGAGCATTAGGTTTGCTGTTTACTCTTTGGTAATCTGAGTTTTTGGTCCCATCTTTAGGCTTCATGCATCTGAGAAGTCTCCTGGACTGACGAATCCGGAACATTGAGCTACATTTCTTGAGGTGCTCGGCAGAAATAATAATTTCAGAGGTCATCTCTTCGGCCTCGGATGCCTAACTTTGATCATTTACTTTCATCCTGAGTTGATGCAGTTTTTTGCACTGGGACAGAGAAGGTGCGATGAGCCTAGATAAGTGGGTCACCATCCTGTGGTTACTAGTGTTATTTTTTAAAAGATCACTGTATTAAAAAACTAAAAATAGGGGGAAAACCCTCATTATTCTAAGAAGATAAACCTTTTTAGCACTGCAGACCTCTAAGAGGTGGTACAAAGCTTTTTCTTAAGCCTTCTGTCTGTACCCTTAAGAGTTGACTTCCTTCAGCACTGAACTTGCAACGTTTTGAAAGCTGATTTTGCACTCTACCCTCCACTATAAAAACATAATGGCCATATTCACACTCAAAAACTCAGTTTCAAGGGCCAGGTAGACTTCACAACCCAGGAAGCAGCAGCCCCAATATAATGGGAGAAGGACTAAATTGGCTTAATGTGCCATAGCTCGCTTTTTGAGACCATAATTCAGAAATTGGGGGAGGGTGGTAGTTTGGATCGACCCAAATGCCAGAAAAGGCAACCCATTCTGAAAATGCAGGCCAAAGCAAATTTTGTAACCTGCTGAACTTTACAAAGTGGTCGGGAAGGAGACCTAAAATGCCATTATGTGAAGGACGTGCCACGTCAAGCCATATTAAAACCCACAGTCATATAGAAATATTCTTGGTGAAATCCTGGGGCTTATGTCTGAATGGAGACAGCAAAGCGTTACACAAATTGGAGGAGGCTAATTTTAAAAAATAAGCTGGGAAAAATGGCTGGTCCTTTGTTGGATGTATCTGTTCATTTTTTATAACATGCCACCCACTCCCTTAATAGTTCAGGCAGCTTGCAGAAATAAAAACAGAACAATGCAATGCAGTGCCATTTTTTTTAAAGTAGGTAGAGAAATACAATTGAAACTGATCTGCTTTAAAAATAGAACAGTATAAAAAAGGCAACCATTAAAATGCAATTAAGAGGTCTTGATAAATGAGGCCGCTTGGAGCCCCATCTTTGGGTTGTGGCAGCCATCTTGACTTTTTTGACTCCCCTCTCTGAGGACACCCTGAATCCAGAGGAAGCGCCAGTATTGGCAGGTCATACAACGCACAACATCGCACAACAAATTCTGCCTCTTTGGACTTGTAACGCCATGCAGGTGAAGAGAGGCGGATTTTGTGTTGTGACAACACAAGTTTGTGTTTGGTGTCACCGTGGGGGTACATTCAATCAAGGCTGTCTTTCGCTGAATCTTGTTAGCTAAATCTGCCCCTCACCTTAAACCAAGTTCCTCAAACCATGGTGTCTGTACCCTGCGGGGGACCCTAACCAAACCCAACAGGCTAACATTCACCCAATGCACCACACCCCCCACATACACCCACATCGCAACCAAAGATAAAAGTTAAGCCGATCTTTGCATGTGCTACCGAGCGGAGAGCCCGGTGCAAGTGCTGCTTGGGCAAGGAGACGTGAGGTCACAGTTGAGCTGCCAGATCCAGCACAGCTCCTTGGAGGCTCCCCTCCAGCAGGACCTTCCACTTGGTGCTATCCTAAGAGGTAGGTGAGCTCTGGGTCACAGAGAAGGACGAGGCTACGGAGTCTGGATGTAGCCGAGGTCCCCCAATGGCAGAGGTAATGGCTCCAGGCAGGCCCCAGTTCAAGGAAAAAGGAAAGGTTGGCGGGAGGACCCGGAAATCCGACAGGGCATCTTCCCTCAACAGTTCCCTTGAGGTGATGACCACCAAAGACAGGAACTCCTCACTGTTCACATGAACAGTTCAGCGTAACTCCCTGCCTCTGGTCCATTCAACAACAACACTGTTCATTGCAATGCAGCTTGAAGGAAGGAAGGAAGTATCAGGATTTTCTCATGGGAAGAAGGTCATCCCGTTCCCTATACAAAAACAGGTGTTGTGATTATTCTATGAGTTAATGTAAACAAAGTATCTTGTGACTCTGTTATGCTTTTTACTGCAACCTACTGTAATGTGTGTGTTAGTTATTCGGGGGGGGGGGATACATGCTGGCAATATAACGGGAGGGCTAGATGCCCAGCCTGTCAGTCGTGTATAGTTTTATCCATCATGTAGTTTTATGGGCTATGTAGTTGTAACTAATAACCAAGTAGTGTACCTCTTCTCTGAGAGTTTTTAGCTAGAGACTTTGTTGTGGATAAGTCTTGGAAGCTAAGAGGAGAAGAAGTCTTTGTTATTTCCTATATTTTGTATGCAACTTGTATTTTATGAAGTTTTGCATTTTTTATCAATAAAGACCAGTTAGTTTATATTTTCTGACTGGATTTTCTTTGGAGAACAAAATATGGATATTGCATTTTGCAAGCTCTCATGCTGATGTGTAATTTTCCTGAGAGTGGGATTTTTGGGACCTTTGCTGCGCTCTGCACAACAGTATGGACCTTCAGAACGTTTCTTCTGAGGATTTGCTGACCCTCACCCTGCAGGTGGTTCCTTTCTTTTTCACTTTTTTTTTTTACACTATATAAAATTATTAATATCGGCATCATTAATTCCCTCTTCTAAATAGTTCCCACTTTCTTTGTGATCCTTTCCACACTAAAAGCGGAGCTGATCTCAACTCCCGGGAATTTTTTTCTTTCACATCAAACACGATCATATAAAATAAACCGGACGACTAGTTCTTAAGTTAAATTGTCTTACTCTACTCTTAAACAAGCCCTTCTTTATTAAAGTCCAGTATCTTAAAACTTTCAAGTATACTACGTTTTAAGATAATGGACTTTAATAAAGAAGGGCTTGTTACATAGAGAGTCCCTTTGCAGGAGTCGGCATGTCACATATTTGGATTTTCTACTGTGTTGAACCGTTCTGGAATGAGGTTGGAATCATAAAAGTGGGAGAAAGAGAGACAGAGAGAGGAAAGAAAAGGTGTGAAATCTTTGGAAGTGATTTATGGATTTAGAAAGAAGCCATTTCTCCTTACTAATGAAGATCCCTGCATGAGTCAGTTTCTGATAGGGAAGGGATAATGCATGCCAGTCTCTTCTTCTGAAAATGATGGCCTTGGCGTTCCTCCACATTTCCTGCTCTCTTCGTCTGCCACCAAGTGTCAGTCCTAGCCCAAGGAACTCCAGGAGACCATGCAAGTTCTATTCAGCAATGTTTATTAGCTACAACCTCTATCAAGAATCTTCCCAGACTGAAACTCTGTTCCCACAGTAGCTATGAAAACAAATTGAATTCCTCAGGGAGGAGCCAGCCTCATCCTCCCATCTCTTCCTCGTCCCTCTGGAGACGAAAGAGGATGCTTGCCTCCCTGAGTGTGGCCTTCATACTTCCATTCCATCACACCAAGCCCATTTTTCAACCATCATGAGATGCCACCACTGGCATTCTTGGGAATGAACAATAAAATTAAACACTACACACACACACACAACATTTCCAGGGTTGAAAGATGCCACCCTTAGATGTACGCCTATTCAGGAAGCATTCTAAGAAAAGAAGAAGAATTCAGAGCTGCAGCCTAGGGCTTTAGAGGGAAGGATGCCCACCTGCTAAATGGGTGTGTCCTTCCAGCCCCCGCCCACCGTGGCTGCCATTTTGTGAAAGATGCCAAGTTGAGCCTTGGAATGGAGGAAAATTTAAAGAGTATGAATTAATGAACAAAGTTTTAAAAAAAGGAGAGAAGAAAATCAATATGTTGCCCACCTGTGAAAGAAAGAGAGAGGAGGATGAGGCACCAGACTGAATGAAGATGGCTGATCTTATGCAGTGGAGTTGATATGAAATTCACTATACTGTAAAATATGATCCACCATCTCAGGATCGGTACCGTGACGGGCAAAATCTTTGAGAGATGGGCGTTTTCTGAAATCTACCCTATAGCATATTTGATGGCGACACATTTCATCTGGCTTTTGAAAAGGCTCTTCTGTATTTCTTTAAATATAAGCTATGCAAATATTTAGGGAGTTGAAAAACAGATCTGTGGTTAATTCTAAAAGTTACAGGTGCACATGATACTTTGGCTGTAGCTGTTAATTCCTGTCCTGGATTATCCCCCCGTCTTTGTTTGATACAATGAATGCGGATGACATACCCCTGGAGAACAAATAATCAGGATCCATGCCAATCTGCCTTATCTTTTGAGTCCCCTGTTTAAACCACAGATCTACAAAGGATTCATTTGGGATCTCCAGAAGCCTCCCTTCTTGTTTTTAAAAAGATATAGTTGCAACCAAAACTTAATAGTGCTTAAAAGCCTTTGTTTTCGAAGGGCATGGACCAGTTTCCAAGAGAATAACAGAATTTGGAATACAGCTTGGGACACTTAAAAGAGATCTTAGAAATTTCACCTGCAAGTGTGCCATGTTGTTATTAGCAACGTGATCCAAATTGAAGCTCCATATAAAATCTGAGATGCAGTTTTGGCATTAAAAACATTTACTGCTGCAGGAACAAATCTTCTTCCTTCTGGGTCAAAATATTAAAGTAAGGCCATCATAGCAGATTTTGCTTTTCAGAAGTATTGCTTACAATGATGTTGCCAGAGCGCCATTTAAATTAAATGCCAAGAAAACTAACGTTCTCTATTTGTGTTATTATATGATCTTGAATTTTCCAGATGTGCTTTTTAACCTTTTTTTCCAAAACCAAAAATTTAGGTTTATCACAGTTAATTTGTAATTGATTTTCTAAGCAATACTTCACTAGTGCCCTAGGTAGGTGCTTCAGGCCCAATCTACTGAGTGGAAGAAGAACAGCGTCATCTGCATATAACAAAGCACAAATTTTCCTTTTGGTAATGATGGACAATGGCCCTCAGCCTGAAGTAAGCTGGTCTCCAGGTCACTGAGACAGATGTTAAATAGCGCAGGGGCCAGGATGCAACCTTGTCTCACTCCCTTCTTCATCGTAAGATCGTCCATAGGTGCACCTTTTCAGTTGCATCTAATTTGCATTACACTATCCCAATGTAGCACCTGTTTTAGGTATGTAAGGCACCTGTCAGGAAGCAAATCTCCAATTTAGCCCAAAGTTCAGTTCTTCTAGGAATCAAAAGTGGCTTTATTGAGACTAAACCAAAACGATCCGCTGTCTTTTCCCACAGGCTCACAGGGACAGTCCACCTTTGGCCTCTGGATGGGGCTTTTCCTGAACAAAATAGGACTGGCTGTTTTCCTCCTCGGCCTTTTCCGAATCAAGGAGCGCCGATGCTGCGTTGCCAGATCTTTTGCCGGATCTTCCCAAGAAGTGAGACAGGCTGAAAGTTCGCCTTAAGGACTCCTGCTCCCGACAACGTTCAGGATGAGAAAGGACCTGGCCAGGAAATTAATAATAATGTTATCAAAATGCCTCTATAATGTTTCGCTCTCCCAACCATATAACATGAGAACCATATGAAACCAAGACTGAGATATAATAAAATGAACCTCACTCTCTTTTTCCATATCTGTGATGCCAATGAACCTGTATAAAAATGTAAATACTGATTCTTTATTTTCAAAAGAAAACCAAGCAAGAAAACAGGAGTAATTGTTCTTTTGATGTGCATTTAAATGATGATTCGGGAAAAAATAAAAATAAAAAGCATTTGCTGAGAGAAGTTATAAATGAGCAAATATACAAATAACACAATTGGGGGGTGCAGATAGGCTTCTCTAATAGTGAGAAGTGATATAAGATGATAAATGTCCATGTTCAATACTTGTGTCTAAGCTATTTGTATAGGCAGAGATAATTTAACAGAACGTATGTCACTCTATAATTTATGTAATGGTACAAAGAAAGATATGGTGAAGCTTTCCAGTACTTTGCTGTATTTAATTATTTGAATTAATTGTCTATGTCAGTGTTTCTCCACCTCTGCAACTTTAAGATGGGTGGACGTCAGCTTCCTTTTTCTCGAACAATTGACACCCAGAATCACTTTTTCCGCCCAGAGTCACTTTTTCGTGAGATGAGCGGTATCTAAATTTGAAATATAAATAAATAAACAAACAAACAAATAAATAAATCTCCATCTGTCTCTTCTACTTTTGGACTCTACTCTAAATTTAGAATCCCAGACACTCTGTGTGTATTCTTCCTTAGTCACTCTTCTGTGGAAGAACAGTCCAAAACTGGGCAATTGGTCTAACTTTAGAAGAAGGAAATGAGACTTCCTCTTTTGCTCCTTCTGCTGAAGGAAAGATCTGGTGGGGGCAAGACATGAATTAACTCCAGACATTTCTTCTGCTGCTATCAGCATGGCTGCCTTGAGGTCCTTCTTGGGAATCCCTGGTCCTCTTCAGCTGCTGTTCTTCCTTCTTCTGCGGGATCTGGGTGAGTGTTGGCATTTGAAATCAGGCAGGTTCCATTCTCAGATTTATACCTCGAATAAAATCCAGTGCACGATGAATATTAAGGCTGCTTTAAACCTGCTGTGCTGCTCTGAACAGTGAGATGAGCCGATTTCCCAGCAAAGGCCAGTCCCAGATGCTGAATTTGGGGAGGAGGAGATTTTCTCCATTGCCTCCCACCCCAAGTGGTAGGAGAACAAACAAGAAGAGCATCGGAGGTTCTGGAGATCAACTGGGGCCACCTGGTTTGATGCCATCCTTGGAGTGGGGACTGTGGGAGTCATTCACCACCTGGAGTGAGCAGGCATCTTTTCGTCCTGGGATCCAGCATTTTGGGCTACCTGAGAAGGAGGGTTAAAACAGCCCCACCCCCTCCTTAATTGGAGAGTTTGTTTTATAAAAAGGGAACTGGGAACAAGCAGGTATGTGGATGTGTGGAGGAAAAGAGTCGAGCCCCGAGGATGGGAGATGGTGAAACCTCAAGAAATCCTTCTTGGCACAAGCAGCAGACAGCTTGAGATGGTGACCGGCCGGTGGCCGATCCAGCAACACATGACCGGCAGAAGCGGGCGTCCTTCCTGGGTGCAGAGGAGCAATCTCTGCCTCGAGAGAGAGCACCTGGTTCTTAAATGCAGATCTAGTTCATTCAAAAGAGCACTGAAACCTTGTGGACAGCCCAGGGCTGTCCAGGCCAGCTTAAAGCCAAGGGAGGGCTTTAGCACAGCCAACCGACGGAGCCCCTCGGTGCTGGACTGGCAAGGCAGGAAGTGCTGAAGGCGAAGAAAGGGATTAAACCATCCGTTTTCTTCCAGGACATCCCCCTGGCCGGACCTCGCTGCTTTGTGAGAGGAGAGTCGTAGGCAGGGGCCAGGCGGGGGGGTAGCAGGCAGGACGGCAGGAGCATCAGCAGACGTTGCTAATTCCCCTCTCCGGAAATGGCTGAGGGGCTGTTGCCTGGGCTGAGGGGGCAATTCTCGCCCTTGAACTCTGCAGCGCCTCACAAAGTCCTTGTCTTTACTGGCATCGAAACTTCCGTCGTTGAGACTTAGTGGGTGACCCAACTTCTGGCCTTGTGAGAGAGGGGGAAACATCGCTAGAACATGCATGATGTTCTTCAAGGCCAACATGTCTCTCTTTAGCCTCCATCCAAGCGGTGGCTTTAGTGCATGGTGGAAGTATTCTCCCCCCCCCCACCTTTTAAAATGTGGGTCTCTGGTTTTGGGGAGGTTTTTTCACCTTTCCCAAATGTGAAATCTCCATATCTATATCACCGTGAGTGAGTTGGGCAGCCATATTAATTAATTAATTAATTAAATATGTATATCTATCTATCTATATATCTAACTACATCTCTAAATGTATCTCTATCTGTGTCTCTATCTCTATATCAGAAACTGAAAGAGATATACAGCACATTCCCACCTGGCCTTCGCTTTAGGAAAGACGGCTTGGGGGCTGTCTCCAGAAAGTGCTCCATGTAGTCTTGGGAAGCGGTGAAGGAAGGGAGACCAGAACATAAACCGGGCCCTGCTGGAGCACCTGCTCCCCCAGCCCATCTCGTCCAGCAGCCTGTTCTCCCAGGGGCCCACCGCCTGCCAATGAAGCCCACTGGTCTCCCAGCAGATGGCACTCCCACCGCCATCCAGGCTGAGAACCATGGATCCCCAGGACTTGCAGCAATTGATCCAAGATAATCAGCTATTGCTTATGGCTTAGGCCCTTAAGCAGAAAAAAATACATAACTAAAGCGTTCCTATTATTATTTATTTTGTTCATTTACTAACATTTTTAAACTGCCCAGTAGCTGGAGCTCTCGAGATGGCTTACAGTAAAACACGCTAAAAAGGTACAAGGTGAATAAAAGCAAATGAAATGTAAAACTAACATATCACCTGTATACCACTAAAACTCTCCTGTCTGTAACATTCGCCTGGGCAAAACGGTGTGTCGTAACACAACAGTTTTTGAATTCATGTACCTCAAACGGGCTAACTTTCAAATGGCTTGCATTCACAAAATGAAAGTAATTCTGTTCTCCATCCATTCTTCTGTCTCAAGAAGAGCAGTGACCACTTTCTAGAGAAAACCAAGTATAAAAGTGTCTCTTTTTGTTTCAGTTGTTGGAGGACAGAACGTGGAGATAACCCAACGTCCGGAATCCCTGTCGGTGACAGCCGGAGAGACCCTCAATCTGACGTGTACCCTGATTGGGAAGAATCTGCCAGGAGGAGTGCGGTGGTACAAAGGCCTGGACAGAAGCCAACTTCCCATTTACAGTGATAAAGAAGGAGCTTCGAACCGGGGGGTGAGGGCCGTCCCAGGATCAAGCACAGACTTCAGCATCTCCATCCGAGACATCCTCCCTGAAGATGCTGGGACCTACTACTGCGTGAAGTTCAGGGCAGGCAACCCAGAGAGACAGCTGGCTTCGGGGAAAGGCACCGTGGTCTCTGTGATCGGTAGGTGGCACCCCAACTTGATTTCCAGGGATGGAGGGAGATCCACCCCAGTCAACCGAGAGACACGTGGGAGTAAATCACATGTTTGGGGCAAATTCCCTGCACAAAGCTGAGTCTCTCCGACCAAAAGCAGTCTTGGAGACTCCAGTATGGTCTATGAGGGACCGTCAGTTGATGTCTCCCTCTTTCCTCTCTCAGCCAGGCCATCCCAGCCTTTGCTCCGTGGCCCCCCAGGCAGAATCATGACAGGGTCTCGGGCCTCTTTCAACTGCTCCTCAGAGGGATTCTCCCCCCGAGAGATCACAGTCACCTGGTTGAAGGATGGGAAGGAAATAGAGGAGGCCCAGACCAGGATTCTGGATTCTGGTGAACAGCAGAGCACCTCGTACCGAGTGGAGAGCACGGTGGAAGTGCTGCTCGGGAAAGGAGACGTGAGGTCGCAGCTGACCTGCCAGATCCAGCACAGCTCCTTGGAGGCTCCGCTCCAGCAGGACTTTCCACTTGGTGATATCCTAACAGGTAGGAGAGCTCTTGGTCACAGAGAAGGACGAGGCCACGGAGTCTGGACGTGGCCGAGGTCCCCCGATGGCAGAGGAATGGCTCCAGCCAGGCCCCACTTCTAGCCCCCCCAGTCATGGAAGTGCACCTAGACCAGCCATTCTTTCCCAGCACAAGGGGCCTCACAGGGCTGATGTTGTGGGGAGCAGCCCTTTAGGAAGGCAGTCAGGATCTTTCCCCAGGCACTTGGTCAAGAGGAGTAGAGTTCCCAACTGGTGAAATGTAATTTAATCCTGATTGTCACTGAATTGTTTTAGCTTGCTTTAGCGGTATGTGTTATTTTTCCTTTGTATTTTTGCTCACTGATTTTGCACACTGTCCAGAGTCATGTTATCTGGGTTGGGTGTCCAAATATGTGTAATAGAAATTGGGGGAGGGAGCAGTTGACATCCAAATGAATGGCAGGAGAGAAATCTACAAAACACACCTGAAATAAACACATGAGGACAGAGCTGAGATTTGCTGAAAATTGGATGGGGTCCCTTATTTCTTTCCTTTTTCATTGTGTTAGGTTCAGGTCTTAGGTCCCCTGCCCCCAAACAGTGGAAAAGGAAGCCCTGAATTTCACCAACAAAGGGTTGTGTTCAGAGAACTCACTTCTTTTCCCAAGGCTGCAGTCCCAGGCCAGGCCCAGTTGGTCTTCCAGCCCCTTCCACACGCAGGAGCCATGAGTCGGAAGCTCTTCTGAATAGAATAGAATAGAATAGAATAGAATAGAATAGAATAGAATAGAATAGAATAGAATAGAATAGAATAGAAATCTTTATTTTCATTGTACTACTTGTACAACGAAATTAAATTCCACCCCAGTGCAGCTTTAAAAATATAAAAACCAGAGAACACATAACACACATGAAACACAACCTTCACATTCCATATTGCACAACCCCTGATGCTGCATTAATACTGCACTAGACGATAGAATTCAGTATAGTTACAGCTCTTAGATAGAAGCTATTCTTCAGCCTCTGACTGATCTCTTTGTCTCTCTTTGCTCAGTTCCCCCCAAAGTGCACCTTGTCACCAGCCCAGCTTCCCCTGTCCCACTGAACGCCACTGTGACGGTCACTTGCATCGTGGAAGAATTTTACCCGGAGGATGCCAGCATGGAGTTGTTCATACTTTTTAGATTTTTTTTTCCAAAACCAAAAATTTAGTTTTATCATAGTTAATTTGTAACTGGTTTTCTAAGCAATACTTAACTAGTGCCCTAAGTAGGTGCTTCAGGCCCAATCTACTGCGTGGAAGAAGAACAGCGTCATCTGCATATAACTGAAGGGATCAATATCTAAAGTGGCAATGAATCAATATCTAAACTGGCAATGTTAACTTCATAGCTTTAGAGCATGTGCAGAGTTCTCTATAACCAAGCTTCAATACTAACAGCACTTAGCGAAATTGCAAGAGGAAGCAACTGACCACAGAGGAGCTAGCTCAGATAATAGGGAAAACTCCTCCCGAACAGACTAAGTCTGAGGCCTGATAAGGAGGGAGGACCCAGAACAAGAGTCTGGAGGGACTGACAAGGTATAAGAGTTAGGGGGAACTCCTTTAAATTAATGTAAGCAAACAAAGGCGGGGAATAATGTATTCTGCTAAAGTTTCTTTGACTGGTTGTAAAACTCATCTTCATTATAATGGTAATAAGTTCTGCCTTTTTAAAAATACTATAAAGGGCTGTGGTTTTGTCTCCAAGGGTGTGCCACCCTGCTCTCTCTTGGTGCATGGTGTGGGCACCCACACCTTTGCTTGGCCAAATGAAAATCTGCTTAGAGAAGTCCCTGCTTGAAGTCTTTTATTTTGTGCTGCTGATTGATTTCAAGTTTTCTGGGTAGCTGAGAACCTTACATAACAAAGCACAAATTTTCCTTTTGGTAATGGTGGACAATGGCCCTCAGCCTGAAGTAAGCTGGTCTCCAGGTCACTGAGACAGATGTTAAATAGCGCAGGGGCCAGGATGCAACCTTGTCTCACTCCCTTCTTCATCGTAAGATCGTCCATAGGTGCACCTTTTCAGTTGCATCTAATTTGCATTACACTATCCCAATGTAGCACCTGTTTTAGGTATGTAAGGCACCTGTCAGGAAGCAAATCTCCAATTTAGCCCAAAGTTCAGTTCTTCTAGGAATCAAAAGTGGCTTTATTGAGACTAAACCAAAACGATCCGCTGTCTTTTCCCACAGGCTCACAGGGACAGTCCACCTTTGGCCTCTGGATGGGGCTTTTCCTGAACAAAATAGGACTGGCTGTTTTCCTCCTCGGCCTTTTCCGAATCAAGGAGCGCCGATGCTGCGTTGCCAGATCTTTTGCCGGATCTTCCCAAGAAGTGAGACAGGCTGAAAGTTCGCCTTAAGGACTCCTGCTCCCGACAACGTTCAGGATGAGAAAGGACCTGGCCAGGAAATTGATAATAATGTTATCAAAATGCCTCTATAATGTTTCGCTCTCCCAACCATATAACATGAGAACCATACTGTCAGGCCTAGCCCAAGGAACTCCAAGAGACAATGCCAATTCAGTCCAGCTATGTTAATTAGCTACAACCTCTAGCAAGAATCTTCCCAGACTCAAACCCCAGTTCCCAAAGTCCTCCAGCCACAACAGTGTGAATTCCTCAGGGAGGTGCCAGCCTCATCCTCTTGTTCCTCCCACGTGGTTCTGGTGAGCTAAGAAAATGCTTATCTCCCTGAGCCTGGCCTTCATAATTCCATTCCATCACACATACGAAACCAACACTGAGATATAAAAAATCAACCTCACCATGTTTTCCCATATCTTTGACTCCAATGAACCTATATTAAAACATAAATACTGATTCCTTATTTAAAAAGGAAAACCAAGCAAGAAAACGGGAGTAATTGTTCTTTCGATGTGCATTTAAATGATGATTCGGAAAAAAATAAAAATAAGAAGCGTTTGCTGACAGAAGTTATAAATGAGCAAATATACAAATAACACAACTGGGGGGTGTAGATAGGCTTCTCCAATATTGAGAAGTGATGGGGAATTCTGGGAGTTGAAGTCCACCCTTCTTAAAGTTGCAGAGGTGGAGAAACACTGGTCTATTCCTGCACTGTCTGTGTCTGGAAAAAATGAACATGAGTCACGAAAATAATTGAGCCCAGAGCCTCTCTCACCATCGCTTGGGCTTTCAGCAGCATTTGCTGAAGGAACAAAGCCATTCAGTGAGGAAAGAGATTTTTCTACAGCTTCGCTCTCTTCTGGATCTGAACTGGAGCAATTCTGCTGGTGGGGAATGGGACTCCTTCTGGACCAGGTGATCTGTTGAATCCCAGGGCTGTGCAGGTGTGGGAGATCCTGGCCCGCCTGTTGGGTGACCCATTCAGTGGCCCCGCTCAAACAGCACCCTGACCGGGTCACAGAAGGTGGGTATCTACAGGTGGCTGGATCATATGATCTTCCCAGGTTAAAGCTCTATTCACACAACACATCAAGCTGAGTGAGGTTTAACCTTCATTACTTTTTTCTGGCTTGTTGTGAGAACCTGGACTGTTTTCTAGGGTTTCTCTCTCTCAGGAGCTTGCTTCTCAAAGTCACTTTGGGATAGTAGCAGCACCCAAGACTGAATCCGCACACACTCACAACCTTCACTTCTCTCTTAGGAAATCTGAGAGAAGGCTAACAGGCAAGGTGGCGTGGGGATTACAGTCGGTTCCATGAACCAGGCAGGCCTGCTGACATGCTCATTCAAGGACCGGAAGAGCTGGGCATCTAGAAATGGCTGGACTGCATGATCTTCCAAGCCAATGGTGCATATGATGGCTTGGATCAGTGTTTGGTGTCATTCAGCGTGCTTGGATGGCCCAGAATTTTCCCCAAATCCCATCTGGCCTTTTGCTTAGAAGTTTCCTCCCAAAGACACCTTTAGGCACTCACACGCAGACACCCCCCTCTCCTCTCAGGAAAACCTTGTAGGTGGACTGGGGTCCTCAATTTTTTGGATGACCCTGGAAGACCAACCAAAGACTGTAAACCTCTGCTTTAGAGATGATTCCTATCGCTCTTTTGACCAAAATGAAAAGCCTGCAGAAGGAGAAGCTACAACAAGCTCCCAGTCTATCAGAGAGGTGTAAAAAGTCCACCTTCCCTTAAGCTATCAGATACCAATGTCGTACCTCCATGTTCGGGGTGTTACATGACTTCCATCACCACCACCCCGTCGCCACCAGTCTGCCCGTTCTATAGAATCGATAGATCTCTTCCTGCAATCATTGAGCGCCAGGATCTAGATAGCTCAGACAGTTGCTGCACTGTATACAATCATCTGAAGTGGAAGGACCTGTGAATTGGAGTCCTGGTAGAGGATTTGAACCCCAAACCATGAGAACAAACTAGCAAGGGAATTAATTGATCCTAAAGACAGCCTAAGGACAGTTTGGTGTAATGGTTGAGGTGTGGGACTAAAAACCAGGAGACTGTAAGTTCCACATCACCCTTTGGCATGAAACCTGGTTGGGTGGCTTTGGGTTAGTTCTTTCTCAGACTAACCCATTTCACAGGGAGGTTCGTGGAGGTGGGAGCATAGATATCTACACCACAAAAGTAAAGGTGGGATATAAATCTAGTAACAATAAAAGAGAGCTATCAGGAGCACAAGTCATCCTGGAAGTTGTCACCTCCCCATTTCCCTGCCCAGAGGGAGGGAATTTGGGATGAGAAGGTTTCCAATTAAAATAATGGCCCTCCTTAGGAGAAAGAAGCAGCAAGGGAAGGAAAGCTTGGGTTGGTGATCTGCAATAAACCTTTGTCTGCACCCTTGAAAGACTCAATCTGGAATTAGAGAAGGAAAAAGCACTCTGTTTGGATACCTGGGAAGGTGCTATTTCACAGGTCCCAGAGATCTAGAACTGCAGAGAAGATTCTGAGGCCCACCTTGGAGGATGAAGTGAGAATTCCTCTTTCACTCCTTCTGCAGAAGGAAAGAGTTAGAGCGGAGAGAGGTGAAGCAAACAAAGAAATCATGGTGGAGGTCTCCTTCTTGTTTGACTTCAGCCTCTTCTTGAACAATCTCCCTCTGTATCTTTTACTTTTGGACATTAGTGTAAATTTAGAATTCCAGACTCTCTCTGTGTATTCTTTCTTAGTTACTCTCCTATGTAGCAACAGTCCAAAAGGGTTGGTCCAGCTTTAGAAGAAGGAAATGAGAGTTCCTCTTTTGCTCCTTCTACAAAAGGAAATGCCTTGGGAGGGGCAAGAAATGAAGTAGCCCCAGATGTCTTTCCTGCTACTATCTATGCTACTATCGGCATGGCTGCCTGGAGGTCCTTCTTGGGAATCCCTGGTCTGCTTCAGCTGCTGCTCCTCCCGCTTGTGCAAGACCTGAGTGAGTGTTCACATCTGAAATCAAGCTAATGCCATTGTTCAGATCTCCAGATGGAAGATGGATATTAAGGGAAGACACGCTCTGCTGCTCTGACCAGGGAGATTAGCAGATTCCCCAGCAAGGTCCAGCTCTGGATTTTGGATGCTTTGGGGTAAAGATGACACAAAGCTGGGGGGAATTGCTAACGCTTTGCAAGATAGATTCAAGATTCAGAAGGCTCCTGACAGACTTGAGCATTGGACCCTATCCAACAAGATGCAGTTTAGTGGAGAGAAAAGTCAAGTCCTGCACTTAGGCAGGAAAAACCAGATGCACAGGTACAGGGTAGGCAGCACCTGGCTCAACAGTAGTGCCTATGAGAGGGATCTAGGTGTCCTGATGGACCACCACTTAACAATGAGTCAGCTTTGTGCTGCAGCTGCCAAAAAAGTCAACACAGTCCTGGGCTGCATCAACAGAGGGATAGTATCATGATCAAGGAAAATGATAGTACCACTCTAGACCTCACTGGTGAGGCTACATTTGGAATTCTGCATCCAGTTCTGGTCCAAAAAAGATGCTGAGGCCCTAGAAAGAGTGCAGAGAAGAGCAACAAAGATGATAAGGGGCATGAAGGTTAAGTCTTATGAAGAACTGCTAAAGGAACTAGGTATGTTGAGCTTAACAAAGAGAAGGCTGAGGGGAGACATGGTAGCAGTCTTCCAATCCTTGAAAGGCTGCCCCAGGGAAGAGGGTGTTGATTTATTCTCCATAGCATCTGAGGGTAGGACAAGAAGCAATGGGTAGAAGCTTGTCAGAGGGAGATCCAAATGAGAAATACTGTAAGGAGGAATTTCCTAACCATGAGAACTATTCAGCAGTGGAACAGCTTGCCTCTCGGAGTTGTGGGTGTTCCATCGCTGGAGTTTTCAAGCAAAGGTTGGACAACCATTTGTCCAAGATGGTATGAGAACTCCTGCCTTGGTCGGGGGTTGGAGTAGAAGACCTCCAAGGTCCCTTCCAACTCTATGATTCTATTATTCTATGATTCTATGAAAGATTTCTTCCATTGGCCCCTCCCTGAATGGTCAGGTGAACAAGCAGGAACAGCCAGGGAGAGCATCAGAGCACTGAGGTTTGGGGAGGGCCAATGGTGGTCCCTGGCTTGGTGTGGGCCTTGGGATGCATTGAGGAAAAGTACATGTTGACACTTGTTCCTTGCATTTTGGATAACAGCTTCAGTGCTTCTGATGATGCTTTGTTTAAGAGCTGCCCACACCTGCACCTCACCCAAACACATGTCCTGGCCTGATCTTCTTCTTCACCATCTCTCTTTGAGGTTGCCTTCATCTCATCCCCAGCCCAGGAGTGAGGCTGTCTTTGGACTCCTTTGACTGTCTCAGTGTTCATGTAGCCTTTTCTCTCTTATTCCCACACCATCTAAGGGCAGCTTTCAAGGTGGGTAAAATCAGCTGGTTGTTATCTCTCCTGTTCCCTTGGTGGGAAGTCAGAGAATTCAAGGACAGGGAACAGAGGCAAATGAGGTAGGTTAGAGGCTGGCAGTGTGGATAACAAATTTCACACTCATACAGTTTTCTGCCAGCTCAGAATGAGGAGGAAGCACTTCAGCTGAACTGTGGAAAAGCCCTCAGCAAGATCCTCACACCTCACTTTGAGGTTCTTCCTCAAGGCTTCAGTAATGTGCTACCCTCTGACAGACAAGCCCTCTGTGCTGCAGTAACGAGGGCAGGAAGTGGATAGCTCTGTTGCTTTATGCCACCTCAATTACAGTCAGTCCTTTGAGGTCAACCAGATGAGGCCACAGATACCACAAAAATTCCAGAATGCTATTGATCTCGGCTGCAAGAACAGAATCTGGAGAACCTGGCGGTGTTTCCCCATCCCTTCCTCTTATACCAGAGAGTCAAAGCAGGACATCTTGAGTTTCTTTCTCGTGCTGGTGCGGTTTCCGGGGTGAGCTCACATTTAGGTAGTCGTCTCTGCAGGTCATTTCTGTGCAATCAGAGACAACTCTAAGTGGTTTTCAGTTCAAAATCATGCAGCATAAAATTCTGAAGACTAAAACAATATGGTGATCGTCATAATGTAACATAATAAAAATAGTACAATATAATAATGATATATTAACATTCATTCAGTGGTCTCCAAAAGAATAACCACCTTGAGAAGGGGGCTTTTGTGCCTCTGGGGGGAGGTTGTTGCCTAGGAGACCCCCCCCCCAGAGAATGTCTACCTGAGTACCCACGCATTAGTTCTCCTGACACTGGAAGGGAGAAGAGGGGTGCCCAGCAGGCACCCCATTCTTTCACACACTGAGTAGCAGTATTTTCCTGAACAGGTCTTCCTGATGTTACCCATGTCCAAGCCCTACGTAGCCTTTCTGGTAATAAACAGCCCCTTAAATTGCACTGGCCCACAAATGGGCACCACTGAGGTTCCCGTAGCAATGGTGTTACATGACATTCTAGTCATTCTAGGACTGACATGCATGACAATATTTGCAGCCATGTTTTGTACCAGCTGAAGTATCTGGATAGTCTTTAAGAGCAGCCCCAAGTAGACCAAACTGCAGTAATCCAACTGAGTGATAAGGGCATGATAAGTGTCCTTGGTATCCTTGCTCCAGGAAAGGCCACAAGAGGGGCACCAACCTCAGCCAGGAAACACCCTCCTGGGTACAACCAGTACTTGCTCCTCCAGCAAGAGCCCCAAGTCAGGAAGACCCTCCAGCAAGAGCCTGCTTCTTCAGGAGGAGCACAACCCCATCCAGAATCAAAGCTGGCATGGTCGGGGTGTTGAGTGGTTCTGAGTTCGTAGCCACTCTGTTGTGTTGGGGTTCAGTTGAAGCCCATTTCTCCCCATGTAGGCCCTGATGGATTCCAGCCACTGGAACAGGCATCCCATTTCATCTGTTTAACCACCTTTCAAGTTCCCTGTCGCACATGCACAGCCAGCAGCTTAGCAAATTAGTGATTTTATTTGAACACTATGACATCTAAACTCATGAAATAATGCAATCTAGTGATATGTACAAGTGAATTATCTACAAAACCAATATGTTCTTCTATGTATGTACAGAATAATATAAGGAATCAAGTCTTAACATAACTTAATTCCCCCCTCCCTTTTAGCTTATAACCTATTACTGCTCCTTGTCCCCTCCTTATTCAGTTACTGACACTGAGTTTTCTCCCACCTGTCCTGCTGCCAAACAGAACCCTTTATGCACAAACTGTAATGGACAGATGGGATAACCTTGAGAAACAGGAGGAAGAGCTGCAACTAAGGCAATGGTCAGATAAAAGAAACCTGAGTCCTGGGCAGAGCTGTAACCTGAGAAAGTGTCTCAGACGTGACCCTCCCTAGTTCACATGAAGATGGAGGGAGGGAGGGGGGAAGCACATTCAGACTTGCCAGATTCTGTCACCATAAACTTATAAATAAGAGTGGTCTTGGCTGGCATGACTTTGGTTTCCTAGTGTGGACCACCTTGAAGGGCTGACACAAACTCCCATTGTCCAGCATCTTTTATTGTAAACCACCCAGAGTCACTTCCTCATGAGATGGTGGTGTCTAAATTCGAAATATAAATAAATAAATATATATATAAATCTGCTTCATCATACAACAGGTCTGTAGTCTCCAGACTTGGCAGACTGGGTTCTTTCTTCACTCCACTCCACTCCAACCAGTTGATGTCCTCTCCAGCAACATGTCCTGCAGCATCTGAAATATATCCCCCGCACACCCCCCAACACACTTTTCCGTTCTCCTTCTATCTTCTGTATCTAGGTCACGTACATGCCACTATGCAGATGAATTCTAGCATTTTTTCCTCTTTTCTGCCTACATGCTCTTGGTCATCTGCCTTCTCTAACAAAACAGTCTGTGGCCTTGGTACAGACCCAATGGCTTTGAACAGAAGAGGATCTCTGTAGCTCAGGGCTGAACAGAAGAGTCCTTGGTGCTCCCTGAGCTTGGGTGTTGTCTTGCAGACATCTCATTACCCGGCTAGGGAACATCATCAGGGCAACGGAGTGTGGAGTTTGCTCCCTGTTTATATACAGTAGCTTGCACTGCCACTGATGCTGGGGTTGTGGTTTTCTCCTTGGTAGTTCCTTGATTAGGGTATTGTTTTCTGCTTGATTGTTTGTCTGGTGTTAATTCCTGTTTATCTGGACATTGGCTGCTGGAGAGGATGTGTTCTGGTCTTTTTGTTTCCTCCTCAGCATTTTGTTGTCTCTTTTGAATGGTGTGTAAATGTGGTTTATCTCTATGTGCCTGTTGATGGCTGCCTTGTCTGAATGCCAAGCTTCCAGGAATTCCCTCGCATTTTTGGATTTAGCTTGGTCTAAGATGCTGACAGTTTCCCAGTTGAAACTATGGTTGAGTCTGTCCTTGTGTTGTGAGATTAGGGAGTTTTCATCATGTCTTCTGACTGCTAGTTGGTGTTCATGGATGTGCTCTGCCAGCCTTTTGCCCGTCTGTCCTACATACAGTCTTTGTTACAGTCCTTACATTGTATGTTGTGGATGACTCCTGTTTTTCCTTCTTGGGCTACTGGTCTTTTGGTTTGCTTAAGATGTTCTGGAGGGCTTTAGTTGGTTTGTGTGCTACGGAGTTGCCATGTGGTTGTAACAGTCTGTGGGTGGTTTCTGAGACGTTTCTGAGGTATGGCAGTGTGATCCTTTTCATAGCTTGTGTGGGTTGTGTTGTAGTAGGTTGAGTCGTCAGGCACTTTTTGAAAAAGTTGCATTGGTATCCATTTTGTCAGATGTTGTATAGGCAGTCTGTTTCCTTTTTTTGCTGTTCTAGGTTTCTGCAGTGTGTTTGTGCTTGTCTGAATCATGTTCTTACACAGCTCCTCTTGTGGGAGGCTGGGTTGTTGCTTTGGTCATGGAGCACTTGTTCTGCAGAGTGCAGCAATACTCCCAGAAAATTGCCCAGGAAAAATACACATCAGCATGAGAGATTTACAAAATGCAATGTCCATATCTTGTTCTTCAAAGAACTCCAGCCAGAAAATATATAAAATCTGGTTGTTTATTGATAAAAATGCAAAACTCCATAAAATACAAGTTGCATACAAAATATAGGAAAAAACACTTCTTCTCATGTATTTAGCATCCAAGACTTATCTACTACACAAGCTTAACAAAGTCTCTAGCCAAAAACTCTCAGAGAAGAGGTACACTACTTGGTTATTAGTTACTACTACATAACCCATAAAACTGACTACATGGTGGCTAAAACTCTATGAGAGGCTGGGCATATACTCCTCCCGTTTTATTACCACCCCTTGGATAACTAGCATACACACGCCAATAGGTGGCAGTAAATAGCAGTATACGTGCACAATTATAACAACACTTTTGCACATGATCGACTTAGTCATAACAAATATGTTTTGAAGATAACGAGATGTACTTCTTCCCATGAGAAACTCCTAACAGCACTTGGTTACTGTGGGTTGTTTCTCGATAGACCTGCATTTCTAATTTGCTCTCATTTCCTCTGCTGATGAGATTAAGGAAGGGTAGTGCGTTGTTTCCTTCTCTTGTGAGACATTTGTGAGTGAATCACATGTCCCATGCAGCTCCAGTTGAGGAAGCTTGATGGCTGTAACCTAAAGTAACCCAGATCAATGCCACAAAGTCACAAGAAGAATGGCAGAGAAGAAAAAGGGGATTAGCTGTGATCTTCCAATGGGTTCCCACTCAAAATCTCTTTCCTCCTCCAGGGCGCAGTAGTGACATCTAGTACCTTAAAAGGCAAGATCAACCTTCTCTGACGTGGCTTCCTTTTGCTATTTTGATCTACTGTACAACTCTCATCACTGGCCCTTCTCTGTGGGTTGTGACTTCTAGAGGACGGCCAGTTGGAAAAGACTGGGCCTCAGCCTATGTGTTTAAAGTTTAGCTCTCAAAATTATTTCAGATTAAGAAATTGGGGGGAAATAATCAGGTCCTCCTGCTTCTGGGAGATTTGTTGTATAAGAATAATTCTCCATGGGATTTGGGGTTCCTGACTCTTGGTAGGAGGGAACGTCATTTGATGTCTCCCTTTTCTCTCTCAGCCAGTCCATCCCAGCCTTTGCTTCGTGGCCCCCCAGGCAGAATCAGGGTGGGGTCTCGGGCCTCTTTCAATTGTTCTGCAGAGGGATTCTCCTCCCGAAATATCACAGTCACCTGGTCAAAGGATGGGAAAAGAATTTGGGGTGCCCAGACCAAGATTCTGAATTCTGGTGAACAGCAGAGCATCTCCTCCCGAAATACCACAGTCACCCGGTCAAAGGATGGGAAAAGAATTCAGGGTCCCCAGATCAAGTTTCTGAAATCTGGTGAAAAGCAGAGTACCTCGTACCGAGTGGAGAGCATGGTGGAAGTGCTCCTCAGGCAAGAAGACATGAGGTCGCAGCTGACCTGCCAGATCCAACACAGCTCCTTGGAGGCTCCCCTCCAGCAGGATTTCCGACTTGGTGCTATCCTAAGAGGTAGGTGAGCTCTGGGTTGCAGAGAAGGACGAGACCACAGAGTCTGGACATGGCCAAGGTCCCCCAATGGCAGAGGGAATGGCTCAAGGCAGGCCCAGGCTCTATTCCCCCTAGCCATGAAAGCCAACTTAGGCCAGACACTCTTTTTCAACCCAAGCTATCTCACAGGGCTGTGGCTGTAGGGAGCAATGGTGGGTGGGAGAGCACTTTGTATGCTGCCCTGAGCTCTGAATGAATGGCAAGACAGAAGCCTAACCACCACCTTTAAAATAAATAAATGAATAAAAGAAGGCAGGGCTGAGATTTGCTGAAGTTTGGTTGTGGTTCCTAATTCCTTTGTGTTTTTAATAGCATTAAGTTCAAATTGTGTGGGAAAATTTGCAAAACCAAGCCCTGGGTTTCACAAACACAATGGGTGGGTTCACAGAACACACTTATCTGGTCAACTGAACCCAACAGTTGCATTCACTCAACAAGCTGACCTTGATAACTGTTAACCTCACTTATTTCTGTCCGTTGGCTTCTGACGGGATATGTGTACCTGGCCCATTTCGTCAGTTTCCGATGCACTGTATTGTCTGGATCCGGAAAGGATAAGGATGTTGTAAGAATGTAGCTGGTCAAGGATTCCAAGAGCTGCAGAAACAAAGGGCTGAGGCCACCGGTTGGTCATCCTAGATCTGAGGGGAAATAATTGTCTTGCCACCAGGTTGGATAGTTTTTAATGGATATTTTTATGGCTTTGGGGGAAAATAATGCTACGCCCTGATGGAAAAAAACCAGGCTCCCTGCATCCCATTTTGACAGGAAGGGCCGCAGCCAAAGCCTTCCTGCTCCATGCAGTTGGAAATCTTGCACGCTCAAGACACCATTGGCTGACGCGCTGCTGCTGTGTCCAGATGAAGCTGGTCCAGTCTCCCTGGGCATCTCACCAAAGGCAAAAGGAAGCTGGGCCAGGGGCAGGGGCAAGGAAACAGTAAGAAGTGGAGGCAGACCCATGTTTCCTTCCATTTGTACAATTTCTTTAACTGCCTGGGGTTGAGAAGCTCTTAAGCTGGTGGAACTCCATAGATGACATCAACTTCAGTTGAAAGTGCAATGCTTTGTACCCGAGAGAAAACAGCTCCTTGGCCCTCCAGCAGCCACAGAGGGCATCCTCCCCTCCAGAGCAGCTTAGCTAGGGAGACAGGTCATCAACGTCTGCCCTGGGGCCACATCTAACCATTGGACTCATTTTAATGAGTTGAAATCAGTTTGGCTATCAGATGGGAGCTCTTTGTCCCTTTCAACTTGTTTGGGAGAGGGAGAAGAGGAGAAAGAGAATGGGTACAACCCCCAGACAACTTGCTTTTAGCATGTGAATGCTTGATGCCTGAGGGGGGGGCAAAAAAGATTTGGCACCCAGAAGCCAGGTACTAAAAAATTGGCCACTGCTCCTCCCAGAACCAGAGGTTTCTGGAGCAGGCAGAAATTCCACCAGGGCAACATCCTTTATCAAAGCAGAATGATGCCTCCAGGATGTGGCCTGAAATTCAAACTTGGAAAGCAAGTGGCCACATTCAGCTTCCCCAGACAACTTGGGGACCCTTCAAATATAGATTTGGAGGTCTGATTGGGGAAGCTTCAGTTATTCTGCCTGGAAATATGTAGGTTTTAATGATGAAGGCAGGTGGAGGATAAACTGAAAATATACCACTATTGGCTTGTCATACATTCTTGAGGACATTTGTGGCTATGGGCTTTGACCCACATTATAAAGATGAGTCTCTTTGGATTGATGCTACAATCCAAAGCCAGACCCAGTTGATCTTCCAGCCCCTCCTGTGTGCAGGAGCCTTGACTCTAAAGCTTTTGATTGACCTCTTTGGTTCTGTTTGCTCAGTTCCCCCCAGAGTGCACATTGACACCAGCCCACCTGCCCCAGTCCAGGTGAACACCACCGTGATGGTCACTTGCAACGCAGAACACTTTTATCCAGATGATGCAAAAATGGACTTCTTTACCAAGAATCCCAGTACAAAAGGAAAGGTTGACCCTATGACCTTGAATTCAGATGGGACGTCCTCCCTTAAGGGTCACATGAAGGTGATAGCCACCGAAGACAGGAACTCCTCACTGTTCACTTGCCTAGTCAAACATAATTCGCGGCCAGCAATCAAGAGAACAGCAACACTGTTCGTTAGGACAAAGCTTGAAGAAAGTAAGTTTGGCCTTCAGAATTCTTCTTCCTTCTCCCACTTACTCATCTCAGTCCAGGTTGACCCTTTCTATCTGTTGTTGACTCGTGTGCACAGCAAGTAATGGACTTAAGTCACATTGCTCTAATGAACAGTTCCTACTTGCGTCATGAGATGCTCCACACTTCAAGGAGACTTGATCTCAATTCTTTGGTGTAAGGAGAATGCTATATAAACAAAGTAATAGTCCTTAGTATGTGACTGTTTAAATTTCCTTATTAAACTTGACTTAAGCTAACGTTTTAAAGTACAGGTCCTTAATACAGAACATCGTGTTCGATATAGAACCCCTTCCCAAAGTCAATCTTTCACACATTTTGGGTTTTCTATGGTATTTTCTCTTCGTTTCTCCTTCATCCAAAGTCCTGCTGATGTGCTGGACTGGAGACTAAAGCCATTTTGGACTTGTGTCAGAATCATAAAAATGAGAGGTGTGAAATTTCTTGAAGACCACTTCTGGTCTTGAAAACCATGAAGTTCCTGCAGGAGTCAGTTTCTGACAGTTGAGGGACAATCTAACCCAGTCTCTCTCAGCCTTGGCAGCTTGAAGAAGTGTGGACTTCAACTCCCAGAATTCCCCAGCCAACCAAGCTGGCTGGGGAATTCTGGAAGATGAAGTCCACGTATCTTCAAGTTATCAAGGTTGAGAAGCAGCAGTCCAACCATTCTCCTGCACTAACATTCTTGGCTCCAATGTTAAATTACATTTTTTCTCTTTTTGTGACCAGGCCCAACTTTCAACAGAGGTGCCATCAGCGGTACCCTGTGGGCATGACAGCATTAAGTACTTTAAAGGCCCTGGTTTCACTGAGGAAGACAGAGGACAACTTTTGACTGCATTGCTTATCCTCTAAATGAATTGTCATTTTCCCCTTTACCTGAGTAGGGGCACCAGTAGGCAACCTTTTGGAAAACAGAGGCACAGTTTCGGTGATTCCATTTCTCCAAAAATTCTTTAGGAACATTCCTTTTGTGGTGCTGGCTGCAGTAAGTGACTTAAAATCTCTTCTGCTGTCAGTTTATTCAGATCATTGATGCTGGAGTTTTGCTTTCCAGTTGTTTGATTCACTAAATTTCCTTGAGATTTAAAAAAAAGAAAAAAAAAGCACACCTTGGATCCCTGCAGTGATTCCTTAAACATAAATGCTCTGGTGGACACTAGCTTCCAAGCTTCATGCCTTCATAAATTAGATTCTGACATTTAAAAATAAAGAAAGAGGAAGCAACTATGGGAGCCACCAACCTCGGAACGAAGCTCTATTAGTAACAGTGGTCAAGAAAAAAGATCAAGTCAGTCACAAATGCTGGGACAATGCTAAAAAACAGTAAGGCTCCAGGCATTTGGAAGAATTCTGACCAAAAGACTGTAAGAGGTCACAAAATTGAAGAAGTGCAGGACAGCTGTATGGTGGGCAAAGGGCATGCACACCAGATTTTTGCTTCTCAGAAGTGCAAATGATGCTGTGTTGTTCTCAGAGAATCCCAATTTGGAGCAAATGTCAGATATACTGTATGATGCAATGGAGATTATGGCTCTGTTAAGTAATCTAAGATCAAGGCGGTTGTGTATGACAGGGAAATGAAGTGAACCACTGCAAGCTTTACAGGTAGACCTCGCTTAACAACCACAGTTGGGACCAGAATTTAGGTTGCTAAGCGAATCATCACGTGACCGGACCCAATTTTATGACTTTTTTTTTGCAACGGTCTTTAAGTGAATCACTGCAGTTGTTAAGCAAATCACACAGTTCCCCACTGATTTTGCTTGCCAGAAGCCAGCTAGGAAGCTTGCAAATGGTGATCATATGACCGCAGGACGCTGCAACTGTTATAAGTTCGAGCTGGTTGCCAAGCACCCGGATCACAATCATGACAGCAGGGGCGCTGCAACAGTTGTAACTTTGGGCACCAGTTGTAAGTCACTTTTAGCGCTGTTATAACTTTGAATGGTCGCTAAGTGAATGGTCGTTAAGCGAGGACCTCGCGTACATAAATGGTGAAAGCCTAGAGCAAGCCAATGTAGTTAAAAATGCAGCATTTTTCCATAAGGAAAGGAAGCTACAATACTAACAGAGAATCTTCCAGCTTTGTTACAAATAAATCAAAACGATCCACTGTCTTTTCTCCACAGGCTCACCGCAACAGTCCACCTTTGGTCTCTGGATGGGGCTTTTCCTGAACAAAATAGGACTGGTTGTTTTCCTCCTCGGCCTTTTCCGAATCAAGGAGCGCCGATGCTGCGTTGCCAGATCTTTTGCCGGATCTTCCCAAGAAGTGAGACAGGCTGAAAGTTCAACTTAAGAGCACCTATTTCTGACAACTTTCAGGATGAGAAAGGACCTGGCCAGGGAATCAAGAATAATGTCATCTTTAAAAAATTGTACAATACTTCTTTCTGTAAAAATCCTTGTCATTTATAAATGAATAGAAAACCCAAGAGAGAAAAATCAACTCCGCATCTTTTTGTCATTATTTCATGTCAAATTAATCCATCTTAAAATTTAAATACTTAAAAAAGAAAGAGCTGAATTACTATTAACCTTGGTTCTTTTTAACGCATACAAACCAAAAAGATTAAGTTACGGGATCTACCAAGAGTATCCTGGACCTCAGTGGCTTTCGATACCACTGACCACAGTATCCTTCTGGACTGACTTTGGGATGGGAGTGGGAGGCACTGTTTTGCAGTGGTTCTCCTTTCTCCGTAGCTGGTTTCAGTCAGCGCTGGTCGGGGGGCGGGGAGAGGTCGAGCCCTAGGCCCCTGCAGTGGGGTTCCTCTGGGTTTGGGTCTCTCCCCTCTTAACATCTATGTGAAACCGCTGGGTGAGGTCATTCAACTCCACAGCGTACAGTATCTCAGTACACCAACGATAGCCAGCTATACATCTCTACTCCTGGCCAGGCAGGTGATGCTGTTGTGTTGCTGACTGAGTGCCTGGAGCCTGTGGGGGTCTTGATGGGGAGGAACCAACTTCAACTCAATCCCAAGATGGAGTGGCCTTGGGTTTCTGGTCCACCAAGGTCTGGTGATCTGTCATTTTTGACTCTGGACAGGGTTGTACTTCCCTAGACTGAGCTGGTGTGCAACTTGGGGGTCCTCTTGGACTCATGGCCCCTGCTCAGATTCACCTTGTGCGCCCGCTGTGCTCTTTCCTGGACTGAGAGGCCTTGCTCATGGCCACTCATGCCTCAGTCACTTCCCGTCTGGATTACTGCAAGGCACTTTACATGGGGCTGCCCTTGAAGACCACTCAGAAGCTACAACTGATCCAGAACACAGCGGTGCAAACAGCACTGGGTGTTTCTAGGTTTGCCCACATTACACCTCTGTTGCATGAGCATCTGGGCAACAAACAGAGCCATTCAGAGATGACAGAGATTTAATGTACCAGAGTCCTTTCTTCTGTTCCAGAAGGCACAATCCCAGATTTTCCTACAGCTTCTCATCTCTTCTGAATCTGAACTGGAGCAATTCTGCTAGTGGGGAATGGGACATGTTGAATCCCAGGGCTATGCAGGTAAGGGGAGACTCTGGCCTGCCTGGTCCCCTTCGCCACTGAACGGAGCTTCCCCCATAGGGTGAACACACCCAGTGACCCTGCTCACACAATGTCCTGACTGGGTCACAGGAAGTGGGCATCTACAACTGGCCAGACCACATGATCTTCCAAGGTTATAGCTGTATTCACATAACATGTGAAGCTGGGTGAGTGTGGGGGTGAGCGCAGGGAGAGGCCAGGCAAGAGGGGTCAAGAACGTTCTCTCATCCCCCGAACAGCGAGGAAGAGATAAGAGGATGAGACTGGCACCTCCCTGAGGAATGCTAGAGAAGTTTATGGATTGACCCTGGGAACTACTCTCAGTCTGGGAAGATTCTCTGTATAGGTTGAAGCCAAATAAACCTTGCTGGATTGAATCTGTATGGTATCCTGGAGTTTCATGGGCTAAACCTGACAGTGAGCATTAACCTTGACTAATTTTTTCCTGGCTTAGTGTGTAGTCACAACTCAGTCTGTCCTCTAGGTTCTCTCTCTGATGACCTGAGATTTTGTTATCCAAGAGACTCAGTTCTCTCCAGGATTTCAGATGCCCAAGAAAGGCCCTGCTACCTCACCCTCTCAGGTATGTTTGGTGCTCAGGCCCTCTCAATGGTGCTTCCTTGTCAAGGAAGTAAGGCTAGTTCCACCTCTGTTGATTTTCCATCAGGAAGTAAAGGCACCTTTGTGCAGGCAAGCTTGGGGCATTTATGCTAAAAAACTAGGTGGATGCAGATTTCTAAAAAAAAAAAAATTGGGTTCTTACATTCTTGTTGATCTTGATTTCCTCAAAGTTTGGTGGAAAGATGGTACTAGTTTAATAAAATACAGGGGTCTGGCAAAACTCTGCATGCAAAGAATCATGGAGGGCAAGAACACCAAACAAGCTCATTTGCTAGGAATGACTGGTGAGCCTCATTCTTTTCATTTCTAACCCAACCCTGTGCAGGTCTACTCAAAGTAAGTACCAGGAAAATATACTAAGGGCTGTAATTGTAAGAAATTATGAATGCTTCCAACTCTGTACTGACAATGGCAGAACCTTACCACAGATATCTTCCTAGATACATAACCACGGTGCCTGTTCAAAGCAAAATGGGTTAAAAAAAAAATGAAAATGGCCAAACAGAACCTCTCAGGTAGTTTGGAGAAACCACTGAAGCTACAGAATGGGCAGAGAAATGCCAACCCTTACCCATGTATGTAGCATTTTTTTTATCCCCAGGTCCAACAACATGGACCAGGGGCCCATGAACTACAAGTCTGATGTGGCAGCTGTAGGGCCGGCCCCCACCATCGAGCAGGCAGGGACCGAATTTGACACGGCTGCACTTGGAGGTCCCACTTCTAAGAGAGGAAAGCAACTCCTGGCTGCAGGGGTGACAATTTTAGCCTAGCAACTGGAGCCTCAGAACAGAACTCGCCATCAGGAGGGCATGTTCTGAAATACACCACACCCTTCAACTGGCTCATTAACACTTGTGCATGCATGCCTGCCTGCCTGCAAGTCAGTCTTGACTCTTGATGACTGTCTGGAAAAGTCCCTGCAATTTTCTAAGCAAGATTATCAGAAGCGCTTTGCCTCTGCCTTCTTCCTAGGGCCAAGAGGGACTGGCCCAGAACTGCCCAGCTGGCTTTGCGCCCAAGGCAGGGCTAGAACTCACAGTCACAGAGTTCTGATTTTCTATCAACACGTTAGCCTTCCTTTTTCATGCATCCGAAAGAGCACTTAGGGACAATCTTTGAAAGATGCCAGATGAGATGCTTCAACACTTTCTAATTCATTGTGCCGGATATCAAAACTGACCCCAGAACCCTAGAATCTTGCAGACAATTGTCCAAACCAAAGCATTCCTTGTTTCCTTGCCACTCACCTCTGCAGAGATAAAAACAAGGCAGCTGGAACCATGTGATGTGCACGACATCAGCTATCTTAATCCAAAGTCTTCCACAATAGATGGAAATTCAGCTTCCTTTAGAGAAAAAGATGGGAAAATGTAAAGGAGCATTCTTTCCTTAATTGACACTCATTCCTTCTTTCGTCAGTTCAGTTCCATAAGCCAATGTTTATTTGTAAATCTTCATCATGACTCTAGTCTTCACATTATCTGCTTACCTTGTGTTTGTTACCACTGGTCTTGAAGGTGCCACACCCCCATGCCCAGATGCCACCAAGCTCCCTGGTCTGGCTTGAGAAATCTCACACCCATTTCCATGAAGCCATTTTTGTATCAGAACAATGACTTCCACTGCATCAGCGCCAACTTCATTTCCTAAAGTCCATTCAACCAATCCTGCTCCATGTCTGATTTTTCCTTCAGCAACCCATCCCCAGCTTCCCGATTTTAGATTGCCAGTAGCCTGGGAAGGCAATGGTCTGCAACCCATATTTGATTCTAAATAAAGGCAGCAACGCAGTTTGATTGGAGGAAGACTAATTCCTATGCGCCTGAGCTTTACTGACTCTCATGAGAGCTCTCCTTCATCTTTCAAAAAGCTTTTCGTTTTATGAGCCAGTCAGGCAAAGGCCTAGAAAATGCCTTTTACAACATGCCATGCTTCTTTTGAGGTTAGAGTGATGTGCAAACCCAGTCCATTCAGTCATTAAATGGTGACAATGCACCATACAATGCAGAAAATGGTCATTCCATAACTATACCATGCGTGTTACGTGAACGGAGCCACTATACAGCAGTTTTGGCAAGAAATGCAGGTACAAGCTTCAATATTGAAAAATAAACAGCTAAAGTGGCATGATGGAGAATTATATTCACATTAAATTGCACAGATATTTGATTAGTACTATGTTGAGCTACAGAGGCTCCAAGGATGCTAATTTTTACTTTTCTAAAACTAGAGATTCACGGCAGATCAGAAATTATTGTCGAGACAGTATTCAAGGTAGAAGATACAGGGAAAGAAAAACTGCTTAGACCAGTGTTGTCCAAACTTGGCCACTTTAAGATGAGTGGACTTCAACTCACAGAATTCCCCAGCCAGCCATGCTGGCTGGGGAATTCTGTGAGTTGAAGTCCACTCATCTTAAAGTGGCCAAGTTTGGACAACACTGGCTTAGACAAACAGAAGAGGGCTGGTTGTCTATCTCTTACAGTATCTGCCCAGCCAATTTCAGAGGATTGGCACACTCCAACTTCCTTTGATTAAACAATGCCATCTATCAGGACCCCATAAGTGCGCCTTCTCTGGCATAGCACCCACTCTCTGGAACAAGATTCCCCCAGTGATCCAGATGGCCTCCACCTTGCTGGTGTTTAGAAGAGCCTTGAAGACCCAGCTCTTTGCCCAGGACTTTGGTGAGGGTGATCGAAGCCCCTTCTGGGTAAAGTGGGTTTGCTTTGGCTGTTGTCCAGTTTGTGCCATCTTTGTTTTTATCACCGTTTATTTTACAGTTATTTCTATGAACTGTCCAGAAATAAGTAAGTAGCTAGCAAGGGTCCAGTGTGGGATCCCGCTGGAGACTTTCCACCCTGTCTGCGCAATAGCACACATGCAGAGGAACAGAGGGGCTGATACAAATGTCTGCAGAAAAACTATCCCCAGAACCCACAAAGAATTCTGAGGCCCATGAACTACAGATATTACTTTGGCAGCTGTTTGGACCAATGCCCACCATGAAAAGGTGAGCAATGAATTTGACACAACTGCAGAGACTTCCCCCAGACAAATCAACTCACAGCTGAGGGAGCAGAGAGAAAACAGGATGAGCTGCAAGAGAATTCTGAAGCGAGAAAGCCCTTTACCTCTCTGTGTCGGACTGCATCATCGTGTTCTTCTCATCTTCAGTCCCTGCCCCAAGCAGCCCTGGAGACATCACCTACTTAGGAACTTGCTCTGGCCTCAAGTCAAAATGCTAGAAGATAACCATTTAAAAATTAATATCCCATGCAAAAGAAACATACCATCCCACAATTCTGTGGCAGGAAAGGTGTGTGCAGTATTATTATTACGCTGCCTCCCTCTCTCTCTCTTATCTATCTATCACTTGCAGAAGAGAAGGGTGAAAAGGACATGACAGCTGTCTTCAAATCTCTAAAGGGCTGTCACATTGTAGAGGGTTCAGACTGATATTCTCACTTGCTCCAGAGGAGAAGACTTGAATGAACGGGAGGAGACTTCAAGGGCGTAGATGCAGAAGAGATATTAGGAAGAACCTCTTGACCCTGAAAGCGGTCAGGTCAATTGGAGGAACAGGTTACCGCACGAAGGGGTTCCTTCCCCTTCGCTGGAGGTTTTCCAACAGAGGCTGCTGGGTCGTCCTCTAGCAGGGACGGGGTAGTGAATGCTGCAGGGTGATGACCTCTGCGGACCCTTCTAACCCGCTCGAGCACTCACGGGGCATGTGGGGGGGCTCTGCGCGAGGCATTTGCCCCCCCCAGTCCCTTTTCGCCCAGCGGGCTGCCGGTGATCCTCAACGCTGGGCTAACCCGCCTTGGCAAGGGCGGAGAAGCCGAGCGTGGCGGCCGGCCGGCCCCGTCGCCAAGGACGAACCGGGAGCATCCGGGCCCGCAGACTTCATCCCCCATCATCATCATCGCCATCGCCGCCCTCGTGAGGATGATGATCCGCGTGAGGGATCCAGAGACCCTGCCCTGGGCCGACCCCAACCCCACCGGCGGCCCTGCCCAGCCCCACGCTTACCGGGGCTTCCGTGGCCCACTCCCGTCCCCCAACCGCCTTTAAAGCCTTCGGATCTCCGCCAGGCTTTTCGCCTCCCTCGGCCGCCATCCTGCTCGGCCCACCACGCTCTCCTCGCCCTCAGAGGAGCCGGAAACGGACCTGACGCATAAAACGTCATTTCCTCCTCAACCGGAAAGCACTTCGCTTTCTCAATCGGCCGACGGAAGGGGAGTGGCCGGAAATCCCTTCGACGCCATCTTTCCTAAAGGCATTGCCGCTCATCCTTTAGAGGCAGTGGTCTTGGGGGTCCGACTACCAACGAAGGGCCCCTTTGCCGAAAAGAAGCGCAGTGAGGGGATAGTAACAGCCTAACTCTTGTCTCCGCCATGAATGGTGCTCTGCTTTGTTGGGCTGGCTCGTTACCTCAGTATTAGTCCGCAGTCAATGTGGGATAGACGTGCGGTTCTTCTATTTTCTTATCTCTATGGTCTTTTCCCTGCCTACGTAGACAGGGGCCAATCCGCGATTCGGCGTCCGTAGCGCGTTGCTAGGCAACTGCTCTAGGGGTGGGCCTTGCGGGACTGTATATATAGCCAGAAGGCGCCATTTTCTCATTCAGTTGCCAAATCGCTGAGCGGGAGTTGTGTTACGGAGCATCGTAACCTCGAGGAGGAATTTATGGGAATTTACTTGCGCCGCGAGTTCGTGAGAATCGGGCACCACGTTAAAACGGCGGGGGCCCACCCTGGTTCTTTCCAGGTGTCCGGGACTGCAGTTCCCATCACCCTCAGCCGGCCTAGCCCTCCATGCCGGGCGCTCCGCGAAGGCCAGAGGGAGGTGGGAGCTGCTGGGGGCTTCCAGGGCGAGTCCCAGACGCCCCCGCCCCGCAGGGAGCCCAGGTGGGCCTGCTGGGAGTTGGGGGGCCGAACAGGGAAGACGGGCGGCCTTCGCGCGGGGTGGTCTGGGCGGGACTAGATGACCTCGGCGACCTCCTGCCGCGCGCGCGCTGCTGCCCTGGCGCGTCTCTGCCCCCTGCTGGGAAGAGCGGGAGCTGCAGCCGCCCGGCGGGCATGGCAGGAAACGCGACCAGCTTCGTTTTTGCAGCTGCCGCTGTTGCTGCTCCCTCTTCTGGCCTCGCCTGGCAGGTGCAGCCCGTTCGCTCGCGTTTGTGTGCACGGTAGCTGCTTTGGGGCTTGTTATCTATCAGATCCGTATCCTCTTATTTTGTTACTTGTTTCTTGCAGTTGATATATATGTCAGTTGAGTTACGTTTTAATTGGGGGGGTTGCGTTTTAATTTTCTTTCTTCCCTAGCGTTTTTCCCGCAGGTGCAGAGTCCGTTTGTACTTTAGTGAGGGAAGCCCCCTTTGCATGATGTGGGCTGGCTTTTCTTTGTTCCTATCCCGTTTTTTGTCGCCCTCGCCATCTTTGGTTCTTCCGTTTTTGTCTCTTACTGTATTTTTTTTCCTTGCTTTTAATGTTTTAGTTGTGTACTGCCCAGAGTCGCTGGGAGCTGGGTGGCCTACAAATGAGACAAATAAACTTGATTGTTCTTTGATTGAGCTATATTTTTTATTTTTATCATTTAATTAATAAGCATCATTTAGCTGATTTACCCAGCTGCCCTTTTGGCACACCATCCATGGCAGCGAAGAAGTATTCATTCATTGCTTGTCTGCCAGTTTGTACCATGGAACAAGTTCAAGCAATGTTGGGTTCAAGTCTTGACTGTGCTGCACCTTCTTTCTCCCCTCCAGTGAATCCAGGGGGGGGGGGGCGGTGTATCTCTGAGCTGCTTCCTAATGTTATCTTATTGCTCTGGACTTGAAAAAGTGTTTCAGCCCTTTTGGCCTAGGGAAGGGCTCTTGCATATTTCCGTCAGTCATCTTCATTTCTCTGCACAGAAATTGCTGGGGAATTCTGGGAGTTGAAGTCCACACCTCTTAAAGTTGCCAAGGTTGCACTGCTCTACAGCGGAGTTCTCAGCGTCACCTGACTTAATAGCTGGGTTTGCAGAACACACTGGACAAGGCTAAATGGGATTGTTAACTTGCAATTCAGTAGATTGTGGGAAAGGTTTTTTAAATTAAAAAAAAATAGGAAGCTGACAAGCTGGAAACTAATTGCATATACAAGAATGCCTGTGCACCCCAGCATTCCTTGAAAATAAAAATGACAGGTATCTGTAGCCAAAAATTTATTTCCATGTCTAGGGGAAAAAAAATCAGTAGCTGTATTCATATGTATTTCACCAGGTCAGTTATGAATCTAGCCTACTTCATTCACAGTGTGCAAAACGTGGATTTTGAGGTTCCTTGGTTGGACTTTTGGGGCTGAGTGTGTTGTACAGACCTGACCCTTTGGGGAGTTTACTATTCAGTGTGTTGCAAGAGTTGACAAAAGAGGCAGGTGAGTAACCAAGCTCAGTGTGTTGTGTGAACACATTTTAAATATCCTTAGGAGCTTCCAGTAAAATGGAGGGTGCCAGGGTTTTTTTTTTGATTAATTGGCACTTGATGACTCAGAAGTAGCCACTGTGGCAATCATTTTGTGCTTGTGGCTATGAAAAGTTCTCAATATCCCAGACAGTGATGAACATCCCCCCCCCATGCCTCCCCAGGTCACATTCTGGAGCCCCACATTCAGTTCCTACAATCTCAGCCTGCCCCTTCTTCCAGGATGAGTTGTGGGGAGAACCAGGGGCAGGATACAAATGCAATAAACGGTTGAAAAGCAAGAATGAACTCAAGCCGTGCCATTATGGAGGATTTGTTTTAAGAACATCTGAATTGTGGGAGTTCATTTATTTCTCAGAAAAAGCATGTGGCTGGCATTTACCCAATATACTTATTATTGAATTAGCTCATTTTCTGGGCTCAAACAATACATTGGAGTGTAAACTATCAAAACGGGAAGGATGTTCAAAATATACTAAGCCACCAAGAAAAAAAAAAACTAACCAAGGTCATCCCTGACTAAGTTTAGCCTGTTAGACAAATGCAGCGGCTAAGCTTTGATCTTGTGTGAACAGAGCTGGTGAGTGCTTGAAAAGTGGCAACCCCAAGGAGTCTGGAAGAGAAATCTCTTTAATAATGCTGGGGGATTCTGGGAGCTGAGATCCACACATCTAAAGGTTAGTTGCCCAAGCTGGGAAGCGTTGACTGAAACCCCAGCTATAATTTTGGTGCTGTCTGTTTACCATCACAATCCAAGAACCTACACAAGGAACTTGGTTGCTTCGACTTAAAAAAAGCACCCATAGAACCACCAGAATTTCCTCTTTACTGAAAAACCCTAATCAGAGGACATAAATTCCAAAGATTTCAAAGCACGCTATTGGATTGCAAGCAAGCAGCCTGAAATTCTAGCTTTGACTCCCGTTTCCAAAAATCACCAAGCAGACGCCTTCATGTTTTGCTTTAATACAAAGTGGTGGCATCACAGCTCCAAAGGGTCCTGGAGGAAACGGATTATCTGGATCCCTTCCAGTCAGGTTTCAGGCCTGGATATAGGACGGAAACAGCATTGGTCGCACTCATGGATCTCTGGCAGGAGCGGGATGGTGGAAGTGCGACCATCCTTGCTCTCGATCTCTCAGCGGCTTTTGATACCGTTGACCACAGTAGCCTGTTGGGACAGCTCAGGGAATTGGGGGTGGGCGGCACAGTCTTGTGCTGGTTCACCTCCTTTCTTCGGGGCCAATCCCAGTCAGTGGTGATAGGGGGCAAGAGGTCCCATCCTTGGCCCCTCCTTTGTGGGGCGCCGCAGGGCTCGGTTCTCTCTCTGCTCCTTTTTAACATCTACATGAAACTGCTGGGCGAGATCATCCGCCATCATGGGATGAGGTATCATCAGTATGCTGATGATACTCAACTGTATATCTCCATCCCTGGTGAGGTAAGTGACGCCGTGACTGCCCTTTCGCGGTGCCTGGAGGCTGTGAGGGTCTGGATGGGGAACAGGCTCTGGCTGAACCCTGGCAAGACGGAGTGGCTGTGGGTTAATGGTTCCTCTGTCTCCGGGACTTTGTCATCTTTGGTGCTGGATGGGGTGGCGCTGCCCCAGACAGACCCAGTGCATAATCTGGGGGTGGTCCTAGACTCATGGCTCCTGCTCAAAGAGCAGGTGGCAGTCGTAGCCAGGAGGGCCTTTGCACAACTTCAGGTTGTGCATCAGTTACGCCCTTTCCTGGATCGGGATGCCCTTCAAACAGTCAGTCACGCCCTTGTTATCTCCCAGATAGACTACTGCAATGCACTCTACATGGGGCTACCCTTGAAGAGTATCCGGAAGCTACAGCTGGTCCAGAATGCAGCCGCGCAGGCTATTTTGGGAGCCCTGAGAAGGGCCCATGTAACGCGGTTGCTCTGTGAGCTGCATTGGGTACCAGTTTGCTTCTGGGTCCTATTCAAGGTGTTGGTTATTACCTTTAAAGCCCTACATGGCATGGGACCAGGTTACCTGAGGGACCACCTCTTCCCCGTGACTTCAACCCGTCCCACCCGATCACACAGAAAGGGCATGCTCCGGACCCGCTCCGTAAAAGAGCTCCGACTAGTGGGGTCCAGAAGGCGGGCCTTCTCTGTGCTAGCCCCCGCCCTCTGGAATATCTTGCTCCCGGAGGTGCAATTGGCCCCCTCACTCCTGGCCTTCCAGAGGGACTTGAAGACCTGGTTCTGCCACTTGGCCTGGGGTGAGGAGGGAATACCTCAAGCATGGGGATGGCTAGCCCCATAGAGGCCTGGCATCTGCTGCTCTGAACCATTGGCCTTCTGGACTCTCTCCTTTTTTAGTAATTGTGTGTAGAGGTTTTTAATTGTATATTTATTTATTTAACGGGCTGTGAGCTGCCCAGAGTCCCCCACTGAGCAGAGATGGGCAGGGATAAATTTAATAAATATATAAATAAAAATAAATACTACAAAGCACTTTGGACTTTCAACCAATGTTAGGGATGTGTGCATGGAGGCCAGCCTTCCATCAATCTGTCACATTCAGAGTAGCCCCTGGCATCCCATTGCATTCCCACAAGGAACGAGCAAATACTGGAGGAAGATGGCAGGCAAAGCAAAAAAAAAAAAAAAAGGATTTCAAGCACCAGGGTTTTATGGAAGCCTGGCATGTTTTGGAAATACTGCTTTCTCAAGAGCAGTCTTCCGACAGATCTGTAAGCTAGTTGAACGGCTTCCCTTTTTTCTGCCATAAGGATAAGTTCGGCAAGTAGAAACCCGTACACCGTGGGCACGTGGTGCAAATGCTTGGGAAGGAGACAGGAAAAACGATGGATTAAAATGGAAGGGTGGGATCAAATGGAAGAGGCTATTGGGTACGTCCTTGAAAGAGCTCCAGTTATTATCAGAGGTGGGTCAAGATGGCCCAGACTTGTCCAGGCAGTCACCAGGAGTCGAGCCAGACTCAAAAGCAGTTAACGAAAAGAGCTGGACTCGCTCGGTGTGGCAAGGCATAAAAAAAGTGAGCCACGCTTAGTACATTTGGGGTGACTGCAGTTGCTAAAGCTTTCCTTGACCTGATTTCACACGTTACGTGAACACTGACTGAGAGATCCGAGACAAGCAGCGTGGGTGGTGATGACCAATTGTGGAAACAACAGGCATATGCCAAGTTGCCTACCATCAATCTGAGTGCATCTTGGTCAGTCCAACCCACTCCAGATAGGCTGGACTGCATCTCACAGGACACTCCACCCAGCACATTCAATTCCTGGGCTTAGTGAGGTGTAACCCAACACATCTGGGTGGCACCAGCTTGGCAAACATTATGTAAATGGGCAGGTTTTCACTCCTAACACGAATTCCCTGTAGAAACAAAAAAACAAAAGCTTGAATTTAAACCCAGTCAGCATCACAGCTGAAACCCAGAAGGTAACCTGACCCCTTTTTGAAGTATGGGAGGTTTCACACAACCACCCTTATCCAGTCACTGGCTGAAACAGGAGAGAGAAAACTACAGAGATGGCTAGCTTATACATGAGATACATTTCTGTTTGTTTTGTACCACCTCAGTTTCAGGATACTCGGAGCCCAAGCAGCTTTAGCTCGTGGAATGATGATCAACTACAGTTTATCTGAAGAAGGATCAAGTGCTTAGACATCTCCAAGCAACTTCCAGGTCTCTGTAATGGAGACATCAGCAGCTTCACAATCTCCAGATCTTTTGGTAGCAGTCGCTATAATCCTTCGCCATTGGCCATGCTTCTTCAAGTCAATGGGAGTTTCTACACTGACAAATATCCACAGCAGCGTTTCTCAACCTCGGCAACTTCAAGATACATGGACTTCAACTCCCAGAATTCCCCAGCCAGCCATCTGTAAAGTTGCCACGGTTGAGAAATCCTGAACTACAGGATATATCAAGTGGCCATCTTCATACAAGGTTGCCTCTGTGCTTTTGTCTTTTCAGCACATATACAGCTTTGCGGTTGTGATTGTTTTCAGCCACAGGTAACTTGGAGTGAGAAAGATCACGGGGCAGGAAAGCCAAGCAGACTGCCCAAGTTCCAGGTCTGCTAAAGGTGGTCTCTTTATCCTTCCACAACTGGAGTTCAAGGTAGAAGACAGCATCAAGACACTGGGGCGTACGGAAGCCGTGTTTGCCCGTGTGCATTTGCAGCACAAAATTCAACTTCAGCTGCTGGAAGTTGGGCTTGGGAACTTATCCAGCCTTCCTTCCCCAGGGCATCTTCCAGCCACGTGGACTTTAACTCTCACAACTGCCACTGCCAACAATTCCGGGTGTGGAAATCCACACATCTGGAGGGCATCAAGTTTGGGGGATGCACAAAGAAGGCTGGTCCGTGTCCCAGAAAAAACAGGAATTGCATTACAAACCTCCCACCTTCAGTGAAGGCAGTTTTCTTCCTCTCAGCCTCTTCCGAAGGTCGGCCTCTGGGCCCTCTCGACTCAGCATCTGAGCCCGGCTCCACGTCAAGGCAATTGTGAAATCTCTTGGGAACATTTGGCCAAGTAAATATTGTTACTGTACATTATTACTGTCATTTTATTCTCTTTAAAATCCCTGACAGGCTCCCCCAGCCCCCGAGCCCCTCCAAAGCGAGGTAGGGATAAATCATGCAAACAAGATAAAAATAAGGAATTCCGTGAGTAGGATGGAAGAGCGGAGAGGGAAAGCTAATTTTAAGGTTTTCATAATGCCGTCCGTCTTCCAAAATGTAGTGCCCCCTAGGCCCGTTGGATTCCGACTCCCACAATCCCCAGCCTGGACCTGAAGTCCTACACAAACAGACGGAGATTTTCCCTTTGTTATCTGTTCCCAAATGTGTAAAAAACCAAAGAGCCACATTCAGCAACCAGCAAGGAAAGACATCTAAAAACAGCTTTTCAGTCCTAGAAGTCGAAATCCATCACCCTGCTACTTTTTAGAGTATGAACTGACTAGAGGGTGAGATGCAGTTTTCTTTCAATGATTTTATTTTTAAAAAAATTAAAGACCTCCATGGCACAACTTCTCAGCACAATTACGGGTTAGTTTAAACAGTGACACTACAATTTCATCCAGGTAAATCCAAGGCGGAGGGGTGGGGGGAACAACCCAAATCTAAATTTCAACAGAATTTAAAAAAGATCACTTCAAACAAGATCTTAAAAAAAAAAAAGTCAATTTTGCAATTAGGACTATTTATACTGGCTTTTTTTTCTCTCTTCTGGCCATCTAACACAATGCAAACCCCCCCCAAGAAAAGAAAATCCCCAGGAAGTGCTGAGAAATTTAAAAAAAGTGTTCTGATACAACGTATACAGATGAGGTAATTTACAACACAGATGTTGTTACAATCTGCAGGTTTCCTTGGTGCCTCCCTGTTTGGGCAGCAAGGCCAGGATAAGCACCGGGAAGAAAGTTTAGATCGGTGTTTCTCAACCTCGGCCGCTTGAAGATGCGTGGACTTCAACTCCCAGAATTCCCCAGCCAGCCAGGCTGGCTGGGGAATTCTGGGAGTTGAAGTCCACGCATCTTCAAGCGGCCGAGGTTGAGAAACACTGGTTTAGATCACTCCCTGAACCAAACGTTTCCATCTCGCCTTCTCGCGTAAGGTTTGATGGATCCTGCCCCCCACCCCTTCCAATCCTTGCCACCTCGCACCTGGCACCCCCTGGTCCTGGGAAGCAGCTGAGGGCACGCAACTCTCCCGCCCCACTCGCCAAATTCAAGGATTGTACAAAGAGACCAAAGGGTGAGTCAATCGCCTGCTCAAGAGCCCTCGGAGGGCCTGTCCCAGTGCAAATCTAGGCACGCCTGTTCCGCGGCTGCCCTGCCAGGTTTCACGCCAGCTCAAGGGCACGGCTACCCGCCGCGGGCCATTCCTGCCAGTGGGGATCCAGAAGCCATTGCTCATCACCAACGCACCTTCCCAAGGAGAGGGAGGGGGGGGCAACTGGTCAGGGTCCCACGCTATCACTTCCTGCGCCGGCACCCAGGTCCGATCCCGCCAAACGAAGGCCGTGGGAACGAAACAGGAAGGAGCGCACCCGCAGGAATTCCGACAGCGGAAGTTGCATATATTATTAAACTCAAGTGATTGAGGCTCCCAAGTGGGGCGGGCAGTAGCACGCCTCCTGTAGTGGTGCTCAAACAGAGGTATCCCGGAGACGCGGAGGAGCTGATGGGCATCCGGGCTCTGCCCGAGGCCCACTCCAGTGGCGAACGGCAGCCCTCGGTGGCTCGGAGGGCCTCCCCTCCTGCCCTCCGCTGCCCCCCATCTTGAAATCCCAGTGTTGCGAAAGGAAAACGCATGCCGAGGATCCCTTCCGGCGACACTTTGGCTTGCGAGATGCTTCTTGTAAGGCTTCTTAGCGCGGGTCACAACTGCAACCGGATCCGGCAAGAGCAGCAGCCTCGGCCCCCTGCCCTCCCCCCGGGTCCCAAGCCCTAGTTCTGGGATTAGAGGCTGCAAGCGGTGTAAAAACACGTGACACTGACCCAGGGAGAACCTCTGCGCAGGCAACTTTAAGCCTAACCTTTGATAAATTAAAAAAAAAAAAAGTTTATTTACAGCAAGGAATTCCGACATAGGATATTTCAGCATAGGAAGAGCGAGACTGATTTACATATATAGGTGTGTGCGTGTCTGTGGGGTGTGCGTAAACAGACACACAACACACACACACACACACACACACAGAGGGAGGACGTTGTCCTCCACAATGATGCTCTCTTACAAGGTTGCCTATTTTTTTCACACCCTCTTTGAAACAGTCACAGTCTGCTTGCACTTTCCGCCACCTTCCTCTAAGGTAAAGTAAGTAACACACACAGACACACGCACGCACCAGCATCTCTCACCACATGGCACATGGAGAAAAAAGGGTGAGTGGGCAGGACAGGTGAATGCCCCACATCGGTTTGTTTTTTTTCCCCAGCATCCAACCTGTCAGAAGTTTGAGATGTTTTTAAGAAAGACGGGTGAAAAATTATTTTCCAGAATTCCCAATCTGGGTGAGCAGCTGCAGAGGAAATCACGGGGATAGCTTTGTGGTGGGCCGGATACCTTTTTTTGGAGATAACGATGAGGTGCCTTCAGGTGACGAACCTCGCAGGCTTCTGACTATGATGAGAAGCTAAGAATCGATTCTTACAGGAAAGCTACCGTCTTGACCTCTTTTCTGCCTTGTAAAGAGGAGCTCCTTCCGCTGCGCTGCAGAACGCGGTGGACTCCAAGACGGGGGTCCCCTCCTGCTGGCCTCTCAAGGCTGGAACTCAACAGTCCCCCAAAGGGGTGGGCGGGCGATGGAAACACCACGTTCCCCTCCACGGGGCATCGATTAGGCAAAGGGACAAGAAACCGAGATGAGGAAGAGCCGGCGCCCTCACTTTGGATCTTAAAGGGGGACACGGCAGCAGCGGGCAGGGCGGGAAAGAACGGTCTGCGAAACGCTCTGTCGGTGGATTTCGTCAGGGATTCCTCCGAGTTACAAAAAGTTCAAGTAAAAAAGGCGGGAGGGGGAATTCAGCATGAGAAGATTCATCCATATCTATATATCCACAGAGAGAGAGAGAGATATACATATGGAGGGCACGACTGAAGGACTATTAATCCACAAGCAACAGTTCAGACACAGCTCCTCCCGTCTCCCCCCACGTTGGCTACAAGTGGCTGCGGGGGATGGAGGAGGACTCTCAGCCCCAAGGTGGCTCCAGTCCAGCATCTGGGAGAGGGGGCATCCTTTACTGCTGAGCCCCTGCGGCAGCTGGCACCGGCATTCCCAGCGGGTTGGCAGCGGCAATCACCGGGGAGCCTGCCAGAGGTCCGAGAGGGGAAGACGTTGCCACTGAAGGAATTCCTGCTGGGGAGAAAAGGAGAAAATCAGCCATCCAGAGAGGCCACTTTTCCCCCAGAAGAGCCCAAAGAGCACAGCAGAATGGCTGACAGCAGAACAAGCCCATTTCAGAGGGCAGCCAGGGCAGACCCACCTGACAGCATGCCAGTGCTGCTAACGGGCGTGCTGCTCCCTGGCAGGCTGGCTGAGCTCATCCGAGTCTGGTCCTTCACAATCGGGTCTAGGAAGACAAGAAGGAGAGAGTGCCCCCTGCATGAGCGCACCAAGGCCTTCGGCGAATGCAAAATACACCCCTGTGGCAGGGTGCAGCTTAGCCACTCTGGTACCTCAGCTTCCGAGATGTGCTTCTGGCCTTGAGATGGGGGGCGGGGGGGGGAGCTGAGTAAGCTTAATGCAATGGGCATTCCACCTGCTTAGCTAGAAATGCCAGGCACACGACTCAAAGAAGCTACTTAGCGCAGCCTTCAATAGCCCAGAGCCCTCCAAATGTGCTGGACTACAAATCCCAAAATCCTTAGCCAGCTCGGTGACAATAGCTGATCCTGTAGCCTAATCTGCTTGGATTGTTTGTTTCTAGTATTGTTTTAACTGTATATATGCTATGTATTTTATATATATTTATAGTTTTAATGTTTTTGTAACCTGCCCAGAGTCCCCTATTGTAGGGGAGATGGGCGGGAGAGAAATTCAATAAATAAATAAACAAATAAATAAATAACCCATTTAGGAGGCCCTCACTGAAGAAAAGCGTAAAAATCCCCCAGCGTTTCTGCTTTTCAAAAGCTTGGGGCTACAGAAGACACAGCCCGGAGTCTTCAGTTTTAAAACAGACACCGCTGCCTACGCCAGAGAACTTGAAACGCTGACAAGAACTTCAGAAATCAGTTGGGCACCGTTTCAGAGGCCTGAGAAAGTACTGGTTCCCGAAATTTACACCTAGACCTTGCTTGGGGCACTCAGTGTGGTTCGGGCTGAGTGGCAGTCTTATCAAACAGGCAGAAGCGCCTGGAGGTGGGCAGTCCCTCACAAAGCCAGCCCCCGTGGCCATGGAAGCTTGGCAGGTGACCCTCAGCCCCTTGAACTGCGCCTGGAAGACCACTGGCCACCAGGGAAGCCTGCAGAGCAGCGGCGACATTATATGGCCATAACGAGGTATCACTTTATGGTCCAGCTGCAGCTTCCAAGCAGTCCTCAAGAGCAGCCCCATGTAGAGGGCTTTGGAGTAATCCAGACAAGAGACGAGCAGGGCCTCCCAATCCAGGAATGGGCGTAACTGGTGCCTAAGGTACATTTGTGCAAAATCATCCTACCCACAGATGCCACCTGCTCTTCACTAGGAGCCATGAGTCTAGGCGGACCCCCAAACTGTACACCGGTTCTGTCTAGGACAATGGGACCCCATCCAGAATCAAACATGGAAGGCCTCCAGATCCAGGTGGCCCCCAAATCCACAGCCACTTAAGTCTTTCTAGGATTACTAGACCCGCTCCTCCCCATCCAACCCTTAAGTCTCACACTACAGAGCTTATTTTTATCTGTCTCTGCAATCAACTCCAGGTCCGATTTCAGATGTTACAGTATTTGGCCAACGTTAACTTGTTAGAAGAAAAGGACCCAACCGTGTTGTTGTAAGAAGGATTAAGTCACCTGGTGCAGCATCTGGGATGCTGGGCTCAAGGATTATTCTGAAAGCACATTAAGATGTACTATTTCCTGCCTCCCCCCATCCTCCAGATCATTATCCCTTGAAAGGACGCCTTGCTGGGGGCCTGGAGGGTCAGACTCACAGAAGTAAGGGTGCTCCATGGCTTCTCTTGCGGTGAGTCGGGACTGGTGATCGTATCGCAACAACTTGTCTAAGAAATCTAAGGCTTCAGGACTGACCAAGTGCTGATTCTCACTGTGGACAAAACGTTCCCATCGTTTTCGTGAGTGCCTGTGAGAGAGGGAACAAATGCAACCAAACATATGGTGTTTCACCTCTGAGAGGCACACATATGTTTCTTCACCTCAGCTGTCACCCTTGTGTATGGGAAGGAGAACAAGGTATCCAGCTTATTCCTTTTTGGTAACACTTGAGCTACCATGCAAAGCCCCTTAGAGTAATTTCTCCACAGTGTTGCTCTACTGATGCAAATAAATGTAAGCAACACCCCAAAGGAAGACAGAATATTTGCCAAAATTTACAATGACCATTTGATCCCTTAGACAACCCTACTTCAACTACTATCCACAAAGTTTGGCATTTTCAAAGGTGCTAAAAACCACACAGATACAGATGTCCCGAACTATAACATATCTGTGCCATTTCCACTCCCCTCCCTTCCACACACAATTTGTGGAACGTGGGCTGGCATCCTTGTTTTACCCTACCAATTTCCTCCTACCTGCCCAAGATATCGTTGAAACGGGGGTCAAGCTCAATGTTGTATTTGTCAATATAGTCGTATAGGTCTTCGGTTCCCAACACCTTGGCTATTCTCACCAACTGTGAACAGACAACGGGAGATGGTGGGTGGTGTGCCATGGCCAAGAGATTCAGTAATCAGAAGTCTCTAGTTGAAACCTCCCTGGGCAAGATTTTCCCAAATGTAAACATGCAGGATATTGAACAACCTGACTTTAAATATATCTTCTGCATATACACGTGTAGTCACCAGGAACCAAGCTCCGTTCAAGACTATCCTTATATTTTCCAGGGTTGGCTTAGAACGGTGCACAGTCCAGTCACTGTGGGTGTGACTTATGGTTTGTCATGAAACATGCCTGTTTATTTCTTTGATTTATATCTCAACTATCACACTCGCACCTCCTGTTTTCCCCACAACAGCCCTATGAAGTGGGTTGGACTGAGAGGGAGTTATGGCCCAAAGTCACCCAGCTGGCTTTCATGCCAAAGGCAGGACTCAAACTTGCAGTCTTCCAGTTTCTAGCCCAGCACCTTAGCCACTACACCAAACCGGCTCTAGGCTGTTGTGCAAACCCCCGCCAATTGAGGTTTATTCAATAAGCCACAGCTAAACCCTCTGCAACATACCCAGCTGTGTAAGCCAGGCCAAATTGTGCTGAAGGAACCCAAAAAGCCACACACTGAAATGAGCATTTTCACCTACAGGTATCGGACCCATAGACACCCATTCAAATGCTGCACTGACAATGGTATGAAGCAGCCTAAGAGGAGAACGTTCCATGTGTCTGTCTGTCGGTCTGCCCATCCCTTGCCAAGGCAGACATCGTGCTGAATGTTCAGGCCCTGGGTTTTGGCTTGCCGCACTCTCACCTGATCATAGTTATCATGACCGTGGAAAAAGGGCTCCTTCCGAAAGATCATGCTGGCTAGCATGCACCCTAAACTCCACATGTCCAGACTGTAGTCGTACATCTGTAGGAGACAAAAGGAAGCCCGTCAGCCTGGCTCGCTTGCAGACCAACAAGGAGAATGCCCAACTAGGATGGGCCAAGTTCTCACGGAGGAGTGAACAGTCTGCACCACACAGCAAGAAGCCTCCATAATTTTTGCGCTTACTCAGAAATATAATGCAATGCAATGACGCAGTAATCACGTCCAATATTTATGGCAGGGTTTCAGTGAATTGAAGAGGGCGACCTGTGGGGTGGGGGAAAGTCAAGATGGAGGCCACCACTGTGTGATTAAAGCCCTGCCCCTCTTGACTTTGGGGGGGGGGGGCTGTGGACGTTCCAGTGAAGCCACTTCCTGCACCTGCCAAGATAGATTTTAGGAATCCCTTTCGGGGGTGTGGGGGAGAGTCCTGTCTGCTTTTCCAGTGTAGCCTGTCACATGCCTTGTCTGATAAAAGCTGCGCATCCCTAACCAGCAATGAGACCCAACTGTTCCTTCTCTTTAGATGCTTGAAGGAGAAAGTAAATGAAAGACAAAGGATGAGTCCGAAAGATCATCATCAGAGCCACCTACTCCCAGTCCTTCCGGCCACAGCTCTCCCAGCTGAGCCGTGGGCCACTTCGCAAACCAGCCATCATTTACAGGAAACTTTGCCGTCCGAAGAAAAATAAGGCAGAAACTGCCTCTCCCCACCTTGGGAGTACCAAGCAAGGGTTTTCTGAAGGAGGGAGAAGCTGCCAGCAGAGACTAACTGAAGGTGTCCAACAGCTGCCTGGGGCAACAAAGAGCAGGTCCACCCCGCTGAGGATATCATTCTTTTTTCATTTTACTTTCCTTCCTGTGTTCTACTGGAGCAGCCCAACTGCTGGTTCCAGCCATCCCTTTTCCCCAGAATCATGGTTGTCCCACACCAAGACCGCAATTACCTGATAGTCTACGAGGAGCTCCGGCCCTTTGAAGTATCTGGAAGCCACGCGGACGTTGTACTCCTGACCAGGATGATAGAATTCAGCCAAGCCCCAATCTATTAGCCTCAGCTAAAAACAAAAGGAGAAGTTAAGGGGGAGGGAGAAAATGCTTTTTCTTGGTCGGCAACTTTCAGGGACTCTGCCAGTCTTATGTTGGAAGAGATAACAAAATCAGAAGTAAATGAAACGAAGAAAAGCTGTAAGATTCAACTGAGCAGAAACAAGTAATAATTGAAGACAGCTCAGATATGAAACAGCCACGGTTAAAAGACACAACTGAACTACTGAAGAGATTAAAGCAAGTATAAGAGTAATTTTTTGTTTAACACCAGGAACTAGGTTCAAAACTATGAAGAGCAATGTTGCTTCATTAAAAAAACCAAAAGCAATTAATAGCTTTGCCTCAAAAGATGAATAACAGCAGCCAAGCAGGCTGCTGTGAGAATCAAATAAAGTACAACAGACAAGTACAGCCTCTACATCTTGACCTTACCCTCAAGCCATTCAACGTTTTTGCTGTAAACTGCTGTGAGCCAATTTGCTGAAATCAGTGGTAGGCACGTTTATTGAATAAAAGAAGTATTTTAAGTTCTATCGTTGTGATAAGCTGAAGTTTGAGTAGCTCAGCTTAAAAGCCAAGCATACTTCTTAAATTAAGGGGAATGAATGTTCCTGAAAGATTATCTTCCCCACAATATGACACCACCAGGGGCATGTTCTGGCATTTATTCTCATCTCCCCATCACTCACTGTAAGGTCCGCCAGGCCTGGGTGAACTCTGGAATTTGCCCCAGAATGTGCAGGGTGCCCATGACGGATGCCCAGGGTGTCTCTGCTAGATGAAGCAATACCACCCAGAAGATGCTCATAATATGTCAAGTCCAAAAGCCAAAACCATTTTTGCACAGACTGAATCTACCACATTTCCCTTTTCTTCTTTTTTCCTAATCTGTTTTTAGCGAGACCTGGCCCACAATGTAAGTGGCAAAATGCATCAGCCTGCTGAAGGATTTTTTGTGGAATCAGAGAGGGGAAAGGGTGTGAACAGTCAAGGTCTGCCGGTCCTTACCTTTCGATGCTCGTGGTCAATCATGACGTTGTGAGGTTTGACGTCTCTGTGCATGATCCCCATACTGTGGCAATAGTCCAGGGCCTGGAGAAGAGAAAGACACCCCAACGACACCCACAAGAGCAACGTCAGAAAGGGGATTTCATATATGAACGTCGTATCACGTAAAACAAATCCTAGAGCAGAACAAATTAACAAGATAGACTACAAGATGGCCAGAGATGAAGATCTTCTCAGACCAAATCAGAAGGTAGGTTAAATGAAAAAGATCTTTGGTTGGAGCTGAAAAGGGAAGAGATCAAATGAACCACTTTCCAGGGTCATCTGCACAACTGCAATGAAAGAGCCACTTCTGATCAGGCAGACTGAAAAATTAAATTTTGGTACAACAGATGAAGCCTCTCCAGCCATGCATTTTGAAGGCCTTAATTTTTAGATGCACTCAGGAGCTAACCTTGTGATGGATTACAATGCACAGGTTGATATTCTGAACAAGGCCAGCCCAAAAGCCAGAATCCTTTGTTCAAAGTGCCTGGTGATCAAAACTTTTAAATTTATCAGACTCACAGACATCTAAGATATCCAGTTCAAAGAGATGTTAGGATGAACGTTTCACCTGAAACCTAACTCAGTAAAAAATGAGTTGAAAGTCCCATATTTCTATGCCAGGCTAGCATCTGTGTACAGTGGCATTCTTCTCTTGTCTTCAGATCTTTTATAGACCCTAACCAGATATTTGACAAAAATGAAGAGGTCCCTGTCTTTTTATATCATATAGCCAAATATCTGGCACATTTTTGCTCTTTATAAAGCCTTGCTATTCCTCTGTGCATGTTTCTGGATTATTGCTATTAAACTACAACAAGAACTTTATATTTGGACAAAAAAGGACTTGATAATCAGCATTCTGATTTTTTCTTCTTACATGTTAAGTACATAAGCCCCCAAGAGGCTTTCCAGCCTAAAGGGGATTCACTCGCCCAGTCCAGGGCTGGACACTAGGCAACCAGGGACCTGGAAAAGCCACAACCACCTGGTACAGCCACAGAAGCTCTGCCTCATGTCCCAACAGTACAGGTAACTCACAAGGAGGTGCTTGTGCGGAGCAAGACGGCATACACTGAGTGCAAGTCAGTAGTACCCTGGAGCTGGACTCTCAGACTGACCCAAAATTGGAAGTCACAGATTCGGAATTGACATTTTCACTCTGATTCTGGCCACAGCAGGATTCCTTGGGCCTCTGCTTGCAAGTGATATGGATGAATCCTCTCCAACCATCTTACCAAGATTTCAAGTTTGCCACTGTCAACATACCACTCTTGGTGGTGGTGACCAGCATCTTAGTCTACCCGGCCTGTATCTTCTGATGCCTCATTGATTACCATGTTCACTGTTGCTAAGCCAACAAGGGTGCCACCAAGTGCATTAAGGTGACATAATGAAATGGATTGGGGGCAAACGGGAAAAGACAGCCCTGTTAGGAAATACCTGAGGATCACACCTATTTATTTTCACTTAAAAGTGCTGGTTCCGATGGGCAAGGCAAACCAAGCATCACCACCTTACATTCTTTCATGTTCCCTCTCACACTGGACTTCCCCACTGAAATTCCTTCCCAAATTCCCAACTCAATCCTGCTAATATATATAGCTTTGTTTTCTACATTTCCTCTGACTACCATTAGCCATCCCCTTGGCTGTTATCACTGACAAATTACAAAGCTTATGTTTTGTTTTCCTTCTCTGCATTGCACTCCATTTCCTACCGTCTCCACAACCTTTACACTACAGATAGTCCTTGTTCAGCAACCACACTTGGGACCAGCAACTCAGTCGTTAAGTGAAGCGGTTGCTAAGCGAAACCGTGACTGTGCTTATGATCTGACTTCAGCTTTCTTTTACTTTACAGATTTGCAAAGGTCATCAATGCGAGGATTGGTCACAAAGTTACTTTTTCATCACTGTCGTAACTGTGAACAGTCACTAGACAAGGCAGTCACTAAAAGAGGACTACCTGTAACAGCATAGATATTAAAGGAATGATGAGAGCGGCTGAATAATTTAGCAGAGAAGGAGCTATAATGTATTTTGGGAGGGGGGAGGAATTAAGCAGGTCCTGTGGACTTATCTTTAACGTCTTGTTTTAAGCAGAAGATATGTGGCAAATTTATCTTTATTTTTAAAAATTATTTCAATTTTGAGGTCACTCAACTCCAAAGCAACTCTGGGAGCTTATAGATAAAAATTAAAACAAAATGCATCAAGAGGAGAAGAAAAAAAGACAGCTACCCAGAACCAAAAGTCAAAAAGCCAGTAACCAACCAAAGGAGCTAAATGCCCATTCTAACCCAGGGCCTGGGAGAACAAGAAGGCAAGAGAACAAGATCTTAAGCCAGTGTTTCTCAACCTCAACAATGTGGACTTCAACTCCCAGAATTCCCCAGCCAACATGGGGAATTCTGGGAGTTGAAGTCCACACATCTTAAAGTTGCCAAGGTTGAGAAACACTGTCTTAATCAGTTTACGAAAGGTCAGAAGGGTGGGATTATAAAGTTAAAATAGTGGCAACTCTTAAGAGAACTCCTGCTACTCCTAAATTCTGTCGATTACAATGCTATTAAACAGTGATAGCAGTTCATACAAAAAGAAAAAAAGCAGTTCTGAAGCAAGAGAGATCTTGATCCATCTAGCCTGGTCTATGTTAACCTGAAGAAAGCTGCTTAATTCCTCAGCCAAAGAAGAAAGACATTATGAGGGATTAAAGCCTTCAGGCTCCAAAATTGCTGACAGCTCCTTCTCAGCCACTTTTTGGACCCTCTCAAACCCTTAACAAAAGTCAACTCACCTTCAAGATTTCGTACATGTAGAACCGAATGTCATAGTCTGTTAACGTTTGATATAATTGCTGTGGGAAATTAACACAACACGGTCAACGTTAATAGAGCTGCAACCTTCCAATTCCTAATCTAACAAGGAAGTTACTAAGAGCTGGTAGGATTTGTTTCCCTAATTTCACTGTATGTATGTATTCATTCCAGTCCCTTGTGCAGCTCTAGGTGGCTTAAAATCTACAGAGTTAAAAACATTCACTGAATTGGTTACTGTCCTAATTTAAAATCTTGCTGTCCAAATCCCTGTAGAAGAGAACTGTTTTCACCAGTTTTCAGAGTGAGAGGGCTGCAGTGCAAATACCTCTGACTCCCAGCCCGATTTCTTACAGAGTGGGCACTGGGCACCCAGCATCTTCTCCTGGCTAGATTATGGAGGGTGAGAGGATTTTACGTGGAAGAAGATGGTCTGGGAGAGAACAAGGACCCAAGCTGTGTATTAAAACTTCATTACACAGGAAAGAGCATCTGTAGCAGTCAATCTCCCGAGCCACCACAGATGTTACTCGGGCACATGCTGGTTGGGGAATTGCTCTACGCTTACAGTACTGTATACATTCTCCTCTTATTTCTATCCAAATATCTTTTCTCTTTCTGGAGAAGTGTCTGTTTTTGATAAAGTGCACCTTGTTAACTCTCCCCAACTTGTGGGCTGACTTGCTTGGGATACTCCCCAACATCTCTCCCTTACAATATGGGATTGTGGGGTAGGAAGAAAAAAGGAGGGGAGAGGGAAAACGATGTGTGTAACCCCACCAGAGGATGTGTAATGTATATCAGGTGGGGGGTCTCAACCTTTTCTCTAAGGATGCTGTCACCGAGTGGGTGACTAGAGTGCCTGTAAGGCAAAAAGGACCGATGGCATCCACAGGACCCCAAATTACACCTTAAAAAAAATAGTCATGTGAGACTGTCTTGCCTAGTGAAATTTTAGTGTTCTGGCCCGAAAATTCAAAAATGGCAAAACAGGAAGAGGTTTGGGGCATTTGTCAAAAATGATTTTGATGCCGTCTACCTGCAGTATCCTCATAGACCAGAGGTGGAAAACCAATGACAGAAATATAATAGAAGCTGCCAAGTGGCCTTCTGTGTGCATAACAAGTTGGTGGTCTTCTCACCTATTTGAAAAAAAAATCACTTTATCTAGCGGAAGTAGCTGAGCAGGACAGGCTGACCCACTGCATCAAAAATGTTTTAAGTTCTTATGTCTCTGTCATTAAACATATATTTTTACTCAATCTATTCACAACTAAAACCAGAACACGGGAGTCCTCCAAAAAGCAAAAGCAGATCTTTGATGGGCTACCAGCTTCACTATCACCACCTTGCACCCCACGTCCCCATCAAAGCTTGTTCGCTCCCCACCCCAACCCTTTAAGCAGGCTTCCAAGAAATTAAAAACTTGGCACACTCTGATGGGTGAAAAACGGTACCTTAAAATCTGTGTTGTTCACGTGTTCAAACACCAAGGCGGGGGTCCGTGACTAGAAGGAGGAAGAAAGGAGGTCAGTCACCTGGGGTTCTTCAAATGCATTATTTATCAGGCCACATTAAAGGCTGCTGAGAGACCAACTGCCAGCCGACATTTCTAGAGGCCAGGAAAAGGTTGGGGGGAGGCTGCACTACCTAGAGAAGCTCATCTAATTCCAAGGCCTCGATCTGATTAAGCAGTTCAGAACATGCTTGGTGGAAAAAACAGAAGTGAAACAGGAGATGAATTTGCATTTTAGTATCCTGTGACCAAAAATGCCTGAACTGCTGAGCTACCTGATGAATATAAAGTCCTGGAGGTTCTCCAGTTTGGCTATTATTCGAAATGACAAAAGTAGTGTGCATTTGTAAACAACTTTGCCTGTCCTCCCCATCCCTAGCTTAGAATGTCGGGAGAGCTGTTGGCAACTCGCAAGCTATACTCCGTGCATCTGATGAACCTGACTGAGGTTACACTAAAGCTGGTCTGAAAATAAATAGGTTAGTCCTTAAGATACCACAAGATGTTTTCATGGGAGAAGGCTATGATGGCCACATCTCCAGAAACACAACAGTCTGGCACTTCAGAAACCATCTTTCCTGGGCGTGGCATCTAAGCTACAAATGCTGGGGAATGTTATTCCCTTCCACATTTCCTCCAAAAACTGTTGTCGAAAGTAGTGAGCCATGCAATTTGGATGCACAGCTTCAAGCCGTCATGCACACACGGAAGTTAATCTAAGACAGGCACATTGGAGACACCCCTAAAAATCCTGCTGTTTTGGATCTCAAAACAAATACCTGTTTTGGTGTAATTTCCTCTACCCCCTGCACCTCCCTCAAAACATACTAGCTGCTGGATCAGGTCAAAACCCAGTCAAGGCTACAGTCAGATCCCATCTATGACCAGCCAAATTAGGAAACTGAGTGTCTCCACCACCTGTTTGCCTCCAGGATCTGCTATTCAGTGGGAGATTCCCGGAGAAGCTGGTTCCACTGAGCAATCAAAAGAGCCACCCTGACCACTTTGGACCATGTACTCATGGGGCTGTTTGACTCGGCCCATCCACAAGCCACCCACCAAAATGACTCACCACAGGATCCTTCACTATATCTGCAAGGGTAATAATGTTGGGGCCACCTCGCAGGTTCTCCAGGATTTTGATTTCTCGCTTGATTTTCTTCTTTTTCACCGGCTGACAAAAGGGACATACCAGTTAGCCATGACATGCAAAGCGCCAGGACGGAAAAAACACTACAGCTGGAACCAGTGCTTCTTACCGGCTCAGCTTATTGAGTATATTTGGGTAAAAAAAAAGGTTACAGAGTTTTTAATTTTGCCACCAGAAATTGCTGACCGCCATTGTGTGCAGAACCAAATACTGTGCCTTTTGGGAAAAGAACGTGTATATAAACTCAAAGCAGAGAATCCGTAGCAGGAGAAACTAAGGGGAAAAGCAGCTGAAGCTGGGTGGAGTTGTTAAACAAAGGATACTAAAGGCATAATTGCAAACAATTCCATTGAGGGGCAAAACCGAGCACCAAAGAAAAAGCTATTCCTGCTACACAAGCATGAAAATAAAAAGGAGATGGAGAGAGAAATACAGCTGTATGTGTGAGGGTGAATATGGGTCCCAGGCATGCTGCAAGAGAGATCCAGCTTACACATACTAACATGTTGGAAAGGTATTTTAGAGATTTGTGGGGGAACAAAAGCGGTATGTCGAAAAGTGGAACTGAAATGACTGCTGTGAATGTGATTGTCCAAGAAAGAAATGATGAAAAGGAAGTCATAAAAATGGTGTGAGAGTGTTCAAAAAACGTTAAGGCTGCTGGTGTACCTGGGGGAATGTTAAAATATGGGTGCAGTTGGCTAAGAGAGTGAAAAGGTTTGCAGCAAAGGCTTGATAGATTTTTTATAATGCAAGAAGGAGTACTGATCTGAAAATCAGTGTATCAAAAGACGATGTTAGTTGGGTTAGACCAGAAAAACTGAGCAACTACAGGTTATATACATCAGTGGCAAAAAAGTGGAGCAAGTCAAAGCATTTAATTGTTTATTACAGATGGAAAAATGAAGAAATGTTAAGATGTGCAAATGCTGGTAGAAAGTAGTGGGGTATGTGGTCCTTTGTGAGGAATGTTTGTCAAAAGGAGCAAAAATGGCTGTGTAGGAGAGCAGAACTCCCCCACTTTGTTATATGGAAGTGAGAGCTGGGTATTTCAGGGGAAACATAAATGTTGAATGCAGAAGAACTGGGGAAGCAAGAGGCAGGATTAAGAATGAATGGGTGAACAAACGTGGACGGGATACAAAGGTATGAAAGGAGGGTATTCGTTTGTTCACACAGAAAGAACGAATACGGACTGAACTGCAAAACGTATTTATGAAGGAAGAGTGAATGGGTTGAGAGGAAGGGGAAGATCAAGAAAGTTGTGCTTGGACGGAGCCGATGGGATCCATTTATTGCTTATTTATTGCTTCTATTTATTGTTTTAATTGTTGGGTTTTAATCTTTGTATGCCACCCAGAGTCACTGTTGTGAGAAGGGTGGCCATACAAATTATTTAAATAAATAAATAAAGTCCTGAAAATGAGAGAAATGAGGGGATGTAGTAGAAGCAAGGATGATGTGCAAGGACAGAAATATATAGCTGTACTTTGCTATTATGGTTTTATTATTGTTTATTGTTATTGCTATGCTGGGTGGCTACATAAGCCAATATAATACAATATAATATAATAATATTAATATAAATAATGGCGTTGGGCTAAACTAGATTTAGCTATGTTTCCTTGTCTTTGTCATCTCTCGTAATCTCTTTGACTTACAATTTCTTACTTCTTACTTTGCATTACTTCTTTTTACTTTGAATTACAATTTCTGTACTTTGCCCAAAAGGAAACAGCATAATTGGTATCTACTGTATGTACAAGACCAAATCATCAGGAAAGAATGCAGACAGCTTAACCCAGAACTCTACAAATGGTATTAGGAAAGCTAAAGTTCAGAATGGCAAGAAAAGTAAGAAAAAAGGACTTCTTACAATATAAAAAATAGAGTAGGATCAGTATACCAGCCCCTCGATGGAGACAGAAAAGTGCTAACAGACATAAGAAGTTGTATTCTGCCTCAGCCTTCTTCGATAAGAGAGTCTGGGTGCCCTACCTTTCGACTCTCAAGGGCAGGGCAAGACAGAAAACCAGAAGCTGTAAAGACAGAATTTAGTAGGAATATGGAATGTAAGGATCGTGAATGTGACAGAGCTCAACAGAGTGAAAGGTGAGATGAATCAACTCTACATGGACTTGGGCATCAGCAAATTAAATGCACTGGAACTGGACACTTTCAGTCAGAAGACTGTACCATTTGCTATGCAGAACATGAAAAACAGACAGAATGGTGTTGCTTCGATAGTCAGGAAGGATATAGCAAGGACAATGCTTGAATACAATGCAATCAGTCACCAAATAATATCAATCAGACTTCACAGACAATTCTACTATGACTATTATCCAAAGGTATGCTTCAACCACTGGTACAGAAGAGGGGGTTGATGAGGGTTATTCGCAAGTTCAATTTGAAACAGACAGAACATGCAAGCAAGAAATGCTGCTTGTGGTTGGAGACTGGAATGCCAAAGCTGGAAATAGTAAGGAGAAAAATGTAGTTGGATGCATGGCCTAGGAAACAAAAAATGAAAGATAATGACTTATCAATTTCTGCCAATCCAATTATTTTTTCATTGCTAGTTCTCAAACCTCCAAAATGACACAGACATGGGCATCACCAGATGGAGTACAAAGAAATCAAACTGACTTCTGACAATCAGTACAAGGAAGTGGAAGAGCTCACTTATAGCACCAAAGATGTTGCCAGGGACTGAACTGTACATATGCAAGTTCCACGTCAAGCTAAAATGGAAAAAGAAAGCAAACCAGTTTTCACAATATAATCTTGATCATATTCCCACCATTTTTAAGGAGGGCATCAGGAATTACCGTATTTTTCCGACAATAAGACGCCCCCATGTACAAGACGACCCCCATTTTTCCAACCCCAAATTAAGAAATCAATATTTTAAAGATAGTGCAGAACACATTTTTATTTAGTAATTAGGTAACATTGACCTGATACACTCGGTGGGAGGAGGTCCAAACCGTCTCTCTGCAGCTCTATTTCCAGGCTCTTTTGCATAACTGATTACATTCAAGCACGAGTGAAACTGCCGATAGCTTCTCTCTGCAGACAGCCTTCCTCTAATTGGTTTGTTCAGCATCAGCTGACGTCAGTTACATCAGGCTCGTGATTGGAGGAAGTCTGTTTGGGAGACAAGCTATTTCACTCGTGATTGGAGGCTAGCGATAGGAGGAAGCCTCTCTGCAGAAACAAAGTATGGGCAGTTTTGCAACCGCGCGATTTTCGGCTGACTTCCTTGAATAAGACGCCCTTCAATTTTTAGGGTAAGGATTTTAGAAAAAAGTATCGTCTTATAGTTGGAAAAATACGGTACTTTGAAATCCTGAACCTCGCTGATAGGGAATCAATCATTGTGCAATGAAATCAAAAGAAGGTGCTAAGGATGAATGTGAAAAGAGAATGCCAGAGACCTGTTACAATGACATCTGTAACAATACTGGAGGTGGAAACAGACACAGAAAAACAGGAAAAACTTCCAAAAGATCTCCAAACTCAGAAGGAGGTTCAACCTCAAATTGATATGATAAAGGACACCAGTGTATAGATAGCAACTGAATCCAAGATGATCAAGCAAAGGTAGAAGGATTACACTGAACGTCTGTACATTAGAAATGTCAATATCCAAGATATCCTAGAAGATATTCCCCACTTACAGAAACCTCTAGTATTAAAAGATTAAAATACATCAGCGTTCTAGTCATTACGAAGTCAGAAGGCTACAGGAACCGATGGAATATCTACAGAAATATAGCAAGTGACAGAAGAATCTGTAAAGGTTCTAGCCAAACAATGCCAACAAATCTGGAGAACACCACAGAGGCCAACAGATTGGAAGAGGTCAATCTACATGCCTATGCCAAAGAAAGAAGACTTAACAGAGTGTGCAAACGCCTGTCTAATATCCTTAATTTCGCATGCTAGCAAAATAATGGTTAGGAACATCTAATACAGATTAGAGCCTACATGGAAAGGGAGATGCCAGAAGTTCAAATTAGTTTTAGAAGCGGCTGAGGAACAAAAGGCATTATTGCTGATGCAAGCTGGATAATTGAGAAAGCAAAGAATACCCAAAAGTCAACATGTGCTTCATTGGCACATAAAAAAAAGGGCTTTGACTGTGTCAACCATGTTAAGCTGTGAAATACTGAAATGATGGACAGTTCCTGCCTTTCAGGATCAACTATCAACAGCGAAGGAACTAGCAGTCAAGAAAAACACTGCAGATTAGCAGTGACATGTCTTTGTAGGTATAAGATCAGAATTGTGCAAGCCATGGTCTTCCCTGTGACACTCTACAGAGGCGAAAGTTGGACTTTGAAGAAGCAGGATAGGAAGAATACTGACGCTTTTGAATCTTGGTGCTGGAGAAGACTCCTGAGAATACCATGGACAGCCAAGAAAGCAAACAAGTGGCTAATAAAACAAATCAATCCAGAGGCACAAATGACCGCTCTCAAATTATCATACTTTGGACACATTCTGCAAAGACTCAGCAAAGTCTATAAGGTGGAAGGAAGGAAAGAGAAGAGAATGACCCCCACCAGGGTGGATGGAATCAAATACAGCAGTGATGGATAGATGCATCATTAGAAGACCTCCAGGACCAGCTTGGGGACAGATCATCCTGGAGAAAATCTATTTCTGAGATTGGCAAAAGCTGACATTGGCCTGATGGTATATGATCATCAATCACACATACACAAAGGGCAATTCCTATGCTGGGCTTCAATTAGTTCTGAGATTAACATCTGAGAAGTATCAGTAAGACAATTCAAGAAGTTTACTTTGGGGAGCTCTGAGTTTTCTTCACTCAAAAACAATACCTCCCATGGCAACAGAGTTGTGAAATGAGTGGAAATTCAAAAACAGTTTGCAATACCCTGGAAGTCAGCTGTCTGAGAGAAAAACAAGGAAAACCCCCACTGGCCATGGCACCTTGAGCTCTTTGGAGCTGGGCCCTTAGGAGTTAATTATCCCATAATCCCTAATTAATGAAGTCAAAGAAGTACAAAAGAAGAGTCCTTTTCTCAATTCAACAGTGCAAAGAGTTTGTTTTCTTCTGCGCAAATATGATTTATGAACTGTTCCCTAGATCTCTTTTCCAGTAGAACAGGCCACCGAAACCATTCTAAAAAACTTGCACATGGATTCACATCACAAGAATATGAAGTGTCAGCTAACCAAGCAGCAAATGTAAAACCTTGCCAGGCAGCTATTAAGTCTGGGAGAAACAGTAGGACAGGCCATCTCTTTCATCATCTCCTTGAGCATGGGCAAAAGAAAATGCCTTTTTTTTTTAAAGATAAAGTTTTAAGCTCGGCTAATATTTGTGCTGCCACATTCAGTTGTATTAGCTGCTTGTCTACAATCAGGTCTGTTCTGACTCTGGCACAATCCCTTTGCACATGTATGCACATTCACCACATCCTACTTAAAATAATTCCTTGAGGCTTTTTCTGAGTCATTCACTGAGAAATATGTTTAAATTTGATTAAAATCTGCTTAAGCTCCACCGTAACTTTCTAAAGGGATGACATGCATATCTCTATTCCACTGCTGTTCACCTTCATAACGTTTAGCTTATATCTTCTATGGTCCCATTCTTAGCATACAGTACACAATTAACAGTAAAACCCTTTGTCTACTCTTTTGTAAACATTTATCTAAAATGCCACAGAGACAGAGCAGTCAACTGGCCATGACCTTGCATATATTCTCTGGTGTGATTCTATTATAAGGAGGACTAAAAATCTGAATACAGCTGAAATGACTTGGGTGAATTTTGTAAAACCTTTCCCTTTGCACAGCAGTCTCACCTTCAGAATTTTGACAACGACTTTTTCATTATTTGTGATGTTGATGGCTTCAAAGACTTCACTATATTTGCCCCGGCCCAATTTCCGAACTAGCTGATAGTCATCCTGATTCCTGTAAAGACAAAGCCAACAGAGGGGATTATGCAAGGGGAAAAGAACCAAATTCTTCACCATCCGAAAGCGCTCCCGTGCTGAAAGTAACCATTCAAACGTTGTAGGAGGAGAGGTCTGTTAGTCTGTGGTGGCAAAAAATCAGGAGGACTCTGGTAGCACCTTTTCTGACTAACACATCTTATTCAAAGGCAGAAGCTTTCATATAGCCATTCAGATTATTTACAAAGGTGGACACATTAGTATATTGTTAGAAAAGTCTAGCCCTTCTCCTGAAAGGATGTGTCGGATAAAAAGGAAAGTGAAGACCAACTTTTCTGGTTATTTCTGGAGATAATCACATTGGAGGAACTGAATACTTCATTTATTTTAAAGCTGCGTGGAACACACTGAAGTTCAAACTTTCCCACTGTAAAATACGTTGATCATTCCAAATTACCAAGCAGGTGGTTCTGACCTTAATGGGAATCATCAAACTTCAAAGCATCATGCAATATAGAGGTTAGAACAGCCAGTCTGGAGCTTGGATCATTTTTAATAAGACCTAAACCTGCCCATTTCAATGTTGGAACACTTTCAAAGACTTTGGAACTGTTCGGAGGTCAGAATGAGACTTTAGGGGTCAGTATATTTCAAGTTTGGCCCACTTTTAATTCCTTGTTATCCTTGCACTTCCTCCATTCTCTCCCCACTGTCAAAAGTTAGACAAAAGCTGTAGCTTTTATGCTTAGGGTAAAATGGCACGTGCATTGATAGCACAGCACTAGCCACACGATAATAAGGCATCACAGAAAATCAGCACTGGCCATTCCAGGCCAATATTGGCTAAAATAACAGGCAGAGCCTTTGCACAATACAGAGATTAATGCACAGAGTCACTGGGAGTCAGGCAGGATACAAATTTAATAAATAAACAATTTTTTAAAAGCACAGGGCTAGGACCCAGAGACCAGGAGCAAGACACAGCTTCAGCCGTGGAAGCTGATTAGCTGATTTGGAGCCAGTCACAACCTCTCAGCCTAACCTACTTCACACTGCTGTGGTGGGGTGATAAAAATGGAGGTGGGAGTGCTATGTAGGTTGCCTTGACTCCTGGTGGAAAGAGAAGATACACCTAACAAATAATGTGTAAATAAGGACTTCCTTTTAATAGAGAAGACAGGCAATGAACTCAGTCTTTTTTTTCCTTCATTCTTCAGCAGCCACCAAGTCACTCTTTGATCAATTTTATTTCATGATTTACTTGCTTTGAAAGATCCCAGATTCTCCACCACACATTTGACCTTATTTATTTATTTATTTAGCAAATTTACATGGCTGCCCAACTCACACACAGTGACTCCCAATCTTAGTCCCAAGGCCTGGAAATAAAGGGATGAATGCTTTTAACTATGTGATGGGTCATTTCAACATTTGTGGGAAATGACACTGGGTAAGTGTAGAACCTACCCATGTTACGAGAGCTTTGTTACCAAAAAACAAAACAAGCCACGTCTAGGCCAGGAAATTAACAAGGACACTTACCCCCATTCCACGACATGTGACTCATAATCCCAGTACTCCCGTGGTCTGTGTGTATTTACATCTGTGTAAACTCTGGCCCTGCTTGGCACAGGTCCCGACATGTCGGACAGATTGGCAGGTTGAGCTAGGCTGCAGATCTGGCCTTTGCACCCCTTCCAACTTCAGGCCCAATCACAGGAACCGCCTCGGATGGGACTCTGGATTTTCTTACTGTGAATACAAAGTGCAAGGATGCTGAAGAAAAGAATCAACCCCTCCAGCTGCAGCAGGTAACCACATAGGTTCTATACCCTGATTGGCTTTTAACACTTGGAAGTTCTACATAACAAGGCACAAGCTTGTCCTTAAAGGGGAGGATTGTATTCTGCATAAGGAAGTGAACAGTTTCTACCATTTAGAGAAAGCAAGAGGACTAGTGCTAAATCTTCATGTCATGCATCTCAGAGCAGACCAAAAGTACATAAATAGACGTTTGCAGATATTTTTTTCAATCTCCCAGCAGTGGCAACCATCCAAATTTGACACTCCCTACCCTATGCAGGAATTGCAGTAACACGTGTACCACTCAGGCAGCATCAAGGGACAGCTGGTAATGCTCTGAGGTTTGACCCCGCAAGCTGAGCACTTTACTCATCCTTACTCACAGCCAGAATGTGATTCCTCCAGTCCCATTCTGCAATACCCAGAGCTCTGCCAAAATGTGGTAGTATAAGTTAATTTTGGCAGCACATCGTACTCTCTTTCTGGGACATTATAAACCCTACAGAAGCTTAACTGGGGATGTGCAAAATGTTCTGTTTTTCTTCCAAATCACATTGATCTGGGTGCTTTGAGGGTGGGATGAAAGATTTCTGGGAACAAATGGCCCACTTCCTGTTCTGTACAGGGATCGTTCACACTATGGCACAATCCATCCTGAGAACAAGATGATTTGCACATGCCTGCTTAATATTCATACATTAGGGTTTAAAAAAAAAACACAACCTAGTGAGCCCGAATTGAGAAAACAAGCTGAACCACAGAATCCTGCTCGCTCTGCTGACATCCACTAGCCGGGACCCCTACAGCTCCCCCTCCCTCCCCAATTCAACCGCAGAGTTCAACATTCCACCTTAGGCATATACAGTCATGGCTGGGAGAACAAGAGCCAAGTTGCTAAATGATTTTTAAGATATTTGGTTTTCATCCACAAAAGCTGCTTTCCTGCTCAAGAAAGCAGCAGCTTTCAAAATCCCACAGAAATCTCACAGAAAGTAGACAACTGCAGTAGGAACCACAGATGAGCAATGTAAAAATGCACCTTCTTCCCCAGCAATGGAAATAGAACCAACTGCACTTATGAGTGATCCTGAGAAATGGAACTTTTGCTGGGCATCCAATGGCAAACGTGAGGCAGCCGATGTCCTGGAAAGTC